>CM072524.1:27940754-28198254 GCA_036898135.1 Oncomelania hupensis
GCACTCGCTACTGTGTCGCAAGTTAAGCACCGTCCAGTGCGGTTAGCACTTGGATGGGTGACCGCAAAACGTGAAGCGACAAATAACAACGCCCCCAGTTGACTCAACTGTGACTGAGTACCTACTCTCTTAAGGGTGGGGAAGGTAAAGCAGCGAGGGAGAGAGATGGGCATCACCCTCATTACGCTGGCCCAAGATAAGTGTGATCTCCAACATCACGCTCCCCTACGGCCACAAGGCTATGGGACTACCTTTGGCTTTTTACCTTTACCATCTCAAAGTCATGATAGAAAGATCAAAGTCGGTATTACTTTGAATTTTAATGCCACGTATCATTTTGTTTTTCTGGGCACTCATTTTCATGTTAGATATTGTGAGTTCTTAAAGGAACATGTGAGTCATATTTGGTTTGTCCTTCTAGTTAGATTTCTGCAAATCTGTGCGAAATAAATCTTAAATAGTCTAATAATAATAATGATATCCAAAGAAATATCGGTCTGTCCATCCCACAGGCGCTTGTACCTTGACTTGCGAATGCCTATGCCTGTGACGTGTCTTTTGTGTGTCCAGATACAAGCGTCTGTGGTGCATCCCCTCTGTGCAAATACTGTAACCTAGTTGATTACGCTGAACCTATGTCTTTGTACTGTAACCTGGCTAATTACACGAAACCTATTTTTGACTCACATGTATAACAATGTGAGTCTATGAACCCAAAACTCAAGTGTCTCGATTTGTGCAAATTTGCGCGATATAGTCTGAAATAGTCAGTCCAAATATGAAATCCAAACAAATGCTTGTCCGTTCGTCTGTCACTCCCGTTGGGGTGCCGGGAGTTTCAGTATAAATAGTATCCCCACTTTCTGGAAATTTAGTGCTTTAAATTCCCACTGTCGCTGTCTTTCTCATTTGTTCTTTCTCATTCCTGCTCTGTTCTATCAATCTGCTATACTATCTTCTTCTTCGCTAGACCAGTCACCTACCTTTTTTCTTGAAAACTCTTCCGGGACAAGACTCCTTATTTGTGTGTGAGGTCTGTTGGATCAGCTTGGGAGTATTGGACGCTTTCTGCCAGTTGGTCACTAGGGCTTGATATGATGTTATTATTTATCAATGTAGGCATTTTATAAATATATGTTTTGTTGATATTTTGTAATGATTGTATTCTATTTTGTTTTTGTAAATGGGGGTTCGATAAATTAGTGTATAGCCTCAACGTCCCCTGCGTGGGATGTCTTTATTATAAAGTGACTGGCTGGTGGAGTGCCTTCAGTTTTACCACTAGGGTTGTTTCAGCAGATCTTTTATGCGGATCAGGGGTTGTCTGGTCCTGATTTGGCTCGGAAGAGTCCGCTGGACCTAAAGCAATAATCATGTCATGTAATGTAATGTCTGTCTGTTTTATACCTGGTAGGTTGGATTTAGAGCAACGAGAGGTCGAAATGTATCAGTGATTGAATGACTTACAGTTAAGGTCACAGTGTCAACAATGTTAGTCAAATATGACAATTAATAGTACACTTTTTTGCTCTTGCTTTCATGTGTGAACACAAATGTAGTTTAAAGATTTGCAAATATATAACTGTATCTTGAAAAAAAAAAAACATTTGAAATTATTTCCATATTGTTCTTGTTGCTGCTAGCATTTATTCGTTGTTCAGAGTTACAGTACTTGACCTGTAAATTTAGATCGCCTGTTAATTTTGTTTCATCTGAATAAAAGAGGAAATGTATGTCAATTGTTTGATGATGTGTTTATACAGAAACAAAATAACACAAACCAGATAAATTGTATGACAGCGCAGACACTAACATGCTGACTCGGGCACTGAATACTTGTGCTTGTTTGTTGTTTGTAATGTAATGGTGGTGGTGAATCAACATATGTTGTCATTCAAGCACGACAAACATATTAAAGTAAATCACAACCTTTTACTTTCAGAATTTTACTTCCACTGTATCCTGTATTCCCACAAACAATTTACATACTGTAAAACCTCCAATGTCTGTCTCTCCAGTATACCTCGCCTGTTGTGTGACCTGTATTTATGACTGATAAGTTTACTTATAAGATGAATTACACCTTTGTAATGGAGCGATCCTTTCCGACTGGTTTATAGAGTATAGGCTAAATTGAACAAACAAACAAAAACAACAAAATAAACAAAGGAAAAAAGATACTACAGATTCGTTTACAATTCGTTAATAAAAGTTTGAAATAGTTTGCTTTTGAATGAGTGGCATGTGTGCCTTGCCTCTCTGTTTCCGTTGTAATGTAATCCCTTTAATATAAAATTCTCTCTTGAAATAATTTACTTTTGATCTGAACAAGTGGTATGTGTGCTTTGTCTCTCTGTTTAAGTTATCATACCCTTCTATTATAAGATCACATTTGGAGTGCATTTTGCAAGATCACATATTGGAGGTTCCAATGTAATAGATTCAACTAAAGCACATTAACAACAATTTGATAATATGAAACAACCGCTATGCAACATTATGAACAAAAGTAAAACATTGACGCAAAATAACTAACCAACAGCAATAACAATCCTCACAGAACATTGTGTTAGAAGAGACTAATAATAATTAATCATATCAATCTGTGAGGGAAGAATGATGCTATGATATGTTCAGATAGGTAGAAAAATTAACGGTTTAAAAGTCACATCTGCTCGGTGTTTATTTTCATATTACATGTACATACACTATATAATGCTGCTATGCTTATTTATCATTTATATATAATTTAATTACCAAAAAAAACCATCTTACATAATGAGTATTGCAACAGATAATTTTCATAATTGGAAACACTGTAACGTACTTGTGAGGTAGTTCCTGTTTACCTCATGAATATTCATGGTTATACCTCACAACATAAGCACAAGGCTCCCATTTTCAAAGTAACCGGTTTGGCCTCATTCTTGATGAAAAACATTCGTCACTGCTCGGCACTTATGTTAAAACTGCCCAAAGTCAGCATAACCTAATATTACGTGAAATATGCTATGCAGTGTATGTACCCCACAACGATGCTAAAAATGTGCCTACCACACAACGTTGGGTAGGTAGGCATATGTGTGTGTGTGTGAGGGTGTTTTTGTGTGTGTGTATCATCATTATCATCGTCGTCGTTGCAGCCGATGGCAAGTTTTATTCATCAGACTAGCGTAAAGTTACTCTAATGATTATTCCTTTCCCCTCAAGGAAAAGAGATGGAACCAAAAAACGGCTAGCATTTGGAATAACAAAATTAGAAGAACAACAATATTGAAAGCAATTCAAATTTATTTTAAGATACTCGAGCGCATATACCTAAAAATCGGCGAAAAAAACCAAAAGAACAGAAATGGAAAGAGGTTTTAATATAGATTTGCTTTTGCGATGTCATGGCGAGATCTAGGGGAACATGGATCTAGAATTTGAGGGAAATTTCGCGAAAATAAGCGTCTCTTTTTATCATCAACATCGTATCTTCGTTTCTGTTTCTTGATATTTATAAAAACAATGTAAAGCGGGACTTTTAAATCTTCGCTTTTTTGGCATGAAGATGGTTTTTTTCCGAGAACTTCATTCAAGCGTCTTGTCATACTTTGGAAAAATCAGTCCCTTTAGTTTTACCAAGCCCAGCTGATACACTGACGAGATGAGAACACAGCGAAATGGCCATCTGTATCTATTGCACACATCCACACATGCAAACCCTTGGCAACAGAGAAGAGGAGATAGATCTTTCCTATCATTCCCTCATTCCATGGAGCACAGCAACTGATAAGGATTTCACCCAAGATGCATCAATAAACTCCAGCCCATATCTTCATCACTTTATCACTTGTGTTTTATACAAACTGTTAGTCTCCCTTTAAATCTTCAGTCTCGATAGAATGTTGTAGTCTGCGATTTTGACGTCTTCGTTTAATACCTCACAGACCGACTGGCGTCATGTAGTGACTTGATGATTGGCTATTATGGCCACGATACCTTGGGTAAACGGTAAATCTTCACTGAGAAGTGAGCAAGGAGGACACGCCACCTCGTCAGTCAGCCAACACAGCTAAACGGTTGAAAGGCAAGCCGGTTAAGGAACTATCCAGGAGGATACAGACACGTAGGGCCTACCAGGAGGTGCACTAGCATCGAATCAGCGGAAGGTGCACGATTGCGGAGTCACCATCTGCGCTTCTCACCGATTCGGAGAGCTAGTGGCCGAGTATCGTCGACCGGTCGTTGCTGAGGTTGGAAGATATTCTTCACGAACCGTTGGGTTCAAATCTTCAAGCGCGATCGTCGGCACGACAGCACAGAGACCGCCACAGTACAGAAGCAGCAACAGCACAGAAGGAGCAACAGCAGGGAGACAGCAATAACACAGATGCAGAAGCAGCATAGAGGGGGGGGGGGGAGAGAGAGAGAGAGAGAGAGAGAGAGAGAGAGAGAGAGAGAGAGAGAGAGAGAGAGAGAGAGAGATTTCAGTGAGTTTCGCAGAGTATCGACTACAGTTCAGCAGGGACCGCAGCACTGGCGAGTACGCAAGGGAGCAGTAACATCACCGTTGGGGACGAGGCCAAGGAGGTTTAAAGACAACATCCACTGTTATCTCCGCTTCGATCCAAACACTCGAGATAAATAAAAGATTTAATATTATCGCTAAAGACATACCTCGGTTTTACTCGCTTAGTCTCAGTGTCAGCAACTAAAGACTAATACAATATGAGTCGAGAAAAGGAGTGAGATCGAACAAACACTAGAACAGAACAATTATTTGACCAACGAATCGACAAGGCGGCAATATACGCGATCAATTAATCATCTCACCTCATCAATCAGTATCATTTGAGTGAACGGCGAACCGTGTCATCATCATCATCAAAGTGTTCGAGCGTAGAGTCCAAGTGCGAGCGTGCTCTCGTCTTTGGTTCTAATATTTCTTCTCCAATTACGCACATTTCCTATTTTAAGAACTACGGAAGCAACAGCGGTAGATTGAGCAGCACCCTTCCCCCCCCCCCCCTTGCCCCCCCCCCCCCCCCCCCCGCTCCTGAAATCAAAACGTATTTTGGGAAAAGGCTGCGCGAATATATCCTCCCGTGCGTTGACAGAGAACATAAAAAATGTGAGCACATAGACCTGGGGAGCATAGGCCTAAAGGTATAAACGATGACTAACTAACCAAATAACTAATGGAACATAGACCTGGAGGAAAGGAGGGGGGAAGGGTTAGACCTAGCGGAACATCGGATTGACCTCCTCGGTTTTAATCTCAGTCCATCTCCTCAGTCTGCACTCCGCGACCTTGGGTCCTGTGAAACTAAACACCCCTAATACAGCGCCCGTAATAAAGCATCCTCACACGCTGACTGGAAGCCGTCAAAGCATTTGCTAGCACAATTTATACATAAGGGATAATACACAATCATCAACATCCAGGCGTTGAGGAAGTATTTAACTGGGATCAACAGGTTTTGCTTAAATAAATCTTCAGTTTTGCTTCTGACTTTCATCGCTCAGTCGCTGATATGTGTAATCCGAACCTTAAAGTCTGTCATTCAGGAGGAAGGGGATGGGGTTGGGAAGAGGCATGCTGCATTTCAAGGTCACAAGGCATGAAATGACACTCCCCCACAATTGTCATGGGGCTCGCTGCATGGAAGACTCCTACCAGTGATCAGCAGTATGCAACAGGACGGTTCATGTTTCCCTGTTAATGACATGCACAAGTACATATTCCATTAGCCATCCCTCAGTCCCGCAGCCGGTGGGGACTTTGTGGAGACACGAGGACCGCTGACGCTGAGAGTTTTTGACACTCCTGTATGTTCGTGTGACATGTCCACGTTTTTGACATCTTTAGTGACCAGTTCTTGTTTTTAAAAAGAAAAAGAAAAAAAAGAACATAACGAGGTTTTGAATTGCCCGTTCGAACTCACCAAACGACGAACGACAATTGATACATTTCGGCGAATTATCGATTTTGGCCTACCTTTTCGCTACAACAGCGTGGAACTGACAGGGTTATCTCCCGTCCAAATGTCGCTCAATAAAGCTCGACTAGCCCACAGCTACATTAGAGTCGAACTTTGAAAGACCGATCTCCCGTCCAAAATTCACTCCTTTACCGCGAGCTTCACTTTCAATTCCTCTGAAATAATTATTTTAAAATGTCATGTTTGTACTGATCAGTTTTCTGTAGACGTTTATTTATTTATTTATTTATTTATTTATTTATTTATTTATTTATTTATTAGTTTTAAGGTAAGGCTGCTGCGCTCCCTTGTCATCTCCATCTTCCTATACGCTTGCGAAACATGGACCCTCACAGTAGATCTACAACGAAGAATACAAAGCATGGAGATGAGGTGCTACAGAAGACTTCTGGGCATTTCCTTCACCCAGCACATAAACAACGACGAAGTCCGACAGACCATCACACAAGCCATTGGACAACACGATGACCTGCTCACAGTGGTGAAGAAACGGAAACTCCGATGGTATGGCCACGTCACCAGATCATCAGGTCTTGCAAAGACAATCTGCAAAGCACAGTGCAAGGTGGTAGAAGAGGGAGACCGAAAAAGAGGTGGGAGGACAACATTCGAGGATGGGCTGGCTCGACATTAAGCGACGCCATCAGGGTTGCTGAGGACAGAGAAAGATGGAGTATGCTTGTTCAACAATCATTTGTGGTGCCCCAACGACCTGAGAGTTACGGGATAGGATAGGATATGATATTTTTAATTATTACTATTTTCTGTATCAATGACTTCAGAAAGAAAACAAATATCAAAACATTTCCCAGGTACACTTCGCAAGTTAACCATACAACCAAACAAACTAATACGAGTCGTGATACAATATTTGATTACTTCTCCTATGGGAAATATTTATAATATTTTGTCTTTTTTTCTTTTAATCTGCAGGCATTCTATTAGAGCACTGTCTGCTGTGTCAAAGTCCTTATCATTCGCATTGAAATCCCTGACTTCTTGAAAATACTTTAAACTTGTTTGGACAAAGTTGTATTTTAGTTCTCAATATCCTCCATTTAAAAAAAAGAGCTTATGAGAACAAGTTTTTATGTTCTGCTGTCATATTATAATTCCGCTTTTTTTTTTTTTATTGAATCCTTTCTTAGATGTCACATACGTTTCTTTTATCTAAAACAAAATCTACACGCATTGTGAAAGCCGGCCAAGGCAGAATATCGAAGATCAATTAAACGATTTTGTCAGAATATCTCACGTTTTCTTCTCTCCAAGCAACGACACGAGATCACGTCTAGACAACACAAGGGTTAGGATGCAAAGACGACGTAACGACATCGTAAGACGACAGGGACTCGTTGTGTATTAAACATGACTCGTGGCAGAGGGCAGTAAATGGGCGCCTCAGGCAGTATATTTAGATCATAGGTCCTGTATCGGCCAGCGCCTTGAACAGCTCTTAAGCTGGATAAGCGCTATATAGAGAACGAAAAACATAAATATCGAAAACGAGGGAAATAATTTTCTCCAAGATTAGTTAGTTTGGGAAGCAGTCGATGGCAAGGACCGGAGATGGGGATCCGGAGTGAGGGTGGGTGGGAACTGTTAGGGGCAAAAGCGATTATGGGGTTTGGGGTAGGGAGATCATAGATTGTGGACTAAACAGACGTCGCAGTGGTTCGATTCTCACAATTAGAGCCAGAAGATTTGTTTCTCTCTAATTTAGCTGTCAGTAGTTCAGTGGTGTCAGACAATACTTTTCGTGAGCATGAGGATATTTAAAGTGCGTCTGAGGTCAAGATCAAAATAGCACAAAAACTGTTTAAAAACAAAATCATTCACGCTAACCGTAATGATGGCATAGTGGGAAACTCCTGAAGTGACGTTATAAAATTGACCAATCGTCCTTTCAACCTGCGTACATGTTTACTGAAGAGCTTTCATCTCGATAAAAATTTTTTTTTTAATAAACTCTTTTATTAGCATTCAATCTATGGTAAAAGTGTGACACGTATATGACTTCAGACTCATTTTAACATCCTACGGGCATGTAAATACCCTCTTTACACCATTTAAGCAATATTGGACTATCGTCCTGTATAAACCACGTCGTGTGTTAGGACGTAAAAGACGATGTTGTTACTACTACTGCTACTGCTGCTGCTGCTACTGCTACTACTACTACTACTACTACTACTACTACTAGTACTACTACTAACGACTTTGTGAATCGTTATTTTGTAGTTTTTATGATGTATTTTGCTTTCCTTCAAGGTTAAAAGATGGTGGTTGGCGTGAAATACTAATCGAGCTGTAGCAAAAGGCCCATCGAGTGTATTCGGCCTATTACTTTGATGTCAGCGGGAGTGTTAAGAGACGTACAATCAACATTCAAGCTGTCTGATGACTTTTATCAAGAACGTCTTTCTTGCTTTTTTTTCCTTTTTAAGCAGACACAGCTGCCACAGTGTAGAATAACACACGCATCTTGGACAGTTGATACAGTGTGGAGAAAAGAAAAAAAATATGTAGCAAGCACCGTATTGAAATCCTCGGGGCAGGAGGTTAGTGAGTGAGGGATGGAGTGTGGTTGTAAGAGGAATGGTGAGGGTGGGGAAACAATTGCCGTTCACACCGACTTTTCAAATCAATAATTTATACACATACACGCCCTACCCATCCTCTCACCCCTAAATAATAATGGAAAAAAGCTAATTTATCACCAAAACAAATCTGCCGTAGAAGGACTCAGCTTTAAAAGGAGTTTACTGCCTACGCAGACATTTTTAACTTAACCAATAAAGGATAAAAGCGGAGAAGAAACTGACAGGAGGAAAAAAGGGTGGAGGGAGGGGAGAGAGAGAAAAAAAGGAAAGGAGGTAGAGAGAGAGCGAGAGAAAGACATAGAGAGGGAAGGAGAGGAGGGAGAGAGGGGAGGGAAAGAGAAAGAGAGAGAGAGAGCGAGAAAGAAAAAAGAGAGTAAGGAAATGACAGATGAACACCATCGTTATCTTTATTTACCCCCTTTCTCCTAAAATATAGTCTTTTGAGCTTTAACACACTCTCCTCTCTCTCTCTCTCTCTCTCTCTCTCTCTCTCTCTCTCTCTCTCTCTCTCTCTCTCTCTCTCTCTCTCTCTTCAATTACCGTATTTCTTTTTAAAATATATGCTATTTTATTCTCTCTCTCTTTTTTTATTTCTCACCTCATTAAAATAAGCTTTATTATGTCATTTTTTTTCTTATATTACTGGGTAATTTGCACCGATTTTGATAATTTTGTGTTATATTTGAAACATTTAAAAAAAAGATTATTTACTGATAATATAACTTTTTTTTACACACACACATGAACAAAAAAAAGGGAGAGGGGGGGGGGGGGGGGTAGGGAAAAAAGTGTGCGAATTAAAAAAGAACACTTTACTTAAGCCGAGTGTAAACTCTATGCTAACAAGACCCCCCTTTTAAGTAATTCAATACGTCAACCTTCGTCGTCATTGCATTTTATAAAGTACTCTTGCATAACACACAATATGAACTAGACCTTACCACGGTCCTATCCATAGGCAAAATCTATAGGAGCTGGTTTTATTTCTGTCTGTTAATAATACTTGCTGACATCATGGAAGTGGCACAACAGGTTTCAACACAACAGTCGACAACAGACAACTGCGCATTCGGCCCTGATTAATTGAAGTGACCAGACAGGTGAATTATTTGAAATGACCAGACAGGTGGTTAGGCAGATGTGCATGCATTTGAGTGTATTGGGTTGCGTTTTCTTTTAATCAGCGTTCAATTCTGAATCACAGGCGAATATTCCTTTAATATTCTATTGTGTAAATTCGACCAGTAGAATAATTTTGATTTATTTGATAAAGGTGTGTGATTCAGGCAATGAGCTTGACAAACTTGTTTTTGGCTCTATAGGGTCTAGTGAAGAAGATATGTTTTGAGTACTGTCTTAAGAATCAAAAACTTAACATTTTTCCTGCCATTTTCTCATGAACAAATTGAAAGGATAGAGATATCTTAATCTTTTGAATATTAGAGAACATATTTTAAGGTAGAATGTTCTAGATTGTTGATCTGTTGCCTATAGCATGACGTCATGAGTCCAAAGGTCGGGTTACTGCACCAGATGGACGTAAACCTTTCTTATAAATAACTTCAACACTACAACGTCATGAGTCCAAAGTTCGGGCCTTCGGGCGAATAGATTCATTTAGCCGTTCCACGCTTTGGGTAAATCCACTTGACATTTCTAAGATGAATGTATTGTATGCGTTTCTGTGATTTTGTCTGATATAAAGTAAAGATACTTGACTGTTGTGAATAAATGATGTAAATCCCGGTAGGTAATACCCTGTGTATAAATTACCCACAGCGTAACTAAATAAAGTTCCCATTCTGTGATTGTGGTCTAGTTTTTGTATAAAGTCTGTTTTAAGATCAATTCCGAATTCACTGCACAGCATTTGAAAGCTTTCTTGTCACAGCTGTTGTTAAAGGGATTAAAGCTTTTGTATGTGGGCAATGGAACAGGTAAATAGACTTTAACATAGGCTCTAGATGATTAAGGTGATGGACGTAAGAAACTCCGCAACCAGTTGTAGCGAATGACATGGCAAAATGAACTTGATTCTGAAATGAAACGTGAATATGTTATGTTATATAATTATGTATGCATAATGTGCTAATATGTTTCTTAGTTCTTGTCCATGTACTCTAAATTTTTATGTCGGATTGCAGGCCATATACCAAATTTCTCAGTTTGAGATCAATAAAGTTATATTGTATTTTATTGTATTGTATTTCTTGATTTATTTGCAGTAACCGTACCTGTCTTTTTATAAACCTTTATGCAAGATGTTACAGCTGCTACCATAAATTTTATCATCAGAGTTTGCACAAGGGAGTGTGTGTGGTGGGGCTAAAAGAGGACTTTTAGCACAAAACAATACTGTTTTCAGTCCTCAAAATAATGCCCAGAATGCACTAGCTTGCACAGATTTAAAATGAAGCCAGTTGAATTAGTAAAAATGGATCTCGCAGACATTGATAAGCTTGTTGGAATTTCAACATTATCTATGGCAACAGAAGATTACCTCGTCAAGCAAAAACTACTTTCACCAGACCTTCACCTCTAATCTTTAATCTAATATTCTGTTCAGTTAAAGGTTAATTGTGAGTTAAATGCCAAGTTAATTGTCACTAATTACTAAGACACTTATATAACCAAGTGTGATGATGAGTGGATGGGGTGAGGGAGTGAGAGTGAAGGTGGAGGCGAATGAAATAGAACGGTGTGTGTGTGTGTGTTGGGTGGGGGTGAATAAGGTGAGGTTAATGAAAATAGGGTGGTGAGGGTGAGTGAAAGGATAAAGGTAGTAAGGGTGAGTGAGATGGTAAATGGAAATGGAAGGGGGTGAGGGTAAGGGTGGAGGAGTGAGAGGGTGAAGGTGGGGTTAGGTGAGAAGGGTAATGGGTAAAGTTTCATATTTGCATGTAGTAATGAGTAATAGTGCTGTGCATGTAAAGGGAGGGAGGGGAGGGGAGGAAAAGGTAGGGTGGCATACATTATAGTTAGATCAGCGGAATTCAAATGTTATGACCCCATAAAAGTTCAAAGTTGTAGAGTTCATTCTTGGCAGTTGAATAGTGCCTTGTTGTTGAGGACATGAAGACTGATGAGTTCGTTTTAGTGATAAAACTGCAGCAAATCGCGGTCCACCGCGATTTCGGTGACCTACTATTCATTTATAAACATGGGCTTGATGACTGGTTGAAAACTATGGGGCGCCATGTGTCCATTTATTCTATCTGACCATTCTATACATATAATAAATTCTTTGCACATAGAAAGCATTCTATGCACACAAAAAGCATTCATTAGTTGAAATTCCATTTATTAAAAAGAAACCAATACTGTAAGTCTTAGAATAAAATTCTTTGTATAGAATAACATTCTATAAAATAGTGTAAAATTCTATGTCCATAATAAAATTCTATGTATAGAATAACATTTTATAATAGAGAATACGATTCTATGTATGTAACACAATTCTATATTATAGAATGCACTTGTATGCATAGAATTATATTCTATAACATAGAATGAATTCTATTATTACAAAGAATGAATTCTATAACACAGAATTTATTCTATGTGCATAGAATGAATTCTATGACATAGAATGAATTCTTTAACATAAAATAAATTGCATGACATAGAATGAATTCTATACGCATATAATTCATTCTATAACATAGAATGAATTCTTTAACATAAAATAAATTATATGACATAAAATGAATTCTATGTGCATAGAAT
Source organism: Oncomelania hupensis (assembly GCA_036898135.1). Classification (NCBI taxonomy): domain Eukaryota; kingdom Metazoa; phylum Mollusca; class Gastropoda; order Littorinimorpha; family Pomatiopsidae; genus Oncomelania; species Oncomelania hupensis. The sequence goes on from CM072524.1 coordinate 27,953,071, forward strand.
AAATTGTATAACATAGAATGAATTCTATAATAAAGAATGAATTCTATATGCATAGAATGAATTTTATAGCATAGAATGATTTCTATGACATAGAATTCATTCTATGACATAGAATGAATTCTATAGGCATAGAATTAATAGTATAACATAGAATGAATAAGATGACAGAATTAATTCTATGACATAGAATGAATAGTATAACATAGAATGAATAAGATGACATAGAATGAATTCTATGACATAGAATTTATTCTATAGCATAGAATGAATTCTATGTTACAGAATGAATTCTATGTCATAGAATTCATTCTTTGCTATAGAATTCATTCTATGTTATAAAATTCATTCTATGTCATGGAATTCATTCTATGTTATAGAATTCATTCTATGTCATAGAATTCATTCTATGCTATAGAATTCATTCTATGCTATAGAATTCATTCTATGCTATAGAATTCATTCTATGTCATAGAATTCATTCTATGTTATAGAATGAAATCAATATATACACTTTTTTTAAAATAGTAAAAACTGGGGCACTGTCAAGGTATAGAGAACATTTTTATGGCATGGGACTGTATTGCAGAGAGATACACATTGCCACCTCCCATCACCACACCACATCACTCTACATCACACTGCACCACAAATGTGAGGTAGGTGGGGTGGAGTGATTAGGTGATGTGATGATGTGGTCTGATTCACTCGCTTTTAAGGCATAATAGAACTTTATTGCAGATACATACATACACATTACCACATCAAATCAACACACTACATCACTCTAAATCACACCACACTGCACCACAAATGTGATGGGTGGGAGGGGTGGGGTGATTAGATTATGTAATGTGATTCACTGATGCCAAGATATGTGCTGTCTGCTGCAATGTGAAGATGTGCTGCTGCTGTGATGTCGGCTGATGTGATGTGATGATTTGTTGATGTGATGTGATTTTATGTGGTGGTGCGTTTTCACGATGATGGTGATGAAGCAATGTGATGCAGTGATGTGATGTGATGATGTGATCGATGTGGTGATGATGCGATGTGCTGATTTGTCATACAATATCTTTTTTAATTCTAAATTTTGTTACAATTTATTAGTTGTGTTTTTTAATTATATGTGAATGAAATGAATTATATGTATATAGAATTAATTGTATAACGCAGCAAGAATTCTATTTTCGTAGAATTGTTTTTTTAACATTTGGTGCACGTAGAATGCATTCTATGTTATAGAATGTTCATTCTATAACATATAATCCATTTTATAACATAGAATGTTCATTCTATAACATAGGATCCATTCTATAACATAGAATGCATTCTATAACATAAAATGTTCATTCTATAACATAGAATCCATTCTATAACATAGAATGTTCATTCTATAACATAGAATGTTCATTCTATAACATAGGATCCATTCTATAACATAGAATGTTCATTCTATAACATAAAATCCATTCTATATCATAGAAAGTTCATTCTATAACATAGAATCCATTCTATAACATAGAATGTTCATTCTATAACATAGAATCCATTCTATAACATAGAATGTTCATTCTATAACATAGAAATCCATTCTATAACATAGAATGTTCATTCTATGCGCAACTAGGTCATTCTATGTCAAACGAGGCTCGGACGAATAAATGGACATGTGGCGCCACCTTGCACGCGCGCGAAAACTGAAGAAATGGCTGACGTACCAAGCGTTCTGCGGGCTTTATCAGACATCATACGGTGAAGACTGTGGTGGAGGCTTCTTCATTGTTTTTGACGTACATTTATTTTGTCATTTCTGTCAGTAAGACATGGCTTTGCCCACCATGACGTAATTGAATGTGTGTGTGTGTATCTGTCTGCAATAAGTCCCATGCCATAAAAATGTTCTCAATACCTTGACAGTGCCCCAGTTTTTACTATTTTAAAAAAGTGTATATATTGATTTCATTCTATAACATAGCATGAATGCTATGACATAAAATGAATTCTATGACATAGAATGAATTCTATAACATAGAATGATTTCTATGACATAGAATGAATTCTATAACAGAGAATAAATTCTATGACATAGAATGTTTTCTATGACATGAAATTCATTCTATGACATAGAATGAATTCTATAACATAGAATACATTCTATATTACAGAATGAATTCTATGTCATAGAATACGTTCTATGTTACATAATGAATTCTATGTCATAGAATTCATTCTATGCTGTAGAATGAATTCTAAGTTATAGAATTCATTCTATGCTATAGAATGAATTCTATGTCATAGAATTCATTCTATGCTATAGAATCCATTCTATGTTATAGAATGAATTCTATGTCATAGAATTCATTCTGTGTTATAGAATTCATTCTATGCCAATAGAATTAATTCTATGTCATAGAATGAATTCTATGTCATAGAATTTATTCTATGTTACAGAATTCATTCTATGCTATAGAGTTCATTCTATGCTATAAAATTCATTTTTTATTATAGAATCCATTCTATGTTATACAATTTATTATATGCACATAGAATTCATTTTATGTCATAGAATTTATTCCATGTTAAAGAATTCATTTTGTGTTAAAGAATTCATTCTGTGCACATAGAATTCATGCTGTGCTATAGAATTTATTCTATGTTACCTAATCCATTCTATGTTAAAAAAATTCATTCTATGTTATTGAACCTAACTCTAAGCATACAATTGCATTCTATAATATAGAATTTTATTACATACATAGAATTTTATTTTATACTATAGAATGTTATTCTATACATAGAATTTTATTATGTACATTGAATTGTTTTCAATATAAAGAATTGCATTGTTTAATATAGAATGTTATTTTATACATAGAATTTTTTCTTTCCATATAATTTTATACTGTATTATAGAATTTTATTCTAAGACTAACTAATTTATTTCCTTTTTAATAAATTCAATTTGAAATAAAGAATGCTTTTTGTGTGCATAGAATGCTTTCTATGTGCATAGAATTTATTCTATGTATAGAATGATTACATAGAACAAATGGACACATGGCGCCCCATAGAAAACAGGTTTGAGTTGAAGAGAGACATGACGCGAGGGTTGTTGACGCTGGCTCACTGGGCGGCTTGCCAAACTTCCTGAAAATTTTTATTGTTGATCATATGTTTAAAAATGACTTTCCTCTGGTTGTACAGATATTGAAGTAATATGTTTAATTTATTAAATTTGGGGAATTATAGTTTGTCTTTTTTTTTTTTTTACCTGCTCAAAGACTTTTCTAACCACTGACCAAAAACAAGAGAAAAATGAATAGGTTTGGGTTTTCCTCGATCTCAGCACCATTTTGTAAATGATAAACCAAATCGGTGCTTGTTCTTGCCTCATTAACCTGTTATTGAAGAGCTTCAGAAGTATCAACCAAACTATCACTTTCTCTCAGCGTTTTCTTGAACATTTTATCTATGTCTTCAACACTCATTTCATGTTTCTCTTCTTTCTCAAACAAAAACTTTATACTGGACTTTGGTTTTTAGGTTTCACATAGTCTTCTTTCTTCACCTTTCCATTTTTTTATTTTATTAAGCAGGGTTGTCCACTCCCAGTAATAGTCTAAGTGTTCACACACTTTTTTCTTCTCTTGTTACGTTACTCAACCACAATTCTTCACAACTTTCTTGGCTTGACGTATTAGAAGATGCCATAGCTTGCATAAGATTATCTTCCTGAGATTCTGTAAGCGGAGCCTCATAACTTAAAGGAGTGTCTGTAGAAGAGATTTTTTCAGCACCACCAGTTATAAAACACAACAGCACAAAATAATACGTCTGCTCACTACAAATATTGATCGTCTACTAACTGTGGAATGGTTTGGGCATTGTGAAATGACGTGGTATATGTGTCGTAGCATCACTGACACTAGGCATGGTTGCTATAAACATATAGTAGGCCTTCTCTTCTCTCTCACTCTAGCAAACGACAAAGCGTCGTCTGCTACAACGTTTTATTGTAAGACCGTAAATATATACCATATAAATGCGTATTCCTTGTGTGTGTGGGTGGGTGTGTGTGCGCGCGCACGTGTGTGTTGTGTGTATGTGTTTAATACAACTTACACATTTTTGTATATTGATATTTAAAACAAGCACCGATCTTTACCTCTTATTTAGCTCCACTTTTTCTACCTTCTAAACAGAAGAGTATCTTCCGGGTGGGCGTTCACCATAGCAAAATAATGCTACATCATTGCAGTAATTTCTAACTTATTTTAAGGTTTAAGAAGGTGTTAGGGAAGGGAATGGAAGGGTTGATTATTAGAGATAATAACTGTAACAGTTACATTCTACCATTCCGATCTTCTCATTTCATTATTAAAAGGGTGCTCTAAGAAGGCACTTTAAAAGAAAAAATATTATGATCCCTGATAATTTGGCGCTCAATTGTCGTTTTATATCCCTATAGAAAGGGGGAGAGAAAGGTAAAGATGGGAGAGAGAAAGGGAGGAGAATGAGAGAGAGAGAGAGAGAGGGAGGGAGAGTAGGGGGATAGAATAAGAGGAGGAGACGAAGAGAGTCCAGACAGTGTAGAAGATTATGGCATAACATGATTGGAACTGCCACCAATGTGATTGATATGCACGTTTAGGATAACATCAAACTGGAAAGACGGAAAAGTTTGCCTCATCTTTCATTCTAACTTTCCAATTTTTCCTCTTACTGGTGTGTGTGCGTGTTTGTGTGTGTGCGTGTGCATGTGCGTGGTGTGTGGGTGTGTGTGTGTGTGTGTGTGTGTGAAAGAAGAATTTAAAGAAACCTTAACAGAAGAAGAGGAACGAGAGGAGGAGGAGGAGAAGAAGAAGAAGAGAAAGAGTTTGAGAGATAGAGATACAAAGAGACAGACACAGACAGAGATACAAAGGCAGAGAGGCATACACACACAAAGCCAGAGAGACAGACAGAGACAGACACAGGCAGAGAGACCGAAGCAGACAGACAGAGAGACAGACACAGACAGAGAGACAGACACAGACAGAGAGACAGACACAGACACACAGAGGCAGAGAGACAGAGTCAGAGAGACAGACACAGAGAGACAGACACAGACACACAGGCAGAGACAGACACAGAGAGACAGACGCAGAGAGACAGACACAGACAGAAAGACAGACACGGACAGAGAGAGACAGACACAGAGATAGACACAGACAGAGAGACACAGACAGACGCAGACAGAGAGACAGACAGAGAGAGACACAGAGAGACAGACAAACGGGGAGAGGATAAATGTTGGTTTGGGAAAGTCAAGAGATGTGTGTGTGTGTGGAAGGAAGAGGGGAGGAGGAAGTTGGAAGGTAGTCATTGTGACTAAAACGAGTTACACTAGTAAAGAGGGAGTGAAAGTTACCTACAGTGGTAAAGCTAAAGACGTCGGATCAATTCTAGCAACACTGGGCTCTAATTCCGCATCATAGGTGAAGTTCGCAAGCGAACTCTTTCAAACATAATTATCACAGACAATTGATCAGCTGTTGTTGACTAATGACGTCTCATGTCAGAATGTCTACTCTGTTGTAATCAGTGTACCAAGCTTCTATTTCATCATCATCATCATCATCATCATCATCATCATCATCATCATCATCATCATCATCATCATCATCATCATCATCATCTTCTTCTTCTTTGCTATTTACCGTTTTTCGATTGAGGAACAGCTATGCACGCACCCATGGGTGCACCAAAGAAATGCGCGCCGTTTACATTACATTACATTACATAATTGTTGCTTTAGGTCCAGCGGACTCTTCCGAGCCAAATCAGGACCGGACAACCCCCAATCCGCATAAAAGATCTGCTGAAACAACCCTAGTTGGAAAACTGAATGCCCTCCACCAGCCAGTCACTTTACAATAAAGACATCCCACGCAGGGGACGGCTGAGGCTTCACCCCAACTTATCGAACCCCCGTTTACAAAACAAAAAAGAATACAAACATCATTATAAATTATCAACAAAACACATACATATAAAATGCCTACATTGCTAAATAAAAACATCATAGGAAGCCCTAGTGACCACCTGGCAGAAAGCGTCCAATATTCCCAAGCTGATCCAACAGACCTCATACACAAACAATGAGTCTTGTCCCGGAAGAGTTTTCAAGAAAAAGGGTAGGAGACTGGTCTAGCGAAGAAGACGATAGTATAGCAGATTGATAGAAAAGAGCAGGAATGAGAAAGAGCAAATGAGAAAGACAGCGACAGTGGGAATTTAAAGCACTAAATTTCCAGAAAGTGGGGATACTATTTATACTGAAACCCCCGGCTCCCCAACGGGGGTTGCGCGCCGGTAACCTCCACAGCTGTAAGAAAACGGCACAACTGGTTGTGACCTGAAACTGGGAATATGTGTACTAAAAACCCAACGTAGTATAGTGTACTAAAGTCCCAATGTATATAATATTATGTGTGCTTAAAACCCAATCTTGTATGCGTACTGTACAAAAGATATTTAGTTAGTTATTCATTGCTTACATATACAATCGGACTTCAATGGGCCGAATCAGGACCAAAAAATCAAGACCACAACTTGGCTGAAAGAGGACTCACCCGTAATCCACATAACAAATCTGCTGAAACAACCCCAGTGATAACACTGAAGGTACTCCACCAGCCGGTCATTGTACAATAAAGGCATCCCACGCAGGCCAATCTCTAATTTATCGAACCCCCGTTTACAAAAACAAAAACAAAACAGAATACAAACATCATTATAAAATATCAATACAACACATACATATAAAATGCCTACATTGTTAAATAATAATATCAAAGGAAGCCCTAGTGACCATGTAGCAGAAAGCGTCCAATAATCCCAAGCTGATCCAACAGACCTCGCACACAAATGAGGAGAGATGTCAGGGAAGAGTTTTCAAGAAAAATGGTTTGGACGGATCTAGCGAAGAACAAGATAGTATCATAGATTGATTGAACACAGTAGGAATGAGAAAGAACAAATGAGAAAGACAGTGACAGTGGGAATGTCTTGTCCCGGAAGAGTTTTCAAGAAAAAAGGTAGGAGACTGGTCTAGCGAAGAAGACGATAGTATAGCAGATTGATAGAACAGAGCAGGAATGAGAAAAAGCAAATGAGAAAGACAGCGACAGTGGGAATTTAAAGCACTAAATTTTCAGAAAGTGGGGATACTCTTTATACAAAAACCCCCGGCAAACCCACTGGGACTGTACAAAAGACTCGCTCTAGATGTTTGCAGGGAAATATAAACAAAACTCAGAACCCTCGAGCTACATATTATCAATGCAATCTCACGCAAACCTCATTTCAGGCTGATGCAGGACCCTCCGGAACAGGGACAACGAGAAGAATAAGGGATATCAATTTGACGTGAGAAACACGATGCAATTAGAACTGCTGAAATGTTGACCCGGTCAAAAGGACAGACCGACAATTCACTCACTCATTCATTTACGACTCCAGCTAAGAAAGAATCCATAGCCTCCAACAAAATGAATTGCAAATTCGAAAATTCACAAGCGAAAAATCGCCGGCGAAATTGAAGTGGGTGTGCAATTTGCTTTCATGTTTTTTCCCCCTTACCCCACCATGCTTCCCTTGCACCATTTCACCCTCCCTACCCTCGTCCTCCATTCGTCCTTTAAATCCCTTACCCTCCAACACCACAAGCTAGAAATCAGCGTCTACAAGTAATCTGCTTTGAAAGATCATACATAAGCTTAAATATGCAAAAGATGGAGGCTGATGAATATCTAAGCAAGACGGGAAATCACAAGTTAGCGCGCATGTGTGACAAATAAAATCACACACGCACGCACGCACACACACATACGCGCACGCACGCACGCACGCACACACACCCGCGCACACACCACTACCACCGCCACCACCATTAACCATTACCACAATGCCAACTCTAACCAAGCAATCTCCTCCTCCTTTTTCTTTTTCGTCTTCTCCTGCCTCTTTGTCTCTTTCTTTCTTTTTAGAAGAAGGAACGCTTGTATAAGAAGAAAAAAACAAAAACCGTCACTTCCGCTGCTTCTAACGCCCGTAACGGTCCTGCTGCATTGTTAAAATTGGAAGACAGGTCAGCTGTAACACACTCCGATCCTGTTCCACTGCACTCCCCTTCCCTCAGGCCTCGACCACGCCTTCAAACTGACCTATACAAGAAAAGAAGGGCGGTCAATTTATACAGCGCATTGAAAAAAAAAGGAATATAATTTGAACCTAAAACGAGCTCACTTTACTTCAATGTACCGCAATAGAAACAGTCCAACAGCTCTAATCTGCAATCCTCCTCAAATTGTATTTTAAGGCCAAAACGTCAGCAGAATTGTAATTACCGCACTTTATTAGGTTACCACACTATGAACTAAGAAGTATTCAGAATTGTATGCATGGGTCTGACGCAAACTGCCTTCTGATATATACACAAGAATCAGAATACAATACAATACAAGGTTATTGCTTTAGGTCCAGCGGACTCTTCCGAGCCAAATCAGGACCAGAGAGACGTTATCTTAAAATATTATAAAATGATTCAAGTCTTAAAAAACGAGCCTGTTACTCTTAAATACACAAACAAACTTTCACATGACACCTCTTTAAGAGACTTCTTTAAAACTGATGGATTAAAAATATATTCTCTTTCTTCAATCAAATCACTAAATTCAGTCCTAATAAAATCCAAACTAAACAAAACATGTCGATACCATTTATATGCGATAAAACAAACCAACATCATGTAAAAATTGAAACAGATGTTGACCATTACATACTTTAAAAATCTCTTTGAAAGGTATGGAACCAAAATATGTTTCCCTTTCCTCAATCAAATCAGCACACTCAGACATGAAATGTCGAACGGAAAAGGATTGATCACATGCAAAGCACCATGGTGGTTCTTCTCCTTTTAAAAGGAAACTGTGGGTGACATAAGTATGCCCAATATGAAGGCGAGATAACACTGTTTCTTCTTTGCGAGTGGATGCAAAGTTAGGCAAAGAAGTGGACAAATCGGGAAGAATTTGAAATAGTTTGTTGTTGACATGGTTAGACCAGTCAGTCTGCCACAGTCGTTTACAATAAGAACCAGTCATACAACGTAGGTCAGAGTAGGGCACAAACTGGAAAATCTCTGGAGGGAAATCGAGATGCAGAGCATCTTTAGCCGCCCTGTCTACTGCAATATTGCCGCGGATGCCCATGTGACCAGGGACCCACATAAAAACTATCTTTTTACCCTCAGAAACAAGTTGTGTATGGAGGTCATGGATCTCTGCCAGTAAAGGGTGTGATATCTTTCTCGTGGAAAGAGCCTGAAGTGCTGACAATGAATCGGACATGATTAAAAATGAGGTTCTTTTGGATTGATAAACTTGTTTCAGAGCTAAATGAATTGCCTTGAGCTCAGCTGTATAAACAGAACAAAAATCAGGTAAACGCTGTTGCAAAGGCTGGTCTAAGTGTCTCTCGGAGACAGACGCAGCAGCAACTGAATCTCCTTTCTTTGACCCGTCTGTAAAAAGTTGTTCATATCCTGGGTATAAAGCACACTGTTCTAAATAAAGTTGGTTATATACGGTTTCGGATGTATTGTTTTTAAGGAAAGCGGACAACTGCCAATTAATGTTTGGGGTACATAATTTCCATGGGGGAGCTTCAGTCCGAAGTTCATCGTCGTTGATGGAAGCAACATCAATGCCTGCTTTTTCCAGATGAACTTGCATTCTGATGCCAAACGGAGGGATTGTGTTAGGTTTGGATTCAAATTTCTGAACAAAATCTGGGTTGAAAACACAGTCATAAGCAGGGTTCATAGGATCAGTTTTTAATTTTAAATAGTAATTCATTGACAATTTTGTACGTCTCAGCTCCAGCGGAGGTTCGTTAGCTTCCACGTAAAGGCTTTCACAAGGGGAAGTGCGAAACGCACCCAAAGCAATGCGTAGTGCCTGATGGGCAACTGGATCTAGCATCTTAAGATAAGATTTTCTAGCAGAACCATAGACAATGCAACCATAGTCTAACTTGGATCTAATTAAAGAACGATATAACAGCAATAAAGTTTTCTTGTCAGCACCCCAGTCTGTACCACTGATAACCTTGAGCAAATTGCAGGCCTGTTGACATTTAGTTTTCAAAATTTTCAGATGAGGAATGAAAGATAGCTTTTGATCAAAAATAACACCCAAAAATTTGACTTGTTTGACCGCCTTTATTGGAGTTTTATTGAGGAGGATAGTAGGGTCTTGAATAATTCCCCGGTGCTGGGAAAAGTGAATACATTCAGTTTTTGCTTCAGAAAATTTAAAACCATTTTGTAAAACCCAGTCTTCAACGGCCTTGACACATAACTGTAGCTGACGTTCTGCAGATGCCAAAGTTTTACCTTTGGCTACCAATGCAAAATCGTCGACAAATAAAGAATTGTCAATTCCCCGTTTAACGGAACGAACAATGTTATTTATTTTAATATTAAACAGCAAGGGAGACAAGATGCTACCCTGAGGCACTCCCATCTCCTGTTCTCTCGTATCTGACAAGGATCCCCCAACCTTAACCTGAAAAATTCTGTCCGTTAGAAAATTGAATATAAACAGAGGTAAATGTCCCTTCAAACCCATTTCTTGTAAATCTGAAAGAATGCCATATTTCCATGTGGTATCATAAGCCTTTTCCAAATCAAACATGATGGCAACGACATGTTCACCCTGGACGAACGCGTTACGGATAAAAGTTTCCAGTCGCACCAGATGGTCAACAGTACTTCGACCACTTCGAAAGCCACACTGAGTGTTGGATAAAATATTATTTGTTTCTAGATACCACAGTAAACGAGAATAAACCATTCTTTCTAGCGTCTTGCATAAGCAAGACGTTAAGGCTATTGGTCTATAGTTTGTCGGGTTAGTATGGTCTTTGCCAGGTTTAGGGATGGGTACAATAATGGCCTTTCTCCAGGAGGGAGGAAAGGTGCCAGTGATCCAGAGCTGATTGAAGATGTCCAGCAGTTGAGACCGTGAGTACCTTGTTAAATGTCTGAGAAATTGATAATGTACATCATCCGGTCCAACTGCTGAATCTGCACTTTTGTTAATTGCATCATCAAGTTCGACTAATGAAAACTGAATGTTGTAATCTTCAGAATTATCGGAGGTAAAATGTAACTGTTGTTTTTCTTTACGGGTTTTAACTGTTTGAAAAGGGACAGAATAATTTACAGAGGAAGAATTTGCAGCAAAAGAAGAAGCCAAAAGATCAGCTACTAATTTTTTATCTCCGATTACGTCACCCTGCACAGTAAGGCATGGGCTCACCTGTTTGTTACTTCTATTTTTGAGTTTGCGGACTACTTTCCACACCTTCGACAGTTTCGCTTTTGAATTAAGCGTGGAGCAGAAACCTCTCCACGATTCCTTTCTCTTTCGTTTGAAGAGCTGTCGGCATTGCGCTCGCAAACGTTGGTGGTTTTGTTTATTTTCAGTGCTTGGGTGTAAAAACATAGTTCTTAAAGCTTTTTTACGAGCTTGCTGAAGTTTTCTACATTCATCGTCAAACCAGGGTTTTTTAAGTGTGTGAGGGTTTGACGAAGTTTGCGGAATGGACTCCTTGGCACTGTTAATAACTATGTCAGTATAAAGCTGTATTGGATCTAAGGCATTTGAAAATTCCTGGTTCTTAGCACGTAGCTGGGCCTCAGACAGGTTAGAAAACAGACTCCAGTTAGCTTGTTTCAGTTTCCACCTGCCATGAGTTTGCTCAAGGTTATCTGAATCATGTTTTAATAAAACCGGGAAATGGTCGCTGCCATGGAGATCTTCTAAAACTGTCCATTTAAAATCCAAAAGTAAGGAGGGATCACAGATCGATATATCAATGTGGGACAAAGAAGCAGTTCTAGAACAGGAAAAAGTTGGAGCACCCTCGTTCAAAGTTACTAGGTTTAACGAGTCTAAAATGTCTTCAATTATTTTACCCTGAGAATCGGTACGATCACTACCCCACAGGGGAGAGCGTCCATTAAAATCTCCCAACAACAAAAAAGGGGGAGGTAACTGTTGGACCAAATTCTCAAGTTCACTTTTAGTTACATTTATTGATGGTGTCAAATATAGAGAACAAACTGTGAGGGATTTAAAAAGAGATACTCTAGCTGCAACTGCTGGTAAACTTGTATTAAGTAAAATTGGATTAAATGGGACATTTCTATGGATAAAGAGTGAAACGCCTCTAGAAGATAAACAATCTAGAGAGGAATAACCAGTAATATCTATAGGATGTTTTTCTGACAGGAGAGTTTCCTGAAGGGCCAATACTTCAGGTCGATGCTCTGTCAGCAGACAGCATAGCTCCTCATAATTTGCCCTTATCCCTCGGATGTTCCATTGTAAAATGGACATAAAAATTAAGTAAAAGAATGCTAAAATTTTCATCTCCAAGAGCACAATTACGTCTCTTAATCTTTTGGACCCTCGTCCATCTCTTCATGTTCCATCAACCCCCCGAAACGGTTCTCCGTTTCGAGAGGCTGATTGGGCCTGGAAGAAAGGGGTCCGGGCCTTTGATTCTTTGTCAAAGATCCGGAACCCGAGCTGCCAGCGGACTTCCTCCCCTTCTCCCCAGCACCAGATTTTATATCTTCCCTCTCCCCTTCACCCCTGCCAATCTTTCCCTCTCCTCCTCTGATGTTCTTCTGCTGGGTAACTAGGATTTTAGTCGCCCCAGCAACTACCCGGTCGCTAAAACCGGTCGTTGCTGGTGCGGTGGCATGAGGCCTAGCCTCCTTCGTGGCAGAAGTGACGGCTATTGGCGCGGCCGTCTGCGCGCTTGGAGTGACGGATTTTGACGTGCCCGTCGGCACGTTCTCCAGTGGATTCGGTGGGGCTGGAGAAACCCCCTTCTGGGCAAACAAAGCAAGCATCTTTTCGAGAGTATCCATCCGTTTGCACAACGTTTCCAAAATCTGTGTTATTTTACTCATGGCAGTGTCCATTGTCGGGTGTGCGCTAGGTTCCACATGAGATGTGGAACCCGCCACAGCCGCAAAGGACCTCTCTTTAAGCATCGGCCTACTTGCAAGAACTTTTTTCCTTGCGTCGCCAAAGGAGCAACTCTCAGTGGCCCGCACCTTTTGGATTTCCAGCTCCAACTGCCACTGAGGACAGTCTTTGGAGCTGGACGAATGATTCCCGGCGCAATTCACACAGCAAATCGGATTTTTGCATTCGTTTTCGTGTTTCTCTTTACCACAATCACGACATATTTCCTTGCTTTTACAGTTCTTGCTACCGTGACCAAATCTTTGGCACCGGTAGCATCGCAACGGTGATGGTACAAACGGCGTCACCTTCACCCTAAGGTACCCCACTTTGAGTGACTCCGGCAATTTGGCCATAGCGAAGGTCACAAAAAGTGTGTTGGTGGGGATACGTTGGGATCCCTTGGTGACGAAGACCCGCTGGACTGCTGTGACCCCCTGGCTGGAGAGCTCACCACGGATTTCCAATTCTGACATGTCGATCAAATCCTGACATCGGATGACTCCCTTGGAGGAATTCAACCGTCCATGCACAGAAACTTTGATTTGTCTATCAACGAAGACAGTCGAATCCCTCTTTAGAAGACTATCCGATGCCCTTTTGGTTGAGCACTCCACCAGGTAGGCCCCAGATCTCAGTTTTTTCACATCTTTGAACCCGATTGTGCAAACGGATTGAAAACCCTTCTGTATTGCGAACGGAGACAGCTTGCCTAGTGGCATAGCCGGATCCGCCCCCTCTACAACCAAAAAACGAGGCCAGGCCCCTTCTACCCCCGATGCACAAGCTTTCTGTCTCGTGTCTATGTCACTGTCCGTGTCCGAGTCCGGTCCGTCATCACGCAGTCGTCTTTTATTTGTGGAAGCCATGTTAGTAATTTATGAATTCATCCCCCCTGCTCCCCACCCACCACGGAGTCCAACAAGGGGATGCGTCCAAGCGGAAAGTCCAGCAAGGAAACGCACCAGGGTTACAGGGGGGATATACACCCAGACAATCCCGCACTGCCACTACGGTTTTGTTCAAGTTTGACCCATGAGCCGCAGCCTTCTAGCAGAGCTAGGGCAATACACGACCAGCCGCTTGACTGACGCGGGCCACGCCAGCCACAAGAATCAGAAAGGAAGGCAAAGAAAACAAAAGAAGAAAGGAACAGCGTGTAAGAAGGGGAGGGAAGGGTGTAGGGGGGGGGGAATGAATGAAGGGGAAAAATAATATATAGTCAATAGATGTGTAGAAAACAGGCCTATTACACAAACGAGAAGAACGCAAGACGTTTTATGACAGAAGGAAGAAGAATGAATGAATGAACATTGAGGATTAACTACTACACCCATTATTGGCGATATGGTAGACGGGGATAACCATCCCAGGAACCAGGGGTAGGTACCTAAATAACACTAAACCACCAGAGCAATCATAATGCTAAAAGGGACAGTGAAAAATTGTCTTTTTTAAATTTCGCTCAACACGGGATTCGAATCTGGGTCATCAGGCGAAAGCTATACCACTTGAGCTACGGCGGTAGGACGAGAAGATATTTATTCATTGTTAATACGGCCCAAAGGACTGCAAACAGCCGAATCAGGACCACAACTTGGTTGAAAGAGGACATCACCCCTGATATGATCCGTATAAAAGATAGGTTGGAACAATCCTTGTGGTAACACTGAAGGCATTCCACCCGCCGGTCACTTTACAACAAAGGCATCCCACGGAGGCTATACTCTAATTTATCGAACCCCCGTTTACGAAAACAAAATAGAATATAAACATCGTAATAAATTATTAACAAAACGAATACATATAAAATGCATATATTAATAAATAATAACATCATATAAAACTCTACTGACCATTTGGCAGAAAGCGTCCAATATCCCAAAGATGACCTAACAGATCTCATCCACAAATGAGGATTTTTGGAAGGGTTTTCAAGAAAAAAAACGGTAGGTGATTCAGCCTGATAGAACAGAGTAGGAATGAGAAAGAACAAAGGAGAGGAAGAAGAAGAAGAAGAAGAAGAAGAAGAAGAAGAAGAAGAAGAAGAAGAAGAAGAAGAATAAGAAGAAGAAAAAGAAGAAGGAAAAAAAGAAGAAGAATGAGAAGAAGAAAAAGGAAGAGGGAAGAGAAGAATAATAATAAGAAGGAGGAGGAGACGAATGAGAATGAGGAGGATCTACGAGGACGAAGAAGAAAAATAAAAAGAGGAAAGAAGAAGAGAAGATGAAGAGAAAACAGAAACTCGCATAACACATACAGACACACAGACACGGATACACACATACATACACACGCACCCTCACACACACACACACACAGAGGTCCATTTATGATCAGGTGGAGTTGGTCGAAAAGGCAGTGGCTATTTGGACGTCGCAAGCGAAGGTTGATGGAAGTGAATCGCGCGTATTGGAAGTGGACTAAAGAGCAGGCATGGGAATGTGGCGTAAGTCTGACACGTCATCATGTCCTCTACGCGGCATTATGCAATCATAAAGAGGCAGGATGAGGGTCCATAGCGACATGAATCGTTTATCGGCCCTTGAGGTTGGCACCAAGCTATCCTTCAACCAAATCCACATCATGAACAGCTCTTTTACCCATCGTCTCTCTGACGGACGATGCAAGTTGAACAACCCTTCTTACCCGGATAAGATGGCGCTCTCCCAAGAGGACGCTTCCGTTCTTGGACCTGCGCATGCCCGGCAGATACACTGGAGTATCGGAAACCGCTTGAGGACAAAAACAGTTTTACTGATAGAGCTATGACATTCAGAGTCACGACACACTGCACATAGCACGCAACACAATGAAAACAAATGCATTTCAACTCACAAACAACATTTCACACACAAACAACCCTCACACATGACATCATAATCAACTGAGAAAGTCAAAAATTGTTTATCATTTCAGCAAGTCTGCAGTCTGGTTGACCGTTTCATTTTGCTCTCATAAATTTGGGTTGTATTATTTTTTTCTCTTTGTTTCATAACAGATTTCACTGTAAAGATTCCTATAATAATATCAACGGTGACAACAACAAAATCTTCATTTTCTTTATAGTCAATATCAACACCAACTGTTCCGTCTCCAATGCAAGAAAAAGCAAAACACTTTTTGCTCAATGTAACTCGTTAACTGTGTGAAATGGATTAAATGGCGTGACAAAGTGAAATATGCTCTGGAATATTTATCGTCATATCCATCTTGTTCATCATGTCAGAATCGTAATAGTCATCACCTTCTTCTATATTATGAACATGAAATAAATACTTTCGGGACATTTTATTCCATGCAAATTTGGCACCAAATTGAATGAAAAAAAAATTCAGAACTATCGACCGACCAACTGTGTATGTTTGTGTGGGTGTGCGTGTGTGTGTGTGTGGGGGGGGTTGTATGGGGGGGGGATGTGCGCGCGCAAAAGACACTTTTCTAGTCACATGTTAAGCGTGTTTGTGGCCAGAACTTTGACTGATCTCTGAATGTGGTTGAAGATGAACTTGCATCCACCTTGCCATCCAGGTCGAAAGAATTGGTCACGGCACCGTTCTGTAAGTGCACACGTTGATTGCGCCGGCTGGTGAAAGGGAATGAATGAACATCACAGTTTAACGTCTACACCCACCGTTGGCGATATGGCATATATCATCCCAAAGAAGAAAGGGTAGGGAGCTAAATCCACACTGAACCACCAGAAAAACCACACTGCTAAAGTGAGTAGTGAAACTGGCCACATGTATCTTGCTCACCACAGGTTTGGAAACTGGGTCAACGATTTTCCAGGCATGCTGACCAGTGAACTAACACTGAAGTGCGCTGGTGGTCAAAAGGTTGCTTTGAGTCAACAGGTATCTTTCCGAAAACAGCTTCTGTACATCAAGTGATGCCTTAAATCTTAAAACTTCCTGGGACAGCCCATGTGTTAGACTTTGCTGAGCCAGTACCCTCACCAAAATATCTTCCTGTTTTGAGGCCCTACTTCTCCACACGATCATTATCAAGAGAAGCAACAAGAGCGGTACCAGAATACCGACCAAAATTGTCAAAATCCGATAAAGTGACCATCCACCATCGTCTTCAGACGGTACAACATCGCAACCGAGATCGTGGAGAATGTCTAAATGGGGTTTTAAGCATCGACAGGTATTTGTTGCGTCATCGCAAAAGAACCCAGCAACTTTGCACTTCATGGTTTGTGGATGGTAGGGGGAGGCCACCCAAACTTTTTTTGGTTGAAACCAGCCAGAAAAAAGGTTCTGTAGCAGATCGGAAGCATTGACAAAGGTATGTTCCTTGCACGTCATACCGGCTCTACACTCGTCCGTACCACTGCACGCAGTGCGGACACCCTTCTTGCAGCGTCCTGGGCTGGCGTGCATGAACGAACTTAAAAGCCGACTTAGACTTAACGCTTCACTTACACATGCTACTTAAGTCTAAGTCGGCTTTTAAGTTCGTTCATGCACGCCAGCCCTGAAAGATCACACAGTACCTAGACTACAATGGGGTTTCTTGTCTTCCGAATCACTCGTCAATCTTGCACGTGCTTTCTTCACAGACTTCTCAATTGTCACAACCCGTATCTCCACTTTCATTATAAATGGAGCTCAAATCCAGTTTACAAAGGTGTAACTCTTCATCGCAAACTTTCCCTAGCACACAGTTCGCCGACGTCTGGCACGGAAATCCTTCAATGAGTTTGCACCGCAGGTCGAGGTCAGAAACTTCGAATCCATGTGTACACTGACAAATACCCGACGTTAACAAGCATCCAGCTTTAGGATCTTCGCAATCTGTCCCAGACATGCACACTCCCCCAGCCATGCCAGGATTGATATCGCAATGACTAGTGTCATTGGACGACGTGGACAGTTCTGGGTTACACTGGCAAGGGACGTCTTCATGATCATCATCCCAGTATTTGGCGCCTACCACGCAATGACTGTTGGTCTGGGGGAATTTTTGGGCAGTTTACATTTGTGAAATCTGTCGCAGATGTGTAGAGGATGCACATGTCGGAAACCTCGCCGTTGCAGTTGGGGCCGATGAGCAGCCTGCAGGTGCCGTCCCTGTCGCACAATGATCTCGACATATAGTATATCAACTCTTTGACGACACAGCGCTGACCTACTTTCAATCGACAAAAGGTTCTTTTCGCACTCAGCTGTTGCTGCACATCTGCGGCTACGTTCCGCCTCTGTAGACTTTTCTTTGATGGGAATGGGATATGCAGGCAAACCTGGCATTTGGCTTCCTATCCTATCCTATTCTATCCTGAAACTCGGAGGTCATACTCCATCTTTGTCCTCAGCAACCCTGATGGCTTCGCTCAGTGTCAAACCAGTCCATTCTCGAATGTTGCCATCACACCTCTTTTTCGGTCTTCCTCTTCTTCTACCTCCTTCTTCTACTGTGCCTTGCAGGATGGTCTTTTCAAGGCCTGATGATCTGGGGACGAGGCCATACCAAGGGAGTGTCCGTTTCTTCACTACTGTGAGCAGGGCATCGTTTGGTCCAATGGCTTGTGTGATGGTCTGTCGGACTTCGTCGTTGGTTATGTGCTCGGTCTAGCAAATGCCCAAGGTCTTCTATAGCATCTCGTCTCCATGCTTTGTATTCTTCGTTGTAGATCTGCTGTGAGGGTCTGTGTTTTGCAAGCGTATAGGAAGATGGAGATGACAAGGGAACGCATCAGCCTTCCATTGGAATGTAGACTGATGTTCCTGTCTTTCCAAATGGGCTTCAATCTTGCCACGGCAGCAGTTGTTTGTGCGATCCTGGAAAAGACTTCGTGTCGGAACCCATTGTTCTGATACTACGGCTCCTAAATATTTGAAGCTATGCACTGTGCTGAGGGATTGGCCTTGGACTTTGATGTCCGTGTTGATGCCATTGGTGTTGTTGGTCATCATTTTGGTCTTCTCTGCACTTATTTCCATTCCATGGGCTCTGGAGGTGGTGTCAAGCCTCTGTACCAGCTGTTCACGTTTTTGTTCCTCTCCAACCAATCCATCAATGTCATCCGCATTTTGGCATCCGCAAAACGAAGGTTGATGATTGCTCTATCCCCTATGCTGACTGTGCCTTCGTAATCTGCAAGGGCATGTGACATGATGAGCTCTAGGAAGATGTTGAAGAGTGTTGGAGAGAGTAGGCATCCTTGACGCACACCGATTGTTGTTCTGAACCAGATTCCGATGGCCCTATTATGGAGGACTGCACTGGTAGCCTTGTCATACAGGCTGTTGATGACTTCAACAATTTTAGGGCTGATGTTGTATACGCTCATGGTTGCCCACAGAGCTGCATGCCAGACTCGGTTAAACATTTTTTCGAAACAAAATTTTCAAGAAGGCATTTGGCTTGCACACCAAATTCTCGTCAGGCCCATACCCATTCAAACAGACGCAGTGCAGCTTGGTTTCATCGCGTTTGGCATAGAGTGCATCAGCGCACGATCTATTGTAACTGATTCCTCAGATAAAAGAGGATGACACAAGAGAAGGAATCACGTTGGCAAGAAAAATATAGACGGATTCTGCATCTGTTGACAATGCATGTCACAGAGGAAAGTGACATTTGCAAAATCGCTGCTCACACTGCACGAGCCCATTCCTAATGTTAGTTTGCACACGGATAGCGTGCACATCATTCTAGAACCGAAGACATCTGTTAGAGGAGAGCAGTTTCCATTGAGAGGTAACTTGCAGAGGTTGCCTTTGCACAATCCATTCTGCAGGCACAAGGCGTCGCTCGAGCACGTCCCACCTACAGGCGCCTTGCACACGCCATCTTCACACTGCATGTCACCTTCACACAGTTGTAGCTTACACATCCCGCAGTCACTCCCTAGGGACAGTTCCCGAATGGGAAAGCCATACGCCATGACTTGGCACAAGTTCAAATAATTGCTGATTCAAATAATTGCTGATTGAATTCGGAAAGAAAGTGATATGGCGTGCCCGAGGACAGCGGTCAACGTTGGCCCGACAGCCCTCACACATCTGCTCGTATTCCAATCCATGCACGTGCGGCCCTTCCAATCGCCAACAAAGTGTTTTGCCAGCCAGCAGTTTCTGATTAGTGACTCTTTCACGCTCAGCGACGTGGATTGGAAAGAAAGAGCTTGTCTCATTGGCCCACATTTTGTGGTCGTCCTGCAACCGCAACAAGAACCTTGACAAGAGGCAACAGAAAGATCAGGAATGGGTGTACATGGATGGGCATGCTGGTTATAGTGATCAGAGGAACACATAGCGAGTGTAAATATCGAAGAAAACCATCGAAGCATCGTTATAGCTGATGAATCATTTCGCACAGGGCGTCTATTTGCAAGGCTCTTGCTGCTCAGTATTGTTGTAAACTCGATGATGCAAGCAAAGATGGAGATAAACAGGGGGAAATTCGTCCAAATGAACAAGCTCGACAGTCATGCGTTCATGCCGCTCGCTACATTTTCGACATCCTGCATCTGTTCATACTCCAGAACCTAGAAAAGGAGTTTACATTTGAGATCACTTGTGTTTATGTCGTAGTTTCAGATTGCATTACTCCATCTTACCAATTTTATAGTCTGACTTTTCTGAAGTTAGGGTTTTTATTATAATTCATTTTGCCTTCCTGGCTTATTTTACTCCTTGTTCCTCGAAGTTTGATGTACTATCCTAGCCATTCCGAGAATGTAGTATAGAAGACATTTTACGTTTAACTTTTTTCCAAATTAGTTCTCCCGTTTGTATGACATGAACGCACGCATGCATGAAAGCATGAACGCACGCACGTACACACACATACGCACACACACACACACACACACACACGCTCGTACACACATTTTTCATTTTGCAGTGACACTCAGTCATTGCCTACGTACTTGGTTTGCATGTAAAATGATAAAAAGCAAATGAAACAGACGACATAGGAAACACAACGTTTATCTACAACTGTTTGATTAATGAAGTATTGGCGGGAGGTAGCGCGAGCAAACGGATCGAGCAGAGCTACATCCTAAAGGTAAGTAACTCTATGATCTTGCGCAAAGTTTTCCCTCCACTGACATCCCCGGTCAACCAATCAAATTACGCGCAACAAAACCGGTCAGTAGGAAGGGAAAAAAAAAAGAAGAAGAAGAAGAAGAAAAAAAAAAACAATCCGGGAAAGAGTAACTTGGGTTTGAGCCGTGCGGTTCACGTTGATAAATAAATGTCATTATTTTTAGAGCGGGCGACTGGGTTTCTGCCCGCGTCTGCAAAAAGCAGGCTGGCTGCACAAGTGTACTTAAAACTAACTCAATCTACAGACACAGTTATAGGATATACATCACTATTACAAGATTGCGTCCTCTACACACAAACACACACCCACAAACACACACCCACCCACCCACCCACCCACACACACACACACACACACACACACACACACACACACAGAAGTCCATAAATGATCAGGTGGAAGAGGTAGAAAAGGCAGTGACTATATGAATGTCGCAAGCGAATGTTGATGGTCGTGAATCGCGCGTAATGGCTGTGGACTAGGAGCAGGCATGGGAATGTGACGTAAGTCTGACACGTCATCATGTCCCCTACGCAAAAT
This sequence comes from Oncomelania hupensis, assembly GCA_036898135.1. Lineage (NCBI taxonomy): Eukaryota > Metazoa > Mollusca > Gastropoda > Littorinimorpha > Pomatiopsidae > Oncomelania > Oncomelania hupensis. The sequence continues at coordinate 27,974,763 of CM072524.1, forward strand.
TATGCCATCATGAAGAAGCAGGACGAGGGGCCGTGGCGACAGGAATCGTTTATCGGCTCTTGAGGTGGGCGCCAAGCTATCCATCAGCCAAATCCGCCTCATAAACAGCTCGTTTACCCATCGCCCCTCTGACGAACGACACAATTTGAAGAACCCTTCTCATCCGGATAAGATGGCGTTTTACCACGCGTGCGCTTCATTTTTTGGACCTGCTCATCCCGGGCAGATAGCCTACGTTGGAGTATCAGAAAACGCAGGAGAGCTAAAACAGTTTTAATGGTAGAGCGCTGACATTTAGCATTCCACACCGTGCAGTCAAGCGACGAGGATACATGCGCCTTTCGGTTGACATCAGATTTGTGGAGCTGAACGCAGCACGATGATCGTATTCAGCAGGAGAGAGCACGTGTGATTCTAGTCTCATGCATGGGTTGGGTTTGCCTGGTTGCGCTTTGCGAGGAGCACCCATGGGAGCGGAACGCTGCATGAAAATCATTTTAGGAGGATTGAGCTCTCGTGTTAGCCGCATGTATGCATGTGCTGCTTTGTCTCACTCCTGTACCCTGTTATGTCATTTGATGCATGTCTTGTATCAATGATGACCCGTTACAAGCATACTACGTCAACTCATGCAGAACATCTCATGCCCATAGCACGCAACGCATCAATGAAAACAAATACATTCCCACTCACAAACATACAATTACATTAACATATCACACCATGTACCAACAACCCTCAAACATAACATCTACCACTCCACAAACATACTAGACACACATTAAAGTTTAACTCACACACAAACACATATACACACACATTTAATTTACACTCACATACTCGCACAGGCACTTCTTAAACAAACTGAGGTATGAATGTCTATTATACTTCTACCAGATAGGCAGAAATTCTATATCTATCATACTTTTACCAAAGAAGCACATCGTCAATCATGAGTCATGCTTGCTTTTATCGATAAACCAAGCTAGGATAATATAATCATACACTTATTCCCATAATTCCTAGCAACACAGCCTCGCTGTGCCCCCCCCCCCCCCCCCCCCCCCAAAAAAAAAAAAAAAAAAAAAAAGAAGATATTTCAGCGACTCTATCAGACTTGATATAAGGCTTTTGGGCATAGAAAGTCTCATCCGCTTGTCCAATCTTAGAATAACAATAATCTCTTCTGGCACAAAAATGGCGATCACAGTCCATCGCAGTTCCAGTGCCCATGATGAGTGGGCAACCCGCACGATCAGGGGGAGAGAAGTGCTGTTTACAATGGCTGTACGTGGTTGTCTTTCCCTTTCATCTTCGCTAAATGATCTGCCCTTTCTTCTGTGCAGCCTCTATATTTGATTTTTTTTCCTTACGCGCATTTTGTTTTCCTCGACAGCTTCTTCTTTTCTTTTGTCTTTTTGTTCTTTCTTCTTTCTATTGTTGTGGTCGTTGCTGCTTCGGCTCTTTCTTCTTTATTTATTGTTTTAATTTTTTTTCCTCTCTTTTATCTTCTTTTTCGTTCATTCTTTTAAAGACTTCTTTTTCGCTCATAGCTTCTTTCCATTATTCTATTTTTCCATCTACCTCTCTCTCTCTTTCTGTATTTTTTTCTTTCTTTCCCTTCTTTCGCTGTTGTCCCCCTTCTGCTTCTTTCTTCTTCTTTGCCGACAGAAAGTGCAGCCCATCATTTACACGTCGACTTCCGCACTGTATACCCCTCCCCACAATCCCACAATGCTCTTCCCTGCACTTTTCCTGTACCCCGCTCCCCCCCACCTCATTCCTCCTTCCCAAGTCCTCTCCAGTTCCCACACTCCACCCAACCCCTGAAGCTTCACTCCTTGCCTGCCCCTCCCAGATCCTCTTGTCCGTGGTTGCATTTTTGTGGACAGAGTCCGTCTATCTTTCCAGAAGAGATGACTTAAGTGGTTACCGCAGAACACACAGCATAGTTCACACTCGCACAGTACCTCCCAACAGAGCTCGGCCCGCGGTATGCCTCTGCTAGTCTGAGCTACGCAGAGTGGCCGCGAAGCAGCCCTTCCTGCTGTTCCTGTCCTCTGCACGCCTTGTGGTTGTTTACAATGGGTTCCGTGTCTAAATTCAAAATAATGTCTTTTGTGTGTGTGTGTAATTATTGACTCGGAAACGATAACTTACAAAAATGACTTACATTATTTTACACCGATGAAGACAGGGAGATCCTGTAGAGAAAGCTTTGCTTTCTTTTTTAAAATAAATAATTGTTTCTGAGTTAATCTTCAACAAATAAAACTGTTGTTGTTGTTGTTGTTGTGCTGCTGTTGAGATTCAGAACGACAGACACACAAGACAGACACACAAGGAACAAGAAGACAAAACAGACACACACAAACTGAAGTAAGCAGAAACACAGAGAAGATCGAATCGGAAAGTAGTGGTCATGATGGTGGTGGTGGTGGTGGTGATGTGGGGATGGTGGTGGTGGTGATGCGGTGAAGAAAATCACATAATTGCCTGTGGAGAGAGACTTGAATCCATGCCCAATCAGATCAGATTAGTGAGCGCAGCAGATTGTTTTTTTTTTTCTCTCCTCCTTTTTCTATCATCAATCGCTCATCGTTGACTCCCTGAACCCACGACCATCACCACCAACTCCCCTCTTATACAGCGCATACATCGTTGTTACCCCCCTCCCTCCCCCCATCCCATCACCAACGATCCCCTTCTCCCACCCAGCCCCCTGCCTCCCTGATCTAATGCATACATCGTTCATCGTTGCCCTCTCTTGATCAGTGCGGTGCTATAAAACAGGATGGTTTCCTTCGCACAGTAATCTTAAAACGACACAATATATCGTCACCGCTGTGACATTATCCTTGATAGAGATCTCCTTATCTCTAATGTCATCTTGGGAAGGTTTTGGGAAACAGGACGGCACTGAAGGTTAAAAAAAAAAAGAAGAAGCAGTTTGGAAACAAGGACAAAACCTCTCAAACAAAACAACAACCGTAGGCGACACGCTATTTGGAGAGATTTATGCTCTTTTTAGATTGGGTCATGGGTGGGATGTTGAGAGACATATGGAGAGAGAGAGAAGAAGAAGGCAGATGAGGAGAAGGAGGAGGAGGAGAAGAAGAAGGAGGAGGAGCAGGAGGAAGGAGAAGAAAATGGAGAAGAATAACAATAACAAACAACAAAAACAACAATAAGGTCGAAAAAGAATGAGGAGGAGGAGGAGGAGGAGGAAAAAGAGAAGAAGGAGATGGAGAAGGAAGTGAACAGAGAAAGAATTAGACTATGAGGCAGAAGAATGTGAAGAAAGAAAGATTAGTAAAGTAAATTGTTCCGTTACACCTCCAAGAGCTGACGAAAGGGCTGGCAGACGTGAACTAAAAATCCAACACAAGACTCGAACTTGACGCAAGCTGCGCACTGTCAAGCGTCATGAACCACTACCCCCCCCCCCTCATCCTTCTCTCCACCCGAGTTGCAATTGCATATACATGTTTATTTCAGCCGTTGCAAATATTTCCCAAACACAAACACGACTCGACCTGTCTTTCGACACTGATGAAAGTGGAACATACAAAAATTATGAGGAAAATCCCCCCCTGATATTACCTGTAAAATGTTATTCCGTTTGTATTGCGAAATTTACCCCGGCGGGGTACAATACCACACTTTAGGGGGCAAAAAAGGTAAAGGTGTATCCCTAACCTTTTCGTCGTTGGGAAGAGAAGCGTTTGAAACCTGTCTTTTCTATGGGCCAGCTTAATGAGGGCGGTGCCCATCGTCCTCCCCCTTACTGTTTTACCCTCCCCGGTTCTAAAACAAGGGCCGTGTCCCTCCCGTTTATAGCAGGATGGAGATTTGAGGGTATCGTGTGCTTTGTGTCATTACGTTTCGTTTATTTCGACGTTGTATCATAATGGTTGCCTTTCCAAGCACGGTCACCAAACCAAGTACTAAGCGGTCACCGACGTTGCTTCATCAAACATTATTTAGCGTGTGCCTATGGGAGGCGAGATATAGCAAACGCGCGAGCATTTGCACGACCAAATGCGCTAACCTCGCGCACTTCCTCGCGCATTTGCTCGAACACTTGCATTTGCGCGTGCGTTTGCTATATTCCGCTTCATAAACGTAAACATTATACCCGGAAAAGAATGTGTATATAAAAGAAATTGAGACGTGCACAAATTAAATATTTCTAGTAATAATATTAATAATAATTAGTGAAAACTAGCACTACTAAACTTAATATCATTCATGAAATAACCTTATCATAACAATAAGGACGATTCAGAACTTATTTATATTTATATAATATATTTACATATTAATTACTAATACTTTAATAATATTTTAAAATTAAAGCTATCTTAAAACATATCGAGACAGTTATTTAAATTGTATTCTACTTAGAAATTAAGTTTAAGGGCCACAAATATTGCGTAAATATTTAACATAAAACTATTGCGGATAAATACAAAATATCTAGGTCGGAGATCTACACAAAAAAAACCATGTGTTCACTTTACTGTTCCTTTCCGTTGACAGTTTTCAGCAAAACCCTTATAGCAACGGGCGTAGCAACCGCTCGAGCAAATGATCGCGCACTTGCTCGCGCATTTGCTCGAACACTTGCAGGAGCAAATACGCGAGCAAGTGCGCGAGGTTCGCGCATTTGCTCGTGCAAATGCTCGCGCAAATGCTCGCGCGTTTGCTATATTTCGCCTCCCATATGTGCCTACCCATTGCGCTCACCCTCCCCTATCCCCCTCTCCCTCTCCCTTTAGATGAAAGAGAAATAATATCGAAGGCCAGCGGCGTGACTTTCCGGGCGTATTTACAGCAATTCGTCTGTTGTATAAAAATGCGTTTTTAAAAGATTGTCGTCAGCTTGGCGTGACTGAGAACTGCAATGCGTGAGCACGTCCATTTCTACATTCAAATAAATAACTCTTAAAATCTCCATCTTCTTCCTACATCTTTTACCTTTTATTTCTTCTCTTTTCTTCTTGTTAAAAAAATAATTGTATTAATTATAGGCCTATATATATATATATATATATATTGTTTGTACTGTCTTTCTCTTTTTCCTTTTTTCTTTCCCTCTTTCGTAAAAATAAAATCTAGTATGTTACTTTTTTGTTTTTGTTTGTTTGTTTTCTTTTTCTTTATTTTTTTGTCGGGAGTGTGGGTGGGGGTGGAGGAGGGGCGTGGAGCAGTGATAAGACAAAGGGTGAAGGGTAGGGACAAAATGAAAAATGGAAATATTCCGCCGTCCGTATTAGCAATATTATTGTTCTGGCGGTTTAGTATTGATTTTAGTTTATAACTCTATTACCTGGGATGATTATCCCCGTCTGTCATATCGCCAATGGTGGGTAGACGTTAAACTTCGTTCATTCATTCATTTTTTTGTTTTCTTTCTTTTTTTCCTTACTTCGCTCTCTCTCTCTCTCTCTCTCTCTCTCTCTCTCTCTCTCTCTCTCTCTCTCTCTCTCTCTCTATCTCTCTCTCTCTCCTTACTCCTTCCCTCCCTTCTTGGCTGTCTCTCTTAACCCTACCTCTCTGCCTCTGTTCCTGCATGCCTGTCCGTCTGACCGTCTGTGTGTGAGTGTATGTGTATGTGTGTGCGTGTATGTGTGTGTGTGTTTGTGAATGTATGTGCGTCTTTCTCTCTCTCTCTCTGTCTCTCTCTCTCTGTCTCTCTCTCTGTCTCTCTCTCTGTCTCTCTGTTTGTCTGTCTGTCTGTCTCTCTCTGTCTGTCTGTCTCTCTCTGTCTGTCTGTCTCTCTCTCTCTCTCTCTCTCTCTCTCTCTCTCTCTCTCTCTCTCTCTCTCTCTCTCTCTCTCTCTCTCTCTCTCATCGCTGATATGTTAATTATGTTGGCCAGTCGGAGTATGAGATCGTGACGTAGGAACTAAGTTTGGGCTTCCGTCTAAAAATGTATATGAGTTGTAAATAAAAATAATGATAGGAGCCATAAACTCAGGGGCTACATAACTTCCTAAATACCAAAAATCTGGCAATTTCCCTTCCCTATTTTCCTCCTCCAAATGTGCTCCATGCTTCTGTTGTTCCTAAGTAATACGTATGAATATAACGTCTGCAAGCAATCTATAGTTATTACACTGATACAGATTTATGCAGCCAGCGGTTCTGGAATGATGTTTTCGCGAACATTAATACCGAGTTAGAAGAAGAAGAAGAAGAAGAAGAAGAAGAGAGGGAAAGAGAGAGGGAGAGTTAGTCATTGTTTATAGGGTCCAGCGGACTGCAAAAGCCGAAGCCGGACCAGAGAGAAAGAGAGAGAGAGAGCGAGAGAGACAGAGAGCGAAAGAAAGAGAGAGGAGAGCGACAGAGAGAGGGGGGTGGGGAGAGAGGAGAGCGAGAGAGATGATGATGATGATGATGATAATGATGATAATGATGATGATGATAATGATGATAATGATGATGATGATGATGATGGTGATGATGATGATGATGATGATGATGATGATGATGATGATGATGATCATAATGATGGTGATGGTGATGATGATGATGATGATGATGATGATGATGATGATGATGATGATGATGATGAAGAAGAAGAAGAAGAAGAAGAAGAAGAAGAAGAAGAAGAAGAAGAAGAAGAAGAAGGACAACAACAGCAACAACAACAACAACAACAACAAACAAAAATAACAACAACAATTGACCCGGGTTCGATTGTCGATGGTGACTGGCAAAATGTTCTAGACATACGATCGTGCCTCTTTATACTTTGTTTCACTATTCTTCCTTCTCCGTGTCGCCGCAGCCGCACGTTTGGAATAACTACATGACCGCCTGCGACCAAAGAATTCCAAGTAAAAGGCATTAGAGATCATGGAAAACTACGCACACATTCGTAATGTCAAAGACGACGCCAGATGGTATCAGTTTGTAGATTACCGTCTGTCATGATGAATTATAGCCAAGACCCACAAACTGGGGTCAGCTCTGTAATCCCTAGGTCTATATCTCTCCCACCTACCCCCTTTCACCGCTCATAAGTTAATGTTCTTCTCATTTTAGGTTTGTATTCTTCTAGGTCCATGTAGATGTCTCAAGGCTATTTGGGGTTTGCTTTCGGCGATCCCGCCAAAGCTTTATCAGATCTTGTTTCCTAGTCCTATGTTCCCTCAGTGTTATAATCTCTTAGGACGGTGTTTCTCCACCCCCACCCCACAGGTCTACATTCCACAGTTCTCAGTTCCCTAGGACTCTGTATGTTCCCCCAGGACTCTCAGGTCTATATTCCCCCAGGTATATGTCCCCCAATATCTGTCACAACATACGTGGAGGAACTTTGACCTTTAGGAAAATAAGTCTGGGATTAAAGACCTTGAAGAACTTAGAACCTTAAGGAACATAGACCTGCAGCAAAAGAAAAAGACTACAGGAGAAACTTGGACTTTTAGGAACAACTACCTGGGGGAAATATAGATCTGGAGGAACAAGGGCTGGCTCGGTTTAAGGCGACGCCGTATTGCTATCAGTCTCGTAGATCGCCGCGCGTGATACTGTATAACTAAAACACAAACGTCCCTGTGGTGCCGCCCTCTCATGACAAGTCCCCAAATAATTCTATGGATAAGGCAACGGGAAATTCCTGCACTATCTAAATAGATTGATAATCGATGTTTATAGGGTCCAGCGGACTGCTAAGAACAGAATCAGGACCATACAAAACTACACAAAAACAGACTAGGTCTCTAATACATTAGAATATGATAAACGATGTACATAAAACTAGCTTTACTGATGAAAGTTAACCAAGCACACAAACAAAATGACAGAACCTATAGCCATAAAACAAACTAACATCAAGTAAAAATGTAAACAGGTTTTGACCATTGCAGACTTCGAAATTCTCATTAAAAGGTATCGAACCAAAATATATTTCTCTCTCATCAACCACATCAGCACATTCAAACATAAAATGGCGGACGGAAAAGGACTTATCACATGCAAAGCACCACGGTGGTTCTTCGCCGTTCAAAAAGAAACTAAGGGTGACGTAAGCATATCCAATCTACCGGCGGGTCAATCCGGGTTCTTCTTTGCGAGTGGATGCACAATTAGGCAAAGAAGCAGACAGATCTGGGGAAATTTGAAACAGCTTGTTATTGATTTGATTAGACCATTCGGTCTGCCAGAGCCGTTTACAGTAAGAGACGGTCATACAAAGCAAGAGTACGGAACAAATTTCGAGCTCCAATCTCCTCTGAGGGCAATCTTTGGAACTGGAAGGTGTTTCCCTGCGTTAGTGGCACAGCATACATATGGAGGTCCTTACACTCGTTTCGTGTTTATCCTTGCCACATTCTCTGCGAATCTCTTTTCCTTTGCAGGTCTTGCTACCGTGACCAAATTTCTGGCAACGGTAGCAGCGTAACGGCTATGGAGTGAAAGGAGTCACCTTCACCCAAAGGTACTCCACTTTGAGTGACTCCGACAACTTGGCAATGGCAAAAGTCACAAAACCTGTGTTTGTAGGGTATCGCTTGGGTCCTTTGGTGACAAAAAACCTCTGCACTGCTGTGACCTTCTGGCTGGCGTGCAGATTACGGATTTCGGTTTCCGACATGTTAGCCAGGTCTTGGCTTCGGGTGACTCCTTGGAGAAATTCAACCGTCCCACACTATCGCTGTAGCAACAAAACAACAACAATAAACACTAAAGAGAATATGGAACGATTCCACCAAACACATACAGCTGAGGAGGGGAAAATCTCAGTTATCAGAATCAGAAATCTATTTATTGTCTCTATAAAACAATACAGGGACGTTATGACATATTACCACCACGACACGTGGACTAACATATAGCAGAGGAGGCGAGACATCAGAACTAGAATGGAAAACGGAATATTCATTGCCCCCCCCCTACCCCCCACCCTCCCACCCTACCCCTTCCTCCCCATACAAACCCAAAAGGTATGGTATACGTGGCGTACAGAATCAACACACTGAAAGATAAACAATAAAAAAATAAATGTAAATACTTGTAATTACTAATCCTTCTTAAAGAGCGCTTTTTCAGCTCAAGGGCTGCTCAAGACACTGGCCGATACCAGCTCTAACTAAAGTCGCCCGAGGCGCCCTCTTGCAACCTTTGGGCGCATCGTCTAAAACCCAGACAACAGAACAAACCTGGGCGACCGGGGATAGAGGCGAAGGGACCTAGTGCTTGCTTTATTAACACGACAAACACACCACAGAGAGGAGAGGTACAGTCATGGTCTATTATTCTTAACGATCCCTGGCAGGAATGACAGCCACCATCACTCATCGTCCATAGTTGTATCGATGTAAGGGGATACATCTTCATAATAATGTATTTTAACCGTACCAAGACACGAGAAGAAGTGGATAAGGCAATAGCCATCCTAATCATTTGGATAGCTACAAGGCAGCATTCATAATGCCAAAATAATGGAGAAAATAATATAGCTTTATTGTCAAATGCCTTTTAACAGCCCTCGAAATGTTGCATCTAAAACTAGGAAACTTGCCAAAGATTATTCGTACTAACTTAAATCCTCTATCCACAAATTTAAAGCAGAACTACTGTTCTCATGATCTGGCGTTCCATAAATATATCGGTACAACTTATGGTTAATCTGAGAAATACAAACTGGATACAACAAATCAAGCTCCATATTTGTCCATGAATCAAAACAGAAAGGAGGTGGAGACAATCCTGTTAAAAGTACTAGCCTCCTATGGTTGCGCTAATTAAACACTAGCTAAGGGGACATAACTGCAGCTAACGAAGTCGACCAAAATACTGCGCGATATTTGGACAAGGGAGATAATCTTGTCAGATCAATCCTATTTAGCGCAATCATTAAAATAAATATATCGTCATTATAACATTTTGGTTTTTAAAAAAAAGTCTTCCCGAGTCGGATTTATTTGTAACATGACAACAATTCTGTTTTCCTTGTACACATTAAACAGCATACTTCTGATGGGATCATGTCTATGTTAGGTGTATCCGCTTAGGCTAGTGTTCGCCAGGTCTATGTTCCCCCAGGACTTGTATACCCCTCACCCATCCACCCACCTACCCCTCATGTCTACGTTTCCCCACATACGTTTGAGACAAGATTCGGGGTTCAACAGGCCTGGGGGAACAAACCATGAAAAGTCTCAATGAACATGGACCTGGGGGTTGACTCCCATGCTGCATATGCATGTTTAGAACCCTCCTTGTAGACAGATCTAGCCATATTGATTTTTTTTCCTAATGCGTGTGTTATTAATGTCCTCTTTCAAGCGGCCTGGCAGGTCGACTTCATCGTGTTGACCCCAAAGTTCATTATTTTTCATTTAAACCAGCAATGCTGCTCCTGCCTTTCTATGGCACCCTGCGTGTTAGCCGACTTGTCTTCATTGGATTCTCCTGAACGTGGCCTACACTTAAACAGAAAGACAGGAAGACCACAAATCACGGTGGATTTATAAATAGCCTCACAGACCCAAAAAAAAGCGCGCGCGCACGCGCTCATACACACAGACACACGCGCGCAAACTTTCCATTTTGTTTCTAAAATAATTATTGTATTAAATTAATAGACTTTAAATTAAAGAACTGAACTTTTCTTTCCCATCCAGCCAGCTCCCCACCCACACACAATTCCGAGCGTCTTAGCAGCCTCCCTCACCTTTCTCTCTCATCTCATCTCATCTCTCTCTCTCTCCCCCTCTCTCTCTCTCTTTCTCTCTCTCTCCCCTCATCCCCATCTGTCTGTGGCAGTCCAATCTTCAGGAAGAGGTAGGTTTAGTGATAGCTGAAAATCAATGTAATAACACCAAGAACAGGAAACTCTGTCGACTCTTCCTACAATTAAGATCGGCAGACTGTACTGCCATTAAAATAAGCCAGCTTTAGGTAGGACGGGCCACCATAGGAAGACCATGGAGAAAAGCGGAGGTTGTTAAATGGCTTCTAGCTTACCGAAATCGGTTCAACATTTTATAGATATAGCCTACTGCAAAAATGTCCAATGAATCGTTCTTACATAGCGCATTTCAGAAGTTACTGCTCAAGGAGCTGGCCAATACAGGATCTAACTCAAGCCACCCGGAGACGCTCACTTACTGTGTTAGGCGCATCGAATCTCCGTTGTCACCTCGCAAGCATTAACAACCCAGTCTAGTCACTCCGTCAAAAATAACAGGGGACTGGCTTAACTAAACATGCACTATTTTACTGTTCTTGCATAGCGCGTTTGAAACCCCCTGGGGTCATGAGCAATCTTGCCACTGTAGATTGTTCAAACCTATAAAGGGAAAAGGGAAAGCCCCAGTTGAAAACCTGTCTTTCCTTTATAGGCATGACCGGTTCACTGCGGCAACAGTACCCCCGTTGGAGTGCCGGGGGTTTTCAGTATAAATAGTATCCCCACTTTCTGGAAATTTAGTGCTTTAAATTCCCACTGTCGCTGTCTTTCTCATTTACTCTTTCCCATTCCTGATCTGTCCTATCACTCTGCTATACTATCTTCTTCTTCGCTAGATCCATGACCTACCTTTTTTCTTGAAAACTCTTCCTGGACAAGACTCCTTGTTTGTGTATGAGGTCTGTTGGATCAGCTTGGGAGTGTTGGACGCTTTCTGCCGGGTGGTCACTGGGGCTTCCTATGATTGTATTATTTAGCAATGTAGGCATTTTATATTTATGTGTTTTGTTGGTAGTTTATAATGATGTTTGTATTCTATTTTGTTTTTGTAACCGGGAGTTCGAGTAGTTGGGGTAAAGCCTCAGCCGTCCCCTGCGTGGGATGTCTTTATTGTAAAGTGACTGGCCGGTGGAGGGCGTTCAATTTTCCCACTAGGGTTGTTTCAGCAGATCTTTTATGCGGATCGGGGGTTGTCCGGTCCTGATTTGGCTCGGAAGAGTCCGCTGGACCTAAAGCAACAATCAATCAATCAATCAATCAGTGCGTTTGAAGCTCAAGAGCTGCTCAAGGCGCCCATTGGCTGCCTTAGGCGCATCGTCTGCCGACTGAGCACAACCCAGGGTGACCGGGGACTAGGAAGAAGGGATCCAAAGTGCTGGCTGGGGGTACTTGTGGAGATGGCTCTCGCCCGTCTACGACGTGAGCTTCAGGATTTGTGAAGTCCGTGCGAACTTGAAATAAGTGCGTGCGCAAAATCTCGACCTCGGTTTATACTCCCATCCGAAGATGGAGCAAAAAAGCAAGAGTAAAGAACGCTGCAAGCACTAAATCTGGTAATGCTTCCATAATGAAGTTTAGATAGAACATGTTCATTGGTTCTTTGAGATACGTTGTGGATAGGACCGATAGGCCAACAGACAGACAAACCGACAATTTGGCTCGTTCCGATTCCCGACTTATTCAAAGTATTCTCTGCTTAGTCTGAGAATAGCTGTCAAGCGACAGAAACTATTGAGCGGCTTATATTGTATTGTTCTGTGCCTCCATAGTGGGCGGAGGATGTCAGTAGTGAATTATAGTTCACCAACCCGGCGTAAAATGATGTCTTGTTATGGTTCGTTGAGCTTTCGACTGTGAGAGCACTATGCGGTAAGCTAACTAGGTGTGCAGGGGCGGATTATGGGGGGTTTCTCAGTTGCACGGAACCCCCCCCCCCCCCCCCTCGGCTGTAAAAACACACACACAAAAAACCGACGTTCTCTCTCTCTCTCTCTCTCTCTCTCTCTCTCTCTCTCTCTCTCTCTCTCTCTCTCTCTCTCTCTCTCTCTCTCTCTCTCTCTCTCTCTCTCTCTCTCTCTCTCTAAACCTTGAACAAGCAACTTCAACGCCCTCATCCGCTTTCGCATCGAATCTCGTGATACAGTTGTTCAGCAACATTTAGAATCCTCTCATTCTGGCACAGGTCATACATTACATTACATGGTTATTGCTTTAGGTCCAACGGACTCTTCCAAGCCAAATCAGGACCAGAAGTCACAGGTCATGCTACATACATCAGCAAGACCACACAAAACAACATCATAGAGTTGATTGGTGACTACATCAGGGACAAGTTGCTGGCAGAAGTCAAAAAGGCAAAACATTTCTCTCTCCTTGCTGATGAAGTATGTGACACAGCCAACTGGGAGCAGCTTGCGATTGTCTTGCGCTTTGTGGAGTTTCTAGCTTTTGTTCCTGTCATGAACCGAGCAGTTTACCCTGCCCATTGACTATTTAGCCATGTGTAGTATTTGTAACAGTAGGGAAGTTAGACTATTACACAGCAGCAATTAAATTACACAGCAGACCACACACCGCGAGCCCGACCCACATCGCAGTGAGTCAGCACTTGAGCTTTGAATCGGACCGTTTTAACCAATCAGAGCAGGCTCAGTGGGTAGAGCAGTTTTGAATGTGTCAAAACCTAAGACAGTTTGAATCAGTCGTGTGTGAGACGAGGTAGAGTCAACATCTCCACAGCTAGAGAAATCTCTACACTCATAGACCAGGAAGCAGGACTTTGAAATCTTAGAATTCTCTCAAGTCATCACGGGCCTGAACTTGTCAAACAGGTAAATGAACACCCTTCTGTTTCATCGTGATATATTTATATTATTGTTGAAATTATGTTTGTGGAATTTGCTATGCATAAATGTGAATTATTAATCCGAATTTGCCGTACCACGTGGAAGAGCCTACCACGAGGCGAAACACGACCGGTTGCGCCGCCATGTTGTATCCCGTACGGAACCACTGTTGTTTAACTTATATGTATGTTTGCAGACCAGTGACTGTACCCGTGAATGTTTATATTATTATTAATTCTGTATGTGTATAGTTAGACACGATTGATATTTATGTATGTATAGGAATTTAGAGTGAGATTCCAGTGGAACCCGGAAGTAGCAGAATGTTCGTCGCTTATGTATAGAGATGTGGAGCTATCACTGAGGGCTACTTGGCTTTCAGTGAGACGCTCTGCACAAACCGAGTATTCAGGGTTGTGCAGAATTTCGTCTCTTATATTACAGACGAGCAGGCGAGCTATCCCGAGCTATCCCGAGCTATCCTGTGTGCCCCACTCCACAGAAACGACTAGTTGGTTGAGGAGACTCTACCGCACAAGTCGGAAAGAGCCACCTTGAAACACACCCTGTCAGACCCCACAGCGTGGCAAGGGAACCCAACTACACAACGACAAAGGTGTACCAGAAGCTACCTCACAGAAGGACTTCGACCGCACCATCAGAAAGTTAAGTGTAATCTCCGAAAGTGCACTTAAACTGATCATAACAGGACCACAGTAGTCCAACTCTTCAGAAACTGTAAAACGGACCACAGTAGTCCAAATCTACATGAAATATTATAGCAAGTGCCCGAGGAAGATATAACAGCTGCCTAGACTATCAGCGATCGAACTATTAGCAGTGACTGAGACTTTTTAAGTTAGATTAGTACTTAGAGAATCTTGTATAGAGTAGAAGAAATAAATGTGTGATGTTAACTGTTATCAAGTGGCTGACTACATATGATTCATAGCCGTGTGAAAGCTAGTGTGACAGTAATCTCTTACAATTTTTCTATCTATTTCTGTACCCCAACCTTAACACAGAACGAGCTAAACAAATAAATTTATTAAAGTAATTCATAGGGTGACGTACTAGCAGTTCCCACCGAATAAACGTGAGGGTCCATAATTCCATTGTGCAGAGCCCATAAACCCCACGTGACAGTTCCTTGTGAACGAATCACAGGTGAACCACTCACAGAAAATATCCTTGGTTGCCTTGAAGAATGGGGTCTGCACCTTGAAGATATCAGGGGGCAGGGGTATGATGGTGGTTCAAACATAGCTGCCAAATTCAAAGAGGTACAGGCTAGGATCACTCAGCTGAATAAAACAGCTATTTACTTTCATTGTGCCGCACATTGCCTCAATTTGTGCACCGTAAAAGCATGTGGTTTGCAGAGCATCCACAACATGTTCGGGACAATGAAGGAACTCTCACTCTTCTTTTCATTGTCTCCCCAAAGACAGCGCTACTTGGAACAAATCTTGGAAGCTTGTGACATCACCAACAAGCGAAAACTTGTAGACTTATGTCGAACCGATGGATTGAAACGCACAATGCGTTTGAAACCCTGACTAACCTGTTCACATACGTGTACCGTTGCTTGGGTGACATGGAGAACAAAAGCGAGGACTGGGACAGTGCCACTCTGACTAAGTGCCGAGGACTAAGAGCAGCATCCACAAGCAGTGCTTTCATGGTGTCTTTTGTGGTCACAAGAAACTGTCTCAGATACCTTAAACCTCTCTCAGTGAACCTGCAGAAGAAAACAAGGGACATCGTCGAAGCGTATGCTGCTATTGAAGGGACAGCCAGTGCTCTTGCTGATCTTCAAGGCAACCTGGATGACGTCTTTACAACTTGGTTAACTCAGGCAGTGGAGCTTGCAGAAAGTGTCCATGAAAATGTGACAATGCCGAGTACAGCATGTGGACAGACACTCAGACAAAATCAGCCAGCAGACACACCAGAACAGTACTTCAGACGCAGCATAGCAGCGCCTTTCTTGGACCACCTTATGTCCGAATTCAGCAGTCGCTTCAAAAATACTGAGTTAGTCCAAGATGGACTACTGCTCGTCGCAGACCAAGCTGCTGGTGTTGAGAATGCATGCAAGGTTCCTGAGGGCATTACATGTCTAGCAGACATGTGGGCATCTGACCTGCCAGATCCTCTAGAAGTTCCAGCAGAGTTCCACCGCTGGTGCGTCAAGTGAAAAGGACAGACATCACAACCACGCCCTTCAACAGTTGCTGCCTCTCTACTGCACTGCAACATAAACTTCTTCCCTAACCTCCATGTCATACTTCGACTGCATGCAACGCTTCCCGTCACCACTGCTGAGTGTGAGAGGTCGATCAGTGGGCTCAAACTCCTAAAAACCAGCCTGAGGTCAACCATGACAAAAGAGCGCTTGAATGGTCTGGCACTGATGAGACTCCACAGGAAACTTGAAGTGGACGCAATGGCCATAGTAGACGCATTTGCAAGGAAATTCAAGACCCGAATGACCACAGAGATACCTCGTCACCTCTTGCAGCTTGACTGCTGATTAACTGGAAACTGGTAGGATTATCATTTTCATGTACTCACTAGTCAATGGGTCAACAGTTTTTCTTTGACTCCTGTCAATACGGTGCATTACTAATCTCCTTTAGTTATTTAAAGTTATCTGGAAACCCCCCCTTATTAACGCCATAATCCGCCCCTGGTGTGTGTGTGTGTGGGTGTGTGTGTGTGAGAGAGAGAGAGAGAGTGAGAGAGAGAGAGAGAGAGAGAGAGATAGCCTTCACTCACAAAGCCGGCTCACTCGTAAGTGTAATTGTCTTCAATGTCTTCTTTTTGGCGCAATTGCTTTGGGTAAGTTGGTTCGTTCCACAACAAATTTTGTTTCTTTTTTCATTTAACGTCTATTCACCGAAGTGAGTTTAGACTAGAAAATAAAAGGAAGGTGGGGAAAAGGATATTTGCTACTTGGATGGGGGAAAGGAGATAACATTTAAATAAAATATTACAGTAACATAACTTGAAATAAAATCAAATAAAAATTAAGTAGTCAAACTTTTTTTTTTTCACACTGTGAACTGTGAACGTAGCTATTTATCAGTCGGTTTGTGCTTCATACGTCTTGCAGCTTGTTCAGTGTTTTGCAGTGTTGGTTCTTTGCTATTTGTATCTGTGCATTATACAGGTGAGGCGAATTTATGAACAAAAATGAACACAATAAACGAACCAAATAAAAACACAGACATCTTTTTACAAATATATTTCTAAACACATTGCTGCTTCAGTACTGCTGAAATACATTGTGTTCTTGTTATTCTTCGTAGCCGCTGTTACCGCTAAAATTAACCTTGTATGTCCTGTTGTGTGGTGGTTATAAGTTGGTTTTTGTTGATCTCCTCGTGCTTTTTGTGTGTGCTTACACGACTGATAGAAAAACTATAGCGCAGAGGTGACACAGAAATGGTAGTTTCACTGTTTACATCCAGTTATGTCTGACAATTCGAAAGATAATGTAGGGGCGAGGGAGAGAGTAGAGAAAAGAAAACTTTTGTCGCCTTTGCAGGTGCAAGAGTCAGAAAAGAAGCAATGTGTAAGCGATTCGCCTGTGTCAGTTTCAAGCGAGCAAGACAATACCATCATTTATTCACAGGATAGTACAAATCTTGAGTTTTTGCACAGTACTCTCATCGACTGCCCTAATTCTCCTGTCCCTGAGGCCACCAATCCTACCTCAGGTCGTCCTGTATCGTACGCTGATGCAGTTGTGGACAGCATGTCCAGTACCAACGCACCTGTCTTGACCCAGTCATCGCCATTGTCTAGCACCATGCGTGAGGCCTTGAGATCTGAACTACGAGCTGTGCTGTTTGACCCTATGGTGCTGGACATCCAATCTAAAGCTGTAGCAGCTGAATTGCAGAAAGAAATCTCCGGTCTTAGAAGGGAAATCACACGCCTAAATAACGAAATAAAGGAGCGTGATGCCAAAATTGTGGCTCTGGAACGTAAGACTGATGACTTAGAGCAGTACACAAGAATCAACAGCATACGCATTACCAACATTCCGGAGTCCGACAGTGAGAAAACGGACGAAATCGTGGTGAAAGTGGCGGGGGCGATCGGTGCTGAAATCGACGTCGAGATGATCGACCGAAGTCATCGTGTAGGGCCAAAGAGTGCTGACGGCATTCCCAGGCCGATCATCGTGAAGTTTGTTTCTTACAAAGGAAAGAGGGAGATGACGGAGAATAGAAAGAAGTTGGGGAAGGTGAGAGGGGAAGTGTTGTTCCCGTCGCTGGCCTGGCCACTACCTGCTTCTGCTAGGGATCGGTCCGGTCAGCCCTTCAATCGTAAAATATTTATAAATGATGATCTGACAAAAACCAGAGCCCAGGCTGCTGCCAGGGCCAGAAAACTTCAGAAGGCTGGCCGGCTGAAAAGGGCGTGGATTCGTGGTGGTTCGGTCTGCGTCAGTGACAGCAGCGATCACACTTATGTGACGAACAAGTCTTCTGACCTAGACAAGTTTGATGTGTACCCACATCAAATGTCCCCATGAACTGCTGAACGAACAACACAAATAAATATGGACATTTAGTAGCAAAAATAACAAAAGACCCGTGAAGCTGAATAATAAACGAACAAGCACGAACTATGGACTAAATGTAAAACACAATTATTTACAACAGACTAAAATTTTAAGTGATGCAAACTGTGAATGAAAAACAAACAAATATCAACAGAAACAAATAAAATAGGAATAATATTAATACAAGGAATCAAGATTATGGTCTACAAACTGATCGTTCATTCTAAATCAATGTGCGTATAGTAACACAACTTAGTGTTGTATATTCCATGTGTCCTTGTTGATGTTTTGTTTCGTAGTATCCACGTGGATTCTGTTTACGTGACCTTTATGGCGATTGGTTCTTGTGAAATGTCAAAGCTTAACGGGCGAATCGGTAGTGACCCCCTTTCCTCACCACCACCTACTCTCATGCATTTATAATTGTAGTAATCTTTTGCTGACAGTACTCGCACTAGTCCTTTCTTAGCTATTTTGTTACTTTTATTATCTTTAAAAAAAATATATTCTCCAATTCCTCTTGTATTCTTCAACTTCAACTTCAACTTGACGCTCCTGCCATGTTGATTATTGAATAATAACTGACATTGTACTTGGCTGTGTTGATGTTATCTGACTTTATGGTGTTGATGGTTTTGCTGTGTTGATTTTATCTGCCTTTATGGTGTTGATGGTTTTGCTATATTGATGTTATCTGCCTTCATGGTGTTGATGGTTTTGCTGTGTTGGTGTTATCTGCCTTTATGGTGTTGATGCTTTTGCTGTGTTGGTGTTATCTGCCTTTATGGTGTTGATGCTTTTGCTATGTTGATGTTATCTGCCTTTATGGTGTTGATGCATTTGCTATGTTGTGTGGTGTGTGATGTTATCTGCCTTTATGGTGTTGATGCTTTTGCTGTGTTGGTGTTATCTACCGTTATGGTGTTGATGCTTTTGCTATGTTGATGTTATCTGCCTTTATGTGTTAATGCTATCGCTATGTTGTTGTTATCTGCCTTTCTGGTGTTGATGATTTTGCTGTGTTGATGTATCCTTATTGTGTTGAAGTTGCTTGCTCATGCTGTGTTGTGTTATTTATCTCTTGTTGTGTTATTTATCTTTTGATGTGTTGATGTATTCCTACTGTGTTGAGGTTACTTGCTCCTGTTGTTGTGTTATTTATCTTTTGATGTGTTGATGTATTCCTACTGTGTTGAGGTTACTTGCTCCTGCTGTGTTGTTCATTCATTTGTTTCTGCTGTATTGAGTTAACAGCTCCTGCTTTGTTGATGTTATCTGCTTTTGCTGTATCCATGTTAATTGTATTTGCTGTGCTGATGGCTACTTTTCTTACTATGTTGATGTTATATAACCTTACCGTGTTGAGATTACTTCCTCTCTTGTGTTGATTGCATCTGCTTTTGTTTTGTCCATATTATCTGCTTTTGCTGTGTTGATGTTATCTGCTTTTGCTGTGTTGACGTTATTTGTTTTTCCTTTGTCGATTTTTTCTACCTTTGCTATGTTGATGTTATCTGCTTTTGCTATGTTGTTTGCATCTGCTTTTGCTATGTGGATTGCATCTGCTTTTGCTATGTTGATGTCATCCGCTTTTGCTGTGTTGATGTCATTTGCTTTTGCTATGTTGATTTCATCTGCCTTTGCTGTGCTACTCCTGTGTTGATCCAAATAGCCCCTTTTGATGTAATGTCGATTCAGATTGAATTAACTATTTTGTGTTAATCAAAATATTCTCCCACTTTGTTATTTGATGTTTTATTTGATCTAAATAAATTATTCTTTATTGTTACAGTGCTGATAGACTTTAAATGATCTTTTTAAAAAATATAAACTACTTGTCAATTTTTTTTTTAAATGTAATTAATTTATTTTTATTTTATGTTTACTTACACACTCTTAAAACTTGTGTCCTGATCCAAATTATTGATAATTTCGCACACTTTTGCTGTGCTATTTGACTATTGTTTGCCTTATCCTGCTGCTTTTTATGTGTTGATCTAAACTTGATTCTTTGAAAACTATATTGTATTTTTATTTTGATCCAACTTTATCGTTGCTCTCCTGTCCAGTTGTTTGCTTGAAATTGGCATTGTTTCCGTTTGTGTCGAACTATATATATATATGTATGTATATTGTTAATGTCTATACCTATATACTATACATGGCACGAGCGTTCCCCACACATGTCGCAATACTCATACCGTCGTTGTTTTTGCATATTTCATTCTTTTGATTTTTCTTTCTTGTTGACTACGATTTTGTAAACATTTTTTAATACATTTTAAGTTTATTAGTTTTTGTTTATTGTCCCCTTTTTCATTTGTTATTTTGCTTAGCGATGTTATTTCCGACCCCCACTCCCCCTCAGAGAGAGATTTTGTGGAGAGACACAAATATTTACACTACCAAGACAAAGTTTTACCTATTATCCCTGGCCAACTTCCTCTTCTTAATACTCTCGAGTACAATAACTTAAATGACTTGCGACTTATGTACCTACAGAGCCAGGGTTGGATACTTTTACTCTCAAGCGGTCAGCTGTAATAGTAAGATATTCCACAATAAGTTTGATGTCGCAGCTTTCCTCATTTTCTTGTTCAATTTTAACCAAAGCGGTTTATCGTTATCCCTCTTTGTTTTTTTCCTCTCCAACAGTACTCTATTCTCTAACATCATGCTCAGTTCTGAACCAAATAGGACATGCTGTAATCCCTTGCCACCAACTACTCAAACACCAAGCTCACACTCCTTAAACTCTTTGCTTGCTTTAGCTCTACTACTTTTGCTGGTCTGCGGAGATATAGAACTCAATCCAGGGCCTAACCCATATCATGAACTTAAAATTATTCATTTGAACTGTAGAAGTTTTCCACGACATAAAAGTTTAATTGAAGCTGAAAGTCACAAGTTTGACATCATTACTTGTTCTGAAACGTTGTTTAATCCTTCCCACACAAGTAATGAAACTGACCTCCAGAATTTCCATCCCCCAGTTAGATTAGACAGAGTCAACCAGGGTTGGGGTGGTGTTGCTATCTATGTTAAATGTCATCTCGTTTGTAAACCTAGACCAGATCTCTATGTACCCAACTTAGAAACAATATGGATAGAAACCCAGCTTAACAACGAACCATTACTAATAGGATCCTTTTACCGTCAACCTAGTCTGTCTGTTGAATACTGGAATTTAGTTCAAGAAAGCCTTCGGAAAGTCAACAACACGGGCTGCAAATTCATAATACTAGGTGACTTCAATGACGACTTCAATTCTCCCTCTAAACACTTGTTAGATACCCTCGATATGTTTAGTTTAAATCAGCTTACAAACTCAGACACAAGGATAACTGAAACTACTAGCACCTGTATTGACTTAGTAATGACACAGAGCACCAATTTAGTTAAAAACGTAGAAGTACTTCCTGAAATTTGCAGTGATCACTGTGTACCGTGCGTTACAGTTACCAACAGTATCAACACAAAATGTTCATATACAAGAACTATATATAATTATGATAAACTAGACTCTGACCAATTCTGTAATATGCTCTCAGAAATAAATTGGCACGAAAAGATCACAACAGGGAACATACACAAATGCGCCGAAGATTTCGCTGCGTCTTTCTTTGATATAGCTTGTAAATGTATGCCTGTGAAAGTGGTCACTATACGTAGCAGAGATGCTGCCTGGTTAACTAATGAAATCCGCCACGCCCTTAAAAGAAGATATACATTATTTAAACATGCCAAACAAACCAATAAATCCAACGATTGGAAAGTATATCGACAATTTAGAAACCAGGTGACGCATAAGATTAAACAAAGAAAATTAGATTTTTTAAACGAATTAGACCAAAAGGCATCTGACCCTACACAGTTTGGAACCAAAGACTGGTGGAAATTAGTTAAAGCTTTTATGAACAAAAAGGGCATCTCCGATAGCATACCACCAATCCTATTCAACGGAAAACTATACATTTCCTGCATTTTTGTCCATTGTTTGACGATGCCCGTATTCAAACGATTGGTCTTCTAGATCCTATCCTAAGGGAAGTTAATACCTTACTCTTTGGAAATGTAGAATTGTCATTGCAAGAAAATGCCAAGACGTTTTCAACTGTTCACACATTTTTACTTTCATGTAACCGATTTTGACCGCATATTATATTATATTATATTATATTATATTATATTATATTATATTATATTATATTATATTATATTATATTATATTATATTATATTATATTATATTATTATATTATATTATATTATTATATTATATTATATTATATTTTCAAATGTTATTTTCAACAACTTTCCACATACTTCGCTTTCTAACTTTGATCTTTAACACACTCATTAGTTTCTTCCCACAAGTATAACTCTCTCACACCCGCCCCTCCCCCTCCACGCCCTACCTCTCTCCCCCACCACCATCATGCACCCCCCCCTATTGTTTTTTTTTTGTCTTCCCCTTCACTTGGAAATCTTTTTTTGTCTAAAATTTCCTTTTCTTTTTATAAAAATTTCTTTTTTTTAAATTTCTTGTATTTCTATCAATGTTCTGTTGTTGTTTCCTGTCGTCCGCCAGTGATATTTTGACACATTATTATGATTTGGGTAGTACTTATTTAAGCCTTGTGCTTTTGTGCGCCCTGATGTTTTGCCTTGTAATAATATCTGGTTTGTTTGTTGAATAAATTTATGTTAAAACAAGTAGTCAAACTAATATTTTACAAAAAAATTACAACAGAACATGTCAAATTTGTGAAATGTTCATGTACAGAAAGTTAATTTTGTGATATTCAGAATAAACTTTCAATTAAAAAAATGTCCTACACACTATTAATTATAGATTTAGCGATGATTATCCAATATTCACTATTTTTATTTTGAACATTAAATATATATTACATTATTCACGACTGCAGTGTAATAGCACAATATAGTTCTGTGGAATATATTGTGCTATTACACTGCAGTCGTGAATAATGTAATATATAGGCTTATTTAATTTTTTATTGCAAATGCAAACAATATCCTTGCAATATTTTGTCCTTCAAGAATTTTTTAAGACGAAGTGCTAAAGAGGTTATTGTTCGAGAATACTGTAAATTTTCACAGTATCCTCGAACAATAACACAAGGACTATTAACAATAAACACAATTAAAAAAATAAACACAAGGACTACGAAATTAAAAAAAAAAAGAAAAGAAAATATAAAACAATAAACACAAGGACTACAAAATTTGTTGTGAAAATTCACAACAAATTTCATAGTCCTTGTGTTTGTAAATTGTATGAAAAAAACCCGTTACACATTCTATATCGCATGCGAATTGTTAATGATCTTATTACCCCTTGGGGTCATGAGCAATCTTGTCACTGTAGATTGTTCTAACCTATAAAGGGAACAGTGAAAGCCCCAGTTGAAAACCTGTCTTGCCTTTGTAGGCATGACTAATTCACTGCGGCAACAGTTCCCCCCGTCGGAGTGCCGGGGGTTTCAGTATAAATAGTATCCCCACTTTCTGGAAATTTAGTGCTTTAAATTCCCACTGTCGCTGTCTTCATCATTTGCTCTTTCCCATTCCTGATCTGTCCTATCACTCTGCTATACTTTCTTCTTCTTCGCTAGATCAATGACCTACCTTTTTTCTTGAAAACTCTCACTGGACAAGACTCCTTGTTTGTGTATGAGGTCTGTTGGATCAGCTTGGGAGTGTTGGACGCTTTCTGCCGGGTGGTCACTAGGGCTTCCTATGATTGTATTATTTCGCACTATAGGCATTTTATATGTATGTGTTTTGTTGATGATTTATAATGATGGTTGTATTCTATTTTGTTTTTGTAACCGGGGTGTTCGCGTAGTTGAGGTCAACCCTCAGCCGTCCCCCGCGTGGGATGTCTTTATTGTAAAGTGACTGGCCGGTGGAGGGCATTCAATTTTCCCACTAGGGTTGTTTCGGCAGATCTTTTATGCGGATCGGGGGTTGTCCGGTCCTGATTTGGCTCGGAAGAGTCCGCTGGACCTAAAGCAACAATAAATCAATCAATAATGATCTTATTCTAATGTGTATATGTGTATTCTTTATATTTACAATACAATACACTACGTTACAACTTTATTGTCAATTTAAGATAAAACAGAAATTTGCCATTTAGGATGCGTGCATGCGCATTGTGTGTTTGAGTATTTGTGTGTGCGTGCGTGTGTGTGTGTGTGTGTGTGTGTGTGTGTGTGTGTGTGTGTGTGAATGAGAGAGAGCGAGTGTGTGCTGCAACGGTATAACATATTATTATCTCTTTAATTCAGCGACACGCCAATTTTGCATTGTCCTTTCGTGAATAAAGACTTCTTGGCTTGACGTAACTTGACTTGCAGACTATACAAGAGAACCTGATAGCCATCCCAGTGACGAGAGGGGGGCAGGGACGTCCAAATAAACACTGAACCACTAGAGCAATTATACTGCTAAGACGGACAGTGAATTTTGGCCATTATTATCCTGCTCACCACAAGCTTCGAACCTGGGTCATTGTTCTGCCAGGCTAGACTACTACTTTTTCCTTTGATATCTGAGAGATTCCTGGAGTCCGACAGTCAACTCTTTGTAAGACTTTGTCTGGGGTCAGTGACTGCTGAATCCCTTCTTGACAGCTAGCACGGGACATTTTTAACGAAATCAAAACTGAAAGCATAATCGTGAAACTAAGCCAAACGGCTGACTTTGTAGCTAAAAGCCGGAAGTTCTCTTAGAAGATACAATTAAGGGTCAGTCCAGTGTTCTCCCAGGTCTATATTCTCCTCCCCCCCCCCCTCTCACACTCACTAGTGAAAAGCTGTTTAGGACTATGTTCCTCAGGTCTGTCACAAACAGAATGAGGTTAATATGAAGAGATAAAAACAACAAACACCCCTAAGACCTACGAACTTTCTATTTATTACAATCTTTTTCAAGTAAAACCATGGACTGATACAAACCGACATTTTCTTGCAGTTTTTATATCGCGACTGAAGACAAACTCACTACATTCAAACAACAGACAAAATACAATTACTTTGAATAAACCAGAATGACAATAATGAAAAAAATAGAATGAAACAAAATAATTTAATTTTAAATACTGACCAAAGTTCACACCTATGAGGTTATGTGGGGGAACATAGAACTGGAGAACACAGATCATTACCTGGGCGAATATAGACCTGGAGTACAGACCTGAGGTAATGTAGATCTGGAATAACACAGAACTGGGGTAATTTAGACCTGGAGTAAAACATACCTGTGGTAATCTAGACCTGGAGTAACATAGAGCCGGGGTAATGTAGTCCTGGAGAATATATACTTGGAGAAAAATAGACATGGAGGAACACATACCTTGAGGAACACAGACAGGCTGCCTTAATTAAATGAAAAAGATTTTTAAAGTGAAACTTATTTAATATTAAAAAAAAATGAATGGCGTCGTGAACTGAACTTTGTTGATAATGCGAAAGAGGCTAGATCATATCGTGTTATTCTGCTTAACATCATAGGTATCGATCGGAAACCCATTAAAGCGAATCAGGCTATTAAAAAAACGGCAAAGAAGGTGCTAAAACATCTTAGGTCTGGTGCTGGAGATGCCTGGAAGCGCGAAATCACCTAAAAGCGCGAACTTTTAAACAGCCTAAAAGCCCAAGTGTGCATCTGCGAAGAGCAAAGTAATGCACGTTTAGTTGAGCTAGACCCTGGTTTCTTTCTGACAGAGTGACTACAGGATTTTTAACGTGCTGGCGAGGTGTCACGGGGGAAGGGTGAACTAAAAACGTTGTGAAAGTCAACAAAAAAATCTGAGGTCGCTAACTGAGAATTGAACTCCGGGCCTTTGACGGTCAGACGGGAGCAATCTAGGAAATTAGCCTGTCCCTCCTCTTAAATGCTGATATTGAAAGCTAACGATAATAAGTGTTTTTTTCGTCTTCCTAGTTTAAACTCGCCAGCAGTCGCTTTCTAAACAAAACCTTATTTTAAACTACCAAAACAGCATCCTTCGATTTTACAAACATTTCCTGGCAGTGAATTCTTTTTCAAAAAAGTTAGGCTCCTTTCCATTTGTGTTGCCAGCCAACCAGCCAACCAGCCAGCCAAATTGTGGATAATGTTTCTCGCATGGAGATGGGTTATTTTCCTGAAGAGTTCGTTCAGGCTGTGGAAAATCAATCACGTGATTTCCAGCAATTCCATCTGATACACTAACGAGCTGAGAACATAGCGAAATAGGCTGGCAGCTTATCTTCGGTACAATGACCCCCAATATAAACCTTTGGCATCAGGGAAGGAGATATAATCTTTCCTCTAATCGCATCGTTCTCGCAGGATAGCGTCTTGGTACACATCCATAAATGCAAACCATTAGTTGCAGAGAAGGGGAGACAAATCTTTTCGACCATCTCCTCATTCCCCGGCGGATAGTATCCAATAAAGCTTATATCCAAGATGCTATCAATAAACTCCAGTCTCCTCTCTTTAGACCAAACACCGACTTTCTGTGTTTTACACACACTTTGTGTCCTCCTAATCAGTTTAGGATTGCTGACAGCCTGATTACTGGCTTTTCGTAACCCATGGCGTTTCCTTTTTCCTGGAGTAATGCTTCAGTAGTCGAAAGCTTCCATTCGCTCAGTCTCGTCTCGATGATCCCACAATAAGCCTTGCTTGGAATATCCAAAGTCTACAGAGCACTTTATGCTGATTCCTTATGTATCCCTATTGTTCTGACAGAACGCTACCTTGACACCAGAACAATCAGACCGTCCCGATCAGCCAGGCTGACTGATTATGGAGTGAGGTATATTGCAATGATGCTTTACAAAGCTCGTGATATGTTGCGAATGATAGCATTTTTGTTGTGAAGTATATATATGCTCCGACATATCTATCTATCTATCTATCTATCTATCTATCTATCTATCTATCTATCTATCTATCTATCTATCTATCTATCTATCTAATCTAATCTAATCTAATCTAATCTAATCTAATCTAATCTAATCTAATCTAATCTAATCTAATCTAATCTAATCTAATCTAATCTAATCTAATCTAATCTAATCTAATCTAATCTAATCTAATCTAATCTAATCTAATCTATCTATCTATCTATCTATCTATCTATCTATCTATCTATCTATCTAAGCTTATTGTAATGCAGTGCGTTTTTGATTGCTTTACCGTAACTAAAAAAACTGTAGATTATAGTCACACGACACCGAAGCGTATAGGCGACTACTGGTCACATTATTCTGACACCAGCGAACCAGTTGATGGTAAGGGGAAAATAATATGGTCACACATTGGCCAATCCGGGTACCTTTGGGTTACTAGTAAGACGCTCTACAACTGAGCTACCCGGCCCCCTGCTTTACCGGGAGTACTGTCCACACTTACGCAAGCAATGTTCCTCTGAAGTTTGAGCAAAATCTGTTAAGAGGTTCTTGAGAAATAACAGGCGGTAGACCGACGGACCGACATTTGGTTCCTTCTGATTCCCGTGCCCAAACATCTCTTCATTGGTCCTTGAGATATGGGGCGCGACGGACCGACGGACCAACATGTGGCTCGTTCTCAGTCCCGGCCATTTCAAAGTATTCTTTGAAAATACATAACAGGCGAAGAAGGATAGATAAAATGAGAAAAAAGAGCTCATATAGCGCGTCGGGCGCAGACGTCCGAACGATTGGTTTCAACACGCATGTGGCGAACGGATCAGTGCTTTTATAAACCCGCGGTAAGGAAAGCGCGGTGTCGGAACCCACTGAGGCTTCTTTGAAACAGTCTGAAGCAGTTTAACATGACTTCCAACACTGGCTGACAAGTGGGCGACGTCTGTAGTACAGCCTGATCGATGTTTCGTTTCTTTTGATGTCAAGACACAAGTACGACCACACCACTTCCAACCCCGGAGCTATCAGGGTCCCACTTAGTCATCCTTTTAAAGTGAGCGTGAGGGCTAAATCAAAATTGCAGAAAAAACAAAACAAAACAATTCAATTGTCGAATTCACGCTCAGAGATGTCTACGTGCTTACAATAATTGAACCCTTTTTTTTTTAAAATCTAATATTTGCGAATTTAAAATTTATACGTCATTTCCGAACGGTCAAAGGGTCGTCTGTAATAGCAGAGAGAGAGGAGAGAGAGAGAGAGAGAGAGAGAGAGAGAGAGAGAGAGAGAGAGAGAGAGAGGGAGGGAGGGAGGAAGAGAGAGAGAGAGAGAGAGAGAGAGAGAGAGAGAGAGAGAGAGAGAGAACGGTTCGACTCCGGCCGCTTCCAAAAACAAGCCGAAAACATGGACATGGAAATTAGTTAGTTATTAATTTTCTATATTGTGTCAGCGGACTGTAAAGAGCCGAATCAGGACCACAAAATCAGGACCATAACTTGGTTGAACATTACATTACATGGTTATTGCTTTAGGTCAAGCGGACTCTTCCGAGCCAAATCAGTACCAAAAAATCAAGACCACAACTTCTCTGAAAGAGGACTCGCTCCTGATTCGCATAAAAAATCTGCCGAAACAACCCTAGTGGTAACACTGAACACACTCCACCAGCCAGTTACTTTACAATAAAGACATCCCATGCAGGGGACGCTGAGGCTATACTCTAATTTATCGAACCCCCGTTTACAAAAACAAAATAGATTACAAACATTATAATAAAATATCAACAAAACACATACATAGAAAATGCCTACATTGCTAAATAATAACATCATAGAAAGCCCCAGTGACCACCTGGCAGAAAGCGTCCAATATTCCGAAGCTGATCCAACAGACCTCACAAACAAATGAGGAGTTTTGTTCCCGAAGAGTTTTCAAGAAAAAAGATAGGTGACTGGTCTGGTGAAGAAGAAGATAGTATAGTAGATTGATAGAACAGAGTAGGCATGAGAAAGAACAAAGGAAAAGACAGCGACAGTGGGAATTTAAAGCACTAAATTTTCAGAAAGTGGGGATAGTATTTAAACTGAGATCCCCGGCACCCCCACGGGGGGTTAACTTGGTTGAAAGAAGACTCACTTCTGATCCATATAAAACATCTGCTAAAACAACTTTAACGTAACACTGAAGGTACTCCACCACCCGGACACTTTACAATAAAGACATCCCATGCAGGGGACGCTGAGGCTTTGCTCTAATTGATCGAATCCCCGTTTACAAATACTACATAGAATATAAACATAATTATAAAATATTAACAAAACACCTACATTAAAAATTCCTATATTGCTAAATAATAATACCACAGAAAGCCCTAGTGACTAGGAGAGCAGAAAGCGTCCAATATCCCCAATCTAACCCAACATAACCCATACACAAATGTGGGGTTGTGGGAAAGTTTTCAAGAAAAAATGTAGGTGACTTGTCTAGCAAAAGATATATGTAGTAGATTGATAGAACAGAGTGTATGAATGACAAAGAACAAAAGAGAAAGACAGCGACAGTGGGAATTTAAGACATTAAATTTCCCCAAAGTGGGGATACTATGTATACAGAAACCCTCGCACCCCCCACGGAAAGAGCAATACAGCAAACCGAAAAAATATGAAACCTATGTACCTATGTCCGCCTTCTTATTTTATGTTATTTTATTTTACTACAAAACACTTCCACTCTGCAAGGCTCCGAGTTTCATAGATTGGTTTAATGTAAGGTCTGTGCATACAGGGTATATAGTGCGCTTAGACCAACAACAATGGAGGTTGGGTGTGTGTGTGTGTGTGGGGGGGGGGGGTTAGTTAATTAGTCATTGTTTATTGGGTCCAGCGGACTGCAAAGAGCTGGGGGTGGGGGTGGGGGGTTAGTTTTAACAATGTATCAATTCGACCAGCTCAAACGCCTACTTAAAATGTACAAAATACTTGAACATCAAACATTTTCTCACTTACATGTGAATGTGCTCTCAAAATATATTAGTCAAACCGGACTCAAGCGATTCCCGGAACCACAGATTCAGCAACACCGATTGTATATTTTCTATTTTTATTTTATGTTTCCAAAGAGAAATGCATCTATATCGGCTGAAATAAAAGAACGGGAAGGAAACATTCACTAGATGGGTTTTTATTCTAAAATAATAATATGATAAGACTACATTTATACTAATTTCCCCTTGCATTTAACTACTAAGAACCGTTGGGACTTTTTACAATTAAGTGCACAAAATAAGCACAGTGGTCGTCAGTGCCTAAAGCACGATCTTTGAGATACGTACATGGTCTGTCAACCATTCCAGTAACAGGATGGACGTTTCTAAATGAATGTCTCCATCCCTTGTCTATCTGTCTCTCTTTAAATAAAGCAAATAATAATATTACTAAATTTAAAAAAAACCAGAAGCAAATGGATACCGTATTACACGGATAAACCCACAGTATCCTGAAACGTCTGGTATCTAAGTCAGGAAAAGTTCGTCAAAATGATGGGTTGGAACCCGCGAACATGGGTATTGTAAACCAGCACCCTATCCACTGTGCTATTACGTCAATGTGTAATGTCCTTGGGTATAGGAAACCAGCACTTTATCCACTGTGCTATTACGTCAATGTGTAATGTCCTTGGGTATAGGAAACCAGCACTTTATCCACTGTGCTATTACGTCAATGTGTAATGTCCTTGGGTATAGGAAACCAGCACTTTATCCACTGTGCTATTACGCCAAGGGTAATGTCCTTGGGTATAGGAAACCAGCACTTTATCCACTGTGCTATTACGCCAAGGGTAATGTCCTTGGGTATAGGAAACCAGCACTTTATCCACTGTGCTATTACGCCAAGGGTAATGTCCTTGGGTATAGGAAACCAGCACCCTATCCACTGTGCTATTACGTCAAGGGTTATGTCCTTGGGTATAGGAAACCAGCACTTTATCCACTGTGCTATTACGCCAAGGGTAATGTCCTTCGGTGGTATTGGTTTGTTGAACATTTGTGTCATTCCATCTTCTTTTTTGTGCACATAATTATCAAACTCATTGGACTCTGAAGTGTTGACTCTAGATATTATTCTAAAACAGTGGTTTGAGCAGAAAAGTGAAATACCGACCGACCCACCACGAGCTGATCGAAGTACCTGTACTCCCTCCCCCCTCCCCACTCCCACCCTCCTCATAAAAACTCCTATATCATTTCAACCCTTTAAAAAATTAACCTGAGTGATCTGAACCTTAACAGCGTTATAGCAGAATGGAAGGAACGGAAAACTGGCCACTAACCCACGTAATGTTCCTATGAAATTTGATCAAAATATGTCAATTGGTTCTTAAGGTATGACGTGAAGAACAAAAGTGTTGACATTTACTGTTAATTTCTAGAATCTTCTGACCGCCTACTTTACCTGACACAATACATTCTTTCTGTGTTCTGAAAGACCTTGTTGGCCGCTTCAGACCGTTCCAACACCATAATGTTCTAGTCTGTTCCTGGAATGGAACTGCAGTGAATGATACAATACGGAGTAGGAATTGGATTTAGGAAAATAAGATTGGTCGTAAATTATCCATAACCGACGCTCCGCGAATCCAGAAATTGCACAAGGCACGGCGCTAGCGAAAGCAATGTCTGTGTGTTTTATATAGAAGCAGGCTGATTGCCTAATATGGAGATTCATGGAAATTTGTCCCTCGGTTGTAACGCATCTGTTATCTGTTACCTGGTATTTATTATCTAATACCACGCCTCCTGACAGCACCAACAGACTGCAATGGCGAAAACCCTACCGCGAGATCATCCCTCATGTCTCCCCACGGCCCGACAGGCTAAGGGATTAGATATACAGTACGTAGATTATCTATTATCTGTTATGTTGTATCTGTTTCCTATAACCTATATCAGTAACATGTAGTTATTCCCGGATGACGTTGTTGGACACAAATATTACCGCAAGGCTGTACATCAAAGACTAATTTCAAGGCAAAGGTTACGTTCATGATGGAGGTCTACCCAAAGCGTCCACAGGCAGATCGCTCCATAACTGAATGCGGCCACGTTTCTGTGTGCACTTATGACTTAAAACAATATTTCCGGACTGTGATGAGCTTCAGACAGTGTTACGTTGAGACGCGCATGATGGTGCGTGTGAAATGCGCACGATATTATGTGTGAAGCGCGTGCAATGGTAGGCTTGCACGCGATAGATCTGTTCGTTTTATTTTGCAACGCATGCAGTAATAGAGTGTATTTATCTTTGATTTGATTTTGCGTTGTTATTAGTAGAGGCTTTGTGTAACGTTGGTGTTTTTAGTTGGTCGATATTATTTGAGAATTTTCGAGAATTGGTTGTTTACTATCGATCGAAGCGTATGGATTGTTCTGTTGGTAACCATGGAAGCTTCCATTCCAAATAGGGTTGTGTGACGTGAGACAGTGATGATGAAATTAATTTTGATTGGTTGTGGTGTTTCATGTAGGATATTATCGTTTGTTCCCGAGTATGTAGAGACTATATAAGTGCCGCACTGTTTCAAAATGTGTTGTTGATAGAGTGTTGAAAGTAAAAAGTTGAGAGTGGAAAAAGCGATTGTATGCAGTTGTTGATGTGTGCTGAATAAAAGTGGAAAACTTCATACGTCGACTCTGTGACTTGTATGCTGATTGAACGGGT
The DNA here is from genome assembly GCA_036898135.1 of Oncomelania hupensis. Lineage (NCBI taxonomy): Eukaryota > Metazoa > Mollusca > Gastropoda > Littorinimorpha > Pomatiopsidae > Oncomelania > Oncomelania hupensis. The sequence goes on from CM072524.1 coordinate 28,007,541, forward strand.
TGCGTGGATAAACGACTCCGAACTTACACTCATCAGGAGAATTCACGCATTGGGGCTGAATCTACTACTGATAGAAAACACCAACATCAATCGAGTGTAACAGACAGATACGAGCATATTTCATTATAAAATAACGTTAGTTTTCTTAATTTTAGCAAAACACTATGTGTTTTAAACCTTGTACGCACAGCGGGTTTGTTGACGCAATATATCGCGGGTTTGGCGGGGCTGTTGTTAATTTTGCGGGAGGTGGCGGTTGGTTGTCGATTTCATTGTATATATATATATATATGTGACGCATATAAACGGTGACATTGAGAAGAGATCGCATAGTTATTGCTCCCTTATTCATTCACGGGAAAGATAAAGAGGACAGAAGAAAGAAAGAAAAGTTTGCGAAAAACACTGTTGTTTCAGTCATAATGCTATAAATCTGTTATTTACTCTCTCAGGGTGACGGATAGTCAATAGGACTGTATTATTCGCACACACACACACACACTCTCTCCCTCTCTCTCCTTCTCTCACTCTTCCCCTTTCCACATACACAGACATGCACAGATACACACAGACAAAAAAAAACTTTCACAAACGTACGCGTGCGTGCACACACACATACGCACATTCATAGGTTAAACTGACAAATCCCCCTAAAAATTTATCTCTCAACAATACCCATACGCGCGCACAACATCCACTAACAAGCACACTCACATACATCACTGTGCTTCCATAAAACCACAGACAACACACGCACAGAGCACACGGACTCGCCAACACAAACACGCACCTCTATATACGCGCGCGCGCACATTTATATATAGCGCCTGCAAAGGTCTTGGAGATAAGTTATGTGTTTTGCGGATTATTTCGCAATCCGGCGCACACGAATGACCTAGGTGATCTAGTCACACCAAAAATAATTGACAATAAATCAGCATTGCTTTTCATACTATTATGTCTCTCTCGCTCTCTCTCTCTCACTCTCACTCTCTCTCTCTTTCTCTCTCTCTCTCTCTCTCTCTCTCTCTCTCTCTCTCTCTCTCTCTCTCTCTCTCTCTCTCTCTCTCTCTCTCCACCGGCCAATTCAGGAAAGCTAATTGGAGAAAGTTAAAGGGGGAAACAGAACATCACATCACATGTGCGTAGCAGAAAATACATTAAACTAATCAAGTTAGGAGTCGACGAAGTTCAGTTCAGTGGGTAGATTAACGTCCCCGGACACAGAAGCGTATAGGGGACTTCGTCGACGAACTCTCCACGGCCACCCTTTAAGCGATGCTCACTCCTGATTGCTAATTGTGTGGTATCGTTCAGAGTATCTAAGCCTTCTCTGACATGCACCCGTACATTGAAGCGAGTGACTCTGCTACGCTTTACGATGGGGTACAACGCAACAGATCTACATTTTACCATTCTTTCCTTCTCTGGCATTTCTAGACTTCTGTGGACTCTTCATGTCCCAACGGATACATGTCCTACCTCAAAAAATCAAAGTCGCTGGGGTCACTTCGTTGTTGTTTTTTTTCTTCTAAACACGCTTTGTTCAGGATACTCTACACATGTGCATGCTGAACCCATTTGTACGATTGTCGGTATACAGATTCTTCTATTCACGACCCGTCATTTAGGCGTCTTCTGTTGCTTTGGAAAATAAGTCGCTAGATTTTCAGCAACCCCCACAGCCCATACACTGTTAAGGTGAGAACGCATCGAAATGGCCATCTGTCATTTATGGCATAGTTCCAAGGATGCAAACCGTTGGCAGCAGAGAATATTTCCTATCGTTCCCTCGTTCCCCGGAGGATAGGATCTAATAAGGATTATATTAACTCCAGTCGCATCTCTTTAGGGCGAAACACCTACTCCTTGTGTTTTACACACACTTCTGTCCAACTACATTGGTACGATGGGTTGCGTGTTCAAATTGGCGTTAAAACAGTTTGTAAATACTTGCTTTATCTCAAACATGACTGAACCGATGTTGGTTATTGTTCATTACGCTGGAACTTCAAACCTACCGCTCTGTCTTTTTATACTCATTTACCTGTTCTCTTTCTCAAATGCCAAGATCGCTGACGTTTGAATCAAACCGACCCACAGCATGTCAGAAAAAGCAACAACACTCGGCCAAAATGCTTTTTTGAAAGATTTGCAACCTACTAGCGTATAGACAACGAATAGCAGTCTGTAATAAATTCATGGCCGGGCAACAGACACTGCAATGCAAATTGATTAAATAAAAACTTAGTCCTCGCTTTCTTGCTTTCAGGCATTATAACACTCCTTTTTAAAATAACCTTTTTATAAGACCGAACGATACTCTGAGGCAGGGTAATAAAAATGGATAGAGGAAAAATCTCGCCTTTTCTCCATTTTAACACTCCTTAGCAGTCTAAACTATCAAGTTTGCATGGTATCTTAAAACACAGGTACCTTTCTCCAGTTGGGTACCTGTCAAACGCAAGACGGTGTGCTAGGTGCTAGCGAAGAAGATAGTATAGTAGATTGATAGAACAGAATAGGAATGAGAAAGAACAAAGGAGAAAGACAGCGACAGTGGGAATTTAAAGCACTAAATTTCCAGAAAGTGAGGATACTATTTATACAGAAACCCCCGGTACCTCCACGGGGGCAGCACACTCGTTGGAACTCTCAATGGAGCTAAGGTGATTGCAAACTAAAGCTGAAAATCAAAACAAAATCATCCACGGTTATACAATTTTATATTGGCTCACACTATTTGCTAAAAGCATACTGACCAATGCATGAGACTAATCAACACACACACACACAAACAATGTATCGATTTTAAAGTGCGTGTGAGGTAGAGATCAACAACTTTAAACACAATATATCTGCTAAGAGATGAAAATTGTGCTAATAAATTATAGTCATAGATTTGGTTGAGCCTATATATACTTGCGAAAATTGAATTTAAACATTCACACGGTCGTCTGCTCAATTTAGGCACTCTGTGCCTTAGAATACCTATGCAGGCGCGAGAAAAAAAATCATGGATCAGTTACCGGTCGTGACTATAATTAGCGGGTGCTGGAGCGCAGCGCTTTGTGGGGGAGGTGGGGGGTTCCTTTTATACGACTGGTTCTCGGCCTGTTGTTGTGCGTGACCCAAAATGAGTGTATAGTAGCAAACTCCCCAGATGATTCGATAAATGGACCGACTGTCTTATTTAAGCAGCGTACACGCTTACGTGAGAGCTTTCTCTCAATATTGTTGACGAATTAAACTCTTCTAAGATCATACTATCTAGTTTTCGACAGTTTGAAAACAAAATGACCTCGCTCACTTTGAACCAAAATCCTTGTCGTGCCTCACACTCACACTCTCACTCAGACACACGCACGCATACAAACACACACGTACACACAATCATCGGAATTAAACTTTTAAGTAATGTATGTTGATGCTGATGTTGATGAAAGCTTGCTAGTTTTATTGATTGATTGATTGATTGATAATTATGATGATGATGACGACAATGATAATGATGATAATGGTAATGTTTATGAAGAAAATCAAGATAGGGTGGGGTGGAGTAAGGCGGGAACTATTGTGCAAATAAATAGAGTACACGACAGGAATACATCATCCCTCATTTGAAATGTTCCTAGGCGCACGAAAGTCTAAAAGCTTTAAGCCAACGACTACCGCGCTCCTAAGCACATTTCTTAACTAATTCTCAGGAAAAACGCGTGGACCTACATATAACCCATTCAGATGCGCTAAAATAGCTTAGTATTGGTATTCTGCTTATCTGTGAGATCAGTATGGCCTGCATAGTAGCATACTGGTGTTCTGGAACACAAGCAGCTGTTCCACAGACATGCAAGGCCTGTTTGGCGTGTTTGATGTCCTTCATTCCTTTTTATCGCGCGCAATTATTAATTGTGTCTGGAGGGACTCAGCGTCCCTCAGAGCTGTAGAAGCAGTAGACCACTCCATGCATATTTTAACTCCTCTGTCCCTCCCTAGCAGCTGCTGGGTTGACCAGCCAGCTTGGAAAACAGATTTTAGTCATTGCAGTAAGGAGAGCGAGAAAGGGGAAGGAGTATAATGAAAGAATGAATAAATGAAAGAAGAAGAAGAAGAAGAGAAGAAGGGGAGAAGTAGGAAGGGGAAATGAGAAGGATGATGAGGGGGAAAAGTAGGAGGGGAAAATGAGAAGGATGAGGAGGGGGAAAAGAAGGAGCAGGAGGAGGAGAAGAAAATAAAGGAAAACACCCGATACAGATTGGTCGAAGGCTACGAGAAGCATGCTGTATTAGTCGCCTCAACAGGCCATAAAGCATGCTCTCCTGCTTCAGAGCACTGCTTCCTATACGGTTCAAGCCCTAGGAGCATTGACCAATGAACTCATGAAAATAGAAAATCTAAGTTTCGTCTCCTCTAAGGGACGAATTAGGTCAAACTGTCTTTGTTTCTAGGTCAACTGTCTTTTTACGAACAGTTTGAGAATGTTTTTAACCGTTTGTTGACGCCGGATAGTGTCCTCACTTGGTTTCATACAATTTAAGAATCCAACAATGCCAATGGGTTTTTGAGACGGAAAGAGCGGAATGTTGTAGAGCAACATTCTGTATATATTTACAGTGAAATTGCGCTTTTCCCGTCACTATAGAGCTGGAAGCGTATAGGAAGCAGTGCTCTGAAGCATGAGAGCATGCTTTATCGCCTGTTGAGGCGACTACTAAAGCATGCTTCTGGCACAGCCTTCGACCAATGTGTACCGGGTGAGGAGGAGGAGGAAGAAGGGGAGAAGGTGGAAGGAGGGAAATTCAGGACGAGAAGACAAATAAGGAAATGAAGGAGGTTAGGTTAGGTTAAGTTATGTAGGTAGATTAAAGTCCCGCGTCACATGAGCGAATTGGGGACTGGGAAGGGGGGGGGGGAAATCGGGCTCAGATGTATATGAAATGAAGGAATGCGAGGAAAGTAGACTTACATGTATGTGTGATGAAAAGGTCAATGTGTTGCTGTAACCTCTCGCTCGTTGGGTAGGGAAGCGTTTGGGATCTCCTGGTTTTTTGTGGTGGTTGCCTTCCAAACATGGCTACCCATCCAAGCACTCCCCGACGTTGCTTAACAAGGAAACGCTACTAACGCGTGTGCCTAAAACACTATACTACTGCGCCACTCCATGCGAGGACAAGGTCAAGACAAAGGACGAGACAGAAGCGCGAAAGGAGAAGGCAGAGAAGAAGAGCAATCTGGTTGATCGATGGCTGAATAAAGGCAATATTAGGATATGTTGTTGCTGGTGTTGTTGTTGTTTGTTTGTTTGTTTGTGTGTGTGTGTGGGTGTGTGTGTGAGGATGTTTACACGGCGTTATTGGGACAAACTAGTGCAAGTTTACATACGTTCTTTGGACAGACCTCCTTGTTGGGACGTCCATTTAATGATCCGATGACAACTGAATTCGTTCAGTGAGTGTTAATGTTATATCTGATGTATTTTTCATTGGCTGATATTGGCCTTGTCATGTTGAGTGCTTATGTTATGTTGCCCACGTGTCAAATTTCCTGATGTAAAACTGGGTACAATAAGTCATCTTGTATTTTGTATGTTTTATCTTGGGTCTTGTGAGCCAGGTGAAGGTGAAGGTAAACAGCTTATTCCCGCCAATTAGAAATACCAGCATTTATTTATGGAACTTTGGGAATGTTGCAAAATAATTTCTGTCTGGAAAGCTGTTTTACATTTCTGTAGCATGACTTATTTATTTGTGGAAATGTTGCAACCCACTTTGAGGGGTATAGTCATAAATCATAACTCTCTCACCATGACTTGGATTTGACACTCGTTACGGGATTTTTTGCTTTTTAAAGGTTACCATTCACGGGTGTGTGTATGTGTGTGTATGTGTGTGTGTGTGTGTGAGCGTGTGTTCGTGTGAATCTGTGTCTCTCTGGATCTGTCCACAGCAGATCTGACAAAAGAATGATTCTAAGGGTCCACAGTTATACAAGTTAAGCTGAACACCAAACATTTGCAAATCTCCAAATGTCCTGCGCATGCCTATTGCTACCTGTTGACACAGAAACAAAGGACATATTTCCACCGCTGTTTCTTGTTGCTGCAGCCTATGCAGCTTGTGTCACCCACGGAGCACATAAACATGAATGTAGTCCTGCATACAACAAGACTAAAAAGATGACTGATGAATATGTAAGAGTGGTAGCGTGTGGGTGTGGCAGAGAGCCGCGCTATCAGTCTTCGTACGAGAGCATCGCACGGACTTTAAAGATCCCGACATGTGCCCTGTGGGTTCGGGCAGTGAATAGAATAGACCCAACGTTTCCCGGCGTGTCGTAAGAGGCGACTAACAGGGGTGATGTCAGCACGGCATCAGTGGGCGAAAGTCTTCTACAAGAAGTAACCTGCCAGGACGGAGGAACCTCACGTTACTACAGGTTCAACGACCACGTGCTCAGGAGCAAGGCGAGTGTAGAGAACGGGATTTTTCCGTTTTTTTTTTTAATTCGATTATTGTACGGTGTTTTTGATTGGCTAGGATTCGGGAGCCAATGACGGAAGGCATAATTTGAATTAGAGGCGAAAATTACTGAGTCGAATTGTGGGTGTCAGACGGTGTGGACGTGTGTATAGTAGGCCCGGAAAAGTAGAAAAGAAGTTGAAAAAAAAAGTAAAGAAAAGAAAAGAAAGTTACAGAGGAAGAAAGCATTGAAAACCTATCACGGTGTATTGGTTTGTGGTCGTTTCTCTCTGGAAGTGGTTATTTTTGTGCTGTAAAGATTACAGCGACCAACTGGAGGCTAGGGCCTACTGGGAGCAGCTGTGGCTCTATTGCTGTCCGAGTGGGGACAAGACAACCTGTGTGGCATCGGATCGGGTCGACTGTTTATTCTTGCCGACCAAAGACTACGTTGTCTACTCCTCCGCCCGTCGACGCTCATCTCTCGTCGACGCTCGTCTCTCGTCGACGCTCATCTCTCGTCGACGCTCGTCTCTCGTCGACGCTCATCTCTCGTCGACGCTCACCTCTTGTCGACACATCTCTGGCATCGTGTGCCAGATTGTGCGAAACCGTGATCCTCGGAGATAATAAGGTACTGTGAATCTTGCGTATTTGTTGTACTGGCCAGGACAAGAAATTGCCGGTCTCGATTATCCGTCCCGAGTGTTCAAGCTCGTCGACGTCACGTTTGTGTGAAACATTGGGATAAGCCCAGCCGTGTTAGATTATCTGTATGAAAGAATTTGTGTGAAAGATTGATAAGAATTATTGTTGATTATTTATATAAATTTTGAGAACGTGGAACGGATATCTTGTGTTGGTGTTTGTCTGTGTTGAGAAGAGTCCGTATGTGTGTGGGTGTGGTAGTTAACAGAGAGTCCAGCACGCACGCATATTTCGTTTAGGAGTCATATATATATTTTGCATGCACACGCACTAAATATCCGTTCGTTACAGCGAGCCACACTGTAAACGTGAATATCGGCTGTGGCCAAAAGCCTGGAGAGGATTGGACCCTGCAAGGTCTTTATTGCCCAAGACAAACTGCATGTTGAAAACAACAACTCGCTCCTTACCCGATCGGCCATCGCCCGGGTCACGAAGGACCGCGCCTTCCGTTGGCCACCAGGACGGAGATGATAAGTGTGCTACTGATGGACAACTTAGCAAGATCCGCACGAGAAACAACATCGTCATAGGAACCTGGAATGTCAGGACCCTAACTGCGGAGGGAAAATTAGAATAATATATATTGTACTATATACTGTACTATATACTGTACTATATACTGTAATATATACTGTACTATATACTGTAATATATACTGTATTATATACGGAATGCAGTAAAAGGAAGTACGCAATGCAACCCAAAGTTATGGATACATATTAAATACAGAATTTAATAAAAGCATCTTCCTAAGTCACTTATATAATCAAGCAAAATAAATAAATAAATATATAAAATAAAATAGTTATTGACCGACTAGGCAGAAAGACTACATTTGTAACAAGCCAACATTGATGAGAGAGAGAGAGAGAGAGAGAGAGAGAGAGAGAGAGAGAGAGAGAGAGAGAGAGAGAGAGAGAGAAAGAGAGAGAGAGAGAGAGAGAGAGAGAGAGAGAGATTTGACATTTGGACATGCCAAAGGGGGCAGTGAGGTCTGGTGCTGGACGTCCCGCTCACCAAGGGGAGTGATGTTCAATTAATTACCTCTCACTCTCCAGATGTAGTGATAGCCGCGGAACCACTGTCTGGCCAAGCTGGCAGGAGGTTACTTGCATATGGCCTCTCCTACATAAATGTGTCCATAGCAGCACCCACTACTGGTCTACCAGTTTGGTGCCCCTGTTACCACCAAGCCTGCTATGGGGGCGACTGAGTACCTGGCAGGATAACCAGGCGGGGCTGGATGAGATGGGCCACATCCAGTCTTGTGCACGGCCTCGAGAAGGAAAACTCGCTAAAACCGAATGTCCCAACGAAGACGGAGTGCTGCTGACTATACCCCCTGGGTATTGTGTGGGAGTCCAAACGAGCGCACACGCTACCAGAAAAATGGACAATGCCTCAGATGGATACATCTTAGGCCCCATTTGGAGGAACGCAGAAGAAGAAGAAGAAGAAGGAAATGCCAAAGACATGTCAATTTATTGTTTAGGCCTATGCCCCTAACAATAAGGTCCGCTGTCTATTAACAATAAATGAAATCATACAAGGTAAAGAAAATATTTCATCATGAAAGGAAAATATCACGCTGTTTAAACGCTTTATATAAAAACACACATACATTTCTTACTGTCCTATTATTTTTTGATGACAATAAAATAGATAGATGAAAAAAGCTAGGGTTTCTATAAAATTTAGCAGCGATAAACATTTTTCTTAAATCTTCATACTATGGACCGCAAAACAAAGTGTAATTCATTTTCTTCACATTTTTTGCACACAGGACATACAAGGTCTCTTGGTGTGTGCTGTTCATATCTAAAATGGTGAACTGCTACATATGACAAACCAAAACGAAACTTTGTCATAATAAATTTTAAATGTTTATCTATGTCTAGTTTGAGATACAGAGGAATATCGTACAAAGAATCACGAAATATCCTATACATACAAAAACGTTGACTGTTATTTACATGTTCATCCCAGTTTTGCCATCTAGAATCAATCATCTGCTGTTTAAGAACACGCAAAAAGTCTTTCACTTCTCCCACACCTTGATTCAGCCACACAAAACTAAAACCATACTGATACAAATACAAGCGTACATTAGTCACCCATGTAGATTTACCTCTATCATCCAAATTACGTAACATTACATACGCTTTTTTGGGCAATCTATTATCCTCCATTTCTAACAATTTAAACCAATATCGAATGCAACTTATAATAGAGTTAATAGCAATTGGATGCATGTTTAATTCGTTATATACAAGATCATTTGGCGTTCGTAAATCTAAAGATTTTTTTTTCAACGCATATAAAATAAATGTACTTTTTCACAATGTTGTGCAGCTTTATCTAAACCCCATATTTCTGAACCATTCTCCATAATTGGCTGCACTTGGGCAAAACGTTTAATATAAACATCAAAAGATGAACAGTTAAACATATGAAGCCTTTGAATAATACATAACAATGCTTTCTTTACTTTACTAGCAATGTCCCTACATGCAGCAACACAACTCAGCCTAGTAGAAAAATAAATACCCAAGTACTTGTATGCATTCAGAACTGGCATTACAATTCTATCATACACCCATCTCTCTCGCACACCCAAATATCCTCCTTTTCTGAAAACAATATTGTTACTTTTGTTCAAATTAACCTTCAAAGTGATCTAGCCGTTCTACATACATTATTTAGCTGAGTCTGTAATCCAATAACAGTATCAGATAAAAGAGTCACATAATCTGCTAACAAAAGTATGAATAATTCAAAAGCATTAAGAGACAATGTAACACCATGTCTACCATTCCTAATAACCTCTAGTGCCAATTCAATATTAAGTAAAGAAAATAATACAGGACTGCAAATATCCCCCTGTTTTACCCCCAAAGTACAATTGACATAATCTGTAAGTCTGGCACCACATCTGACACGCGCTTTTACACTCGCATACATGCTCCTCACACACCGCGGAACAGTTTTCCCTTGATACCATTCTTCAATAGCACCGGCCATATAAAATTTGTATTAATAGTGTCGAAACATTTTTTCAAAATCGATAAAGGCCACATATAGTTTACGATTCAAATTGAACTGTTTCTGCACACATGCAAGCAATGCAAATAGGTGATCGATAGTTGATTAACCTTTTTTAAAACCCGCTTGATATTCACCCGCACTTATGTTATGTTAGAGAGAGAGAGAGAGAGAGAGAGAGAGAGAGAGAGAGAGAGAGAGAGAGAGAGAGAGAGAGAGAGAGAGAGAGAGAGAGAGAGAGTTCACAACTTTATTGACGAGGTCTCCAGCCTGTTAGCCAAAGAGGTCACACACAAAACAACTATAATCGTAGAAAGTAAATAAACAAATTGGTGCTTAGCACCAATACGCAAAATAAACATTTGAACTCATTTCCATGGAAAAGCAAAGTAACAGTGGAACACTATTTCAATGTGATCGTTTATGTGCGGACATTGCATTGTTATAAGTTTACAACAAAAGGTTTAGAGGTGGTTGATGTACATTTGTGTAATGTTTGGAAATATATTTATCTCTTAGATCATCATATTTAGGACAATACAAAAGAAAATGTATTTCATCTTCAATGTGGTTACAAAATGAACAGTTCTTGGACACATTACTATATCTTTTGTTTCCATTCATGTCAATAACACCCAAACGGAACTTGACAACAAAATTTCTAAATTTAGTTATCGTTATATCAGTAAAATATATTTCAGGCTGTAATATTGATTTCAAAGAACGATAAGTAATATACCTATCGCTATCTTTTAGCTTCGCAAACCAGTCTTGATTATAGCAATCTACAATAGTTGCTTGAAATGACGTAAAAATAATGTTTTGTTGCCAACTCCATTTAACAAACCTCTGAAAAACCAAAATGATCCAGTCATTGTTTTATCATGCACACCCGATTTCTCGTGTCGCGCTGAGAGAGAGAGAGAGAGAGAGGGGGGGGAGAGGGAGAGAGAGAGAGAGAGAGGAATAGAAATGCTTTCTTATGTAATTATGTAAAATTTTTAAAATTCATTCTATACCTACAAAGTTATACAATCTCTGGTATGGAAATAAATATTAAAAGGTTAAAAGTTCCAACCAGCTTATCCAATTGTACAAACAAAAACATCAATTACCAACTATTACAAATAAACAAATAAATAAATAAAAATCTACCACTTCTATATGTATACCATTACGTCATTGAATGATATTAGAATAAACAGTTACATTTACAAGAGACTGAAATGGAAAGAGAAAGAGAGAGTAGTAATAACAACATTATTTGTTACTACCACTTTGCAAAAGGCTTGTTCATGGAAAACACAAACAAGTAATCAACCAAGAGTCAAGAACATTAAATAAAAAGGTGGAAGAAAGAGAGAAGAAAAAGAGGAAAAACAACAGCTTTAGAGAGAGAGAAAAAGAGAGAGAGAAAGTTTAGGATTTTTTAAATAAACTTAGCAACATTATACTTAGTTACTAATTTTTAAACTTAATCATAATGTATATTTACACATTTAAAATATACATATTAACTAAAATATATATTTACACATTTAAAATATACATATTAACTAAAATATACAAATTATGTTCATGCACATGGCGCATCAACAAAATAATATTTGCTAAAATATACATATTAACGATTTATAATTAATAATAGACCGGATCTAATAATTTAAAAAAATTTTCTTAAATCAATTATTACACCCCAGTCAAGAAAGATAAACAGCTTGATACGCAACGTGAACCTCGGTGTATACTCCCATCTTAAGGAGTAAAAAACCTACTTTGTCAGTGTATTAGTTTATAAGTTGCATTGTATTTATGCTACGTCGGTCTCTGCCTCCGCTGACTAAATGAAATAAAATAACTTCTTAGCAGCTGCATATGAACCCGTTAACAGACTTTCCCGGTAGAAGAGTGGACCCAAAAAAAATTGTATTTATTAATTGTATTTATTAATTGTATTTATTTATTTAATCGTACTTATATAGCGCCTTTTCAGCTCAAGAGCTGCTCAAGGAGCTGACCGATACAGAATTTAACTCAAGACGCCCGAGACGCCCACTTGTAGCCTTTGGGAGCATAGTCTGACGCCCAGACGACTTGAGCACAATCCAGGCGACCGGGGATTGTAAGGAGGGACCTAGTGCGTACTGCATGCATTTATGTAGCCGGCACTCACTTGTTTAGGAAATGAGCGTCGGGATCTTTAAAGATCGTGCGATTGAATGCGTGCGTGCACAGACTAGGTTTCAGTTTATACTTTCATCCGAAGAAGTAAATAAATATATAAATACATGCATACAATTCAGTTGCTGGTTGTCGGCTATTTTCGGCTCTTCTTCTTCTTCTTCTTTTTCTTTTTCTTGCTCTTGTTATTCTTCTTCTTGTTTGTATTCTATTTTGTTTTTGTAACCGGGGGTTCGAGTAGTTGGGGTAAAGCCTCAGCCGTCCCCTGCGTGGGATGTCTTTATTGTAAAGTGACTGGCCGGTGGAGGGCATTCAATTTTCCCATTAGGGTTGTTTCGGCAGATCTTTTATGCGGATTGGGGGTTGTCCGGTCCTGATTTGGCTCGGAAGAGTCCGCTGGACCTAAAGCAACAATCAATCAATCAATCAATCCTCTTCTTCTTCTTTATCTTCCACCTTCTTTTCGATTAAGTGTTACAGCCGAGTTCTTAAAGTTACAATCTATTAACGATTTAGAATTAATAATAGACCGGATCTAATAATTTAAATAAAGCATAATTATGTAATACATGAAATTATTAGCAGAAGTATCAATGTGGATTTTTGTTGGGTTCAATCTCATTCTGATTTGTATTGAAGGAGCAATCAGGCAAATTTGCTAAAAACGAAGCTACAAATACAAATTTGATATCAAAACGAAGCTACAAATACAAATTTGATATCAAATTGTATAATATAAAATTGTCCAGCCGTGAGTTAGTTTCCTTTGTAGAAAGAAATTTAAACCAAAAAAAGTATTACATCTTATCATGTACTAGAAATATTGCAACTAGTCATAATTATGTGGAAACACAAAATATGTAAGTGATATTCATTGAATATGCCAGCAATTAATGCCTAACATCATTCGTTATTTCAAAGTACGTAATAATTACCATTGTACACAGCAAATGATATTTTGATAAATTACACCGATAATATCAATCAATTAGTTTAAAACAATCATGCACACTTATTGAACATCTATACATTATCTTACTTACTGACATAACAAAAATCTTTGGATAAATGTGGGTGTGGAGGAACAACGAAGCTTAACGTCCTATTGCATCAGCGTTAAGGACGATCACCACGTCGCCACCCTGACAATAATGATTATCATCATCATATCAAAGATGAGATCCTACGGACCTATTGAATACGTATCTGTAAAATGTGGGTGTATATGAGTGTATACATATATGTATATGAGTGTCTGCATGTATGTATATGTTGTGTTCATGCGAGACTACAGACGAGACCTGCTGACTGAAACTTGATACTCTAGTGACGTTCAATTTTGAAAATGACGTAATACGATGACAGGTACATAACATTACATGATTATTGCTTTAGGTCCAGCGGACTCTTCCGAGTCAAATCAGGACCAACGATGACATGTGGACAGAGGATCAACAGACACACGCAGAGAGCTGACCCACAGCCGCCATGCTGATATCGATAGCCTAATTAACTAAGAAACAGCCACCAAACGTTTCGTGTTGTTACATTGTACAAAATACAATATATGTATGTGTGTATATGTGTATGCATGTATGTATATGTAAGTATATATGTATATACATGTACGCGAATCCAAAATCGCTTTTTCAATGAAAAGACTTTAAAAAAAAAAACAACTCTGAATTTGATTTGCTTGCGTAATATATACTGTATTATTTTAACCATAATTTGACCTTAATGGACATTTTGGTTATCTTTTGTTACGCATCCCTTCCATCCATCAGATCAAGGCTTAATATTCCATTCGTGATGATGGAGCTACACGTTTTGCACTGGTGTTTTGCAATTTGTCATCGACTTTATATAAGCGCAGTTTTTTTTTAAAAACTATGTAGTGTTAATGCTGAATTAATTATTATTTTTAGCATGGCTCAGATTTATTTTTGTGTTACCTCTTATGTTTTTAGGGGAAGCTTGCGGCTACTCTTGAGATAGCGACTGTTAAGCATGCGTGCGTGTGTGTTTGAGTGTGGGTGTGTGTGTTGGGGGTGGGTGGGTAGGTAAATGGGGTAGATGATGGGAGAGAAACTATTATTTTATTTTATTTATTTTTGTGCATCCTTTTTTTAAAAGTTTAATCTCAGTGCAATTGCTCTCTGTGATAGCAGAGGTGTTGAGTGTGATTGTGCCACCAAGTGTGATCCAGTGTTGGTGTTTGACTAATACTGTTCGTTTTGTTTGTTGTGACATGCATTTTGTGTTTTTTGTGTGTACATGTACATTGGTACACTTGTAAATGTGCTGCCCACATTATAATAGCCCCATGTGAGACAAATAAAGTATTGTATTGTATTGTATTGTATTGTATTGTATTGTATTGTATTGTATTGTATTGTATTGTATTGTATTGTATTGTATTGTATTGTATTGCGATACACTGACGCAGCATCTACAGCTTTAACTGTACGTTTACGTTAAATAGATTAAAGTCCGCGGACGCAGTAGCATATAGGGGACTGCAACTGTACGTCCGCATGTAGTTGACTTTTATACGCAAACTGCCAGTGTCAAGTTCAAAGGCTGGTAATTGTTACTCACCCACTCCATTTTACCTTAGTTTATAAAGTCCTTCAACACTCTAATCGTTGATACGTATGTTTGGCCCTTAAAGCCAGTGTGCTCCGACACTCCGTGTACGATTTTAAATTATCCGCAAACATTTCTTTGTTGTGGAAATTTATACAGAAAAAAAAACAACAACTGTCCTTTAAAGTTGAGACAAAAGGAGAAAAAAATCACCAGTTCATGTTTTTTTATATTGTTGTTGTTATTTCTTTCTTCAAATAATCAACGTGGATTTCTTTGGCACTGAAAATGCTCAACAAGACAAAACGAATCCTTTATCGTAAATCGTACATTTTTTAATAATCAGTTTGAAATTCTGTGCTAGCGGCAAACTTCAACAACGAGACTTACTAAAAATGAAAGACAGAAATTGTTCTTTAAAGTGAACGCATACTTTTTATTTTTTAATCTGCGAGAAATTCTTTGTTACGGAAAAGTTACAACCTCGAGCCGCAACATCAAAAGAAGAAACGTGGGAAAAGGAAATGAAAAAGAAGACATCAAGGGTCAATGAACATTAAAAAAAGAAAAAGCAAAGCCGTCGATGAAAGCAAACAAAAGAAATCTCGGGAAAGAAAACATAAGACAAAAACGAGATAGAATGTGGAAAAGGGCAGGTGATACTGTAAAGAAAGAAAGAAATAAGGAAAGAAAGAAAGAAAGAAAGAAAGAAAGAAAGAAAGAGAAATAAATAAACAAAGAAAAATGAAAGAAAGAAAGAAAAGAAAGAAAAGAAAGAAAGACAGTAAGAAAGAAAGACAGTAAGAAAGAAAGAAATGAAAAAAAAACGAAAGGAAGGAAGGAAAAAAGAAAGAAACGAAACACATAAATGAAGAAAGAAAGAAAGAAAGAAAGAAAAGAATGAAAGTAAGAAAGAAAAGGGAAGAAAAGAAAAACAATAAAAGAACTAAAAAAAAAACAGAAAAAGAAGGCCTCCCCCATCATTCCCCCCCCCCTCCCCGAAAAAAAAACGAAGAGAAAAGACACAAAAAAAATTAAAAGGATAGAAACAAAAATAAAAGAAAGGAAACAAAGAAGGTAATAAAGTAAGAAATAAGAAAAGAAAAGAAATGACGAAAAGAAAGAAAAAAATCGAAAAAAAAGAAGAAAAACGCTGGCAAGCCATTCAAACGTACATTCAGAAATTGAGCCTTACACAGCCGGAAAACTAAGCAGTGTCCAAAGTGTTACTTTTGTTGGCCATGTTGCGACTGGCCTTTACTCCAAGATAAGCACTTAAGGATGTGAACCATCAGCAAGCTCAAAATGATCACAATGAGATCAGCCAAATGTAAGACACAGCGCGAAACGTGTTTAAAAAATGGTAAAGCACAATGACCTTGACCTTTGCCAAAGTTCAAAGACGAATGATCCAACATACTCGGCAGTAGATAAAGTATGCACTTCGGTTCAGTTATTATTGAGATAAGGGCCAAAGTATGATTTGAACAACAACAAACAAGTGAAATTCGGACGACTGACCAACCGGACGACCGATTGTCCGACAACCAGACTGCTACTTAGGATGTGTTCCGTGACTAGAAGTACTCGTATTCCAACACAAAACAAAACTGCTTTAGTCGTTTTTGAGATGTTTAGCAATACGTATTTAGCAACAAAAAGACAACAGTGATCTGGACCCAAAGCATAATAATATAGGATGCTGTACCCGCAGTATTCCTTCAATCGAACCCCATGTGCGAAGTCGGCATTGTACAAGACTTGTAATGAAAAGTAAATATAGAAAACATAATGGTGACATTATGAAATTTTAGATTGACTGCGTCCAATATTATTGAAGGAAGTGAGGAAACCGGAGTACCCAGAGAAAACCATCGGTGACATCAATATTCTCGTACCCAAGTCCTATAAATTCGCCCCTTGCTGGAATCGAACCTGCGACCTTCGGCATAGGAAAGCGGCGACTTAACCACTGCGCCACCACGCAACTCTACAAATAAATAAACCAACTTTTACTTTTAAATTAGTATTGTTGCTCCAGTGTCACACTGTGAAGGGAGGGCGGAAACCTGTCTACCCGGAAAAAACCATCGGTGATTGTAACTCGCGGCTAATATACGAGCCATGCTAGGGTGGAGTGGATGATAGTGAGTTGATTTCTTATGCCGAAGGTCGCGTGTTCCAACCCCGCGAGGGTCGAACTTAGTTGACTTAGGTATGAGGCTTTCCTCTGGTTACTTAGGTTTCCTCCCTCCCTCTAACCCTATAATGCAGTCAATCTAAAATTAAAAAAAATAACATGTACTATTCCAACAAAACAGCGATCTTTTTAGATTGACACCTTTTGTGGTAGATTGAAGAAAAAGGCGCGTGATAATATCCTGAATTTATTATTATTATTATTATTATTATTATTATTATTATTATTATTATTATTATTATTATTATTAAGTCATTTATAACACACTAAATCTTACAATCTGTCGTTGCGTTATTTACTCCCTCATTTATACTATTCTACAGGAGTATTCAATTGTGTGACACACACACACACACACACACACACACACACACTCTCTCTCTCTCTCTCTCTCACACACACACACGCACACAGCTAATGGCTATCAAAACCTGTTAAAAGAAATACACAATTTGATAATTAACATCATCAGACAATTTGTTGAAGAAGACCGGAACCACTGAACTTCAAAGCAACCTATGTTAGCTGAAAGACAAATTTCTTTCGTTAAATTAAACAGAAATAAATGTTTTAAATTTGTCGCCTTCGCGTGGTGCTGTTGAATGAAAAAACAACAACAACGAACACGCCAACAAAAAAGAAGAAGAAAAACAAGAAGAAGAATAAGAAGAAGAAGATAGAAGGCAAGAAAGAAAGAAAGGACAGAAAGACAGATAAAACTTAAGAAAGATTTAAAGTATGAAAAGACATTATAACGAAAGTAGACACCAGTATTATTTACGGAGGAATGTAAAATTAAATAAATCAATGACGACAACATAAAAAGTTAATAACATGAACAAACACATACATTCCAACAAAATTGCACAGACACAAAAACGTAAAAAAGAGATAAATGAAACCAACGGCATTAAAAAATCAAAACGTTCACGAAAACATTTAAAAAGTAATAAAGCTTACCTTCATGTATGTTACTGCGTTCGTTCTTGCTACGTTGCCACAAAGAGTACTCATAGACGCCGGTCAGCATCGATCCAGGCGACAATTTGTCATATCGGGGAACAAAGTCTCAATATTGTTTTGGATAAAAGTTTAATAACAACAGCAACTGGAGACAGATGTTGAAGGAAAGTCCAGCCAGTCCAATAATTACCAATAACAACAATTTACCCAGGTGTTGCATTCTATTATCTACTACATAATTAATGGCAAAGATAGCTTTTTTACATTTAATACAGTTTTTGTTGTTACATTTCCGACCATGTAACAATAGTAGATGTTATATGCTTATAACCAGCACCTCAGTTCCAATGGATTGGCTGGGTTGTTGTCTACTTCTCTACAGGCGAAGTCTACATAATATGTCTAATGTGTCGGTGTAATATAATTATGAGTGCCTGCGCAGAAGAAAAAAAAACAACAACTAAAAATAAACAAGATATCAAGGCTCCTTTAAAACTTCTTCGTTCACATAACGTGCAGCGCCCTTATAGCTATTTTAAAATACATTTAATGTAGAAGGTTCTTCAAGTCTTTAGAAAGTTGGCTACCTACATTAAAGAAGGAGAAAAAGAAGAACAAGACTAAGAAGAAAAAGAAGAACAAGAAGTAGAAGAGTACAATGTGCAAGTGCGAATACCTTCAGTGCAAGAGAATTTCAGTGTAAATTTATCAAAGAATGAGGCAATAATGTTTTCTTGTTTATAATCCCTTTCACCTCAGAAAAAGAGGTGGGAGGACAACATTCGAGAATGGACTGGCTTGACACTGAGCGAAGCCATGAGAGTTGCTGAGGACAGAGAAAGATGGAGTACACTGGTTAAACGATCATTTTGTGGTGCCCCAACGTCTTTCGAGTTACGGGATAGGATAGGATAGGATAGGATAAGAATCCATTGTGCTACAGGTACCCAGAAAGACGAATATTCAAAAATCGGGACGCAAAAAGAGACGGTCCGAAGTAAATAAATAACGATAGTAGCGAGACAAAAAAAACAAATTGTCGCTCAAGTGTCCCACCCATTTAATACGTTCAAAATGCGGCAGGCACCTTTTCATTTAGAAGAAGAATGTTGCTGACGAAGATGGTGATGAAAAGCTTGTATAGCGCTGTTGTTGTTCGTGTCCAGCATGCGACTATGCTTAGTTAAGGTGCAACTGCAGGTATGTTCACACACCCACACACACACAAAGGTTCATGCACATGGCGCATCAAAAGGCGACGTCAGCTTGAGGTGTAGTAGTAGTATGGAGGATTCAGTGTGGAAGCATTGTCGTGCCTCACGGTGAGTGATTATCGATAGCTAACACTCACGGTTAAATCCAGCAAAACTGTCAATGGTGACTTGGCGACCCGACTAACCACTTGTTTGATACGGCCCGATAAAATTGCCGAGGACGGCGTGCCAGCACTGTGACAGTTACCATAAGACGGTTCAGCGACACACAGTTTACAGCGAGCTGCACGTGCCGCACGATTTTACTGACGCGCGCTGAGATGTCAACGCTCCACTTAGGTAAGGCTCGCATCACTCGGGAATCTTGATCGCATCCCAATTAACGGGGAAAGGAATTTACCTGTTCGCTATTCTCTCTCTCTCTCTCTCTCTCTCTCTCTCTCTCTCTCTCTCTCTCTCTCTCTCTCTCTCTCTCTCTCTCTCTCTCTCTCGCTTCACTTCCTACTCTGTCTTTCTCTTTTCTCTATTTTTTCTGTGCCCAGATCTTGAAACCTATATGCTTGCATCCTTTGTGAATCAGGTTCGTTTTTCTGCATTTATATGTGTGTGCGCGAACGTGTGTATGTGTAGGCCTATTTGTGTTTCAGTGATCGTGCACGCAAGAGAAGAGCTGAGAATGACTGTCCTTGTCCTGTCTCAATAATAATATCATTGCGAGTACCTTCTCTCTTGTGAATGTGTTTAAGCGTGTATGTGCTTCCGTGCGTGATTACAAGAAACTATTAACAATATAATACTAATGTCTTAGTTATTCGAGCCTGACAGCAGAACTGGAAAAAAAATATTCAGACCTTTGAAAAGAAGCATTAAGTAATGGCCACATTTGGCTTACGTTTTACGGCTTATACATTGGGTTATGAGATTTTTCACTGACCGGAATTTTGACGGATGGGCCACTGTTACATTGTTGTTGGTTTTAAATAAAAAAAATTATCAGTAGTTGATTCGGCCCCGATGCTTGAATCCTGATAAATATAACTCAAATTCGTTTATCCACGCAACCTGTTCACTCAGCAACAAGGCAGGAGTCGTTGTATGAAGTTTTTCAACTTTATTCAGCGTACATCAACAACTGCATATAATCGCTCAAACGTAACAGCCACAACTTATGAGTTTAGTGGCCACATTTGGCTTACGTTTCTCAGCTCATGCATTGGGTCGGAGTTAGTGGTGCCATGTTTATCACGGCTCGGTTCGAATTTATAAACGTGTGTAGCTATGTAATTCCACCATTACATTACATTACATGACTATTGCTTTAGGTCCAGCGGACTCTTCCGAGCCAAATCAGGACCGGGCAACCCCTGATACGCATAAAATATCTGCTGAAACAACCCTAGTGGTAAAACTGAAAGCTCTCCACCAGCCAGTCACTTTACAATAAAGACATCCCACACAGGGGACGCTGAGGCTATACTCTAATTTATTGAACCCCCGTTTACAAGAACAAAATAGAATACAAACATCATTATACAATATCAACAAAACACATACATATAAAATGCCTACATTGCTAAATAATGGGCTCTCTTAGATACTAGCCACCCCATTACGGAAGTGACGTTGCGTATGTAAGACTAAATTTTCGCGGAAAACCCCTTGAAAAACCCATTGGATACACAAAAATCAAGGGTTAGGGTTAGGGTTACAAGCGAGAAACAAGGCGGAAAAGCGGCCATGTTGATGGTTTTTGATTGATTGATTTATTGTTGCTTTAGGTCCAGCGGACTCTTCCGAGCCAAATCAGGACCGGACAACCCCGATCCGCATAAAAGATCTGTTGAAACAACCCCAGTGGGAAAATTGAATGCCCTCCACCGGCCAGTCACTTTACAATAAAGACATCCCACGCGAGGGACGGCTGAGGGTTGACCTCAACTACGCGAACCCCCGGTTACAAAAACAAAATAGAATACAAACATCATTATAAATCATCAACAAAACGCATACATATAAAATGCCTATAGTGCTAAATAGTACAATCATAGGAAGCCCTAGTGACCACCCGGCAGAAAGCGTCCAACACTCCCAAGCTGATCCAACAGACCCCATACACAAACAAGGAGTCTTGTCCAGGAAGAGTTTTCAAGAAAAAAGGTAGGTCATTGATCTAGCGAAGAAGAGGATAGTATAGCAGAGTGAAGGACAGAGCAGGGATAGGAAAGAGTAAATGAGGAAGACAGCGACAGTGGGAATTTAAAGCACTAAATTTCCATAAAGTGGGAATACTATTTATACTGAAAACCCCCGGCACTCCAACGGGGGTACTGTTGCCGCAGTGAATCTGTCTTGCCTATAAAGGAAAGACAGGTTTTCAACTGTGGCTTTCACTTTTCCCTTTATAGGTTTGAACAATCTACAGTGGCAAGATTGCTCATGACCCCAAGGGGTATGTTGATGGTACTAAGCAAAGCAAACGTGGAGGTGAAAGCTTATTTTTAGATACGCAACGTCACTTCTGTAATGCGATGGCTGGTATCTAAGAGAGCCCGCTAAATAATAACATCATAGGAAGCCCTAGTGACCACCTGGCAGAAAGCGTCCAATATTCCCAAGCTGATCCAACAGACCTCACACACAAATAAGGAGTCTTGTCCCGGAAGAGTTTTCAAGAAAAAAGATAGGTGACTGGTCTAGCGAAGAAGAAGATAGTATAGCAGATTGATAGAACAGAGCAGGAATAAGAAAGAGCAAATGAGAAAGACAGCGACAGTGGGAATTTAAAGCACTAAATTTCCAGAAAGTGGGGATACTATTTATACTGAAACCCCCGGCACCCCAACGGGGGTAATTCCACCACAACAAGGCACTTTTTCATGACGATGTAATATACTCTTTCACGACTTGACTATAATATGAAACAACTTTACTTAGATTGACACGCAACAAATCAATTCAACTGCCTAGCTCGTCAAAGCTTCTGTAGCAGACAACCTTTGTCGCGAGTAATCATACGTGTGGGAGGAGCTTAGTTTAATCTCTAAACTCGTGACGTCACATTCTCGCTTCTGATTGGTCCTCGTAAGCATTTTATTTTTGCGGAAGCAATGAAACATGCGCTATCCTAGTGAAATTTTACGTTAGCCAGAACGCAAGGAAACACATGGAATTCATAAGCGTAACACAAGTATGGGCTGGTGCGTAAAGCTGCAAATCGCCTGATACAAACAAAAGACCAACACATAGTCAGGAACCTTGCTCACGCCACTTGCGGGCTCTCAAGAACCAGTCCTTGCCATCATGAAGAGGAGGAAGTTGGCGTGGTTTTCTCACGCCACACGTCACGACACCCCTGCAAAAAACTATTATGACCCAGTAGACGGAAGCAGGCGCAGAGGAAAGGGAAAAAAGGAACAGATTTTGTCAAAGCCTAGACGACGCTGGACATGTCACCACCCCCTGACAACAGCAACAGACCGACTGAAGCGGCGAAAACTCTCTGCGACACCATCCCTCATGTCCTCCCAACGGGCTGACAGGCTGAAGGATTAGATAGCTAAATAGGCACGTGTCTGAAACCCAAAGTGGATGCGATCCAGCAGTGAGTAAAACACAACACGCACTATTCCAGGACAGGTTTGCCAGTGTCCCGGGTACTAGTCGTCAACAGGCGGACTTGTTTTTCTTATCTCCCCTTTTTGGTTTTATGTTGATTTGTTCCCTTCCTTTTTTCGCCTTCTTACTTTCGTTTTTATGTATTTCACTCTGGTTTCTTCTTTGTGGATTTTTCTTCTTCTGCATGTTTTCCTTTTATTGTTTTTTTATGCTCACCTCTCCTACCTCCTCCCTCCAAAACCATCCCTTTGTTCTTCCTTATGTTTCTCTGAACTTCACTATCTGTTTTAATTTTTGTTTGCGTTGTTCATGTTCTATGTACTGGTTTGCTTTGTTTATGTTCTCTCTGCACTCCTTTCATCATCATCATCATCATCATCATCATCATCATCATCATCATCATCATCATCATCATCATCATCATCATCATCTTCTTCTTCTTCTTCTTCTTCTTCTTCTTCTAGCGAGCGTGGCGGCCGAATGCTCTAAGGCGGGACTAACCTGCATTGTCGACAGACTAGAAAGCAATGGCACCTGACAGGTGTGGGATCGATCCAGCATCTGGGCGTTATGTTTCTTCGAAAATGAATTAGTTTAGACTCTGGCAACGTCTCGGTTTTTTTTCAGGGTACTTCGGTTTGCTCCCCCAGCAAAATGTCAAAAACACAACTAATATTAGGTAGGTTGGGTTTGAGAGCGCACAGTGTGCCACCACTACTCCTTCGCTAGGGGAGGCGACCCAGGATTTCCCGATAAAAAGTGACAATAAAGTGTCAACATTCAAACATCTTTCTTTCTTTCTTTCTTTCTTTCTTTCTTTCTTTCTTTCTTTCTTTCTTTCTTTCTTTCTTTCTTTCTTTCAATCTATCTTTATCTTCTTTGTTTGATAGTTTTATACGTATTTCTCTCGTACGTAATTTCCATTTGTTGTCCGTCTGATAATAGCTACCAACATTTATTCAGCGGATGATTGCCCTCTGAAAGCCACACAAGTCCTATTAAAGGAAATGTACCCCTTCAAAAGAAAGTATTAACCATATTACACGCTGAGAGTGGGATCCTCGATAACATAGTGGTAAATAGCATACAATCTTAGGTATTATTGGTAGGCATTATACACGCGGAAAGTGGATCCTCCATGGCAAAGCGGTAGATAGTGTACCTATGACCCAAACTTCTGACTGCTTTGAAGACGTTTCTAACTGGATGACAGTAAACAAGCTCCACCTTAATGCAAACAAAACTGAAATTATGCTCACAGGTACCAAACACAACCTGTCTTCTTCCTCTGTTGAAACTGTCACTCTTGGCCAGACCACTCTTCCTATATCATTTTCTGTCAAAAACCTTGATGTCGTTCTTGACAACACTCTCTCCATGTCAGAATTCATCCGCAAAACCTGTCAAACATGCAACTTTCAACTCTGTAGAATAGGCCTTGTCCGCAAACATCTGAAAACTGACGCTACTGTCAAACTCATTTCCTCTCTTGTTTTTTCTCGCATAGTCTACTGTAACTCTCTCCTGGCTGGACTTCCTTCTTCTTCTATTTATCTGCTTCAATGTGTTCAGTACTCTGCTGTACGTCTGGTTCTCAAAAAGAAAAAAAAATCTGATCATATCACACCCCTTCTATATTCACTCCACTGGCTTCTAGTGTCTCATAGAATTATCTACAAGATCTTTATTTTCTGTTACAAGTGCGTCCATGGCTTAGCCCCTTCCTATCTCAACCAGAGCATTAAATTCTATAAGCCCTCTAGAAATCTTCGTTCTTCCTCTGACACCCTGATGCTTCACATACCCCGCTACAAACTCTCCTATGCAGGCTGTCTATCTTTCTCAGTGCTTGACCCTTCAACTTAAAACTCTCTTCCTCTCTCTCTTCGCAGCTCTCCAAACATAGCTACTTTCAAATCCGACTTGAAAACTCATCTCTTCCTTAAATTTTTCTGATCTTGCCTCCCATCATCATCGTCGTCATTCCTACCTTTTGTTTTCAGACCACCGCCACCACCACCACCACTCCCCTCCATCACCCTTTCTTAGCTCTCCCCTCCTCCCTCCCTCCCTCGTCTCTTAGTCGTTAGCAAAGATTTTGCCTGCTTTTCTTTTGTATGAAGCCGGATGTTTAGAATGAATGCGTGAGTACTGCGCTTTGAACTGATATTGTTCCTTAGAAAAAAGCGCTATATAAACATAATAATAATAATAATAATAATAATAATAATAATAATAATAATAATAATAATAATAATAATAGGCGTATTAGTTTCGCCAAAAACAGTCTGATCCAACCCTTTATTATTATTATTATTATTATTATTATTATTATTATTATTATTATTATTATTATTATTATTATTATTATTATTATTATTATTATTATTATTACATATAAAAAGGTTTGGATCAGACCGTCTTTGGCGAAACTAATACGCTTCTCATACGGTTTATTTTCAAACCGCGTAAGAATGAACCTATATATCTTCGTTTAGATCGGAAAATACAGTCTTATAACGTGGAAGACAGTGATATAGGCCAATTTTATTTTCGGACCATTGATATATCATTGGCTTATATTGTTTCGCTCTAATAGAAGATTACACGTTCGTTCTTACGCAGTTTGAAAATAATCTGTTTGAGGGACGGATTACTTTTGTCAAAGTCTGATCCCATTCTTTCTGTCTATATGATACGCCATCTTAATTTCTAGCAGAACAACACGCTGTTTTGAACTTTGTCCTTTGTGGAAATCTTAAATAACTCTGTAAACGTTATAACAAATGTTGACTGATCTTATCCTATCCTATCCCGTAACTCACAGGTCGTTTAACCAGCGTACTCCATCTTTCTCTGTTCTCAGCAAACCTCATGGCTTCGTTCAGTGTCAAACCAATCCATTCTCCCCCCATCCCTTTTTCTGTCTCCCTCTTCTTCTGCTTTCTTGCACCGTGTCTTGCAAGATGGTTTTTGCAAGGCATGATGCTCTGGTGATGTGGCCATACCATCGGAGGGTCCGTTTCTTATTTGTATATCGTTGGTAATTTTAGTTGGTCGATATTATTTGAGAATTTTCTAGAGTTGGTTGTTTACTATCGATCAAAGTTTCGCGATGGGTGTAGTAACAGCTGAGAGATTCTTTTAGAATAAAGTTGGAAAACTTCATACGACGACTCCTTTCTTGCTGCTGAGTGAACAGGTTGCGTGGATAAACGAATCTGAGTTACACCTATCAGGATTCAAGCATTGGGGCTGAATCAACTACTGATAAAAACCAACAATTAGAGTGTACAGATGCCTTAAGTCTTAAAGGAAACTATAGTATATTGAGTAACGTCATCGTGTGATGTAATTATGGTGACATCATAAGTTCTTGCTGTTTATTTTAATTCTTATTTCTCCCTATCTATTGGGGAGATTTGGTTCAAGTTTATTATATACATGTACTTAGACTTTACCTATGCTTCCCAAGTAAATATCAATCTTATGCAAATCGAGTGATGTAATCATGATGACGTCACCTTTTAATTTGTTTTCATTTTATTGGTCTTATATGGAGCCCTTCCAGCCCAGAAGCTGCTGAAAGCAAAGCCAGGTTGCATTCTTAGGCACATCGTCTAACGCCTCAGTCGTCGTATTTATGTAACTGACACTCACCCTTTTTGATGATGATGATGATGATGATGATGATGATGATGATGATGATGATGATGATTGTTGTCAAGGTGGCGACGTGGTGATTCGTCCTTAACGCTAACGCAATAGGACGTTCCTATCTCTATCCTATCCTATCCCGTAACTCGGAGGTCGTAGGGGCACCACAGATGATCGTTTAACCTGAGTACTCCATCTTTCCCTGTCCTCAGAAACCCTGATCGTTTCGCTCAGTGTCAAACCAGTCGATTCTCGAATGTTGTCCTTCCACCTCTTTTTCGGTCTCTTCTCGTCTTCGACTAATAGGACATTAAGCTTCGTTATTCATCCACGCCTATAACATGACCGTCAGTATCTTTAAAATTCGAGAACATAATCCTCCCCTTCCTCCTTCTCCTCATTTTTTTGTCCGTCTGTATTGTCTGATACACAGGGCGTGTGTGTGTGTGTGTGTGTGTGTCTGTGTGTCTGTGTGACAGCACGCGAGAGAACTCTGTACCTGTAATGGTGCAGCACTTGTTAAAACTATTTTTTTATTGATATTAGTTATTTTAGAAGAGATGCAATAATAATAATTGTACTACTTTTAGCTTTGTTCTCATTTCTTTAGCACAAAATTGTGAAGTGTTTACATACATGATTGATTCGTCTTTTAAAATATGTCTATGACTTTGAAGTAATACTATTTTTCACATACATGCACAGTACCTAGGCCTGTAATGTAATACTGATTTGAATGAGCATTGAAGTTTAACGCCTACACCCACCATTGGCAGACGCGGATAACCATCCCAGGGAACAAGGGTAGCGACCTAAATCAACACTGAACCATCAGAACAATCCAAATGCTAAAATGCACAGTAAAAAATGGCCACCTTTTATTTCGCTCACCACGGGATTCGAACCTGGGTCATCGGTGTGCCAGGCGAACGCTCTACCACTTGAGCTACGGCGGTGGGATGATTTCGAGTTGTAGGTTTACAAGCCAGCTAACCTAGGACATAAAACGGGGGGCTCCCTGGAACCTTTAGTCCCCTTTGCCGTTCCTGGCCAGAATGGGAGGGACGACGATGGTTTTGTTGTTCCAGTCCAACTCTTCCTAGGACTCTTGCTTCCTTCCCTCCTCGGTGGTTGGTGGGTGTTGCCGCTGCCCGTAGCATGGAACGGAGGGTCAGGAAGAGGGGTGCGAGCGCCTCGGTAGGGAATTCTATGATCCAAGTCCAGAAATGTGGCCAAAATTCTTCTTTATCCAGAGCCAGATTTTGAAGAATCTATTTGTAATTTACAAAACGTTATGTGAGTTTTAAGAACGTATTTTATTATGTGCTGTAATGTTCTTCAGTGATGTTTTTCGTTTGTTGTTGCGATGTTTACGTTATTCTGCAGCATTTCCTATTTTCTATTGTGATATTTCTGAATTTTTTAAAATGCATTTTAAAAAAGAAGTGTATTTATTTATTTATTTATTTTTTGTCAAACAAATTGCATTGGATAAGCCGATTCACAACATCGGCACGAAAATTAACATTTTGAAAATGCCTGTTATAGCTATGTGCTCTCTCTCTCTGTCTGTCTCTCTCTCTCTCTTTCTTTCTCTCTCCAACGACCGAACAGTTGAGGGAATACTTATACCTGGCCTTCCTTTATTGACAGCCTAGGCTTGTTTTTGCTTTTGATTTTTAAGACGGTACCGAAACACTTTCTACTCGATACCTTCAATTATATTAAAACCTGTTGGATGTATCTTTTCACTAGCTTTTAAATGTATTATAAGATCGTCTGGGAAGTTTTCATTCCATTTAGCGTTAAAACTGTTCAATGTTAGTACCACGTCAAGAATTTCATTGTGCTGTCGTCTAGTTTCTTTCTTTGTTATTTTATCAATTCTGTTGATTGTTGGTATATATTTTAATTTTTCTGTGTTAAAAAAAATCTGTTTATTTTTGTTATTTTTTATTTTTTATTTTATACCGTTTAAAATATATATTTATTTATTTTGGTGATCTTTTTGTGTGTGCCATCTATTTCTTGGTGTATTTCTTCTTTACTTAGATTTTCACTATTCTGATATCAGAGAGAGAGAGAGAGAGAGAGAGAGAGAGAGAGAGAGAGAGAGAGAGAGAGAGAGAGAGAAAGAGAAAGAGAGATTCAGACATTTTATTTTATTTACAATAAAGATGGAGATTTTAGCCTAATCTTATAATATCTCCTTGCGTCATCCACTCTCTATTGCCTACTATATAAACATATTAAACATTATACTTAATTATACAGGGAAAGGGAAGACAGGTTTTGTTACAGACATTCACAACATTTATCCACAATTTTACACTTGACACTAATAGCTAGAACAGTTTTAAGCGACGACAGTAATGTAACAAGTTATTAACATGTTAAACAAAATCCATTATAGACACATTGTTACTTAAACAAAGAAGATACAGAGCGAGAGAGAAAGAGAGAGAGGGGGAGAGAGCGAAAGAAAGAAAGAAAGAAATAAAGAGAGAGAGGGAGAGAGAGAGAGAAAGAGAGAGAGAGAGAGAGAGAGAGAGAGAGAGAGAGAGAGAGAGAGAGAGAGAGAGAGAGAGAGAGAGATGGAATTGACAGGCATAATTCTTTGAGTATTCAAGATGGATATTCATATGTTGGCCCTCAGTCTGACAGCTGTCAAGCATTTTCTGAAACCGCAGAGATCTTCAGATTTATTTTTAAAGTTCACTCTTCCAGCTTGTTTATATAATTGTAATTACAATGATATAGAAACCTTCTCTTTTGCCCTGTGGAATTGTTTGTGTGAGTCATATTTATTTATTTAAATTTATTAAACAAATATATTTATTCCTATCTTATCCTATCCTGTAACTCGTAGGTCGTTGGGGCACCACAGATGATCGTTTAACAAGCAAACTCCATCTTTCTCTGTCCTCAGCAACCCTCATGGCTTCGCTCAGTGTCAAGCCAGTCCATTCTTGAATGTTGTCTTCCCACCTCTTTTTCTGTCTCCCCCTTCTTCTGTCTCCTTGCACCGTGCCTTGCAGGATGGTCTTTGCAAGGCCTGATGCTTTGGTGACGTAGCCATACCATCGGAGTTTCCATTTCTTCAGCACTGTGAGCAGGTCATCGTGTCGCCTCCCATTCCGCAACAAATTGCTTATGGTATAGTTTATTTTTGTACCGTTTCATACCTTTTAAAATTATTTATTTAGTTTATTTATTGACTTTATTGTATCTGTAATTTATCGTATGTATGTGTGTATTGTCTAGTTTATTTATTATTATATGTATGTTTTTTAACATTTGTATTTTTTAAAAATTATACTTGTATTTATATTGTTTCATATTTTAGTCACATAGGTCTTGGCAGGCCAGTTATGTTTCTTCAGTTGGATTGATATATTGTATTGATATATACATCAATGGGTACACACGCCCAAACACTCACACAGTCATACACACATGCACACACACGTTCGCGAGCACATACATACGTTTGTAAAAAAAACTGTTGTTATGATTTTTTTTTAAAGCCACATACGTTGTTTTGACATTTTTTGGGTAAATATGTCCATTTTTTAAAGCTTACTCTAACCCAACCCCTAACTCGTACCCAAACTTTAACTCTGACCCTTAACATAATCCTAAGGTTAATAGAGGGAAAGAGAGAGAGAGAGAGAGAGAGAGAGAGAGAGAGAGAGAGAGAGAGAGAGAGAGAGAGAGAGAGAGAGAGAGAGAGAGAGAGAGAGAGAGAGATTGCAAGAGAGAGATTGCGAGAGAGAGACAGACAGACACACAGAAAGACATCATCATCAGTCTCACAACCAGTCGGATCTTTGGAGAGGCATGAGGGTTGATGATGCAGAGAGTTTTCACCCCTTCGGGTCTATCTGAATGCAGCTACTGTCGGGAGATGTGGCATGTCCAGCGCCGTCCATGTTTTGAGAGAATCTTTCTAGCTCTTTCTTTGTCGTCCTCTGCGCCTGACTCTTTTTGACTGGTCCATCCTGGATATTTTTGGCAAGAGGGTCGTGCCGCGTGGCGTGACCAAACCACACCAGCTTCCTCCTCTTCGCACTGACGTGCGCGTGATAATGTTCTTCACGTGATCAATCGTCTTGCGTTAATGCCAGGCGATTTGTAGAATTCTGAAATAAAAGACACAAAAAGACGAAAGCGACAGGCAGAAGAAGAGGGATAAAAGGTCAGCAAGGAAAAAGACTGCAGCTTTCTTGTACCCGGAACTGGGCGGAAGAAAGCCAGCGGGCGCCATTTCGCACCAAAGAAAGGCAATGACGTTTCTTCTTAGTGTTACTCATTCGACTGCGCACGCGCTCTGGGATGACGCCCATGATTGTCTTGGGCTGTTAGTCTCGGTCACCGAATAAGAAGAAAACAACAAGAGATATGATAGGCGGGGGTTTGGAGCAAGAGGAACAAGAAAGAGGAGAAGGAGGAAGTAGTCTTTTTCCCCAATTGCTCAAAATCTAAAACTTCAGACGAAGCTCGAACGTTTGGACCACTGTTAAATTCGGTCACTCGTGATTTAGAAGAAAGCAGCAAGAGAGATGCCAAAAAGGAGCAAGAGGAGGAGAAGAAGGAGGAGGAGGAGGAGGAGGAAGAGAGGTAGTGTTTTTTCCTAGGTGCTCGTGAACAACAACTGTCGAGCGAAGCTCGATCTGTCAGTCACCAAATAAGATGAAAACACCGAGTGGGATGAGGAGAATGAGCAGGAGGAGAAGAAGAAGGAGAATGAGCAGAAGGAGAAGAAGAAGGAGAATGAGCAGAAGGAGAAGAAGAAGGAGAATGAGCAGAAGGAGAAGAAGAAGGAGAATGAGCAGAAGGAGAAGAAGAAGGAGAATGAGCAGAAGGAGAAGAAGAAGGAGAATGAGCAGGAGGAGAAGAAGAAGGAGAATGAGCAGGAGGAGAAGAAGAAGGAGAATGAGCAGAAGGAGAAGAAGAAGAAGGAGAATGAGCGGAAGAAGAAGAAGAAGAAGGAGAATGAGCAGAAGGAGAAGAAGAAGAAGGAGAATGAGCAGAAGGAGAAGAAGAAGAAGGAGAATGAGCAGAAGGAGAAGAAGAAGAAGAAGGAGAATGAGCAGGAGGAGAAGAAGAAGAAGGAGAATGAGCAGGAGGAGAAGAAGAAGGAGAATGAGCAGGAGGAGAAGAAGAAGGAGAATGAGCAGAAGGAGAAGAAGAAGAAGGAGAATGAGCAGGAGGAGAAGAAGAAGGAGAATGAGCAGGAGGAGAAGAAGAAGGAGAATGAGCAGGAGGAGAAGAAGAAGGAGAATGAGCAGGAGGAGAAGAAGAAGGAGAATGAGCAGAAGGAGAAGAAGAAGGAGAATGAGCAGGAGGAGAAGAAGAAGGAGAATGAGCAGGAGGAGAAGAAGAAGGAGAATGAGCAGGAGGAGAAGAAGAAGAAGAAGGAGAATGAGCAGGAGGAGAAGAAGAAGGAGAATGAGCAGGAGGAGAAGAAGAAGGAGAATGAGCAGGAGGAGAAGAAGAAGGAGAATGAGCAGGAGGAGAAGAAGAAGGAGAATGAGCAGGAGGAGAAGAAGAAGGAGAATGAGCAGAAGGAGAAGAAGAAGAAGGAGAATGAGCAGGAGGAGAAGAAGAAGGAGAATGAGCAGGAGGAGAAGAAGAAGGAGAATGAGCGGAAGAAGAAGAAGAAGGAGAATGAGCAGGAGGAGAAGAAGAAGGAGAATGAGCAGGAGGAGAAGAAGAAGGAGAATGAGCAGGAGGAGAAGAAGAAGGAGAATGAGCAGGAGGAGAAGAAGAAGGAGAATGAGCAGGAGGAGAAGAAGAAGGAGAATGAGCAGGAGGAGAAGAAGAAGGAGAATGAGCACAAGGAGGAGAAGGTCGTCTCTTTGTCATAGTTGCTTGCTGACTAAAACTGTCGGGCGAAGCTCGATTCGTTGGAGAACTGTTAATTTTCGTAACTCATTATTTAGCAGAAAACAACAAGAGAGACAAGGAGGGGGAAGAAGAGGAGAAATAGGCATTCTTTCCCCTGTGGGTATTCTTGCATTAAAACGTTCGGACAAAGCGAGATGTGTCGGTCATTAAGAAGAAAACAACAAGAGGAATGAAGATAGAAAGGAGATGGAAAATGAGGAAGTAGGCTTTTTTCCTTGGGAGTAGTCCTTTTCTTTTCTTTTTTTTTAAAACTAGGATGTAGTTTGTTTTCCCTAGGAGATAGTCTTTCTTGTCTTTGGAGGTAGAATTCTCTTGTCTTTGGAGGTAGTCTTCTTGTCTTAGAAGGTAGAATTCGTGTCCTAGTAGGTAGAATCCTTGTCTAGGAGGTAGTTTTCTTGTCCTAGGAGGTAGTCTTCTTGTCCTAAGAGGTAGAATTCTCTTATCTTAGGAGGTAGTCCTTTTGTCGTATGAGGTAGATTTCTTGTCCTAGGAGTTCGAATTCTTGTCCTAGGAGCTGGAGATAGTCTTCTTGTCCTATGAGGTAGAATTCTTGTTTAGGAAGTAGTTCTAGGAGGTAGAATTCTTGTCTAAGAGGTAGTCGTCTTGCCATAGGAGGTAGTCTTCTTGTCCTAAGAGGTAGTCTTCTTGTACTAGGAGGTAGACTTCTTGTCCTATGAGGTGGTCTTCTTGTCCTATGAGGTAGAATTCTTGTCTAGGCGGTTGTTGTTTTTTGCGCCCTTCCTATCCTATCCTCCTATCCTGTCCCGTAACCAGAAGGTCGTAGGGGCACCACAGATGATCGTTTAACCAGCATACTCCATCTTTCTCTGTCCTCAGCAGCCCTGATGGCTTCGCTCAGTGTCAAACCAGTCCATTCTCGAATGTTGTCCTCCCACCTCTTTTTCGGTCTCCCTTTTCTTCTACCTCCTTGCACTGTGCCTTGCAGAATAGTCTTTGCAAGGCCTGATGATCTGGTGACGTGGCCATACCACCGAAGTTTCCGTTTCTTCACCACTGTTAGCAGGTCATCGTGTTGTCCAATAGCTTGTGTGATGGTCTGTCGGACTTCGTCGTTGGTGATGTGTTGGGTATAGGAAATGCCCAGAAGTCTTCTGTAGCACCTCATCTCCATGCTTTGTATTCTTCGTTGGAGATCTGCTGTGAGGGTCCATGCTTCGCAAGCATATAGGAAGATGGAGATGACCAGAGAGCGCAGCAGTCTTACTTTGGAATGTAGACTGATGGTTCTGTCTTTCCAAATGGGCTTCAACCTTGTCAGGGCAGCAGTTGTTTGTGCGATCCTGGAGAGGACTTCCTGTCGGGACCCATTGTCTGATACAATGGCTCCTAAATATTTGAAGCTATGCACTGTGTCGAGGGATTGGCCTTGGACTTTGATGTCCGTATTGATGCCATTGGTGTTGTTGGTCATCATTTTGGTCTTCTCTGCACTTATTTCCATTCCATAGGCTTTGGAGGTGGTGTCAAGCCTCTGTACCAGCTGTTCAAGTTCTTGTTCCTCTCCAGCCAATCCATCAATGTCATCTGCAAAACGAAGATTGGAGATTGCTCTACCCCCTATGCTGACTGTGCCTTCATGGTCTGCAAGAGCATCCGACATGATGCGCTCTAGGAAGATGTTGAAGAGTGTTGGAGAGAGTAGGCATCCTTGACGCACACCGATTGTTGTTCTGAACCAATTCCCGATGGCTCTGTTGTGGAGGACTGCACTGGTAGCCTTGTCATACAGGCTTTTGATGACTTCAATAATTTTTGGGCTGATGTTGTACACTTTCATTGTTGCCCATAGAGCTGCATGCCAGACTCGGTCAAACGCCTTCACAAACGCCCCTTAGGTGCATTAAACCCTTTCGGACCAAAACTGTTTAATCCTGGTCACTGACTTAAAAGAACATATCACTCATCCCATGCATGGTTTAGGAACAATATCGCATCAAATTTATTTGTTTGTGGGAGGAAGGAAGGAGCAGAAGGAGTATAAAGGTAAGGTAAAATAAGAAATCATAAGATAACGTTACATGACATAATATAACAGGTTTATTTAATAAGGTTAAGCACTAGAAAAGAAAGAGGGAGAGATGAGAGAGAGACCGACAGAAAGAGATATAGACAGACAGACAGTCATAGAGATAGATAGACAGAGGGACAGATAGAGGGTGAGAGAAAGAGACCGACAGAAGAGAGATAGACATTACATTACATGATTATTGCTTTAGGTCCAGCGAGAGATAGACAGAGAGAAAGAAAGAAAGAGACAGACAGACAGAACGGACATTAAAGTTAACGTCCACACCCACCATAGGCGATACGGCAGACGGGGAAAATCATCCCAGGAACCAAAACCAAACTAAACCACCAGAGCAATTATACTGCTAAGATGTACAGTGAAAATTGTCACTTTTATTTTGCTCTCCGCGGGATGAGAGAGAGAGGGGGAGAGAGAGAAAGAGAGAGAGACAGATAGAGAGAGAGACAGAGAGAGAGAGAGAAAGAGGGAGAAGAAAATAACAAGACGAAGAAATAAAGAGGAAAGGAGGAGGAGGAGAAGAAAAAGAAGGAAAGAGTAGTCTTTGTGTAGAGTGCTGGAGACAGGGGCACAATATGATACCTATTTTATTGGCTGTATTTCTTGGTCACTGATTACAAAGCAAAACATCCGTCTTGCCCGGAGCAAAGATAGTAATTCCAGTCTTATCTGAAAAAAAAAAATCTTGAAACAGTCGGGAATCAGAACGAGCCAAAGGTTGGTCGGTCGGTCGATCTGTTTGTCGGTCAGTTTGAAGCAATGTCTTAAGAACCGCTGAACTATGTTGACCAAACTTCATTTGAACGTTGCCTAGGTTAGTGGCTTGCCTCCCATGCCATCATATTTGCTGGACCGCAAAGGACAAGATCACTGCAGTCATTTTGTTGCTGAACACGTTTTGCACAATATCTAAAAAAAAAAAAACAGCTAAAGCGATTTTGTGTAGCTTTGGTATACAGGTGGCCTACTTCAAATCCTGAGCCATGTTTCAGTTGCAGTCCGGTTGTCGGAGAGTTGGTCAGTCGGTCGGTCCGTTGTTCCGAATTTCACTTTGTTCGTTCTTAGCACACTTTCGGTCTTATCTCAATTGTCATAAACTTCTTGTGCGTGTTATAAAATAATAAGTTTTATTCTCAGAAGATTCCTACAAACCTTATGTTAGTTTGTAAACAGTTTTTAACGTTCCAAGTTCACGTATACACGCATTCATCAAAAGGCCTTTTTATACGATTACACGAGTTGAGACAGAGATAAGCTTGAAACATTGAAGACGAAAATACACAACAGTGGGAACACAACACCAATCTACGTTTTGCTAATTTTATGGTTCTCTTCTTTCTCACTCAAAGTAGTAGAATAATAATTAAAACGAAATTCAAGAAAACTATATTCAAGAAACTGTAAGTCCTAGAGTAATAAAATAAGAAATAGCCGAACTTTAATATAATCTTATTTTTCTCTGAAGCAATCCCGTTTCCGGTCTGACAGAAAATTAAATTTATCAGTTTACAAAAATATTTTATACATTTACAAAATTAGTTTCCATATTATATTTCCAACAAGTAAATCATAAAATATAAATATTTAAATTACCGTGTCTGTCATGAACAGAATCCAGAATCACCACGGTAAAAACAGAAGTAGCCTACACAGTAACAATATTTCCAAGGCACAATAAGAATTCACTCTTTTTCACAGTCTATCTTTCATTCCACTAATACTCTGTCATAGTTCTATTTCATCCAATCACAGACACTCTCAGATGCATACGAGAATAGCCTTCTGTTCTCCAAACAATCTTTATTTAGCCGAGTTTCATCACCAAATGTTAATGAACTAGGAAACATAGTACAACGCAAAGCGAATACATACGCCACGTGCCTAAGCCAACAGCCGTCGCTTGTGTCCTAACTCTATAAACACGTGATGAATACACAAATGCAAATATGTAGTAACTCACTTCGTGACATCAATAATAAGTAAACCGAAATTAATCATTTGTATTTTACGGACACTTTAACTACTACTCAGGATGTTGGATCATTCGTATTCGTACTTTTTCAAAAGTCAAGGTAATTGCGTTTCACCATTTTCTAAAGACGTTGTGCGCTGTACCTAAACATTAACTGATCCAATTTGGATAACTTTATGCTTGCAGAGTTATCTGTTGCTTCTTTAGGATAAAGCCGGTCCATGTCACCACCAGTAAAATTAACCCTTATGAAAAGGTTTATTTTTTTAAATAATTTTTATCATCTATGGATATGAATGTCTGGAAATACATTTGATTGGCTTACCATATTGTTCGCTTTGTGTTTGTGCTCTAACACTATCGGGCGATGTTCGATCTGTCAACTTCATTCTTTTAGTTTCGATCACAGTTTTTAGTGGAAAAACCAAATAGACATGCGTTAATACTTTGTGTAACAGAATGAATGAATAAATGAAGTTAAATGTCTACAGCCGCCATTGGCGATATGGCCAACAGGGATAACCAACCCAGGGAAGTAGGGATAATCAACACTGATCCACCCGAGCAGTCATGCTGCATAAGATAAAAAGTGGAAAGTGACCACGCTTGTTTTATATTGCCTATCACGGGATTCGAACCTTGGCCATCTGAGTGCCAGGCAGATGCTATATCACAGAGTCACGGCAGTACAGGATCTTCAGAAAAAGGGAAGAAAGAAAGAAAAGAATAAACCCGCGTGGGTTTTTGTCGGCTTTCCTTTGCAAGTCAATTGGCCCTTTGTTTTATTGTACTCACACGCACGCACACACACACACACACACCCACACACACACAGGCATCAAGTACCATATCCATATGACCGAGACTCAGGCGGAGGGGCAGGCAGAAAGTCGAGGCTCTCATAAGTATACGGATAAGCCTCACTGTCGTGTTTGTAACTATAAACAAGAGGGCAAAACATACAAATGTATTTTCGGACACACACACACACACACACACACACACACACAAATACACACACACACACATCCACACACACAGAGCCTAAAAATAAGTATTTTGAAAATTGACAATTTGTTTGGCGATGTTGCGATTCGGTTTCATCCGAACGAAGCATACAGAAAACATGAAATGATAATTATGCCTCTATATGAACTAGCTGCTACCAAAAACGAATTACCTAAATCGGCTCATATTGGTCTAAATCCGTTCTGTGGTTATTGAGATATGGTTTCCAACGGATCGATAGACAGACCGACAGCTTGTCCTGCAGACCGACATTTGGCTTTTTCTGATTCCCCCTTTCCCTTCTCTCCCTCCCTCTCTCCCCTCTCCCCCTTTCATCCCGACCAGATAAGTCTGGAAAAACAAACACAAAATGAAGTGAAGCCCCAACGTGCCTCAATTCGGTGCCGCGACGCGTATTTTCCGCCATATGAATACCACAGTCAAAGAGTCCGTTTCAGTTTTTACGGTAGTCGTCAATTCGCAGTAGGTGGACAAAATGGCGGCCTCGTGTCTCCAGAGAACAGGAAGCCCAGAGACAAGCAGTGCATATTACTTCGCTGACGGAGGGTTTTTGAAGATACGACAGAAAGTCTATTTGCCGCTAATACAAACTTAATTTAAGAGGCCTAATCTATCTTCTGTGTGTGTGTGTGGGGGGGGAGCGTGTGTGTGTGTGTGTGTGTGTGTGTGTGTGTGTGTGTGTGTGTGTGTGTGTGCGTACACAAAAGCCTTGAAATGGGTGACTGACTTTACTTTTTGTGCGGAGAATGGGTTTCTTTGCTAGCCACCCATTTTTTTTCCAGCCACACACTTTTTTTCTAAGTAAGTGCGCGGGAGTGCTCTTTTAGTGCATGGGAGTGCAGTTGTAGTGCATGACAATGTTTTCAATATAAGGGGGTGCTCTATCCAGGACGAAGAGAAGCAAGTCACTTTTCGGGCAAATTTTGATAAAAGTTCGACCTATTTCGTCCCTTTTTAGAGAAATAGCCATTTTTCCATCAGATTCTTACATTTTTAGATGCAGTTTGGCTTCTTTTTTCCTACGTACTTAAAGAAACCCAGTTTTGATGTTCTACAAACTTGTGTGTGTGTGTGTGTGTTTGTGTGTGTGTGTTGGGGTGTGTGTGTTTGTGTGTGCTTATATCATCATCATCATTATCATCATCATCATCATCATCATCATCATCATCATCATCATCATCATCATCATCATCATCATCATCATCATCATCATCATCATCATCACCTTGTTTTTCTTCTTCTGCTTCTTCAACAAAAACAGTAACACATTTCCTATCCTATCCTATCCTGTCCCATAACCCGAAGGTCGTAGGGGCACCACAGATGATCGCTTAACCAGCATACTCCATCTTTCTCTGTCCTCAGCAGCCCTCATGGCTTCGCTCAGTGTCAAACCAGTCCATTCTCGAATGTTGTCCTCCCACCTCTTTTTCGGTCTCCCCCTTCTTCTACCTCCTTGCACTGTGCCTTGCAGAATGGTCTTTGCAAGGCCTGATGATCTGGTGACGTGGCCATACCATCGGAGTTTCCGTTTCTTCACCACTGTGAGCAGGTCATCGTGTTGTCCAATGGCTTGTGTGATGGTCTGTCGGACTTCAACGTTGGTGATGTGTTGGGTATAGGAAATGCACAGAAGTCTTCTGTAGCACCTCATCTCCATGCTTTGTATTCTTCGTTGGAGATCTGCTGTGAGGGTCCATGCTTCGCAAGCATATAGGAAGATGGAGATGACCAGAGATCGCAGCAGTCTTACTTTGGAATGTAGACTGATGGTTCTGTCTTTCCAAATGGGCTTCAACCTTGTCAGGGCAGCAGTTGTTTGTGCGATCCTGGAGAGGACTTCCTGTCGAGACCCATTGTCTGACACAATGGCTCCTAAATATTTGAAGCTGTGCACTGTGTTGAGGGATTGGCCTTGTACTTTGATGTCCGTGTTGATGCCATTGGTGTTGTTGGTCATCATTTTGGTCTTCTCTGCACTTATTTCCATTCCATAAGCTCTGGAGGTGGTGTCAAGCCTCTGTACAAGCTGTTCAAGTTCTTGTTCCTCTCCAGCCAATCCATCAATATCATCCGCAAAACGAAGATTGGAGATTGCTCTGCCCCCTATGCTGACTGTGCCTTCGTGATCTGCAAGAGCATCTGACATGATGCGCTCTAGGAAGATGTTGAAGAGTGTTGGAGAGAGTAGGCATCCTTGACGCACACCGATTGTTGTTCTGAACCAGTTCCCGATGACGCTGTTATGGAGGACTGCACTGGTAGCCTTGTCATACAGGCTTTTGATGACTTCTATGATTTTAGGGCTGATGTTGTACACTTTCATGGTTGCCCATAGAGCTGCATGCCAGACTCGGTCAAATGCCTTCTTGAAGTCTATGAACACATGATATAGATGTTGTTGGTGCTGTAGGTATTTCTCACAGATTATTCTGAGGTTGAAAATCTGTTCAGTGGTACTTCGCCCTGCCATGAATCCTGCTTGTTCTTCAGCTATGATTTGTTCAGCTTGTGGTTTCAACCTGTTGAGTATTATTTTCAGGAGGACCTTGCTGGGATGGCTGATGAGGCTGATGGTGCGGTAGTTTTCACACTCCTGAAGGTTACCTTTTTTAGGAAGAGTGATGACAAGCGACTGGGTCCATGGTGTAGGCCATTCCCCACTCTGCCAGATCTTGTTACAGATAGTGGTGAGAGCATCAGTCATCGCTTCTCCTCCTGCTTGTAGCAGTTCCGCTGGTATGTTGTCCACTCCCGCTGACTTCCCTTTCTTCAGCGATTGCACTGCTGCCTCAACTTCTTCCCGGAGAATTGGGAGGATTTCTTCTTCTTCTCTGCTCTCGGAACATGCTAGAA
This sequence comes from Oncomelania hupensis, assembly GCA_036898135.1. Lineage (NCBI taxonomy): Eukaryota > Metazoa > Mollusca > Gastropoda > Littorinimorpha > Pomatiopsidae > Oncomelania > Oncomelania hupensis. The sequence goes on from CM072524.1 coordinate 28,047,985, forward strand.
CTGATGGGTCTCCATTTGGTGTATGGTTGTAAAGGTCAGAGCAGTACTCTGTCCATCTGTCCAAGACTTCTTGTTCTTCTGTAAGGCAAATGCCAGACTTGCTTTGGATAGTGGAGACTTTGGGCTGTTTAACACTTGTCAGCCGCTTCACAGTCTGGTAGGCCTTCTTGCTGTTGTTCTTGTTCAGATTGTTCTCTATTTCCTGGCATTGATCTTCTATCCAGTTCTCCTTTGCTGTGCGCATGCCTTTTCGGATGTCATTGTTGATTTTTCGGTAGACATCAGCTCCCTGTGAGGTGTTCTTTTTCTTTTTTAACTCTCTTCGTTTATCACACAGATCCAAAAGTTCAGGTGTGATCCACGGCTTCTTCTTTGGTCGGTGCTTGCCAAGGATCTCAGTGGCGGCATCTGTTACAGCTGAGTTGAAGGTATTGGTCATGGTGTTGACATCTACTTCGCCTGCCCCCAAAATAAGCAGTGGTGCAAATTTCCCTCCAATTGTGGCCTGAAATATTTTTGCCACCTCCGGGTCTTGCAGTTTGTCCAGGTCGAACTTCAGCCTAGTGCACTTTGCTGTATTTACTCTCTTCAAATGGAGCCGGAAAGACATCATCACGAGATCGTGGTCACTTCCAATGTCTGCTCCTGGAAAAGTGCGTGTCCTGCCAATGTTGATGCTTGATCTGAAGCGTTTCTTGACCATGATGTAGTCGATCTGGTTGTGATGTTCCCCGCCGGGACTGTGCCATGTCCATCGTCTGGATTTTTTGTGGAGACCAAGCGTGTTTGCCAGTACCAGATTGTTGTATCTGGCAAACTCCAATAGCCTCAGACCCCTGTCATTTGTCTCGTTGTTGCAGTGGGGTCCGCATGTGTCTCCCCAGTTGCGGTGCGCATCTTGGCCAACCTTGGCATTCCAGTCGCCTTGCACTATGACTATGTCCTTCTTCGGCACTTGGTCAAGGACCGCCTGTATATTTTCATAAAAATCCTCCACTTCGCTGTCTTCATAGTCTGATGTTGGGGCATAGGCCTGGATGATGGTAATGTTGAAAGGGGTTGCTCTCAGACGGATGGTAATGAGTCTACTGGAGACTGGGCGGCAACCCATGACAGTGGCTAGAATGTTCTTGTGGACCAAGAATCCAACGCCGTGTTCGTGCCTGTCATCTCTACCGCTGAAATAGAGCTTGTGGCCTTTGTCAGTCGTTGTTTCACCTAGGCCTTTCCAGCGCAGTTCGCTGATACCTAGAACGTTCCATCGATAGTGGTCCAGCTCGTGGGCCAGTTCTTCTAATTTTCCTTCCGCAGTTAGGGTCCTGACGTTCAGGTTCCTATGACGATGTTGTTTCTCGTGCGGATCTTGCTATATTGTCCATCAGTAGCATACTTAACACCCTCCGTCCTGGTGGCCAACGGAAGGCGCGGTCCTTGTGCCGGGTGACGGCCCGGGCGACGACCGATCCGGTATGGAATTAGTGGATTGTGTCATCATGTAGTGTGTCTTGGGCAAAAAAGACCTGGCAGGGCCCAATCCTCTCCAGGCTGTTGGCCACAGCCGAAATCCACGAATACAGTGTGGCTCGCCTTGGCCCTGAGCACGTGGTCGTTGAACCTGTAGTAACGTGAGGTTCCTCCGCCCTGGCCGGTGACTTCTGTGTAGAAGACTTTCGCCCAGTGATGCCGTGCTAACATCACCCCTGTTAGTCGCCTCTTACGACACGCCGGGAAACGTTGGGTCTATTCTATTTGCCCGAACCCACAGAGCACATTTCCTCAACATTTAAAATCTCCGCTGTTATTATGAAGCATCGTATATGTGTTTCTTCTTCTTCTTCTTCGTCGTCTTCTTCTTCTTCGTCTTCTTCGTCTTTTTCATCTCTAATCATTCTGCTTTGTATACTTTTCGATCTTCTCCTTGTTCTTCTCCTTTTCTTCTTCTTCTCCTTTTCTTCTTCTTCTTCTTCTTCTTCTTCTTCTTCTTCTTCTTCTTCTTCTTCTTCTTCTTCTTCTTCTTCTTCTTCTTCTTTTCCTCCTCCCTCTTCGCCTTCTTCTTTTTCTCCTTCTTCTTTTTCTCTTTTCGTCTTCTTCTTCTTCTTCTACTCCTCCTCCTCCTCCTCCTCCTCCTACTCCTCCTCCTCCTCCTCCTTCTTCTTCTTCTTCTTCTTCTTCTTCTTCTTCTTCTTCTTCTTCTTCTTCTTCTTCTTCTTCTTCTTCTTCTTCTTCTTCTTCTTCTTCTTCTTCTTCGACTCCTCCTTCTCTAAAACAGAAGCATAACACAATTAACCATCCGCTATGAATCCCCGCTTTCAATTTCTAAACTAAAGACAAGATTATGGGAATCTGTTTGAGGAGAAGGGGGAGGGTGTTTGTGCGCGCGCGTTTGTGCGTACGTGCGCGTGTGTGTGTTTCACTGTATGAGAGTGCGTGCGCGCGCATGTGCATCCGTGGACGCATTCTATGTGTGTGCCCAGTGCGCCTGTAACAGCGTGCGCGCTGTGTGCGTGCCTGGGTCCGTGTGGGATGTGGGTGGGTGGGAAAGATGTTCGTCAGTGCAAAGCGATCAAGGTGACTGTACTTAGGAGCCACACAAATGAGACAAATCATAGATGATAAATGATGATAAAACTGCTGCCACGGGCCTATGGCCCAGCGTTGTAAGTCGGAGGCACAAATACACAAGCCCAGTAGAAGAACATACGATCAGTTATTTGATCTACTCTATTTCTTCCGTCTTTTATAGCGCCTTTATAGCTCAAGAGCTGCTGAAGGCTATGGCTGATGCGGGATCTAACTCAAAATCGGTTCAACATTTCATATTTCGCAGGGAGCGCAGTTGGCAAAGTGGTGACCGCAGTGTACTCAAATGTCAAGCGATAACATTGCAGCCTGTACAATCAGGGATTGACGGCTTGCAGTAAAATAATAATAAAGTAATTAATTAATTAATTAAAAGAAATAAAAAATTACCCTGAGACACTGCGCCCCTTCTCCTTCGGATGAGAGCATAAACCGAGGTCTGTATACGCACGTATTCCATCGCATGAAAAGGTGCCGGCTACACAAATACACCCAACACACACTATGTCTCTTCTCCCCATCCTCGATCGCCCGGCATTGTGCTCAGTCGTCTGGGCGTCACACTATGCGACCAAAGGTTGCAGGTGGGCGCCTCGGGCGGCTGAGTTAGATCCTGTATCGTCCAGCGCTTTGAGCAGCTCTTGGGCTGAAAAAAGCGTTATATAAGATGTATGAAATAAAATTCCGTATATAGCGATTTATTTATTTAATCGTTCAGATATATATATATATATATATATATATATATATATATATATATATATATATATATATATATATATATATATATATATATATATATATATATATATATATATATATATATATATATATATATATATATATATATAAGAAGCTGGAGAAGATCAATATATATATATGTATTCTCAAAGAGCTGCGCAATACAAGAATTTAGCTCAGACCGCCCGAGGCGCCCACTTGCAGCCTTTGGCCGCATCGTCTGACGTCCAGACAGCTAAGCCCTATAGTGTTTGTACAAAAGGGCCCTTGATATAGTGCTTGCTGGGTGTAGGCTATTGGTGAAGACGGCGCGCACCGGTCCCGGACAATATTATGAACGTCAGGATCTTTTAAGTCCGCGCAATAGAACGCGTGCGTGTACAGACTAGACCTCGGTTTATACTCTCATCGGTAAGGGTAAGGCGAATTGCCTGTATCTCAGGGGAATGTTAATTTTATTTCGGCACTTCAGGGCGTTAGCGTGCTTCGAACCATTGCCTGAATGAGGGGCGCAACTGTTACAGTGATGAAACTTCATACAGAGCAGCAGTCGATGAGCTGGTGGCCTAGTGTGGCTGCAACTACCTGGAATTTAACATCACAAAGGTAGAAGAGATAGTGGTTGACTTCCGTCTACAGTCCATTGGTATCGAACCGCTTGTCATCAATGGTGAAGAGGTCGGCAGAGTCTCGAAGTACAAGTATCTCGGGACAACCATCGATGACAAGCTGGAATGGACAGACAACATTGACGCCTGTTACAAGAGGGCGGTACAGCTGCTGTTCTTCATTAAAAAGCTGAAGAAGTTCAGGGTCAGCAGCACAATCCTGTATCTGTTCTATCAGTCTGTCACTGAGAGTGTCGTGCTTTATAACCAGCAGTGCTATTACAATTCTGCAGAATCATTGCTGCCGCGTCTAAAATGATGGGGGACGAAACTGCTGTGAAGAAGCTGGAGAAGATCAAACAGGATTCAACTCATCCACTACATGCAGCCGTCTCTTACTCCACGTCAAGAAGAGGGTGAGGGCCTTTGCTGTCCATGCGGTGTAGAATATGTGGCTTTTAAAATTTTCAATATGGCGCCATGCTATAGTGGCGACGACGCTTTACTGTGTTGTGTGATAAAAAGTGTCGGTTTGAAGGTTTCTGTGTGCTGTGGGGGGCTATAGCTGTGCATGGAGATGGCTAAGTGTTGAATAATATCATGGTGTGTACTTTTGTCGCGTTGGGGGTAATTGCTGTTTCTACAGACAATTTTCCAGTATGCACAATTTGCGATCTCCCATCATCAAGACGATCCTGTTGACACTGCGGTCGTCGCCATTGGTTGTGAAGTCAGATATTGACGCTTTGCCACTTGGGATGAAAAGGAATAAAAGGGGAAGAAAGGGAGGTGTAAAGGACAGAAATTAACAAACGTAGACCTTTCCTTTCAAGCTCTACCTGTATAAGAAGAAGATGGAGGGCTGTTTCACAGGTAACAAAATGAAAAAAAAGCCAGGGGGAATATCAACATAATGAGTGGCTATAAAAGGAAGAACTCTTACACAGACAGATGATGATAATGTGAATAAATATTACACACGTTTTGATTCTTATGATTTTAGCGAGAAAAGGGAGGCAATCAGGGAGAAGTTTACGGTTGCTGGGCCTACGGACCATGCCCATGAAACTCCGATTTCTATAACTGAGAAAGAAGTTAGGAGGGGGGTTGAAGAAGGTGAATGATAGTAAGGCGGGACATCAGATGGTATTAAACCAGGAGTTTTAAAGCACTGTGCAGAACAACTTAGATATATTTTATCAGTCATTTTTAATATGTCTCTTAGTGTCAGTAAGATTCCTCAGATATGGAAAACTTCATGTCGTGTTGTCACGGACCGGGTTTATAATATTTCGGCCCGATGACTGTTTGTAGTATCTTCCTGTGAGAAGATATAAATCATAATATTTTTTTTATTGATTACTAATTTCTGATTGGTTGAGCTAGTCATGTGACGGTTCACCAATTACATGTATTCAAAAAAAATGTTTGCATTCTTCTTTTCTACCACGGAGTGGGTGGTTGTGTGTTATACTTCTAGCAGCTGCGTCTGCAGATATATATTGTTTATTATTGAAATATTGTATTATGAACATAATAATAATTTAACCATGATTATATTCTACTTATTGTGGAATAAGAATTAATAATAGATAATTTTGATATTAGTATGAAGGATGGATAAGGGGGGTGATGGAGATGGTGGATCGTTGTATATTTTTGAGTAACGAATTGAAATTGGATTAGTATTTGATTTGAGGTTGAAACCTCAACTTGTAATGTATAGTATTATATTTATTTTTGTGAATGAAAGTAATTAGCGGCAAGAATGTAATAATAAGTTGTTATAGTTAGAGTTACAATTTTTTGCGTATGTGTGAACTGTGTTCTACACATATGAGATTTGAATTATTATACTGCTGGTCTGGTCCTGTCGCAGAGAGAGAAAGGTATATGTGGTAATACAGAAAATCTATGTATCAAGATATTTAGTGGGGGAAAACTTGTATGTTTTCAGAAGTCTCCGGCTGAGGGGCCTCGAGGCGAAAGAGAAAGAAGAAGGGAGAAGAAGGAAGACAGAAGAGAAGGAGAAGAAAGAAGAAGAAAGCAGAGAAGGAGAAGAAGGAAGAAGAAAGAAGGAGAGAAGAAGAAGAAGAGGAAGAAGAAGAAGAAGAAGAAGAAGAAGAAGAAGAAGAAGAAGAAGAAGAAGAAGAAGAAGAGAGGGAGAAGAAGGAAGACAGAAGAGAAGGAGAAGAAGGAAGAAGAAAGAAGGAGAGAAGAAGAAGAAGAAGAAGAAGAAGAAGAAGAAGAAGAAGAAGAAGAAGAAGAAGAAGAAGAAAAGAAGGAGAAGAAGAAGAAGACGAAGACGAGAAGAGGAAGAAGAATAAGAAGAAGAAGAAGAAGAAGAAGAAGAAGAAGAAGAAGAAGAAGAAGAAGAGAATGAGAAGAAGAAGAAGAAGACGAAGACGAGAAGAAGAAGAAGAAGTCGTGAAGAAGAAGGGTGGAAGTATCGAGAAGGGGCCAGAGAAGAAGCCAAAGAAGAAGACGAAGAAGAAGACGAGAGAAGCAACCACTGCTGCATCATCATCAGCAGCAACCACTGCCACACTAGTAGTAACCGCTACCACATCAGCAGCAGTAGCAACCGCTACCACATCATCATCATCAGCAGTAGCAGCAGCAGCAACCGCTACCCCAGCAGTAGCAGCAGCAACGGCGGCAGCGGCCACAACAGCAGCAGCGACAGCAACGATAGACAGGGGAGAAACCCCAGGGATAGATAGATAGAAAGGCCAAGGATAAGGAAAGGAAGACAGTGTATAGACAGAGACAGAGATTAGAGACAAAGAAAGACACGGTGAAATTCTAACCTCCATGAGACTATTGGGGAAACTCTCTCTCTCTGTCGACAGTGACCAGATCGATATTGGTGTTTATGGTGACTGGTGTTATTTGGATTATCTGAATGGGACTTATTTGTGGTTTTGTGAAAGTGTGTTTTCACGGATTATCGCTTCAAGTACGTGAGTACAAAACTACTTAAACGTTTTTCATATTATTGATGGAGTTATATGTACTTATGTAAACTTTTGTTGATTCTTGTTATTTTCTAGTAATAGAAGGGGGTGTGACAGCAAAAGAAGTTTTGAGAGTTAGGAAGTGTGAGACGGGCGAACACGCAAATCATTCACGCACGCATACACGCAATTCTTGAAATAACCCCTTTCGTTACAGTGGTGACCCTGAAACCCGTAGTTAGTTTTTTTTTTTTTTTAACACTTTTTTATTCTCCAAAACATGCATGCAGATATTATTTTTTCCATTTTCAAATGCTAAATTAGGATGGACATATAAGAAGAAAATGTTATAACATAAAAAGAAGAATTATTAGTTCTTTATGTCACATGTATAAAGCCATACTCTTTGGATTTCTATTTTTCTCACAATAATATCTACATACATATTTGGTATTTTAGAGAAATTAAAAAAGAAAGTAAGGTGGGGAGAAGGAAGAGAGAAGTGAGAGAGAAAAAGAGAGAGAAAGAGATTGAGTTAGAAAGAGAGAAAACCATGGGTCATTATCATTTCACAAAATGTACAAAACCAAGATTAGCATGCAGTGAAAAATACATATACATTTAAACTAATATATATAAGCGCTTATATATCGTCAAACAGTGGTAAGTACGGGTGCCATTCTTGTACACATTTTTGATACCTCATTTGTAAAAGGGCCATATATTTTTCTACTTCGTATCGGCTTTTTAGCACAGCTGTAAAGGACCTGTAAAGTGGTTTTTTTTTTCTATTTTGCATTTATAAATGAATGATTTTGATAATAAAATTAACAAATCTAATATTGTGTCCGTTCTTATATTTATTTCGCAGCCAAATATTACGAGATGTTCGCTGAAGTGGAAAGCAATAGCATTATAACACTTAGAATTTAGGGCTCTCTCAAAGTCAGTCCAAAACGTTTGAACGAAAGGACACCTAAAGAAAAGGTGTTGTATATTTTCCCTTTCATGTTCACAAAAAGTACAATTAATACTCTGTTCAACTCCAATGTTAGATAATACTATATTGGTTCCAATTATTCTATGAATTATTCTAATTTGCAGCCACTTCAATTTGATTTCCCTAATTTCCTGTGCTTTCTTAAATATTATTTTCCATTCAACTGTACGCACTATTCTCCCGTCCCAGTTTTTACAACAGTTAGGTTTTACATCATCTTTGACTAATGTATCATATAATATCCTCGCACCTCTCGGAGATGTACCAATAAGTCTCAACAATTTACTATGTTTATAATCAGCAACATCGGCGTTAGCTAGTTGCAGTCCACACCGGCGAACATATCTCTTAACAGCCTCTACACAGCCATAATACACTAAAAAGTTAGTAGTAATATTATATTTGTTAACAAACACTTGAAAACTTAAAAAAATGCCATTGTTATTTAACAAACTTCCAATTATATATGCATCTTTTTCAATCCAGTCTGGAAAGTAAATTGTTTTATCTTCAACTAAAATATTATTATTACAAAATAATGGCTCCGACAAAATGTCCTCAGCACAGTCAAGTCTAATTTTATCTCCCAGAATTTCATACGCCTTAAGAACATCATACCAGAATGGATTACAATTTTCTTCCATACACAATTTGTTACCAAGCTTATTAATTAATAATACCTTTTCATTTACAATTTCAATTATAATTTTCCATTTATGTTTAGTCTTCATCAACTTTCTGATCCAAGTTATTTTTAATGCGTTCATATAATGGCGTACATCTGGAATGCCAATACCTCCTTCAGAGATACTTTTCATTGAGGACTTTTTAGAAATCTTAGCATTTTTATTATTCCAAACAAATGTAAAAATACTTTTTTGAATAGAATTGACAATATCGTCTGGTGGATTAGGCAATAACAGCCATAGATACACAAGCTTCGACAAGATCAACGATTTTAGCACAGCAACCCGACCAACTGGCGTTAACTGACGTTTTAACCATATCTTGTATAGTATCTTAATTTCTAGAAATTTTGCTTCAAAATTTAATTTAACGCAGTCTTTTAAGTCATTTGTAAAAATAATTCCAAGTATTTTAAATGTCTCTGGGTTCCATTCCATGCGCAGATGGGGCATGTAAACAATACGAGAATTCTTATTACTACCTAACCAGATTGCGCTACTCTTGTCTGTATTTAAAACTAAGCCAGAAAAAGAGCCAAAACGTTCAATAGTACTTATAGAATGTTTAAATGAATTTTCGTCTCCTTCTAACATTATTTCAGTATCATCTGCATATTCCGAAATTTTACTTTCGTTATTATTAATTTTTATCCCTTTTATTTCTTTATTTTGCTTAATCATAACTGCCAAAATTTCTACACACATAATAAATAAATAACATGAAATTGGGTCTCCTTGTCTACAGCCTCTCTGCACATGAAACCATGGCGTTAGATCTCCATTCACAGTTACTGCGGATTTAATGTTATAATAGAAGGTAGCAATCCATTTACAGAAGTCAGGACCACATCCAAAAGCATTTAACACTTTAAACATAAAATTCCAACTTAAAGAATCAAAGTCTTTTTCGAAGTCTAGGCAAAGAAGAAGGCCAGGTTTATTATGTATTTGTAAATAATCGATAATATCATAAATTAAACGAATGTTGTCACCTATATATCTATCCCGCATAAAACCAGTCTGGTCTTCACTAATAATAGAAGGTAACACTAACTTAAGTCTGTTAGCAATGCACGATGAAGCAATTTTATATATTACGTTTAATAAGGAAATAGGTCTCCAGTTTTTTATGAACTCCTTAGGCCTATCCCCCTTCGGTATACAAACTATTACTCCCTCTTTCTGTGTTGACGATAATTCTCCCTTCCTAAACCCTTCATTTAGTGACCTAACTACAAAATCCCTTAGACTACACCAGAAAAATTTAAAGAACTCTACAGTAAACCCGTCACTACCTGGACTTTTCATGTTCGGCATATTCTTTAAAGCAAAAGAGGCCTCCTCTAAGGTGATTTCTCCCTCCAAAGATGTTTGCTCTTCCTGATTTAAAGTAGGAAGATCATCTACAATATTAGCAATTTCAACTTCTTCAACTTCTCTAACAGAATATAATTTAGAATAAAAATCTCTGACTTCATTTGCAATATCTTTTTCATCCGATAAAATAATACCATTTTTATCCAGTTTTGTTATCCTTTTATTAATGTAGTTCCTTTTTTCTAATGAACAAAAATATGAAGTAACCTTTTCCCCCTCTGTAATCCACCTAGCCCGTGAGCGAAGCAGAACCCCCTCCATTCTTTTCTCCCTGATCGAAACTAAGTCTGCTTTGCTATTTTCTAGTTCCAATTTTTCCATATCACTTAGATTATCTTTCTTTTCTAAAGTCTCTATTAACGTTAGTAATTGTAATTCTTTTTCGTTATCAGTCTTTTTTTTCATTGTTGCATAAGAAATTGTCTGAGCTCTAATTTTCATTAACAGAGTATCTAGAAATAGCTGATCACTTATTACAAATTGCAGTTCAGAAAAGGGAACATTGAGGGAACATTCAGGTAGGTAGGGAGTAGCAGCGTATTCTTCTATAACATTTTTAATGACTAGATTAACTTCCTCTACATACTTCTTATCTCTAAGCAAGGAACTATTAAATTTCCAAAGACCTCGTTTCCTCCCATCCTTAGTAACATTTACTGATAAAGAAATAATAGAATGGTCAGTTCTATATCCGGGGTGGATGTCTGCGTCGACCGAAAAATTTAGTAGAGATTCAGAGACTAAGAAAAAATCCAAACGACTTTGCTGTAAGGGATTACTTTTTCGCCACGTAAATCTCTTTAACTCGGGGTTTAAGTCTCTCCAAACATCTATCAAGTCTAAATCTATCATCAATTCATGAACTTGTTCTTGTGCTTTGGTATTATTGTTATGTTTATAATTAAAATAGTCTAACGAAAAATTTTGCACTAGATTCCAGTCGCCCCCTAGTATTATCTGATCATATCTAAACTCTAGAATACGTTGTTTTAAATTACAATAGAATTCGGGGTCGTCTCTGTTAGGGCCGTACAAACTAATGATTAAAAAGTCTTTATCCAGTATTCTTACCGAAATAATTATATAATTGCCATCTAGACTTGTAAACATTTTATTAATTTTAAATTCAAAATTGCTATTAAATAGCACAGCAACACCCCGGGCATTGGAACTAAAAGAAGCAAAATGACAAGTGTGACCCCACTCAGCTCTAATATAGTTCTCTAAATTTTTTTCAAAGTGAGTATCCTGTAATAAATAAATGTTATAAGCCTTTGATCTTAAGTAATGGAAAACATCACGACGTTTCTTAAAATCAGCAAGACCCTGACAGTTCATGGACATAACCTTTAGACCATCACACATAACAAATTATATTGAAAAAAAATATTACAGTAACCCAGAGACATAAAGAGCAATAATAGAATAAATATATAATAATAGTGTAACATGCTTTTCTTCAAATTATTTGACATCGAGAGCAGCGGCAGACTAAAACCAGAATTAATGTCAAATACATATGTTTAGGTCCCATGAAGAAATGTTGATAGAAAAAGCAAGTGTAGAGAGAGAAGAAGAATAAATATACATAAAACAAATAAACACAGATAATGAAATATAGCATAACTGAGCCTCTATAGGTAAACATAACAATATACATCAATTACAATCCAACACTGTGTTTCGACAATTTTTTTTTCAGTGACAGATGGAAACCCGTAGTTAGTTAGTGGGAGTTAGATTATTTAATTATCTTAGTGGGAGTTTATATTGTGGGAGTTAATTGAATAAGTATAAGTTGAACAGTAGAAGGGTTTTGTATAAATTTTGGGACACTAACTTTGGTGTGCTAGGAGTAAGTGTGTACTGTGTAACTGACTTGTTAAATTGTTGTTTTCATTTCTTTTTGGGTAGGATGCTAGTGTTTGTATAGATTATACCCCGTCTCCGATTCTTTCCTTACGGGTCTGATTCTTTGTATAGTTCTGGGATTAGAAAGGGCTTAGATTCATTTTTCTTCCTGTTGTATATATATATTGCTAATTCTAGTTCAGCTATTCAGTACCGTTTTGTTTTTCTTTATATACTTATTAGGATCCTGTCTTGTATAGTTATAGTTGTCACATCCCTATTTTAGTTGTTGTAGGTGTTTAGGATTTATTTTTGGCATTTTAACGGAACTTCCGGTGTTTCTAGCCGAAGTGGAACTTAGTTGTTTTTTCTTTTGATTTCTTGTATTCTATTGTACCGATATTAGTTTAGAATTTTAGTTCTCTCTTTGTGTGTTGTTATGTTGTTGTCGTTGTTTGTTTATTTAGTATAGTGTTTCATTATTATTATTATTTGTTTTGTTTTGTTTTGTTTTCATTTCAAAGCAATTACTTATAAACTTTCACCTGTCATAATTTGGATTTAAATATGGGTAGTTGTTACAGTTATTAATTGTTGCATTTAGTATGGTTTTCTGATGCTTGCTTGTGCTTAGACTGAATATAATCTAAACATTGTCTCTTTTCTTTTACGATATTGCTGTTTTGTTGGACTTGAACTTGTTTTCATTTTGAAATAATTTTCTTTTGTCACACTTAGCTTACTTCGATTTTGAAATAATTTTATTTTGTCAAACTTGAACTTGCATTGATTTCGAAATGGTTTTCATCTGACAAACTTCGCTTGCTTCGATTTTGAATTATTTTCTTTTGTCAAACTTGAATTTGCTTTTGAATTTTTGGTAATAATTCTGGCCTTGTGAAACTTGGGAAAATAATTTTGCCTTGTATAACATTAAGTTAGTGTTGACTTGTCACTCGCATTGTCTTACTTTAGAAATTTATTTTCTTTTGAATTCAACTGATCATGGCTTCCGCTGAGGAATATGATACTCTGTTTAACTCATTTTTGACTCAAGCCCAGAAGTTAGGTTTTGCTGACGAAAAGTTGCAGCAGTACATTGAGCAGTGTTTTCAGAGACACGATAGGGCTAAGGAAAGAGAACAGGAAAAGGTTAAACAAGAACAGGATGCTAAAAAATTGCAGTTAGAACAGGATGCTAAAAGAGAGGAAAGAGAGGAAAGGAAATTGAAGATGGATTATCAGATGGAACTTGACAGAGAAAGCCTTAAGATAAAGGGAAAAGAAATTGAGCTTCAGTTGAAACAAGCTGAATTACAGAGCGAGAACACTACCCCTAGGACCCCCCGAGGTTCTAACCCTTCGTTTCCGAAGTTGCCCCAACTACCTGTTTTCAAAGAAGATAGGGACGACATTGATTCTTTTTTGTACCGATTTGAAGCGCATGCTAAAGCTCTTAATTATGATAGCAGTAAATGGGTTGTTTACTTAACTGCATTGCTACAAGGCCCGGCTTTAGCTGTTTATCATTCTTTGTCTGCTACCGGTACAGTTTCATATGATGATCTTAAGCAAGAACTTCTTAAGAAATTTCAGTGCACTGCAGATGGATTCAGAGAAAAATTCAGATCAGTTAGGCCTGAAGTGGGAGAAAGTTTTGTCACTTTTTCAAAGCGATTTTCTCACTTGTTGGAAAGATGGATCCAACTATCAGATTGTGAAAAGACTTTTGATGGACTATGGAATCTGATTTTGTGTGAGCAGTTTATTGCTTCTGTTTCGAGAGATCTCGCCGTGTTTTTGAAGGAAAGAAATTTGACAAAATTCGCGGCTTTGATAGACAGTGCTGAAGCATTTCGCATGGCTCATCCGGAAAAGAAACTGGCACGGAAGTCAGATGACTCGATATTTGCATCCGCGTCGATTTCCCAGAATGTACCCACTCAGAATCAATTTCGTGGGACTGGCCAAAGATGGAATAATTTCCGGGGATCGGGATTTCGTGGCTCTTCGCGTGGAAACTACCAACCCGCAGGTCCTATTCCAAATAGGGGTTTTGCAAATCAAAACATGAATAATCAACAGGGCGCTCAGAACAATCAGGCTCCTCGTGGACGTGGAAATACCTATTCTAGACCTGGTTCTCGTTTCTCAGGTAGTCCTCCTCTCAACAAAAGACAGAATAGACAGGACATAGTTTGCTATTGTTGTGGGGGCGTAGGTCACATAGCTGCATGGTGTCCTTATGCTAGTGGCAATGGATACCCAGAGACTCAAGATACTGAAAGTGGTTCGCAGAACTACCAGGATCCTCCAGTTAACACTAAGTCAGCCTTAGTCGCGGAAGTCATTTGCTCAGTTGGTGATGAAAACTGTGGTCAACCCAAGCTAGTATCGGGTACAGTAAATGGCCTCAAAGCAAGTGTGCTCAGAGACACAGGTGCTACTATCTGTGGCGTTCGCAAGAGACTGGTTTCGGACGGCCAGTACACTGGCAAAGAGTGTAAATGTTTGTCATTCGGTGGGAATATAGAAGAATTTCCGTTGGCTAAAGTGCCTGTTGACACTCCATTTTTCTCTGGCACTGTGTTGTGTTGTGTCATTGATCAACCAGTGGCCGATTTGATAGTAGGGAATTTACCAGGTGTGTCCGACCCGTTTTCGGGTGCTTCCACACTCATCAAAGATCAAGGTCATAATCGTTATGTTACTACTAGTGCTCAAGACGAGAGACATTGCATTCCACCGGTTCCTTTAGAAAAGATGCCGACTATTTCAGACACATTCAAACGGGTTACAGCTGATTTATTAGAACCGATTTCTCCGCCGTCTGAGGAAGGTCACAGATGCATACTCAACATCATTGATATGGTAACATGTTACCCTGACACTATTCAGCTTAAACTCGTCAAAAACAAGATCCTAGAATCTTGCAAACTTGCTCAAGAATACTTCAAAACAGTTGTAGACAAAACCAGACACTATCATCAGGGTATTCCATAGCATCTATGAAAAACGAACATGCTTGTATATAATTCTGCTGATGTATATTTAATACTGGAAATCTATTGGAATACTGTAAAATGTTCTGTTTATGTACCTTATTGATTTTTTTTTTGATTTTTCGGTGGTACAGCTGCTGTTCTTCATTAAAAAGCTGAAGAAGTTCAGGGTCAACAGCACAATCCTGTATCTGTTCTATCAGTCTGTCACTGAGAGTGTCGTGCTTTACAACCAGCAGTGCTATTACAGTTCTGCAGAATCATTGCTGCCGCGTCTAAAATGATGGGGAAGAACAATAGGCGCTGGCAGCAGTGATCGACGAAACTGCTGTGAAGAAGCTGGAGAAGATCAAACAGGATTCAACTCATCCACTACATGCAGCCGTCTCTTACTCCACGTCAAGAAGAGGGTGAGGGCCTTTGCTGTCCATGCGGTGTAGAATATGTGGCTTTTAAAATTTTCAATATGGCGCCATGCTATAGTGGCGACGACGCTTTACTGTGTTGTGTGATAAAAAGTGTCGGTTTGAAGGTTTCTGTGTGCTGTGGGGGGCTATAGCTGTGCATGGAGATGGCTAAGTGTTGAATAATATCATGGTGTGTACTTTTGTCGCGTTGGGGGTAATTGCTGTTTCTACAGACAATTTTCCAGTATGCACAATTTGCGATCTCCCATCATCAAGACGATCCTGTTGACACTGCGGTCGTCGCCATTGGTTGTGAAGTCAGATATTGACGCTTTGCCACTTGGGATGAAAAGGAATAAAAGGGGAAGAAAGGGAGGTGTAAAGGACAGAAATTAACAAACGTAGACCTTTCCTTTCAAGCTCTACCTGTATAAGAAGAAGATGGAGGGCTGTTTCACAGGTAACAAAATGAAAAAAAAGCCAGGGGGAATATCAACATAATGAGTGGCTATAAAAGGAAGAACTCTTACACAGACAGATGATGATAATGTGAATAAATATTACACACGTTTTGATTCTTATGATTTTAGCGAGAAAAGGGAGGCAATCAGGGAGAAGTTTACGGTTGCTGGGCCTACGGACCATGCCCATGAAACTCCGATTTCTATAACTGAGAAAGAAGTGAGGAGGGGGGTTGAAGAAGGTGAATGATAGTAAGGCGGGACATCAGATGGTATTAAACCAGGAGTTTTAAAGCACTGTGCAGAACAACTTAGATATATTTTATCAGTCATTTTTAATATGTCTCTTAGTGTCAGTAAGATTCCTCAGATATGGAAAACTTCATGTCGTGTTGTCACGGACCGGGTTTATAATATTTCGGTCCGATGACTGTTTGTAGTATCTTCCTGTGAGAAGATATAAATCATAATATTTTTTTTATTGATTACTAATTTCTGATTGGTTGAGCTAGTCATGTGACGGTTCACCAATTACATGTATTCAAAAAAAATGTTTGCATTCTTCTTTTCTACCACGGAGTGGGTGGTTGTGTGTTATACTTCTAGCAGTTGCGTCTGCAGGTATATATTGTTTATCATTGAAATATTGTATTATGAACATAATAATAATTTAACCATGATTATATTCTACTTATTGTGGAATAAGAATTAATAATAGATAATTTTGATATTAGTATGAAGGATGGATAAGGGGGGTGATGGAGATGGTGGATCGTTGTATATTTTTGAGTAACGAATTGAAATTGGATTAGTGTAACGGAGGGTTTTTATGTATTAAAATCTAAATAAATATATGTATAACTACTTATGGTGTAATGAATGAGTGTGTGAGTGTGGCTGTCTGACGCTCAGTATAAGGTGTGTGTTCTATCTCTGTTTACTATACTCATACACTGCCACACACGTGCTTGCAAAGACAAAGACAAAGAATACACAGTTGTTTCTCTTTGCCCTCTGTTATGCTATTTCACACTCAATCATGAACATACACAATAAATCATCTTCACATACACTAAATTCACAGATACATTAAATCATACAATTATTTCTAGCATATAAATCAATTCACACATACGATAGTTAAGTGCCCATAATTAGTGTAATACTTCCACCCGGGCGCTTGGGTGAGTGCACGCAGATTACTCAGTAAGTTCACGCAGTTTCTGATATGAACGTATACAGTCTCTTTCAGAGTTCAACACTAGTAGAAGTCGTTGTCCCTTTCTGGGGACGTCACTCGACTCTACTCTGTTCATTAGCACCGACACAAATATCTCACTTTAAATATTTCACTTTGATGACTTGGAGACACAGAAGTCACAGTTTTTATTTACTGACCTATTTCACGGATCAAGCACTCCAGGCGCGGAATTATTAGCCGTCGCTGGAGTCACAGCCACCCACACTGAAGACGCTGCAGATGTCTTCGTGGCGTCGACCCGGAGATTTACTTCGGCACCGTTGTTGCAATTCTGCACCAGTTATGGTATCCGAAGGAGAGGCAAGGCAAAGATGGGGTCCACATCCGGTCAGGCCAGTGATGTCATGGGGACCAGATCCATCCGCCGCACATCAGGGGTTCTTTGCTCCGTAACCGCCCCGCTGTATACAACATGTACACAATCGTAAATTTTTGCTCTTATCCTTAAAGAGACTGTATGTCTTTATAGCTCACATTGAGCAAGGATCATTTCCCTTTGTAGAATGTCTCTACACGCCACCACAATCACTACAATCACTATTATCAGCATTCCTGTGACAATACCTAGTATAGCCACTTTACACACATTGCATAGGCTACACACAATGGACTATGAGACAAATATTACAAACACAGCTCACCTCCATTTTATAACATATTTATGCCCATTCATTCATCAATAGATATACAAATTACACAACTGAAATACGTTCCTATTTCAGCCCCATATCCTCACATATGAATGAATATAAAAATGGCATCATAATTACAAACTGAGTCACACATACATGTATACACATGATCAAATAAATATTGACATGAGTTATCGAACTTTGTTTTCAAACATGGGTTCTTCTGTACCCTAAACGTACTACTTTACAAAAAGCAATATTCTTCCTTCTTCGTAAGGATAGCTTAGCAGTTCATTATAAATACCACTAATAATAATAATAATAGTAAATACCTGTATTCTTATACAGCTAAAGTCCTAAGAGAATCAGGTCTTTCCAGAGCACCCACAAAAAACGTCCTCTCGCTTAGGCTGATGTTTCGTCTCTGCTCTAACAACAGCTCAGAAACTAACTTATAATTTCTACCGGAACACACAGTGACGTCATAACGTCTTTCTATATAACTGCGTGCAAAACGCGTTCGTTACACTACCCCCCTCCCAAAGAAAAAAAGAACCGACCGAGGTTATTTTTTACAAGTTCTGAGGATAGTGTCAAAACACAGCAACGACCACGAAACCTTGATCTATGGAACCGATTGATCACGATCAGCGCGTGACAACAGATCTGCGAACACATTCTGTGTACCTGGAAGTGGTTCAAGAGTGAATCTGAACTCTTGTAAGGACATGAACCATCATCCTGGATAACGCCAATACCTACTGTAGGGACAGTATGCCTATCCGTAGAAACATCCACATGAGAAACACAACACTGAGGTTCCACAACCTCGACATCCGGAAGCAAAAATGGAAAAATGGAAGCTTTCGGTTTACGACCGAACATCCGATCAAAAAGACTGAAACCTGCACTTCCTGACGGCAATTCTCTACATTCGAAGAGCAACGTAGGAAGATAGCGATGCCGAGCTTTCGGTTGAGAATGAACAACCTTTCGAAGCATAGATTTCAAAGTGCCATGAAACCGTTCAACAGTACCATTTGCTTGAGGATGGTAGGGCGAAGTACGTATGGCTTGAGTACCACACAAAGCATGAAACTGTTTCATCAAATCTGAGTTGAACTGAGAACCTTGATCTGAAAGAATTTCCTTGGGAAAACCTAACCTTGAAAAAATACTCATCAAAGCCTCAGCAACTGCAACAGAAGAAATGTCTTTCATAGGAACAGCTTCGGGAAACCTAGTAGCTAAGTCAATCAAAGTCAGAATATATCTGTGACCTTCAACAGATGGAGGAGACAAAGGCCCAACTAGATCAATAGCGACCCTCTCGAATGGAGTCGAGATAAGAGGCATAGTCGCCAAAGGAACAGGGGGAACTTTTCCTTTTGAAATTGTTTTCTGGCAAATGTCACAAGTGTGAACATAAGCACTCACATCAGCAGAAACACCAGGCCAAAAGAATTGGGACAGAATCCTAGTCAAAGTTCTACGAACTCCACAATGACCTGCCAAAAGTTGATCATGCGCAGCAATCATGACTGAAGTGCGAAGTTTTTCAGGAACGACAACCTGATGCAAAATATCCTTGGATTTCTGATACCTTCTGTACAAAATATCATCTTTAAAATAGAAAGTATAAGTAGCAGAACCAACAACCTTTTCTTCACCTGAATCAGCTAACTTAAAACAACCTTGTAAAGTAGCATCATCTTTCTGCAATTGAATGAGTTCAACACGAGTAACCTTCAAGTCATCGCACACAGTGACAAGAGGTTTGTGCGGGAGATCTTGCTTCCTAGCCTGAGCACGAGTAGTGACAGCAGCAACAGGGACATCAGCAGCAGCAGCAACTTTGGTATCTTGGGTCTGCTGAACAATCAAACCTGGAATATTTCCTACAATCAAGTCAGCAACTGGATCCTCAAGAACACAACAAACCAACTCTCCAACAAAATATGGACAAGAAACAACAACTTTAGCCTGCTGATAAATGTTTATCTCTCCACCAAAAGTTTTACAACGAACAGTACCTGGTATATACTGCTCATCAGAAACCAAACGTTTTCGAACACCACAAATGGTAGCACCTGTGTCTCGCAGAACTGAGCAAGCAGTAGAATTTACAGAACCAACTTCTAAATGCAAGTGACCAGGTGTCTGATCAAAAACAGAACAAACAACTTCAGAGTCCACAGGGACAACTGCACAACCTGAGCTTGATTTATTAGTCTTATCATCTGAAGCTGTGGCTTTCTTCACAACAAAGGGACAAGCTTTTCTAGTATGACCACCAATGTTGCAAACAGGGCAAGGGTTTTGACTATTTCGCAGGGGACATTGTTTAGGACCATGACCTTTACCATCACAAAGAGGGCAATTATCAAAATTGGTGTAAAATGAACCACCTCCACGTCCACGTCTGTAAGATCCCCGAGTTTGATCAAAACGACCTTCGACCTTTTGGTTCGAATCTGTGTATGTTGGGTCTTTCTTTTGAAAACCACCACGATTTCTCCAATAGCCACGACCTCGATAGTTGGAGTAACCACCGCGAGAATCTGCAGAGCCAGCAGCAGCTTGCGATTCCTCAGCTACATCAACTGATCCTACTGAACCGAAAATTGTAGCAGCCGATTTGCGTGCTAAGTTCTTTCCAGGACGAGCAAGACGATAACTTTCAGCAGTTTTAACCATATCATCCAATGTGACAAGTCCACGCTCGCGAATGAAAGTAGCGAGATCTTGTGACACACATTCTAGAAACTGCTCACCTAAAACAAGATTCATTATTCCTTGCATGTTTCTATTAACACCGGACAAAGCTATCCACCTATCAAACAATCTGTTCAGTTCAATACCAAATGTTTGGAAAGGTTCGTTTGAGTCTGGTCGGACTTCACGGAATTTCTTGCGAAAACCTTCAGCAGTACACTGGAACTTCTTAAGCAAATTGTCTTTCAATGTTGGATAATCAACCTGACCATTTGCAGCAAGACTGTGGTATAAGTTCAGTGCATTACCTTCTAACAAAGCTGAAAGAAATGTAACCCATTTGCTTTTATCCCAGCCAAGGGCTGTAGCATGAGTCTCAAAACGAAAAAGGTAAGAATCTATGTCATCTTGTCTTTCTTTGAAAAGAGGCAACTTGGGGTAAACAGGCCTAGCACCAAAAGAATTATTATCTCTACCTCTGTTTCCATGACCAACATCTTGTTCATCAAGTCTATGTTCAGAACGGAACTCAAATTCCTTTTGTTTAGTTTTCTCTCTCTCTTTTTCTAACTCAACATCTGCTAGTTTTTGCTTTGTAGCTTCTTCCAATGCTTTCTGTTTTGTTTCTTCTTCTAAAGCCTTCACTCTTGCTTCTTCTTTTTTTTCATCTCTCAATCTTTGTCTCTCAAGACGATCAAAACAATCCTGTACATATTTCCCACGTTCTTTATCAGGAATACCCAAAGTTGTAGCTTGAGCAATAAAAGATTGGAACAACTGATCATAATCATCAGACATGGCTAAGTACAATGTAGATCAACAACTAACAAAAAAAAAATTACTATAAAAGTATCAAAGTGTTCAACCAGTAAATCAATAAAATATCAAAGTATCAACAATGAAATGGCAAAATGCAATCAATCAAACAACTATAAATTGCTCAACGGATCTTATGAAAACAGTTAAGTTTTTTCAAAAGCAGCTTTTCAATACAATGCACAATTCAAGTAATCATGAAAACAGTCAAGTCTTAAATGTATACAAAGCAAATTATATATTATATTATCCCAATATGTTTTACAAGTTCTGAAGCAATGACAAAAAATTTTTTAAATATCAAATGGAATACACTAAGTCAATATATTCACAACATATGTTGAAGAACTTCAACTGAAGTTGATAATAAACACAATGAATATACAGTGAGAGATTAAACTACTAAGTTAAGTTTGGATCCAAGTATTTGTTCAAACAGTCTTTTAGTTTTAAAGTATGATAATATTATTATGCATAATCACAGTAATAAATCTATTCACAAGTATTTAAAGTTTGTATTAATGTCAATAGGAATTGGAAAAAAAAAATTTAAATAAATTTCTAAGTCAAATAAAATATACCAAACGCTCAACCATTCACAATCAAAATTGTTACCTCCCTTTCCCCAAGAGAATAATTATATGAACAAGTGTTTTAAAAAACTACCCTAATAAAAAAATATATACAATGCCCACAAAGGAAATATTATTTAAACAAAGTTATTAAATAAAGAATTATGAAATGAGAAAAAAAAATTAATTCTCAACACAATAAGCACTAGAACTAAATAATACTATAATACCAAGTAGACGGCCAAAGGAAAATAAACTTAACAAAATAACAAAGTCTTATCAAGATTAATTTTATAAATAATAAAAATCAATAAGTGTCACACTAACTACTATATTATTCTATATCCAATTAAATTCACAGTCAAACAGAATTACTAAACCAAAATAAAATAAAAATCACAAAACACAAACTATCAGTACTAACAATCCAACATGAACCAAAGGAAACAATGTATCAACAACTAAATTAAATCAAGGGAAACAATTTAACAACAGTAAGCTAAATCAAGGGAAACAATTTAACAAGGATAACCCAGTATAACTACATACATAGATACAGAATATTGTAATATCAAACTCAATGCAAATCAACAACACAATGAATAAATAAAATAAATCAAATTAAATGGGGCTGAAATTCTAACACTATAACCTACTTAAAATAAGGGCAAAGAGAACATACACCCAAACACACGCATGAAAGGACAGAACCCTACACAGCAAAGAACTAACAAAAAACAAACAATCCCACTAATAGAAGAACAGAGCTGAAAATAAGAAAAAAGCAACCCGCAGGCAGAAAAAGAATTAAGCCCTTAGTGCCCAGAAACTGTACACAGGCACAGCCGTTACGCCGGAGACGGCATTGTCACACAAAACAAAACATCACAGTCATACATAATATAATCAAGAATTTCAAGGGAAATAAGCCCACTAGTCTAACTGTATATAAATATAATAACTAGTGGTGCCCTCAATAAATATAAATATGTATGACTTAATGCTAACTAACACAGAGAAAGTCTAGGGTCACCAAATGTAACGGAGGGTTTTTGTGTATTAAAATCTAAATAAATATATGTATAACTACTTATGGTGTAATGAATGAGTGTGTGAGTGTGGCTGTCTGACGCTCAGTATAAGGTGTGTGTTCTATCTCTGTTTACTATACTCATACACTGCCACACACGTGCTTGCAGACAAAGACAAAGAATACACAGTTGTTTCTCTTTGCCCTCTGTTATGCTATTTCACACTCAATCATGAACATACACAATAAATCATCTTCACATACACTAAATTCACAGATACATTAAATCATACAATTATTTCTAGCATATAAATCAATTCACACATACGATAGTTAAGTGCCCATAATTAGTGTAATACTTCCACCCGGGCGCTTGGGTGAGTGCACGCAGATTACTCAGTAAGTTCACGCAGTTTCTGATATGAACGTATACAGTCTCTTTCAGAGTTCAACACTAGTAGAAGTCGTTGTCCCTTTCTGGGGACGTCACTCGACTCTACTCTGTTCATTAGCACCGACACAAATATCTCACTTTAAATATTTCACTTTGATGACTTGGAGACACAGAAGTCACAGTTTTTATTTACTGACCTATTTCACGGATCAAGCACTCCAGGCGCGGAATTATTAGCCGTCGCTGGAGTCACAGCCACCCACACTGAAGACGCTGCAGATGTCTTCGTGGCGTCGACCCGGAGATTTACTTCGGCACCGTTGTTGCAATTCTGCACCAGTGATGGTATCCGAAGGAGAGGCAAGGCAAAGATGGGGTCCACATCCGGTCAGGCCAGTGATGTCATGGGGACCAGATCCATCCGCCGCACATCAGGGGTTCTTTGCTCCGTAACCGCCCCGCTGTATACAACATGTACACAATCGTAAATTTTTGCTCTTATCCTTAAAGAGACTGTATGTCTTTATAGCTCACATTGAGCAAGGATCATTTCCCTTTGTAGAATGTCTCTACACGCCACCACAATCACTACAATCACTATTATCAGCATTCCTGTGACAATACCTAGTATAGCCACTTTACACACATTGCATAGGCTACACACAATGGACTATGAGACAAATATTACAAACACAGCTCACCTCCATTTTATAACATATTTATGCCCATTCATTCATCAATAGATATACAAATTACACAACTGAAATACGTTCCTATTTCAGCCCCATATCCTCACATATGAATGAATATAAAAATGGCATCATAATTACAAACTGAGTCACACATACATGTATACACATGATCAAATAAATATTGACATGAGTTATCGAACTTTGTTTTCAAACATGGGTTCTTCTGTACCCTAAACGTACTACTTTACAAAAAGCAATATTCTTCCTTCTTCGTAAGGATAGCTTAGCAGTTCATTATAAATACCACTAATAATAATAATAATAGTAAATACCTGTATTCTTATACAGCTAAAGTCCTAAGAGAATCAGGTCTTTCCAGAGCACCCACAAAAAACGTCCTCTCGCTTAGGCTGATGTTTCGTCTCTGCTCTAACAACAGCTCAGAAACTAACTTATAATTTCTACCGGAACACACAGTGACGTCATAACGTCTTTCTATATAACTGCGTGCAAAACGCGTTCGTTACAATTAGTATTTGATTTGAGGTTGAAACCTCAACTTGTAATGTATAGTATTATATTTATTTTTGTGAATGAAAGTAATTAGCGGCAAGAATGTAATAATAAGTTGTTATAGTTAGAGTTACAATTTTTTGCGTATGTGTGAACTGTGTTCTACACATATGAGATTTGAATTATTATACTGCTGGTCTGGTCCTGTCGCAGAGAGAGAAAGGTATATGTGGTAATACAGAAAATCTATGTATCAAGATATTTAGTGTGGGAAAACTTGTATGTTTTCAGAAGTCTCCGGCTGAGGGGCCTCGAGGCGAAAGAGAAAGAAGAAGGGAGAAGAAGGAAGACAGAAGAGAAGGAGAAGAAAGAAGAAGAAAGCAGAGAAGGAGAAGAAGGAAGAAGAAAGAAGGAGAGAAGAAGAAGAAGAAGAAGAAGAAGAAGAAGAAGAAGAAGAAGAAGAAGAAGAGAGGGAGAAGAAGGAAGACAGAAGAGAAGGAGAAGAAGGAAGAAGAAAGAAGGAGAGAAGAAGAAGAAGAAGAAGAAGAAGAAGAAGAAGAAGAAGAAGAAGAAGAAGAAGAAGAAGAAGAAGAAGAAGAAAAGAAGGATAAGAAGAAGAAGACGAAGACGAGAAGAGGAAGAAGAAGAAGAAGAAGAAGAAGAAGAAGAAGAAGAAGAAGAAGAGAAGGAGAAGAAGAAGAAGAAGAAGACGAAGACGAGAAGAAGAAGAAGAAGTCGTGAAGAAGAAGGGTTGAAGTATCGAGAAGGGGCCAGAGAAGAAGCCAAAGAAGAAGACGAAGAAGAAGACGAGAGAAGCAACCACTGCTGCATCATCATCAGCAGCAACCACTGCCACACTAGTAGTAACCGCTACCACATCAGCAGCAGTAGCAACCGCTACCACATCATCATCATCAGCAGTAGCAGCAGCAGCAACCGCTACCCCAGCAGTAGCAGCAGCAACGGCGGCAGCGGCCACAACAGCAGCAGCGACAGCAACGATAGACAGGGGAGAAACCCCAGGGATAGATAGATAGAAAGGCCAAGGATAAGGAAAGGAAGACAGTGTATAGACAGAGACAGAGATTAGAGACAAAGAAAGACACGGTGAAATTCTAACCTCCATGAGACTATTGGGGAAACTCTCTCTCTCTGTCGACAGTGACCAGATCGATATTGGTGTATATGGTGACTGGTGTTATTTGGATTATCTGAATGGGACTTATTTGTGGTTTTGTGAAAGTGTGTTTTCACGGATTATCGCTTCAAGTACGTGAGTACAAAACTACTTAAACGTTTTTCATATTATTGATGGAGTTATATGTACTTATGTAAACTTTTGTTGATTCTTGTTATTTTCTAGTAATAGAAGGGGGTGTGACAGCAAAAGAAGTTTTGAGAGTTAGGAAGTGTGAGACGGGCGAACACGCAAATCATTCACGCACGCATACACGCAATTCTTGAAATAACCCCTTTCGTTACACGTGTCCGTTCCCAAGAAGAAGCCTGTGACGTCCATGAACGATCTCCCGTCCTGTAGCCTTAACATCTGTGATCATGAAAGTGTTGGAAAGGTCGTTCTAATCAAGATTTGTGACAGTGTTAGAGATGTTATTGACTCACGTCCGTTTGCATATACAAAGAACAGGAGCGTGGATGACGCTGTTTTGTATCTTTTTTTACAAGGTTTATTCTCACTTAGATAAACCTGGCACCTACATTCGTCTGCAGTTCTTTGACTCTAGTGCTTTTAATACCATACAACCTCATTTAATGGGTGATAAGATGTTTAATATGAACATGAGCACGTCCATTATTTTGTGGATTATGGACTACCTGATCGGACCCCAGTAGGTCAAACTTGGAGCCAATCTGGCTCTGATCGTACGAATACGGGCACCCCACAGGGCTGGGTTCACTCCCAATTTTAGTTTTCTTTGTATACTGCGGAATTTAGGAATCCCAGCGATACTTGCCCCATGGCAACATTTCACAGACAACACTTGGCTGACTGGACTCTTGACTGACGACGACGACACGGTCTACAGACGGCAGGTGGACATATTTGTCAGCTTGTGTGAGGACAATTAGTTGCAGCTTAATGTGGGGGGAAAAAAGTTCTATTTAACTCTAGTAGTGTGATTTACAACCCTGCAGCTTTTACATGTTGTCTTAACTTTAAGGATAGAAGCATTTGTTATTTTTTCATTACTTTGACTCTAATTTCAGTTGGATCTAGCACTATTTTATTACTTTTCTCTTAGAACACTACGATATATTTTTTTGTGGCCCAGTTCTTTTTTTTTAAATTTGTCAAGCAGAACTATGCTTAGTGTCAGTACAAAGTCTCATCCATCATAAAATCCACTACCGACCGAGTTTCTTCTTTCATAGCAATGTGATCGGATAGCGCAGTGGTTGGAGCACTCGCTACTGTGTCGCAAGTTAAGCACCGTCCAGTGCGGTTAGCACTTGGATGGGTGACCGCAAAACGTGAAGCGACAAATAACAACGCCCCCAGTTGACTCAACTGTGACTGAGTACCTACTCTCTTAAGGGTGGGGAAGGTAAAGCAGCGAGGGAGAGAGATGGGCATCACCCTCATTACGCTGGCCCAAGATAAGTGTGATCTCCAACATCACGCTCCCCTACAACCACAAGGCTATGGGACCACCTTTTTTTTTTTTTTACCTAGCAGTGTGATCAACTGTCGTCTGCTACAAAGTAGACAAGGTGGTGCATTTCACACAAAAAACGTATAGGGCCTACGCCTTTGAAACTCAGGTCTTCCTTGTGTCCTGTTGTATGTAAAAAACAATATCCATTATGAAAAACTGCAGTCACTCTGCACTGAACTGAAATATACCCAGACCTCGCACGATTTTTGTATCTCGTGATGTATTTAGAGCACTGACTAGGTTGGAAGTGAGTGTGACGCCATTACTGGTCCTGCTTTTATTTTTTTTATTTTTTTTTTTGTCACGGCCACAGGCTAATGACAGGCTACATTAAATACTGATCTGGTAACTCTCACCTAATTCCTGGTGCATGTGTGTGTGTGTGGCGATGTACAAACTTCGTTATTTATACAAACTCTTTATACTCTACCTATGTTCTTTTGACCGCCCCCTTATTTTAACGTTAAAACAGTGTTACGTTAGGGTTAGGGCTGTGTTAGGCTTGATATTAGGTTCAGGGTTAGGGTTTGGATTTGGGTTAGAGTTAGGGTTAGGGTTATCAGCTCCAAAAAATTGTACAAATTTGAAAATTTGTCAAAACAACGTATGTTGCGCTTTATTAAAGTCATAACAACGGCGTTTTAACATGCTCGTGTGTGTGTTTGTGTGGGTGTGTGAGAGAGAGTGTGTGTGTGTGTGTGTGTGTGTGTAGGTGTGTGAGTTGTGTGTGCGTGGGTGTGTGTATTGCTGTGGATTAGAATGTTGGATGCGTGATTATTGTTATTTTGTTTTGTGTATAAGCGTTTCTCTGTTACTGATAGTATGTTTATTATTTGTATTTCCAGGAGCGTCTTTTTATGTATTTGATTGTTTTAGTGCCGCTGGGTTGAGGTGTAAGCCGCACATAAATTTCCTTGTGTTTTTATGAGGACAATACAGATTATGATTCCGATTCTGTGCTTGCTGCAGTGTTCTCGCTTAACATCCAATGCTTTAATTGTTCTGCCCTTGCGTACACCACTGAGCCAACTGCGCGTCCGCTACACTGAAATTGCCCGTATGAATGACGAATAGAATATTACATAAACGAATGATTGAAGTTTAACTGTAGCAAGAAGAAGGCTGAACGCCAAAAGAAGGTTAAACACACCACATTAATTTTAAATGGATCTCAGTACATGTGGTTCGCTTAAAGCTTCTTCAGGAGTTCAGGAGTTAAAAGCCCACAGTAGGGCAAGAACAATCAGTCACACTACAATTGCTAGTTTGAATGAAAGAAGGAATTAAGCGACAAATACTTTTCGAGATACGGGAGATCAAACTCGCAATATCTCACAATACCAGTACTACGTACTCGAGCTATTCCGGGACTCTTAAAAAGAAGACCCAAGAAGTTGAAGTATTACGCCATCTAGCACATATTTTTTCCTTGGGAAAATGGCTGAAGAAAATATCCGAGCTCGAAGAAAAATACAGTTAATCTCTGCCAGCTTTATGTCTTATTCTCAAAGGCCGTTCTTTTCTATACAAGACTGAACAGCGTTTAAGTTTAACGCCTAGTCCCTATCATTGGCGATATGGCATACGGGGATAACCAAAGGAGCGTGTAGAGACCTAAATCAACACTGATCCACCAGAGCAGTCATACTGCTACGTTGACTAGTGAACATTAGAACTTTTATCTTTCCCCCACCTAAGGATTCGAACCTGAGTCATCGGTGTGCCAGGACAAAAAGGCTCTGCCACTGAGTGACGGCGGTGGGGCAAACTTAATAATAATAAATAACAAGGCTTTTATAATGCTCACACAGTCGCACTAGATTATAGTGATCCGATACCACTCCCGTTGGGGTGCCGAGAGTTTCAGTATAAAAAGTATCCCCACTTTCTGGAAATTTAGTGCTTTAAATTCCCACTGTCGCTGTCTTTCTCATTTGTTCTTTCTCATTCCTGCTCTGTTCTATCAATCTGCTATACTATTTTCTTCTTCGCTAGACCAGTCACCTACCTTTTTTCTTGAAAACTCTTCCGGGACAAGACTCCTTATTTGTGTGTGAGGTCTGTTGGATCAGCTTGGGAATATTGGACGCTTTCTGCCAAATGGTCACTAGGGTTTCCTATGATGTTATTATTTGGCAATGTAGGCATTTTATATGTATGTGTTTTGTTGATAAGTTATAATGATGTTTGTATTCTATTTTGTTTTTGTAAACTGGGGTTCGATAAATTAGAATATAGCCTCAGCGTACCCTGCGTGGGATGTTTTTATTGTAAAGTGACTGGCTGGTAGATTGCCATCAGTGTTACCACTAGGGTTGTTTCGGCAGATCTTTTATGCGGATCGGGGGTTGTCCGGTCCTGATTTGGCTCGGAAGAGTCCGCTGGACCAAAAGCAATAATCATGTAATGTAATGATCCGATACATCTTGCTTGCAGATCGTATGAGAAGACGACAGACGGTGACGGGAGATGCGGATGGAGGTAGAAAAAGGGGAAAGAAGGGATGGGGGGGGAGGGGGGGTTGAAGCTTATATTTGTAAAAAAAAAATGTATTCTAAATGTATTGCTACTGATATGATTAATTCCACGGTCTGTCAGCTTGTGAGGATAATCCACCTAGGAATAGCTTGGATTGCAGTGGATTTAGTCTTCTGAAATAAGTAGACCTAAGCTTACAAGATGTCACACATGTTATTTTCCTAATAAGATGTCCGGGATTAGTCCAGTGCCGTAGCTCAGTGGTGAAGAGTGAGGTTAATGATACATCCATGCCCCAGGTTCCAGTCCCTTGTAAAAAAGTATTAAAAAAAGGCATTTTTTTCTCTGTCCATCGTAGCAGTGTGGTTGCTCCGGTGGTTCAGTGTTGATTTAGGTCCATACCCCCTCTTTTCTGGGGATGGTAATCTCTGTTTATGGCCAATAAGGGTTTAAACGTTAAACTTCCATGTTCATTCATTGACGTCCCGCATGTTTTAAGATGGCGGGTAGAAGAGAGGAAAAATATGGAGGTGACAAAAAGAAGAGAGAAGAGTGAGAGAGGAAAGGAGCTAAAGAGAAAGGTGCAGATAAGATAAGATAAGATAAGATAACAATTTTATTTAACAAGGGTAAAAGATTAAGCACTGGGTGTGCTTTTTTACATCCTGCCCTTGGGGCTTGTAAAACAGAGAGAAAGAGAGAGAGAATGCAGACAGACAGACTGACAGACAGACAAATAACGATATTCGAAGACACATTTCTGATGCTTTATTGCTAAAACCGTACAGAGAACTGAAGCCCACTACGTGGTTCCAATAATACAATGCAGCACTGGATGGTAACAACGTTCAGGACATCTCGGAACACCAAAGCGACAACGAAAAATACAGCCTTCATACTTCCAGTCATAAACCATGCAGAAATAGGACGTAAAAAAAGGCAAACAATCACACGACACACAACACATCCCATAACACAACACACAAACACACAACACACACACACACATCCTACTACACAACACACAAATACACACATCCCACAACACAACACACAAACACACACATCCCCCTACACAACACACAAAAACACACATACACAACACACACATCCCACAACACAACACACAAACACACACATCCCACCACAACACACAAACACACACACTCATATAAACAAAGCAGTTAGGCAGTAAATATACACACACGGCTTCCTAAAACACCTGTCTTAATTGTTAGGCAGTAAATATACACACACGGCTTCCTAAAACACCTGTCTTAATTGTTAGGCAGTAAATATACATACACGGCTTCCTAAAACACCTGTCTTAATTGGAAGTTTCGTAGAGGTTCACGAACCTTTTTTATTCTTTTTTTCGGGGGAGAGGGGGGGGGGGGGTAGGGAGGTTCTCATATACCGAACTTAGGTTCCTGAACCTGTGAACCTTTTAAACAAACAAACAATAGGCGAGCTAATGTCAAAGTAACACGAGGTCGAATGGAGGGAGTGTGAAAACTGGATGGTTAGAATTTAGCAATATGTGTGCATGTATGTGTGTGTGTGTGTGTGTTGTGTTGTGTGTGTGTGTGTTGACTAGCAACTATATATTTGCCAAATTGAAGAAAAAAGAACACCTCACAGGGAGCTGATGCCTTTCGAGAAATCAACAATGACATCCGAAAAGGTATGCGCACAGCAAAGGAGAACTGGATAGAAGATCAATGCCAGGAAATAGAGAACAGTCTGAACAAGAACAACAGCAAGAACGACTACCAGACTGTGAAGCGGCTGATAACACCTCAAGGTCTCCACGATCCAAAGCAAGTCTGGCATATGCCTTACAGAACAACAAGACGTCTTGGTGTTACACTGGATGTTGGTTTTTATCAGTAGTTGATTCAGCCCCAATGCTTAAATCCTGATAAGTGTAACTCGGATTCGTTTATCCACGCAACTCGTTTACTCAGCAACAAGGCAGGAGTCGTCGTATGAAGTTTTCCAACTTTATTCAGTGTTCATCAACAACTGCATACAATCGCTCAATCGCTTTTCACTTTCTCAACTCCCTACTTTCAACTTTCCACTCTCTTTTTTGAAACAATGCGGCACATATATAGTCTCTCTATACTCCAGAGAAAGTCAGAACATTCGAACGTGACGCACTACAACCAATCAGAATAAACTTCGTCAGCACTGTCTTACGTCATACAACTTTCTTCATCATAAAAGGACCTCTCAGCTTCTATAGGATCTATCTAGATCCTTCGATCGATGGTAAACAACCAACTCTAGAAAATTCTCAAATAATATCGATCAACTAAAATTATCAACATTAAACCAAGCTTCTTCTAACAACAATGCAAAATCAAATCAAAGGTAAATACATTCTGTTATTGAATGCTTTGCAAAACAAAACGATCGGATCTATCGTGCGCGTCCCACACGCACCACCATGCGCGTCTCAACGTAACACTTGGATAGATTGACAGAGTACTGCTCTGACCTTTGCAACCGCACACCTAACGGAGACCCATCAGTTCTAGTGTGTCCCTAGAACAGAGAAGAAGAAGAAATCCTCCCAATTCTCCGGGAAGAAGTTGAGGCAGCAGTGCAATCGCTGGAAAAAGGGAAGTCAGCGGGGAGTGGACAACATACCCGCGGAACTGCTTCAAACAAGAGGAGAAGCGATGATCGACGCCCTCACCATTATCTGTAACAAGATCTGGCAGAGTGGGGAGTGGCCTACACCATAGACCCAGTCGCTTGTCATCACTCTTCCCCAAAAGGGTAAGCTTCAGGAGTGTGAAAATTACCGACCATCAGCCTCATCAGCCATCCCAGCAAGGTCTGGTTAAACGATCATCTGTGGTGCCCCTACGACCTTCGAGTTACAGGATAGTATAGGATAGGAATCTTTTTATCGTTTTATTGTGATTTGCTGTCAGTTTGTTCACTATTTTTATGTGTGCTTTTGTGTGTGGTGCTGCAGCGCTGACCAAATGAATTCCTTGTGTATTATTCACTTGGCAATTAATTACCTTGAATCTTGAAAAAAGGCGTTGAAAACAAAAATGTTCAGGATTCCACCCCCACCCCGCACACTCCTCTTTCCGCTCCTTTCCCCCCACAAACCCTCGACTCACACAGCAATACAGATACAGACATAGAGCACATGCATACAATATGGTAGAGCAAATGATGTGTGTGGAAGGCAAACTCAAGTCATACCACGTACGCGCCGCGTAAATCAGGTTGGCCGTGTCTGTCACAAAGCATAGAGATGAACATTGATGTACATTGTCATCAGCCACAAAATGGGATCTCTCTTCCGCGTGAGCACAACTATAGAACTGAAAGGGTCCCTTTCGCTCTTTCATTGGGGAAAAACAAACTTTAAACCACGCGATCACGTGTTGTTTATTGTTTGTTGTTGTTGTTCTTAGTTGTGATGGTGGTGTGGTGTGGTGTAGTGTGTGTGTGTGTGAGTGAGTGAGTGAGTGAGTGTGTGGTTGTTTGTATGTGTACCTGTCTCTCCTTATTTGAGGGCAGAGCACATTTTCTCTTTCACGCTGATTTTACTTTCCAAGGTTCCAGAGCCAGGTTCCCATTCAGCAGAGTCTAGTGGAGGAATTGCAAGAACAGATGTATTGTTACACAGCGTTAATAAGTCTCCATATAGGTAAAAAAAAAGAGAGTATATTATTATTATTAAAAACCACACTGGCGTTGATGAAAATGGGTTTTTGCAATGTGCGAAAAGGATCCTTTCACCTCTAAATTGGTTATTGGGGTTGGTTGCACAAGAAAGAACAATAGCAAACAATTCCTGGATTGCACTCCTTTTCTTTCTGACAGCTGCCCCCACACGCTCGTCACCGTGTGACACTTCCGGAACGGCAGAGCAGCGCGGAGCGAATAAACCGATAATTTTTAAAGAGTGGTGACTTCAAATGAGAGAGGTTTCGTTAGCAACATGACCTGTATCACTACGACATAAATTTTCGTGATACTTAGTTGTACGAATATAAATTCAAACAGTGGTGAATTCCCGCTTAACTATAAAGGACCCAAAGACAACGGTCCATTGCATACCTACATACAAACACACATACATACATACATATTATATACATACGCACATTTAGTTAGGTTTATAGGGTCCAGCGGACTGCACATGGCCGAATCAGGACCACATACATACATACATACATACATACATACATACATACATACATACATACATACATACATACATACATACATACATACTCTAAGTGAAAATAAGACGAAATTAATAAGTTAAAAGAAGAAGAACGATATGAGGAAATATATAAATAAATTTCAAAGAAGAAGAAGAAGAAGAAGAAGAAGGAGAAGAAGAAGAAGAAGAAATACATAAACAAAGCGAAGAAGACCAATAACAATTACTACTACGACGACTACAACAACTACTAGGCTACTACTACTACTACTACTACTACTACTACTACTACTACTACTACTACTACTACTACTGCTGCTGCTGCTGCTGCTACTACTACTACTGCTACTACTACTACTGCTACTACTGCTACTACTACTACTTATACTACTACTACTGCTACTTATACCACCACTAAGCCTACTACAACTATGACGACGACGCCAGCAACTACTACTACAACTACTAATACAATAACAACAACAACAAAATGACAACAACAACTTCTACTACTATTGCTACTATTACTACTACCGCTATTACTACTACTACTTCTACTACTACTACTATTACTACTACTACTACAATGTGACAAACGAGGTGAATGGGGTTGCAACCACAAGTATATCAACTAACAAGTTAGCATCTCGTATTGCCCCTAGTCGACGTGCGGTGGTCCCGTTTAGCTACAAGCTGAGACGGGGAAATCCCAAACCTAAAAATAGAATAGAGAATTCTGGGAAATCTGTTCTCGCGAAGATGTGCTCGCTGAAATGAAACGAAAGTTGATAGAGGAACTGCATATTTCTGGTAGTGAACAAAGGCAGAAACTTGTCAGCAGTATTATCAGCGATGGAGTTATAATGGACGAAGTGCTCCATACCTATGAAGTTGCCTTTGCTCGAGCAAAGAAACTAAAGAAGGATTTAGCCGACGTTATTTCAGAAAAGGATTTCTCTACCCATAATTCCCCAATTTGAAGTTTCTAAAAAGTTATTTCAGGCCGATGACGCTCTATGGAGCACAAAGCATGTAAAGGGAAGCAATCGGTTGTACGCGCACGTCGATAGAGACATAGAAGAGAGATGCTAACTTGTTAGTTGATATACTTGTGGTTGCAACGTATTCCACTGTAGGCTCGTACATATTAGTCCTCTTCCCTAGACCTGACCTCCTTTCACCACTGCCATGTTCTAAATGAATTTACTTTCATCCTATAAGTATTCTCTCTCTCTCTCTCTCTCTCTCTCTCTCTCTCTCTCTCGCTCTCTCTCTCTCTCTCTCTCTCGCTCTCGCTCTCTCTCTCTCAGGGAACATTACATTACATTACATGGTTGTTGCTTTAGGTCCAGCGGACTCTTCCGAGCCAAATCAAGACCAACCGCAGATAACGCGGTTGGCTCAGTGGTGACCGCCGTGTACTCAAATGTAAGGCGATAACTTTGCAGCTTGTACTGGCAGTGGTTCAAATCCCGTTGACGGGCTGGAGTAAAATAAAAAAAAATAAAAAAATAAAAATAATAATAATAATCCAATCCTATCCTATCCTATCCCGTAACTCTGAGGTCGTTGGGACACAATGAATAATAATAATAATAATAATAATAATAATAATAATAATAATAATAATGGCTTTTCACCAAATTACTAATCAGACTCAAAGCGCGGCGATCTGTATCAACATACACTCTCACATGTTTCACCTACTCTCACACACAACACACATGTGGTGTAAAGGCAGAAAGATCGCTATTAGAACACGGAAAGGAACTACTTTTTTTTAAATTTTAAAAATGTTAGATTGACTGCATCCAATACCATTATTAAAGGGAGGGAGGAAACAGGAATACCTGGAGAAAGCCCTCGCTGACCTGAATAGTCTCGTACCTAAGTCACATAAGTTCGCCGCTTGCGGGAATTGAACCCGCGACCTTCGGCATAGGAAAGCAGCTCTCTATCCACTGAGCTACCTGGAACCAGCTATGCCGTGAGCGCAGTTAGCCCAGTGGTTTTTAAAAAAAAAGGTAAAGGTAGTCTCTTAGCCGTGTGGCCGTAGGGGAGCGTGATGTTGGACATCACACTTATCTTGGGCCAGCGTAATGAGGGTGATGCCCATCTCTCTCCCTCGCTGCTTTACCTTCCCGACCCTTAAGAAAGTAGGTACTCAGTCACAGTTGAGTCAACTGGGGGCGTTGTTATTTGTCGCTTCACGTTTTGCGGTCACCCATCCAAGTGCTAACCGCACTGGACGGTGCTTAACTTGCGACACAGCAGCGAGTGCTCCAACCACTGCGCTCTCCGACACCAGTGGTTTAAGCAGCAGCAAAACATTTGAAGCATTGGTTTCAAGCTAGATGACGGCTTGGAGTGATGGACACGACCCTGATCACTGGCAAGCGTCTCCCCCACTCCCACATCCCCACCCTCTACTCTCCTCAGGGTAAGAGCATAAACCGAGATCTAGTCTATTGACGCACGCAGTCCATCGAATAGACTTGAAAAGATCCCGACGCTCATGCCCTAGACGGGTAAGCGCCAGCTACAGAAATACATCAAGCAAGCGCTAATCCCCCTTTTCCCTATCCCCGGTCGCGGCAAAGATTGTGCTAAT
This sequence comes from Oncomelania hupensis, assembly GCA_036898135.1. NCBI lineage: Eukaryota > Metazoa > Mollusca > Gastropoda > Littorinimorpha > Pomatiopsidae > Oncomelania > Oncomelania hupensis. Next base: position 28,084,248 of record CM072524.1, read on the forward strand.
GAGTTGTCAGACGATGATGCGCCTAAAATATATTCTGGCGCCTTGTGCTAGATCTGGTTATCGGCCAGCGCCTTGGAGGAGCTCTTGAGCTAGAAAAAGGGCTATGTAAGAACGACCATTGACTTGGAAAACTATGGTTACTTTTACAATGCCTAGGCCTCCTGTTTCTCGCTTAATACAACGACCTCCATCCTGGCATCGTCCATCTACAAATGAAGTGAAATTACATCAAGATTCCACTCGCCCCAAACCTCCTTCTAAATATTATTACTGATTACGTATGACATTCCATACAAATGATTACTGATTACTTATGACATTCCATACAAATGATTACTGATTACTTATGACATTCCATGCAAATGATTACTGATTACTTATGGCATTCCATACAAATGAAATTCCTATCGAAGTTTACGGTGTGGAAAAACAACACACACCAAACGGCGATGAACACAGACAGATACATCAACTTTATAGGATTAGGTTCGTTAGCTCAACATTGGATGCTCATGTGGAGCACAAGGAGCTATAATGACTCAATGTAAGGTTGCCATTGAAGTCGACAGTACACTACAGTATTGTATATACGTGTGTGTATCTATTTCCATGGAAAAGTGTCGATTTGTCTCTTTGGAATACTTTCTTCCATTCTACACACTGTTGGTTGAAAGTGTGTGTGTGTGTGTGTGTGTGTGTGTGCGTCAGCCTACCGTAGGTTCCCAAGTACTTGGTAAGTTTTTTTACCGGGGTTCTGAGTTACCGTTTCGTTGTGAGTTACTTTTTCCTATGAACTCACAACGTCAAACTCATAAATCACGTAATCAGATCGTAACTAACATCGCCATGCAAATATTTCAACTAACTCAGAATAACGTCAGAGTGTCATTCATACACACACACACATATACACACACTTCGAGAGCAGAATTTTCATCTCATAGCTCTCTCTTCAATTGCCTCATTAAGTTTTTGACCTTTTGTGACCTCAAATCTGATTGGTCTTCGTATGGAAAGACACGAGCGGCTAAACCAATCAACAGAGTTGTCCAACACAGAATGCCCGCCAAAGTTGTGACGCCACATCGTGATCTAGAAATCCGTGCAGCGTGATGCTAAAGGTAAGAAGTCGTTTTTCAGACATTTTTTTGCTTTGACTTTTAACGAATGGCTTCTAGTGATCTATAAAACCGTTTTCCGAGTTGGTTACAAAAAAAGGCTGTTTGCAATCTTATTTGAATGTAAAACTCAGCTCCATGTGAAGTGAGTCTGCACTGCTAGCAGACTGAATGGGGCTGCCAACATATCTGACATTTTGCTGTGCTGTGAGGCAGCCATGACAGTTATTTTAGTTGTAGCTATCCTTGTAGTTTACAAACAATGAATGGTGGGGGCAAATCAAAATTGCTTTCGGCTTACAGTGAAAAATGTGTAGAGTAACTAGATGAACAGCAATTGCTACGATTAATGAAACATAAAACGTCGGCAATCATACATGCCGCTAGATGTAGAGGAGATTTTGACTGTCGGCAGTTAATAAAAGTAAAAGTGACATCCTGAAATTTTGTAAAAGCTAGCGCGATCCCAGTTTAACCTCTGTAAATTATGCAAGATTCTTATAGTAGATTAATCTTTTATTTCTGAGCAAGGAGGTGAATGCGGGAGGTAATGTGAAGGTGACAAGCATTTTGAGTACCACTACCAGTCCAAATACGTAATTAGGCCTAGATCTGGCTGAAAGTGACAGGCCTATCCTTTTGTTTTTATTTTTGGCACCCCGGAACTTTTCACATGACTGTGTAGCTAATGATACATTTTCTGAAAGTGAGCCTAGATTGAAATTTCAAGATGAATATAGTACTGTACATGAATTTGATTTGTATTTTGTGAAAATTAAATATATATACATTGTTGTTAACGTCTTCTTAATAATAGCCTTGTGATAATAATGTATTTTATGAGCCACACTTTTCCTTCGTTCTGTGAGCATCGGGAGTAAGAAGACGGTAACAACAATGTATATTTTCACAAAATACAAATTATTATAGTATCATAATATTATTATAGTATTATACTGCTTTCCACATTCAAATCGAAACAGCCAATTTAATATTATTTACACAAAAACAATACAGCAGACTAAAAGTTACTGCTATAATGAACGATTGCTGGCCGTGCATCTTTCACACTGTCCCAATAAACCACTGGAAAATAGATCAGATTCCGTCTGGACGATAATACGTTTGTTCATAGATCTATTTTAATGTGAATAACCGGTTTCGTTCTTTTGGAGCAAAATCCGAGACTATTTTCGTCGGATCAGCCCCCTTCACCTGTTTTGCGCGGACATGCAGGGCAATAGATCGGCCCGATCGTCTGTTAAAAAAAAGAAAAGAATTCAATGAAAACTAAATTTTAAAAAAAGGTTTTGATTGAGAATGATGATTATGGTAAAATGTAAACAAATGTTTGTTCTTATATAGCGCACATATCTCAATCAAGAGTAACTCGAGGTGCTTTTTAGTACATTGGTCACCGATATAGGAACCTTCACATAAAGTTAGCTTCTGCCGAGATAAGAATTTGGGACCCCTGGATCAAGAATCCGATGCTGTGCAAACTAACCTGACAGCCCATTTGTAAAATAGAAGAACTGAGTCTGATCATAATCTATTATGCAGAGGTGCCAACCAGTACGGATTGACCGTATTTAATTCCGGCGAAGTGAATTAAATACGGAAATACGGTAGCTTTAATAAAAATACGGAGGAGAAGTTGCCGATCGTTTATCTTTGCCAGCGGTGCTTCTGTACCGGTTTCTGGTCTCATAATAGTACTCCTGCACTCACTGAACGTCGCTGTGTTCAACAAGCTGATATTCATGGTGATTTTAGAGTAAAACAAGTGTGATGTTCAACAACCTGATTTTCATCGTAATTTTAGAGGACTGAAAATAGCCTGCTGTTTTAGAGGGAAGCCTGTCGTTATTTAATAGTGTCATTGGCTGGGTTTTGCGAGAAAAAAAAACCTGACAAGTGTGATAACAAATACTGTACTGACAAACGGGTCCGGAAATACTGACAAGAAGATTAGGGGGTTGGCACCTCTGATTATGAAAGTATTGAAACCTTACTTTCTTACACCCCTCCCCCCACCTTCCCCAAACCCTATGTTGCTGGGATCTTTTAAAACTTTGAATAATGCAATTTACTTGCAGAACATGTCATCAGGCTGTGATAATGCCAATGGGTCAGGCTGTGATAATGCCAATGGGTCAGGCTGTGATGACAGTGCTAGTGGGTCAGGCTGTGATGGCAGTACTAGTTGCTCAGGCTGTGATGACAGTGCTAGTGGGTCAGAATATGTCCCCGATACCGAGGACGGTGACACAGACAGCGACACATTCTTGCGTAAGATTTTAAAAATTTTTTGGTACCTGTGTACTCCTTTTAATTTTTACTGTGTATGTGTAGATGGGGGAGGGGTGTTAATTTGCTTTCTCTGCCCAAGCAGGTAGTCTAATGCTGAAAGTGTCGTCTGCATGCAGTCCTACCTCCATAACTATACTTATTCATGATTCAAGTCCAGTGTATGTGTGGGAAAGGAAAGGGTAATATATATATATAATGAGTCAGCTTCCTGAAAGTTTTGTTTTCCTCAGTTATCCATGATACTTGTAGGGTGAGGTGTTTGGCAAAACATTCATATTCACAGTTCTGATAGATCATATAGTGTGCTCTGTTGTGCACATTTGCTCAAGCTCATCAGTTGTGTTCCTTTTTATATTTCTGTGCAGTAATATACTTTTTCAGTTTGGCAGCTCTTTTTTTTTTTTTTTTTTTTTGGAGGGGGGGGGGTAGGGTGAAGGGGGGGGGTTGTCTCTCGAATGCATGCAAACATTGTGAGTATGTAATGTGTGTACGTGCTTTGTTAAAGATTATTATTATTGTCATTATTTGTTTTCATTTAGCTCTAACCGATATCAACCACCTCGCAAAGAGAAAGTGGCGTGCAAGCTTGAAGAAGGCCTCAAGTTTTCCAGGTTGGTTTGAACCTTTTTAAAATAAAAAGAAGATAAACATAATGTAACAAGTTATGTTGAGTTTAAGAATATATAGTATACTAGCCGAATTACCCATGGGGGCCCCAGCAAATTAAATCCATGCCAACTCCCCCTCCCCCCTGAACTGAAAGCCTCACACCCCCCTTCACCTCAAGCACCAAGTAAAAGAATACAATGCACTATAGGTCCCAATCCCCCCTGTCCTGGGTGGCGGCAGTTACGATTCGATTGAGACGCGCACAATTGTTTCGATCATTTTGTTTTATTTTGATTGGGTGTTACTGCGTCATACCCCCGCCGAGGTGCCGGGGGTTTCTGTATAAATAGTATCCCCACTTTCTGGAAATTTAGTGCTTTAAATTCCCACTGTCGCCGTCTTTCTCATTTGTTCTTTCTCATTCCTACTCTGTTCTATCAATCTACTATACTATCTTCTTCTTCGCTAGACCAGTCACCTATCTTTTTTCTTGAAACTCTTCCGGGACAAAACTCCTCATTTGTGTTTGAGGTCTGTTGTATCAGCTTGGAAATATTGGATGCTTGCTGCCAAATGGTCACTAGGGCTTCTATGATGTTATTATTTAGCAATGTAGGCATTTTATATGTATGTGTTTTGTTAATATTTTATAATGATGTTTGTATTCTATTTGGTTTTTGTAAACGGGGGTTCGATAAATTAGAGTATAGCCTCAGCGTCCCAGTGTTACCACTGGGGTTGTTTCAGCAGATCTTTTATGCGGATCAGGGGTGAGTCCTCTTTCAGACAAGTTGTGGGCTTGATTTTGTGGTCCTGATTCGGCTCTTTGCAGTCCGCTGGACCCTGTAAGCAATGAATAACTAACTACTGCGTCATTCTGGAGCATTCTCAGACATTCTCCATTTTTGGGAGGCTATAAAAATAGTGCACTGTCTGCTTGAAGTAAGTCATCTTCAGAAAGAGATCTTGAATGCATTTGTTGATATTGCTGAATAAAATTGGAAAACTTCATACGACGACTCCTGCCTTATTGCTGAGTGAACAGGTTGCGTGGATAAACGAATTAGAGTTACACGAGATTCAAGCATCGGGGCTGAATCTATCATTGATCAATAATCGTGTAACAGCGGCGCTCTGCATCGTAATCCCTCCCCCCAGTCCATCGCAAGGGATTTTAAAAATCCTGATGCTGATGTCCATGACGGGTGAGTGCCAGTTACACAATACACTGCACATGCACCGAGGACAGTGCAGTACTCCATAACTGTTAACAGCGTCATCGGGAACTGGTTCAGAACAACAATCAGTGTGCATCAAGGCTGCCTACTCTCTCCAACACTCTTCAACATCTTCCTAGAGCACATCATGTCAGATGCTCTTGCAGATCACGAAGGCACAGTCAGCATAGGGTGTAGAGCAATTGTCACAGGGCAGCTTGCGATGAAACCGGGGAGAAAGTGTGGATGGGGAGTTAATGAGTTGGGGTAGGTACTGCGCGCTATCGTATGCATGGGTATGCGTGAAAATCGTGGAAACAGCATAAGGGCGGTCTGCCAGTGGAGAAGTTACTCACTGTAAGTCAGAACACGTTTGGCAGAGCGACAAACAAGGTGTGCGGTCTTGTTTTCTCTGTGGTGGTAATGTTCCAGGAGTAAGGTCGGGACAGGTATTAACGTAAATAATATCTGGTTCCAAATAGGAAACTTAGGTGGAGGTGTTACATTGTGGTAGCAAGCTCGAGGAAAAGTTGAGCAAATATCTAAGTTGCGAATTTGTGGTAGGTTAGTGTTAGGTTGAATTCACTAACGGGAACTACTACGTTTTGGATACCTTACTTGGAGTACTGTGTAGGCAAGCAGTGGAAAGGGCTAGCTACAGGTATTTTTACAGTCGAGCCGTTGGGTAAGTGTGATGGTGATCTTTCTTTACTGTGCTAGTGACTGAAGGCCGGCTGTTGGGGTGTTGAACGATAGTTGTGCGTGAGGCTGAGAGAGGAAGTATGGTTGCACTGAGGAGAGGAAGGGTGCGACTGAAGGAGGGAGAATGAGGGAGGAGAATGGGGGTGAAGTGTGATGAAGGTAGGATGGAAGTGGTTGCTGTTGTTGAGGTTGCGGTTGCTCAAGATGGATAATGTGTTGATGATTTCATGTATTCATTTTCAGCATTGTTCATTTCATGCTTTCATAATGTCATTTAGTTTTGAATTATGTGTTGGATTACAAGAGACAGTGGAAGTAGTCAAGGGAAGTGAAATGAACAGCAGTGGCGCTTCCTCAAGATACAGGAAATAGTTAGTTAGTAGGGGGGGAGAGTGTGAGAGGTAGGGGGACAGAATCAGGTGGACATGACATTAACAATACGGCAAGCATGTTGCAGGTTCGTAAGCTTTTCGCAAGCTTTTCATAAGCCTTTCGAAAGCTCTTCGGAAGTCCACCATCGGAAGCGACATCTGGTCGTTTGGACCCGCATCATCGACATCACCTGTTTGTCAGCATCCTCATCGTCCCACAACCCCACCTTTTCCACGGTGAGCGCGACGTCTGCGTACGGGACTGGGCCTCATCGTCGACAGTGTAGCCGACTGGAGGAGTCCGGCTGTGAGGTGTCGACGGTGTCAGGGCCGCCGCAACTACAGCGTCGTCATCATCATCATCATCATCGTCAGCGGCGGGGGAAAGTGACGACACTACCACGCTGGATTTAACAGCGACAGCCGGTGACAACTACGAGGAGGGACGGATACGTCTACAGGAATATCAACGGGGACACCCTACGATCAGGTCGGCTCATTCTTTTTTGTCCCCCTTCTGATACTCGACCCCCTCTGTGCTCGGACTTTTGCAGTGCACAGTCGTTAGTTAGACGTGGTTGATCAGCAACCCCCGTTCATCTGACATTTTCATTTCATTGCTCATTGATCCATTGATTGTTCCATCACCATCTTTCTCGTTTCATGTGTAAATGTTATATGTGTATGAGTGTGTGGTATGAATGAATAAATAGCTTGGAAGTCGTATATCTATTCGTTGTGTTTTCATCCACTTCGCGTCTGCGGGAAACTGTCATTCTGTCTGGGTTGTCTGCGTGTGTAAGGTGTTTGTTTGTGGCGTCTGCCCGGATAGAGTCGTGGCAGTGACATTTGGTGGAGATGCAGGGTAGGTGTGAGTGTGCCCAGACGTGAAGTTGTCTTGTAATTGTCTTGTGGTGTCCGAGTGTGTGAGGCGTGATTCGGTGAGAGTGTGCACCCCAGCGGGTGGTTGGAGGGAGTCGGGTCGCTGTTCAGCGGAGGCTCACAGCCGGCCTAGGTTCGACCACACGTGAGGGAGGGGGCCGTCGCACTCGCCAACCGGTTCGCTACCTTGCAGGCCAGTTTCCACTGTTTGAGTGGGAGGAGGTGGTGATAGGAAGGAAGATAGCTTAGGTAGGTAAGTTAGTATCTAGGGCTAGGCTAGGTTAGGTAGGGTTGTAGGACTTTGACTTGTTGTAGTTGGTTGTTGTTGCTTTCCTTAAGCAGGATGGCATCGATCGAGGAGACTGAAGGAGTGTCACCGATCGCGGCTCGTACGCGTTCTCGCGTGGGTGTCACGATGGACGAGCGCACGATGACGGCAGCAGCTGATACGGGAGTCACCGACTTACTTTCTGCGACCGAGCAGCGGAGATCGCCGGTCAGGTCATCGCGTCGTGGGTCAGTGGACGAGGAGTCGACGACGTTTGAAGCCAGAGACACAGTGAGTGATCCTTTTGTGACGGGATTTGGCGCGACTGGCGGGATGTCAGCAGGCACCGACTTCCAGGGAGACCAGGGTCGACTGAGCGATGCAACGAGGCCGAAGAGGTTCGAGACCAATCCTTACCGTTCGGTCTACAAGATCGAGGCGGCACCGACGCCGAGGACAGGACTGTTCCCGGACGAGACGCCGATGGAGAGGATCCTGAGGCTCGCCAAGCGCGAAGGACTGAAGGGCCAGGCAGCGTTAGACTACGCAGTGGACCAAGCGGCTAGGGAGGAGGAGGCAAACCAGAGGATGAGGGAGAGGGAGATAGAGCTGAAGGCGAGCGAGAGAGACGCAGATCGGAGAGAGAGAGAGAGGGAAAGAGAACACGAACTAGCGATGGCGCAACTTAGGTTGCAGGAAGGCGCCGGGAACTGCAGGGATCGTCAACCCGAGTTTGAGACAGTTAAGCTCCGGTTGCCATTCTTCGAGGATAAGGACGACCTAGAAACCTACTTGTGTCAGTTCGAGCGATTCGCCAAGGCTCAAGACTGGAACAAGGACACGTGGGCTATTCGTTTGGGGACCTTGCTGAAGGGGAAGGCGAGGGAAGTTTACGTTGGCTTGAACGAAGACGACTCTGCCGACTACGAGATCCTGAAGGCAGCGTTGTTGGTACGTTTCAACCTGACGGCCGAGACGTATCGCAAGAAGTTTCGCCAGCTACGAAGGGAGCCACCGGAGACTTTTAAACAGTATCTACGGAAGTCAGAGTTGTTCCTGGAACGCTGGATGGGACTTGCGAACAAGAAGGCCACGTATGGAGACTTGCTGGACCTAGTGCTGATGGAGCAGATGATCAACGGTATGACGCCAGAACTCGTCACGTTTGTGCGCGAGCGCAACCCAGCAACAGTGGAGGAGGCCGCGACGTTAGCGCAGCAGTATGTCGACGCCAGAGCCGGAACCAACGTACGTTTTCCACCCCGTCAACCCTTTACGCCCAGGGACAAGAGCGAGGGCCGCGAGCCAGCGGGACCGCGACCCAACTCGCCTGACAAGCGGGTGTGCTACACTTGCGGACAGAAAGGGCATCTGAAGCGAGATTGTCCGAAACGCAGCGAGCGGAGTGGAGGAGCGTTGCGCATCTTGAAGGAGGCAGGCAAGGAGGGAGATCCTCGGTTCCAGAGCCAAGTGGTAGTGGAAGGTGTTCCGCTGACGGCTGTGAGGGACACGGGGGCCGACTTGATTTGCCTGCGGAAGGGAGAGGTTGCCAACCTTATCTACACAGGACGCACGCGGCGCGTAGGATTCGCCGTTCGCCAGCTATCCAAGTCGCTACCGACAGCATGGGTACAGCTGGAATCACCGTTCTACACCGGGAGGGTGGAGGTAGTCGTAGTACCAGACTTGATCTACCCAGTGGTGATCGGCAACTGGGCGAGGACAGAACAGCAACGTGATACAGCACTGCCAGTGTTTGCCGAGGGGAGTGCTGAGTGTTGTGCTGTGCAGACGCGAGCGAAGCCAGCCAAGGACCAAGTCGCTACGGAACCAGTGGTGGTCGGGCCGAGTATGAACATCGTCGCGACGCCGAAGGAGATTCGTCAACTACAGTTGGAAGACAACGAACTTGCGAAGGTGCGACAGCTAGCGGACCGGAAGGCAGGAAAGGAGCAGCGAGGCAAAGGGCAAGTGGCATTTGTCTGGAAGCAAGGCCTTTTATACCGCGAGTACACAGGACAGGACAAGGTGGATCGCAGCCAGTTGGTGGTACCAGCCAAGCTTCGTCCAGAGGTACTGCGCACGGGACACGACGCACCCATGGCTGGACATCTGGGAGCCAAGCGGACCCTAGATCGAGTGTGGACTGAGCACTACTGGCCAGGGATGTGCCGTGACGTCAGGAAGTACTGTACTTCATGCGACGTGTGCCAGCGGACGACGCCGAAGGGAAGTGCCAGGAAGGTGCCACTAGGACGGATGCCAGTCAGGAGGGTACCGTTTCAGAGAGCCGGCAAGAACAGGAAGTTGAAGCGTTACATAGTACGCGGAGCAGAACCAGAACCGACGGTGGCCGTCGTGTTGGACCAAACTGAGACAGAGGGAACCACAGATATCAGCTACCAGGGCGCTGTACCACTGATACCGCTTCAGGCGAGCGAAGGGCGTGTGGACGTACAGATAGACACGGAGCTGTCTGCACTATACGAGAGAGCGTTGCCGCTAACCAACCTGGACGAGTGCGAGGTGGTGTCAACTGACGACAGCCCTATGCGTATACATCCGCATCTGCTACCATTTTCACAGATGGAAGTCGTCGAGGGTGAAGTGGGACCGATGCTGGAGTTCGGGGTTATCGAGTCGTGTACATCGCCGTACAGAGCACCGATCGTGCGGGTAAGGAAGAAGGGAGAGGTCAACAGAAGGGATGACTGCCAGAAAGTTTTCGACAATCTGAGGGAGGCAAGTGAGCCAGCAGTAAAGCTACCGAACTTGGATAGGGAGTTCATCTGGAGGACGGACGCACCTCAACAGTGCCAGACTCACCCGATGGGCTATGCAGCTGCAGGCCTATGTCTTCACAGTTCGACCGATACCAGGAAGAGACAACATCGAAGCGGATTTCCTCAGCAGATCTGACCCTGTGGAAGATTAAGTTTTGAACTCTCCGTAGTTTCGTCTTGGGAGGGGGGTGTGTCACAGGGCAGCTTGTGATGAAACCGGGGAGAAAGTGTGGATGGGGAGTTAATGAGTTGGGGTAGGTACTGCGCGCTATCGTATGCATGGGTATGCGTGAAAATCGTGGAAACAGCATAAGGGCGGTCAGCCAGTGGAGAAGTTACTCACTGTAAGTCAGAACACGTTTGGCAGAGCGACAAACAAGGTGTGCGGTCTTGTTTTCTCTGTGGTGGTAATGTTCCAGGAGTAAGGTCGGGACAGGTATTAACGTAAATAATATCTGGTTCCAAATAGGAAACTTAGGTGGAGGTGTTACATTGTGGTAGCAAGCTCGAGGAAAAGTTGAGCAAATATCTAAGTTGCGAATTTGTGGTAGGTTAGTGTTAGGTTGAATTCACTAACGGGAACTACTACGTTTTGGATACCTTACTTGGAGTACTGTGTAGGCAAGCAGTGGAAAGGGCTAGCTACAGGTATTTTTACAGTCGAGCCGTTGGGTAAGTGTGATGGTGATCTTTCTTTACTGTGCTAGTGACTGAAGGCCGGCTGTTGGGGTGTTGAACGATAGTTGTGCGTGAGGCTGAGAGAGGAAGTATGGTTGCACTGAGGAGAGGAAGGGTGCGACTGAAGGAGGGAGAATGAGGGAGGAGAATGGGGGTGAAGTGTGATGAAGGTAGGATGGAAGTGGTTGCTGTTGTTGAGGTTGCGGTTGCTCAAGATGGATAATGTGTTGATGATTTCATGTATTCATTTTCAGCATTGTTCATTTCATGCTTTCATAATGTCATTTAGTTTTGAATTATGTGTTGGATTACAAGAGACAGTGGAAGTAGTCAAGGGAAGTGAAATGAACAGCAGTGGCGCTTCCTCAAGATACAGGAAATAGTTAGTTAGTAGGGGGGGAGAGTGTGAGAGGTAGGGGGACAGAATCAGGTGGACATGACATTAACAATACGGCAAGCATGTTGCAGGTTCGTAAGCTTTTCGCAAGCTTTTCATAAGCCTTTCGAAAGCTCTTCGGAAGTCCACCATCGGAAGCGACATCTGGTCGTTTGGACCCGCATCATCGACATCACCTGTTTGTCAGCATCCTCATCGTCCCACAACCCCACCTTTTCCACGGTGAGCGCGACGTCTGCGTACGGGACTGGGCCTCATCGTCGACAGTGTAGCCGACTGGAGGAGTCCGGCTGTGAGGTGTCGACGGTGTCAGGGCCGCCGCAACTACAGCGTCGTCATCATCATCATCATCATCGTCAGCGGCGGGGGAAAGTGACGACACTACCACGCTGGATTTAACAGCGACAGCCGGTGACAACTACGAGGAGGGACGGATACGTCTACAGGAATATCAACGGGGACACCCTACGATCAGGTCGGCTCATTCTTTTTTGTCCCCCTTCTGATACTCGACCCCCTCTGTGCTCGGACTTTTGCAGTGCACAGTCGTTAGTTAGACGTGGTTGATCAGCAACCCCCGTTCATCTGACATTTTCATTTCATTGCTCATTGATCCATTGATTGTTCCATCACCATCTTTCTCGTTTCATGTGTAAATGTTATATGTGTATGAGTGTGTGGTATGAATGAATAAATAGCTTGGAAGTCGTATATCTATTCGTTGTGTTTTCATCCACTTCGCGTCTGCGGGAAACTGTCATTCTGTCTGGGTTGTCTGCGTGTGTAAGGTGTTTGTTTGTGGCGTCTGCCCGGATAGAGTCGTGGCAGTGACAGCAATCTCCAATCTTCGTTTTGCGGATGACATTGATGGATTGGCTGGAGAGGAACAAGAACTTGAACAGCTTGTACAGAGGCTTGACACCACCTCCAGAGCTTATGGAATGGAAATAAGTGCAGAGAAGACCAAAATGATGACCAACAACACCAATGGCATCAACACGGACATCAAAGTCCAAGGCCAATCCCTCAACACAGTGCATAGCTTCAAATATTTAGGAGCCATTGTTCAGTCAATGGGTCCTGACAGGAAGTCCTCTCCAGGATCACACAAACTGCTGCCCTGACAAGGTTGAAGCCCATTTGGAAAGACAGGACCATCAGTCTACATTCCAAAGTAAGACTGCTGCGCTCCCTTGTCATCTCTATCTTCCTATATGCTTGCGAAGCATGCACCATCACAGCAGATCTACAACGAAGAATACAAAGCATGGAGATGAGGTGCTACAGAAGACTTCTGGGCATTTCCTATACCCAACACATCACCAACGACGAAGTCCGACAGACCATCACGCAAGCCATTGGACAACACGATGACCTGCTCACAGTGGTGAAGAAACGGAAACTCCGATGGTATGGCCACGTCACCAGAACATCAGGCCTTGCAAAGACCGTTCTGCAAGGCACAGTGCAAGGAGGTAGAAGAAGAGGGAGACCGAAAAAGAGGTGAGAGGACAGCATTCGAGAATGGACTGGTTTGACACTGAGCGAAGCCATCAGGGCTGCTGAGGACAGAGAGGGATGGAGTATGCTGGTCAAACAATCATCTGTGGTGCCCCTACGACCTCCCGGTTACGGACCGATAAAGCAGCCTGAAGTTGGGTATTGCACCAATACACCCATCGTGCACATATATTCCCCCTGTCCTGGGTGATGCTGCTTGCACGCATTCCATAGCACGGACTTCACACACTCTTGTTTAACTTTTTATCAGTACAACTTATGTTAATCTGATGAATAAAAATTGATGCAACAAAAGTTTAACTTTTTCACTCCCTCATCTCCCCCCTCCCTCTCTGCCTTCCCCCTCTGCCTGCCTTCCCCTCACTCACCACGTGTCCTGGGTGGCGCTGCTCTGCGGCTGCCACACTTTCTGTGTGAGACATGTATAACATGAATACATCCAGCATGCACCATAGGTGCTAATCCCCCTAGTCCTGGGTGGAGCTGCTCGCATGCAGTCTATCGCATTGACTTATGTGTTAGCGTTCATTATCATTTAGCGTTCATTATCATCCAGCGCCTTGAGCAGCCCTTGTGCTGGTAAAGCGCTATATAAGAGCAGTATAAGAACACCTCTTGACTACCGAGAAAGAGCCATCTTCAACTAGACCAACATGGGAACTGTCTCAAAGGCAACTCTCAAAAGTTCTTAAGGATGGGCGGAGCGCGTATGGGCATTCCCGAGCGTTGAGAGGTCATTTTGAACAGAACAGAACTGAACTTAGACCCGTTTTGTGAGAGGTCCTGATTCGGCTCATCATAGTCCGTTGGACCCTATAACTAAGCAATAAATAGCTAACTAAAGTGGTGTTAGTGCAAAAGTGTTCACAGTTGTAGTAGACATGTATCAAAAAGCTAAATCGTGTGTAAAGACAAAAAAATTGCCTGTCTGCTTAGTTTACGTGCTATGTCGGGGTAATGCAAGGAGTAAATTTATCGCCGATACTTTTTTTCATTGTTTTAAAATGATTTAAAGTTGTTTCTGGCACAATATGGTGACGGTGTAAAGTTGCCACACTGATTAATTAAATTTTTCTGATGTTGAAGATTGTCCATTTAATTTTGCTCCATATGCTGATGACCAGCATTGCTATCGGAAACAGTTGAGGACATGCACAAATCTTTAGACGGCTGTACGTATGTGTGACATAGACCATGAATGCAGATCAACTGAGAAGAATTCAAGCAATGGAACTGAGATGCTACAAAAAGATCATTGGCATCTCATTCCTCGTCCATGTCATGAACGAAGAAGTTCGCAGAATCATCACAGCGAATATTGGCCCATACGAAGATCTCCTTACAACTGTGAAAACAAAAACCAGGAAACTCCGCTGTTACGGTCATGTTACAAGATCCAATGGCCTGGTAAAGACTATCCTCCTGGGAACTGTCGAGAAGAAGAGACACAGAGGCAGACAGAAGCAAAGATGGAGCAACGACATTGAAGTATGGACAGGGAAGCCATTTGGAAAAACCCAAGCCCTGGCTCATGACCGTGAAAGATGAGCAGCAGACTGGTACACAGCTCATCACAGTGGCGCCTCAACGACTCCACCCAGAGTCAATGCAAGAAAAAATATGGTTTGAATATTAACATTGCAAAAACTAAAGTGATGATGTTTTCAAGAGACATTTTTCCAGATCTATGTTGATAATTTAAAAAGCTTGTGAGTCGTATAGGCTTTGACCTACTACTTGTATTTAACATTGACTATGTTTGTGTTCAAAGGAATCAACTAGTTTTTAATGCGTAGTAATGATTTTTTTCCCACAGCCACTGACCAGGCAGTTTTATCATCGTACACCACAACAGATCGCACAGCTATATAACGCATCAAGAAGAGACCAGGAGATGGCTTCTACATCTCGAGAAAGCGAGCTGTCGTCAAAGTCGAGATGGAAAAGGTCAACAATTAACCAGAAGATGGTGTCAAGATCATCTACTAAAAACTCTAAAAAGAAGATGGCAAAGACATCATATGTGAGCGAAACGTCGAGAAACAGGGATTTCTTGTCCGCAGAACATAAGCAACTGATTCAGAATCACTTCAGGAGCCATATTCTGGAAAGAAGTTTGCCTGGAAAGTCGGAGTGTGAGGAATTCATTTGAACGAATGACTCATTCAAGCAAGTCGTGGCAAAAGATCAAAGATACTGTTAGGAATGAGATTGAAAAAACAAGACGACAAATTAAAAAGCTTCAATCCTAAACATGAGTTCATTCAGTTAAGAACATAATCACTCAGTCTCTTCTACATGACACTTCTGGAGTTTTTGCTTTCTGTTGTAGCAAACATGTGTCTATTTGATCATCTCTTTCACTTTTTTTTTTGTGGCGCTAAATTGTTCGTGTTTGAAAAATGGTTTGTTTTAAAAGTGTGTAAACGAAATGCTTTTAAAACCACACAAGCAACACGTTTATACAATTCTTAGCTTATGCATAAGAAGTATTTCAAAATTGTTCTATACAATTGTAGCCTGATGTGCTACATCTGTCTGCCCTGTCAGTCAATTAAAAAGCGATTTTGGAATGTGTTGATAAATTGAGCGATAATTTTGGGTGCCCCTTGGCACATCTTAAGCATTAAATACTGTAAGATAGTGTGGTAAGTGGGGACAATTTACCGTTTTCATAGACCATGCCTGTCTTTTTAAAAATATCAATCGCTAACATGTAATGTACACATGTACAAATTATTTATTTATTTGGTATGATATAGATATATGTGGCGCTCAACGTGGACAATTTTTTGTATGTTATTGTAAACTGCATAATGTGAACATTAGGCAGATGACTTGCCTAATGTTAAAAATTGTCAACATTAGGCAGAAAATTGACTAATGTTCACATTATGCAGCTCCATTTTGCCCGATATGAACAGGTTTGCCTAATTTGAACAATCATGTTTATTTGGAGAGAGAGCGAACGAAAGAGAGAGAAGCAGATAAAGTAGACGTAGAAGCAGAAATAAGACTAGTAGAGTTATCTCGATGGAATAGCAATTTATTCAAAAGAGAAGATAACAAGATAAAAAAAATAATAACTAACTGAAATGCAAAGAATAATAGGATACAGCAGATACATGTAGAAATTTATTTCGTCATAATGCATGTCTAATTTACAAAACTCACAAAATACATTAGAAAACTTCAAAGATACATTTTAAAATCTCTTGCAGGGAAAGAAACATACAATAATGTGTGTGGCGTATTGCTGAAAAATAGAAATAGGCAAAAATTGAACAGATAAATGTTTTTACAATTTGATCTCAGGGCCTAGAAATTGTTGCATGATCTGCCATGGTGACGGCGGCAGTTACACTTAATTTCTTTTTTCACGCAGCTGCATCGTCCCGATGTACACTTAGTTGTACATTGGTGTAAAATAAAATCTTCAATCCATTAAAAATAAACACACTGAACAGCACTCAAAATATGGAGAGAAAAAAAAAGGTGAGAAGACAGGTGAAGGAATACTCAGTCCTTAATGAGAAAGAAAACTACACAATAGAAAGGGAAATAGAAAAATCTAAGTGTAAAATAAAAATGTTTACCCATTCTCTCTCTCTCTCTCTCTCTCTCTCTCTCTCTCTCTCTCTCTCTCTCTCTCTCTCTCTCTCTCTCTCTCTCTCTCTCTCCAAATAAACATGATTGTTCACATTAGGCAAACCTGTTCATATCGGGCAAAATGGAGCTGCATAATGTGAACATTACTCAATTTTCTGCCTAATGTTGACAATTTTTAACGTTAGGCAAGTCATCTGCCTAATGTTCATATTATGCTGTTTGTTGCCTAGTGCTCACATTAAAGGCAATTGTCCACATTGAGCATAACATATATATTGCTGGTATATTAAAAAAATGCATATTTATTTTGCAACATCCTCTTTTTTTCAGTATATGGTCAGTGTTACCACATTTCTGAAATTTCTTAAATGATCTGCTTTTATCTGCAAACCGTTAAGGAAAATGATTTTGAATTTAGGTTATGAACTATTGCGTTGTTGTTTTTTAATGCAAGGTACAGTACACTGCAATATATCTGCTGAATTTGTGAGACGGTAGAGGGCATACAGTACAATGCATGTATAATAAGGAAGATTTTCCCTATGTCAGGTGGATGAACATTACTTGGGACACCCTCAGCCTTTACAGAAATGACAGGTACAATGCACACATGCATTCAAACCCCCGTTGAGGTGCCGGGGGTTTCAGTATAACTCATTTGCTCTTTCTCATTCCTGCTCTGTTCTATCAATCTGCTATACTATCTTCTTCTTTGCTAGACCAGTCATCCACCTTTTTCCTTGAAAACTCTTCCGGGACAAGACTCCTTATTTGTGTATGATGTCTGTTGGATCAGCTTGGGAATATTGGATGCTTTCTGCCAGGTGGTCACTAGGGCTTCCTGTGATGTTATTATTTAGCAATGTAGGCATTTTATATGTATGTGTTTTGTTGATAATTTATAATGATGTTTGTATTCTATTTTGTTTTTGTAAACGGGGGTTCGATAAATTAGAGTACAGCCTCAGCATCCCCTGGGTGGGATGTCTTTATTGTAAAGTGACTGGCTGGTGGAGAGCTTTCAGTTTTACCACTAGGGTTGTTTCGGCAGATCTTTTATGCGGAATAGGGGTTGTCCGGTCCTAATTTGGCTCGGAAGAGTCCGCTGGACCTAAAGCAATAATCATGTAATGTAATGTACATGCATTCAATTAGATGTGTAAAATAATTCAGTAAGAATTCATGAACAAATTGATTACATTTTATTTTTCAAGTGTTCTTGTGGGAATCATTGTAAATGTATTTTTATATTTGTATATGTGTGTTTAGATCATAACCATGTTTAAGATGTTGTAAGAGTGTAGACCCGTTTCGTGAGAGGTCCTGATTCGGCTCATTGTAGTCCGCTGGACCCTATAGGCAATGAATAAACTAAATGCATAATAAACTGCAGTTCTCATAAATCCCCACCAACCTTGTGTTTATAAATAATTTGTGCATTTGTTTTTTTAATTCATTAATTGTGCATGTGTACTTTTTCCCTTAAATATGCTGTAAACACTTTGTAATTAATTAAAGGCACTCTATGTGAGATAGTTAATCGTTGCTTAAAAGATCCAGCGGACTACAGTGAGCTGAATGCACCTCCCGTCAGCACGACTTAGTTTTATTTACTTTGGGATGTGGTAGAGTAGTCATAATATTATCATCAAATTGTACTTTTGTATTTGTATGTGCGTGTTTTGTGCATGTTTTTGATCTTGTGAGATTTTAGACCCGTTTTGTGAGAGGTCCTGATTCGGTTAACGTAGTCCGCTAGACCCTTATAAGCAATGGATAACTAACTAAATGAGCAGAGTCAGGACCTCAGTAGTTGAAATTTCACAAATCAATACGACACATTTTGGTGCGGAATTTTATCTAGTTTTCTCATCACTATGGTTTTATTTGTGTGGTGACATGCGTTATTATTTTTTTCCAACATGGTGTTGACATGGGTTGGATGGTTGTAGAGCATGGTTTTTGTTGTTGTGACTATTGTGTTTACTATAGTGCAATGTAGGTCACGGTCTCGACACGTCACGCAGATCAAATCATTTCACGGTGTTGATCTAAACTTATCGTTCACATTTAAACCAAAACCTCTTTTTGCAGCAATAGCTGCAATCGTAAAGTACTGCACACTTTTCCCCTTTGTGTTTCTGATTTTGTAAGAAAAATATACCCGTTTCATGAAAGATCTGTTTCGTGAGAGGTCCTGATTCGGCTCATCGTAGTCCGTTAAATCCTGTAAATAATGAGTTGCATCGTAGTCCGTTAAACCCTGTAAATAACGAGTTACTAATTAATCCCATATCCCCCCCCCCCCCCCCACCTTCCCTCATATTACCTTGCCCAACGGAGTTGAAAACGCTGTCCATCGCTTTCTGCAGTGTCCGTTTTTGTGCTCGGGACGCCGTCGTGCTCTCGTTATTGGCTTCCCGCAGCATTTTGTTCAGACAAGCACTTTTTAACATATCAGTTTTAAACCAGATTTTTTTTTTAGAAGTTGACTGTGTAAAGATCTTTTAGTTTTTAAGAGATGTTGGGTTGTTTTTAAAGATTTACGTATTATTATAAAGTTTTCATTTGATTATTTTTGAGGTCCTGATTCTGCAATACTTTGTGATTGTGGACTATTGCTGGTAGTTGTGGTGCATGGACTGAGCAAGGTATTTGGTTTAGGTGTGAACAATAAGTTTAGATCAATTCCGGGGTTGATTTGTGCTCTGCGTGAAAGCGCTCACATATTGTCTACACTTTGTACGATAGTAAACACAGAGTAATACTTGAAGCTGAAAGTCAACAATCAGCCATCCCATGTCAAGCGCCTATGGTTTCTTCTTAGCCAAGCATATAAAGTTATGAATGTTTGCATAAAGCATGTTTTAGTTTTATTCACGTTCACAAATTGTTCATTTCTTTTGCAATTATGATGGATTACTTACGTGAATACAGAGTTACATGTATATAAGATTATATTCATTTTCAGTGGCTGCTTATTGTTCTGTACACCCGTGTGAATACCGGGGTATCTTTCATTATCGTGTCCATACTTTCTGAAAATTTAGTAAGACCAGTTGTGTCTGTTTTCTGTTGTTGTTTTTTGTAATTGAATAAAACTTTTCGTTTTAAACCTATCTTTCACTGGCGTGTTCTGTGTATACTATTGATGTTATAGTCTGACCTTTCTATCACCCCTCCAGTTTGCATGTGACTTGTATGTTATAAGTGCACACATAATCATGGTGAGTAATGATTTGACTTGAATTTGACTAAAGTCCTGCTCTGCCATAGACAGTCTCGGGAAGAAGGTTATAATTGGAGTATGTAGAAGTGCAGGTGGATAAAAATAGTAAACAGAAAGGCGAGTCTACAGAATGATAAGGGCAATTATTGAAGCAAACATTTCTACCAGGTAAAAGAAGTGAGAGGGTTCCGGTGAGAAGCGGACTTACAAATACAGCAACTGATATTCAAAGTACAATGAACACTTCAAAAAACAAAAAAAAATCAAAAGACGTAGCTTCACGATTTTTTGCTCTTTATTTACATTTGTTTGATGAAGATGCATATGTCAAATGTTCACAAAGCTTGGTTCCACTAAGCTAAAACAAAGACCATGAGTTTTTCCCCCACTGTATACAATACAGTCTTTAGTGCCTCACGAACGAATTGTCACAGGTACAAGATGCCATCAAAGTAAATTAACAACAGTCAAACATTTATTATTAAAAACTCTTCTCACCCAGACTCTTCTTTCTCCATCCAAACCTCTCCAACCAAAGTTTATTTTTGTGTCCTTATTCCATACACCCTTCTAACTCCTCCCCCCCCAGCACTCCCCTCCAACCCTCACCACCACACATCCTTGCTACAATTAACTATCTAAAACATTTGAATAATAGTAACAGTCATAAACGTTTTACCAATAATAGAAATTATGCAACATACATTTCAATTTATTTATTTATTTTTAAAATTCACGTCTGTGATATTATACGAAATTAAAATATAAACAAATTTAACATATAATTAATTAGGTAGTTCATTAACGCTAGTCCCATGCGGGAAAGCGAGATCTATGCTGAAAATAACGTTTTCAATTTCCGACAGCTTTCAGTATACGGCATATTATTGAAAATGGAAACTTCAGAAATGAAGTTGGATTCTTTGTCTTTTACCCCATGCTATTTGTTTGCAAAATGTGCTTGGATTGAATGCGTGTGCGAGTTATTTTCTGTCTTTTGCCGTACATGTGATATATTTGTTTCCAACTAATTATTACTCCAATAGTTTTTGTTTCTCAGTTGTTGTTTTTTTAAGGATTAAAAGGAATAATTGTTCCTTTGCTGAAACCGGAAGTGCAAGACTAGGCCTAGCGACGAGTAGCGTAGCTTACACTGCTAACCCTTACGCATCACCATTCCTTCTTCCTTCCCCCTTCCCCCCCCCCAAGTTAATCCGAGTTTATGGTCCATTAAACTAGTGTGATTACTAATTTGTTTCTCATGACAAGCAATGTGATATAATGAAATTAGAAACGAGTTAAAAATAATTAAAAAAAAACAAAATTTTGTTTTGGGACAATAAAAGTAAAACTGAAAGTAAACAGGCCTTCATAGTATTCTGAACCTGGTTCTGAGCAAGAAGTCTTGCTTCTTGATTGTCACAGGCACACCACTGGTATTGTACAACCGCCTGTGGCCTCGGGGCGCAGTGGATAAGTCGCCGGTTTCCTATGCCGAAGGTCGCGGGTTCGATTCCCGCAAGGGGCGAACGTATGTGACTTAGGTACGAGACTATTGAGGTCACCGAGGGTTTTCTCCGGGCACTCCGGTTTCCTCCCTCCCTTCAATAATGGTACAGGACGCAGTCAATATAAAAATTTCAAAAATAGAAATTCAATTTTCTTTCCGTCTTCTAATAGCGATCTCCTTGCCTTTACACCACCTGTTTGCGTGATGGATGTGTATTTGGTGTGTGTGAGGGTGGATGAGACAGGTGAGCGTGTATGTTGGTATAGATCGCCGCGCTTTGAGCTTGATTGATTTGGGGAAAGGCGCGTATATAGCATCCTGTATTATTATTATTATTATTATTATTATTATTATTATTATTATTATTATTATTATTATTATTATTTCGGTGCTGAACCACTTGAGCAGCTACCCAGTCTTCTTCCTGAAGAAAGGATGCAGCCACAGGGCAGGAAGCAGTTGCTTTTTGACACTCAGGAGGAGGAGTATGAAGATCAGGACAGAGAGATCGATTGTGAAGAAGGCGGGAGTGAAGACATTGACTTCGACTTTAAGAACTTCACATTTGAGAGGGTTGGATAAATCATAGCAGTGTACTATGTGGAAGGTTACTTTGTTGGGGAGGGGACATCAGTTTTGAGTGAGGAGGAGGGGACAGTGAACTTTGTTAAAAGTGCAAGAGGCACTGAGGATGTGTTTCGCTGGTCCAGCTGGTCTGACTGCTGCCACATTCCTGCATCGGTTGTTTTTGGACGCAACATTGTACATGCACCATTTTCTTCTTCTGTCAGAACATTCACAGTCGAATCTCCTGCAAACCTGCCTGCCATGTACACCTGTTTGAAGCAGTACTTGACTGACAACTTTGTTTGACTAACTTTGAAGAAGGGGTATATGCATTTGACTGTCACTTCTCATCCGACTGTGCACTTTGCAAGAATTTAGTTTTCTCCAGAGAACTGTGAACAATGTTAGTAAATATCTTACTTGATGAACACATATTTGTGAAGTTAAAATTGTAATCAATCTAAACAGCAAAAATCATGGCCGTATTTTCAGTAGTTTTTTTTTTATATTTTAATCTGAAATGTGCTCCCCTCTAAATTTCCTTAGGTTTCCGCTGGAGAACCTGGAGGCTGTGTGCACTTTTTTGGATTATTTTAAACATTACACTGAATTTTACTGATGTCTGTAAAGATTGTACTGTCATCAATCTACAAACCAAAAATTATGGTTGTATCTTAAATAGTTTCTGAATTATTGGCATTGAAGTGCGAGAAATTATAACTTTCCCGTTTTTCTGCTTGACAAATTGAGTTTTTTGTCATTGTTGAGGCTCTTATTCTCCAAAAGTATTGAACTAAGCTGTCTGAAAAACTGGCCATGTTCTACACAAATTTATTTGGAATATCTGAAAGTTTCAGACAGCTGCTATACATATTGTGTAAATTGTGATGACCCAAAGTTGCCCCCCATCCCCCTCCCCCTCCCCCTCCCCGTGCAATGTTGCGATGGTTTTAATTGTGTTTTTTTGTTAAGTTTGCATGCTTGCTGACAGAAGCCATATGAGATTAGAGGGCTAGAACTATGTGTTTTATCTATTCCTGGTTGCTGATAAAGTTGCCCTAGTTTACAGTTTTGAACATTGTCGCGACAGCGTATATACTAAACTATCAATATCTCAGGAACTAATAAAGGTATCCACTCACTTTGGTGTGTGGTTTGCTTGTACTTTATTTTTCCTTCAAGACATCACAAAACATACACTCTCACTTAATTTAAATTAAATAAAATGAACAAAAATAAATGAAATGTAAAAAAAAACAGAAACAGCTACCAAGAATTGAAGAATAAAGAAATATAGCAAAACTTGAAACTTGTTCCAATTATAATGGATATAAAAACAATCAAATTTATGGTTTGACCCTGGCACCTGTGCTAAAACTTTATGAATTTGTAATTTTTTTAAATACACATAGCTTTTTAAATAACCAATATTTCTCTCGTTTTCTCTTTCTATGATGATTGTCACACGTTTGAATGGTTTCTAGTTTAGCATATATTTAAATTCTTGGAAAACTAAATTTTGTTAAAATATCACATGCATTTGTAATGAAAATATAACCGTTCAACACTTGCGAGTACAATGCAATGATATAAAGAGATATTTACTGAGCAATTATCATAAATTGAATAACATTCAAGATTTTAGATAAATTTCAATATTTGAAATTATTGTTACAAAACGGTGTTGTCACAGTGACATTAAATACATACAAAAGGCAAAAAGGAAATGTGTCTGTAACATAATAAACACAGGAAGTGTGTATGACTCGCTGCTCATAACTGTCTTTGTAAGTTACTTCCTCATGAATATTCATGTATTCATACCTCACAAACCCCTTGAAAAATCAACTATTGAAAAATGAGCCTTAGGCCTCAATAGTCTACAGGGCTGAATTCAACACTTCCTTCTGATCTGTTAACAATCTCCAGAATGTACTTGCTTATAATGGTTATCATAATATCACAGGAAGTGTGTATAACTCGCTGCGGTGGTAAAAAACATCATAACTCACAATGATGGGTAGACGGGTAGGTGTGTGTGTGTGTGTGTGTGTGGGTGTGTGTGTTTGGGTGTGTGTGTGTGTGTGTGTGTGTGTGTGTGTGTGTGTGTGTGTGTGTGTGTGTGTGACAGCTTCCATTCTACACACTGTTGGTTGAAAGTGTGTGTGTGTGCGATTGTGTTTGTGTGTGTGTGACAGCTGTTTTTAATGCGTTGAGAGAGAAGATGAGATAATAATTTTATTTTGCAATCTATCCTATCCTATCCTGTCCCATAACCCGAAGGTCGTAGGGGCACCACAGATGATCGCTTAACCAGCATACTCCATCTTTCTCTGTCCTCAGCAGCCCTCATGGCTTCGCTCAGTGTCAAACCAGTCCATTCTCGAATGTTGTCCTCCCACCTCTTTTTCGGTCTCCCCCTTCTTCTACCTCCTTGCACTGTGCCTTGCAGAATGGTCTTTGCAAGGCCTGATGATCTGGTGACGTGGCCATACCATCGGAGTTTCCGTTTCTTCACCACTGTGAGCAGGTCATCGTGTTGTCCAATGGCTTGTGTGATGGTCTGTCGGACTTCAACGTTGGTGATGTGTTGGGTATAGGAAATGCACAGAAGTCTTCTGTAGCACCTCATCTCCATGCTTTGTATTCTTCGTTGGAGATCTGCTGTGAGGGTCCATGCTTCGCAAGCATATAGGAAGATGGAGATGACCAGAGAGCGCAGCAGTCTTACTTTGGAATGTAGACTGATGGTTCTGTCTTTCCAAATGGGCTTCAACCTTGTCAGGGCAGCAGTTGTTTGTGCGATCCTGGAGAGGACTTCCTGTCGAGACCCATTGTCTGACACAATGGCTCCTAAATATTTGAAGCTGTGCACTGTGTTGAGGGATTGGCCTTGTACTTTGATGTCCGTGTTGATGCCATTGGTGTTGTTGGTCATCAAGTTGGTCTTCTCTGCACTTATTTCCATTCCATAAGCTCTGGAGGTGGTGTCAAGCCTCTGTACAAGCTGTTCAAGTTCTTGTTCCTCTCCAGCCAATCCATCAATATCATCCGCAAAACGAAGATTGGAGATTGCTCTGCCCACTATGCTGACTGTGCCTTCGTGATCTGCAAGAGCATCTGACATGATGCGCTCTAGGAAGATGTTGAAGAGTGTTGGGGAGAGTAGGCATCCTTGACGCACACCGATTGTTGTTCTGAACCAGTTCCCGATGACGCTGTTATGGAGGACTGCACTGGTAGCCTTGTCATACAGGCTTTTGATGACTTCTATAATTTTAGGGCTGATGTTGTACACTTTCATGGTTGCCCATAGAGCTGCATGCCAGACTCGGTCAAATGCCTTCTTGAAGTCTATGAACACATGATATAGATGTTGTTGGTGCTGTAGGTATTTCTCACAGATTATTCTGAGGTTGAAAATCTGTTCAGTGGTACTACGCCCTGCCATGAATCCTGCTTGTTCTTCAGCTATGATTTGTTCAGCTTGTGGTTTCAACCTGTTGAGTATTATTTTCAGGAGGACCTTGCTTGGATGGCTGATGAGGCTGATGGTGCGGTAATTTTCACACTCCTGAAGGTTACCTTTTTTGGGAAGAGTGATGACAAGCGGCTGGGTCCATGGTGTAGGCCATTCCCCACTCTGCCAGATCTTGTTACAGATAATGGTGAGAGCATCAGTCATCGCTTCTCCTCCTGCTTGTAGCAGTTCCGCTGGTATGTTGTCCACTCCCGCTGACTTCCCTTTCTTCAGCGATTGCACTGCTGCCTCAACTTCTTCCCGGAGAATTGGGAGGATTTCTTCTTCTTCTCTGCTCTCGGGACATGCTAGAACTGATGGGTCTCCATTTGGTGTATGGTTGTAAAGGTCAGAGCAGTACTCTGTCCATCTGTCCAAGACTTCTTGTTCTTCTGTAAGGCAAATGCCAGACTTGCTTTGGATAGTGTAGACTTTGGGCTGTTTAACACTTGTCAGCCGCTTCACAGTCTGGTAGGCCTTCTTGCTGTTGTTCTTATTCAGATTGTTCTCTATTTCCTGGCATTGATCTTCTATCCAGTTCTCCTTTGCTGTGCGCATGCCTTTTCTTTTTTTGCAATGGTAAAATAGTAAGCGCTGGGTGCGTTTTTTTTACATCTTGCCCTTGGGGCTTGTAAAAATAACTATTAAAAACAACTTAATATAACATTCACCTCATGGAACAAATAAAAAAATCATCATTAGATACAATCGTTTTCAAACAATTGAAATCAAATTAATGTTGTTAAATGTGTATTTAATTTTTAACGTGATTTAAGAGACTTGTTCTAATTGATGTAAATTTAGATACTGGAGTACGGCGATCTTCAGGAAAGTTATTCCACAAAGTGGAACCGGAATAAGCTAGACTAGTTTTGAAGAGATCAATCTTTGGAGTTGGAACATTTAATTTTGTGGGCGATCTGACAGTTTTTTTTATTGCTTTGTTTTTAAAGAGAAGAAAGATAGGAAGGTTCATTGCCATAAAGGACCTTGTGCATAAAAACACCTTTATGAAATTTTAGTCTGTCGATAAGAGGTAGAATATTGATCCGTTTATAGTACTCTGAAGATAGTTTTTTTTAATTTAAGAATAAATTATTTAATTGCACGTTTGTGAATTCTAATTAAAGTCTTCATTGCATTGCCACTAACAGAATCCAAAATAGTAGACGAATAATCATTAAATGATTGAATATGACCGGAATAAAGCAGTTTACAAGAATGTAAATTTAATAAATGCTTAATCCTTGATAATTCATAAGTCCTTTTAGAAATAGTTTTACTAACATTTGAAGTATGTTTCACCCAGGACAAATTATTGTATAAAGTTACACCAAGAAGTTTATGACATTGTACTTCATCAATTATTATATTGCAAACTTTTAATGGAGGAAGTTTTATAGATACATTTTGTCTTTTTTTACTTGTTGTAATTAGCATGGATTTTGTTGTCTCGATTGGAGGCCATGTGGTTGTATTCAGTCCATTCCTGTAGTTCACTAGCCCTTTTTTGTAATGAGGAGGAGAGATTATTCAAGTCTGTATTTTGAGATTGTAATGTAGTGTCATCAGGGCAGAGTTCACAAGAAGTGGAAATATGAAGGGGGAGATAATTTATGTAGATAAAAAATAACAAAGGTCCTAAAATAGATCCTTGTGGCATTCCTGTTGTAACAATGTCAAATTGTGACTTTTGGTTATTTATATAAACACATTGTTCTCTGTCGAAAATAAACGAGTGAAGAAATTCAAGAGATTTAGAATGAATGCCATATAATTTTAGTTTCCGTAGAAGAAGGCCGTCTATTACATCAAAAGCTTTTGCGAAATCAACAAATAATGTTCCAGAAAATTGTCCCCTAATAATATTATTTAGCCATTGTTCTATCATAGATGTAAGGGTTGTGTGACAAGAATGCTTAGCTCTGAAACCTGACTGATTTTCGTGTAAGAGGCTGTTCTCAGTGAAGTGATCAAGAATATTATTATTTATGTGCTTTTCAAGAGTTCGATGGGTCAGTGCTATTACCATTCTTGAAAAGGGGTATAATCTTAGCTTTTTTTTAACATTATAGGAAAATATGTTTTGTCTATGCATAGGTTGAACATGTATAGACACGTTAAAGTGTCAGTAATAAATGACGCAGACATTTGTAATATTTTACTATCCAATTCATCAACACCTCTTGAATTTATTTACCTTAGGTTTCTTAGTGCTTTATATACAAATTCTGTAGATCAATAAGGGATGTCTAGCTTGTTTTAATGTTTTTAGAATGACAAAAAATTGCTAATTTCACTAGATTGCTTTCTTTCGATGTGTCAATATTAATAATCCTATCAGACGTTTTAACAAAATGTAAATTCAGAGTATCAGGAGAAATATCTTTAACTACTGTTGATATACTTTATTTGTTTTTAAGTGATTAATTGCTTTCCAAATCGTTTAGGAACTGTTTTTGGACGATATTACATTTTTAATCAATTGTTGTTTCTTTTGAGTGAAGTTACTGCATTTCTCTGTTTTTTGTATTCATCTTCTTTACCGCTTTTCTTTAAATAATCTCTAAAATTAATGGCTTTTTGCAGTTCTCTGTCTAACCATGGAGGTTTAGAATAGAACTTAACTGTTTTGGTATATATAGGAGCATGCTTATTGTATAAATTCATAAATGTGCCATACAAGTATGATAAAGTAACATCAGAGTTAGTAAAATTATAAACACTTGAGAGAGCGCTGTTGCTGAGGTCAAAGAGAAAATCATCTTTATTAAATTTGGAAAAAGATCTGTATGTTATTGTTTTATGTCCTGGTTTGGGTATTGAGGACCTTTCTTTTTCCAGATTACATGTTGTATGCCAATGAAGCGTATGACACGATGAAGGCATGTGTGACTGTGCAAGAAAGGATGTATTTCATTGTCGCCATGCCACACCAAAATCCTTGCAACGTTTTTACATGGTGAATAAATATTCTTATCTTATCTTATCTTATCTTATCTTAAACAAGCAGGATTATGATCACTGCAAGCAAAGACTGGTACACAATCTTCTACAACATGCGTCTTGTTATTTGTATATATGTGATCAATGTGTGTGCTAAAACTCGCAGCTACTCTGGTTGGTCCTGATACTAGTTGTTCAGAGTTGCAAAGTTTAATAGTATTGATCCAGTATTAGGTTTTTAAAAAGTCAATATTAAAATCCCATAAAAGAAAGAAATCTTTAGATTCTAATAACAGAGCATCTATCATTAAAGTAAAGTTATTAATCCAGTCCACATGTACATGATCCTGTATAGGAATCCGACGATTATTGGGGCTGAATGTTTTATATTTATTTCAAGCCAAATAGACTCAACTTGATGCTGCTCAAGGTAATGCAGACGCTTGAAATTAAATATTTCACTAATGTAACCAGTTTCTTGATTTTTTTTGTTCTATGACGTATTATTTAAGAATAATCTGGTATCGTCATTTCAGAATCAACAATCTTAGTGAATAACCAAGATTTAGAAAAGCCAAATATATAAAATGGTGTATTATCAATATGGCTGTTCAAAATTGACGCTATTTCATGTGGGTTTTGTAGATTGCATGACATATCTAAAGAGAGAGAGAGAGAGAGAGAGAGAGAGAGAGAGAGAGAGAGAGAGAGAGAGAGGAGAAGAAGGAGAAGAAGAAGAAGAGACCCAAAGAAGGGTGGAGTAGGTTGGGTGACAGAGAGGGGCAGACAGACATATACACAGACAGACAGGCAGTTTCTCTCCGGGGATTTGAATAAAAAGCTTTAATGACGAAGGTGGAAGGAACGACAACAGAGTCATAAAATTCAAATGGGAATCTGGGCGACTTAAAAGCTCTTATTCTTTTTTTTATTTTTATTTTTTATCTGTGGTGTTTTGTGGAAGGACATCTAGTGTCTATTTTAAAGGCCAGAGCACAGTAATCTTACCCTTTCAACGATTAAGTTCACTCCACACTAATATCTGCCACTTCGATTCACGCAAGTAATCTTGAAAATCCCTTGTCCGTGCGTGTTTATTGGCTGACAGAGAGAGAGAGGGAGAGAGAGAGAGAGAGAGAGAGAGAGGAAGAGAGAGAGAGAGAGAGAGAGAGAGAGAGATAATTTGACAATTTGATTTTTCAATGTCTTTAGCAACACATCCCTCAGTCAGGGGTTAAAAACAATCACAAATTTCGAGAACAGAGAGAGAGAGAGAGAGAGAGAGAGAGAGAGAGAGAGAGAGAGAGAGAGAGAGAATAAAAAATCGAGAATTTATTCAATAAGGTCATATGAAGGCGTAAGCACATTACAAAAATAACCACATCGGTATAACAACAATGAGATAACATCTTATTGGGATACTTCTCTCAAACGCTTAAATGCAAAACATAGATACAGAGCTAGATTTCTTAATACTGTCATACTTTGTTTAGAGAGAAGTAAGCTTAATTGGACAGCACAAGGGTACCTATAATATTTAGGTAAGATTAACTAGCTTCTTAAATCACTCAGGCATGGACAACAGAGAGCAAAATGGAGTTCATCTTCACAAGCTAGACCGCATAGACGGCATAGCGTATTGTGATAAGTTACACCCTTATTATATGCATTAACAGCAATACTTGACACACCAAAACGAAATTTTGTCTGTGCATTTTTTACATAATTTTTCATATCTAGAAACATATAAGCTTCCGCGTTATATGTTGATTTAAATATTTATAAAAAGACGCACTATTACTCCGCTGTAGAGGTGCTTCCCACTCTTGCAACCTGCAATTAAATTAGTCTTTGTTTAAAACATCAGATAGAGAGAAAGAGAGAGAAAGAGACAGAGACAGACAGGAAAGAGAGAGACAGAGGGAGGCGCACTCACATCTAAACACAAACGCCTGAGGTAGAAAGTAATCTACTTTGCTTGAGCTACGGCGATGGGACAAAAAAAGAAGAAGAAAAGTAGTAGTAATAGTAGTAATTGTAGTAGTAGTAGTAGTAGTAGTAGTAGTAGTAGTAGTAATTGTAGTAATAGTAGTAATTGTAGTAGTAGTAGTAGTAGTAGTAGTAGTAGTAGTAGTAGTAGTAGTAGTAGTAGTGGTGGTGGTAGTAGTAGTAGTAGTAGTAGAAGTAGTAGTAGTATATTTTATTAACGTCTACAAAAACCAAACGTTATTTGAGACAAAAAGAAGAAGAAGAAGAAGAAGAAGAAGAAGAAGAAGAAGAAGAAGAAGAAGAAGAAGAAGAAGAAGAAGAAGAAGAAGAAGAAAATAACTTCTTGAATACTACTGCTCTACCGCATTTATCACAAGAACAAAAAGATAGCTGTGAGGGAAAACTTGCTGCAAATGAAATACTAAGCGCACTCAAGCAAATGAAAAATGGATCAGCTCCAGGCAACGATGGTCTAACTATCGAATTCTTAAAATTTTTTTGGACACGTATTCAGCCCCTGGTTATTGCATCTTTTAATGCAGCATTTGATAACGGCTCGCTCTCACTTTCCCAACGTCGTGCAGTGATTACACTCATACATAAAGGTAAAGATCTACCCAGAAATGAACTTAAAAATTGGAGACCTATTTCCTTGACAAACTCAGATTATAAATTATTGGCTAAATGTCTTGCGTTGCGCCTAAACTTTGTAATTGATCATATTATTAGCAAGGATCAAGTTGGGTACATTAAGGGGAGAAATGTTGCTACACTTCTTAGACTTATTGATGACGTCACTGAACAACTTAATGAACAGGATAAACCTGGTTTATTGGTTACGGTTGATTATAGTCAAGCCTTTGATAGCATTTCTAAAGAATTTATGCTAAATGCTTTTGAAAAATTTGGTTTTGGTCCAGACTTCATGTGTTGGGTGAGGGTATTAATGTGTAACACACAAAGTTGCATCCAGTATTGTGGATGGTTATCAGAATACCTCCAGACTGATTCCGGGATTCGACAAGGTTGCCCTTTTTCACCCCTGGCCTTCATAATTGCAATTGAAATTTTAGCCATTAAAATTAGAGCGGATAGAAATATTAAAGGAATAAAAAATTGGAGAGCTAATGATTTATACTTTGAGGAAATTGCTAAAATTATTCTGTACGCTGATGATATTACTTTATTCCTGACAGATCAGCAAGATATGAAATATGCTTTAGATAACATCCAGCAGTTTTCTTTATTTTCTGGATTGCATATAAATAAGAATAAATCTGAAGCTATGTGGTTAGGATGTAGAAAACATTGTACTGATACATATTTTGATTTTATCTGGAAAAATAAAATAAAAATTCTTGGTGTATATTTTTGTAATAATAAATGTGCATCAGTTGTTCTAGAAAATTGGACAGAACGAATTGCCAATGTTAAAAGATGGATTTCCTCTTGGGAAAAGAGGAATTTGAGCATTCTTGGAAAAATTTGTATAATTAAAACATTTCTTTTGTCACAGTTTATTTATGTAATGCAAGCGCTTTTAGCTCCCGATAATGTTCTGATAGAGCTGAACACACTCCTGTTTCGGTTTGTTTGGCGGAAAAAGGACTGTAACCGTAAAGCTTTTGAAAAAGTTAAGAGAAGTGTTTTATGTGATACCATTGAACACGGTGGTTTGAATATGATCGATGCCAGACAAATGCAGTTGTCGTTCCTTTTGCAGTGGGTGATGCGTTTGTGCAGATCTCAGCCACATGACAGATGGTCTTTGACACCAAACCTGCTATTTTCTCATTTTGGACCTAACTATACATGCTTTTATTCAAATGTCAAGAGTAATAAATTTAGAGGCTTAGAAAAAGTAAAATCTCTTTTTTGGCGGTGTGTGTTAAAGACGTGGTTAGATAACAATAGGCACGCTGCTGATAGTGTCTCAACAATACTATGGAACAATAATAACATCCAATATGCAGGAAATGTTCTGTATTTTGAAGAATGGATTAATAGTGGTTGTGTATCGTATCTGTGATTGATGTTGTTGATGCCAATAGTTTTCTCCCTTTTGAGCACATATGTTTGAGACTTGGAAACTCTCCCAGTAGGATCATTGAATATACAGTGGTTCGGGCTGCGGTAACCAGTTTTTTAAAAAGGTTTCCCAATTATAATGATTATGCAGGCACTCGCTTTTTCCCCGCCTTTGGCGGTAAAATATTGACCAAAGCGAAAGACTTTAGGAAAGAGCTTGTTGCAGAAAAAAGAACTTGTCCTTGTGCAGTTGCCTTTTGGAAAGGAAAATTTGGCATTAATATTAATAACTATTGGTCAGTTTCTGTTAATGCTACAAAAGAGGTTAGACTCCGGGTCCTTCATTATAAAATTTTACAAAATATTTACCCTACTAATATT
The DNA here is from genome assembly GCA_036898135.1 of Oncomelania hupensis. Classification (NCBI taxonomy): domain Eukaryota; kingdom Metazoa; phylum Mollusca; class Gastropoda; order Littorinimorpha; family Pomatiopsidae; genus Oncomelania; species Oncomelania hupensis. The sequence goes on from CM072524.1 coordinate 28,116,886, forward strand.
ATGTTGTCTAAAATGAAAGTCAGGGACAATAACAAGTGCTCTTATTGTCATAATACTGTAGATTTTATTGAACATTTTTTCTTTTATTGTCCAGTCATAAGGCAATTCTGCTAGAAATTGAAAATTACATTGTATTTCATTATAAGGTTAATATAAAACTTAGTGTTTCAGATGCACTGTTCGGGATTTTGAATGGGGATAATATAAACAAAAATGTACTTGAAAAAATTAATCATATAATTCTAATAGCAAAAATGTGTATTAGTATATTCAAAAAGACTCAGTCTTTTTTCTTACCTAAGGTTATTTTTGAAAAACAAATGTTGGCAAGAATTTTGTAACGTGGTTTAATCATTTAAAAAAATGATGATGATGATGATGAAGATGACGTGGAGGAGGAGCAGGAGAAGGACGACGACAACAACATTGATTGTTTACTACGACTAGTATTACTGATGACCATGATGCTGGTGGTATGATAATGATAAAGACGACAATTATGTTAACCATAGAATAATGTTGAAATAGGAACAGACACTGACTAATGTATAGCAAACCACAATCATACAAACGGCCAAATAGAATACAGAAAAATAACAATTGAGCTATTGCTTTTGTACATCAATATAACACATTGATACACCTGTTAGAAACGAGAGCTATAATTACGGTCGTTGTCTGTATAGTACGCAAAATAGCCCAACATTATACAAACATATATTGCGTAATACCCAAATAAAATGGCTGTATGGAAATGTGATCACACGGGAATGAATAAAGTTGTATTGCAGTGTATTGTATTGTATTGCAGTGTATTGTGTATTGTATTGCATTGTATTGTATTGCAGTGTATTGCATTGTATTGTATTGCTGTGTATTGTATTGTATTGCATTGTATTGTAGTGTATTATATTGCAGTGTATTGTATTGCATTGCAGTGTATTGCATCGCAGTGTATTGTATTGCATTGCAGTGTATTGTATTGCATTGTATTTTATTGCATTGTATTGTATTGCAGTGTATTGTAGTGTATTGTATTGCAGTGTATTGTAGTGTATTATATTGCAGTGTATTGTATTGCATTGCAGTGTATTGTATTGCATTGTATTGCAGTGTATTGTATTGTATTGCAGTGTATTGTATTGAATTGCAGTGTATTGTATTGCATTGTATTGCAGTGTATTGTATTGCAGTGTTTTGCAGTGTATTGTATTGTATTGCAGTGTATTGTATTGTATTGCAGTGTATTGTATTGCAGTGTATTGCATTGTATTGTATTGCCGTGTATTGTATTGTATTGCATTGTATTGTAGTGTATTATATTGCAGTGTATTGTATTGCATTGCAGTGTATTGCATCGCAGTGTATTGTATTGCATTGCAGTGTATTGTATTGCATTGTATTTTATTGCATTGTATTATATTGCATTGTATTGTATTGCAGTGTATTGTAGTGTATTGTATTGCAGTGTATTATATTGCAGTGTATTGTATTGCAATGCAGTGTATTGTATTGCATTGTATTGCAGTGTATTGTATTGCAGTGTATTGTATTGCAGTGTATTGTATTGCAGTGTATTGTATTGCAGTGTATTGTATTGAATTGCAGTGTATTGTATTGCATTGTATTGTATTGCAGTGTATTGTATTGCAGTGTTTTGCCGTGTATTGTATTGTATTGCAGTGTATTGTATTGTATTGCATTGTATTGCATTGTGTTGCAGTGTATTGTATTGCATTGCAGTGTACTGTATTGCATTGTATTGCATTGTATTGTATTGCATAGCAGTGTATTGTATTGCTTTGCAATGCATTGTATTGCATTGTATTGCAGTGCATTGTATTGCATTGTATTGTATTATATTGCATTGTATTGTATTGCAGTGTATTGCAGTGTATTGTATTGCAGTGTATTGTATTGCATTGTATTGTATTGTATTGCATTGTATTATATTGCAGTGTATTGTATTGCATTGTATTGTAAAAAAAATACTTAAAATATTTATTTAAAAAAAAATCAAGGTCACTGGAGATGCACACAGTTAGCATAGGTCAGTTTATATAAGTATATTGGAGTGACCTTGTTCCTAAACTATGACATATCTATAAAGTCAAAAGCTTTTTATTTAGAGATGATAGATTGATCTTTCATATACTTTATGTTTTTTGCGTTGATCTTGAAGGTCGAGGTCATTTTAAGCCTTGCAAAAATAGGTGATCGTACAGTGCTAGTGGAATGACTGTTCATTTAATGGGTTATTTGATCAGATATGCATGAGAGATTACGTGAGGATCAAGGTCATCCCAAGATCACAGTTTGGTGGGTTGGGGGGGGGGGGGGCAAAGTACAAATTTTGCCTCTCTAGCTTGTTAATTTGTAACAGGGAGCTTCTATCCCTTTGGTTTTTTCTGTTTCCTTGGCATATGTTAATTTTATACTTTTCATTTATTTAGCAATTTGTTGTTTCTGTGGCATATTATACCACATTTTATTTTAATTTTTTTAATATTATATTTTTTTCTGTCCTGTGGTGTCGGATGACAATTGAAAAAAAAAATTAAAAGATCTTGAAAAAAAACAAAAAAAAAAAAAAAAAAAAAAAAACATTGGCTTGCAACTTGCAAGGACAGGCAACATATTAGCATAAATGTTATGAGAATTTTGAACCACCTGATATATATTTTAAGTATCTTTTTATGGACTACTGCTATTTCAAAACAAGTTTGCTTCAAACGTGCACCATTAGTATATCACACCCTTTTATTCAGAAACAACTCTACTAGTATTATATATTAATTAAATGTAACTTATATTGTCAATGTCATTCAATATTAAAATGTCACTGCCTCTTTTAGTCTATTATTTACATTTCAATACCCCCAATAACTAACATATAAATCAGGTCTAATACTCTAGATTTTCAGATTTTCTTCTAACAATCTTTAATGTTCACTGCTGATGGGCATGGCACTAAAGTATATGAAACTTTGAAGTTATTCATTATTAAAATACATAAAATACAAATAACTCTTCCTGTTGGTAATATGTATTAATTTTTATCTGGAAACATTTACAGCCTTGGACCATGAGTGTCCCATTTTCAATGTTGGGCTGTTAACATCTCCAACGTAGGCTTTGTGACCTGTACATAAATTGAAAGCAATTAATTTTCCTGGTTAGACTCTATTCCTGTGTTGTCTAAGTAGTAATTTGCTACTTGAGATCTGACAACAATTTTTTCCTTGCTTAAGTTTTGACTTTTTTAAATTTTTGTTAACCATTATCTTCACTGTGTTGTTGATGCTTTTTAAAATACACTATAATATACAATAACTAGACCAAATGCTGTAGTGTATAAGTTACAATGCTGAACAACTACAATTACAAGCTTAAGCTTGTGAAAATCCCCCTCCACTTTATTACAACAAATGCTAGAAAAATAGGGAAATTGACTGGAACAGTGGAAGATAAATGATGGTACTTTGATAGGTTACTTTGAATCATTTATAACTGTCAGCTAACAAATAGATTGATTCTAATATATTATTAAGCTCAGAATACCCTCGTTTTTTTCTAATGTAGGCCTAAATGTTGCTAACTTCTAGTACGGTTTAGATAGTAGTAAACAGTACCTAAGTAATACTACTAAGCTAGTGTTTACTTACTGTACTACTTAGTACATGACTGTGTAGGCTACAGTAATAAATAATAATAATAGGCCTAAAAAAAAAAAAAAAAAAAAAAAAAAGATAGGATAGGAATGATAATAGATGCTAGAGATTCAATATAATATTTCGATTTGTATAATTATAATAGTTTTCTAATAATACTACTATTCTTCATGCTGCTATGATTATTCAATGATTTATATATTCTAAATGGTATATTGTCTCATTACATTTGGCTGGATAATGATGATTATGTGAGAAATAGTTATGGCATATTTGTGCTCTAGAAATCTTATTTCATTTATTTAAATGCCACATCTAATAGGTTTGTTGATGATTAAGATTATGGAATAGTTTCTTGTTTAATTATCATTTTTAATATGCTGTTTATTATTTTAATATGTTCAATGTGTTCTCAAATGCCTATTTCGTTCTGTTCATTTTTTTTAGTTGATTGTGACTTCTTTGTTCGCCTATGATTGTTATTTGGTTTAGAACTGTTTTGATGATGACTATATTTTGATTTGTATTTCGACTGTCGATGACATATGAAATTATTCTGTATTTCTTGACCTTTGTAGCACAGTATTTTTCCTTTACAAGTGTTTTACGAATAGTACTTATATATTTTTCCATTGCTTATTTTCCTGCTTGACGTTCTGGTTTGAGATAAATCTGAAATAAATGTAGCCCTAGTACCGTGTGGTGCTAGTGACCTGCAAAAAAAAAAAAAAAAAAAAAAAAAAAAAAAAAAGCAAAAAAAAAAAAAAAAAAAAAAAAAAAAAAAAAAAAAAAAAAAAAAAAAAAAAAAAAAAAAAAAAAAAAAAAAGAAGAAGAAGAAGAAGAGGGGGAGAAGGAAAAAGAAGAAGGTTGAAGAGGATGAAGAGGAGGAGGAGAACAGGAAGTAGGAGGAGAAGAAGGAGGAGGAAGAGGAAATACATTACAAAGGTATCAGGTAAAGTTATAGGGGTTTCAAATATTAGCGTATTCTCTCAACATGTCCAACCATTAACCCAGTTCTTTCTCTCTCTCTCTCTCTCTCTCTCTCTCTCTCTCTCTCTCTCACACACACACACACACACACACACACACACACACACACACACACATACAAACACATCATAAACTCCTTTACGCAATATGTATGCTACAAACACAGACACCAGCACACACACCATACACTCTACCACACACACACTGACACACACCCACCATTCACTGCCTCTTCCCCTTCACCCACACATTCTCTCTATGTCCTATGCACACAGACAAGCACAGACATACTCTTTCCCACCCACCCACCCACCCACCCACACACACACACAGATATTCTCTCCCACCCACACACAGACACACAAACACACGCGCATACTCACACGAGCGCACACACACACACACACATTCTCTCTCACACACGCAAAGACATAAAAACGCACGCACACGCACACATACGCTCACACACAAGCACACAACACATCCACACACATAACAACCAAAACAAACATAACAGCAACTACACCAGCCACACTGTTACCACTGATACGCGCACGATAGATCCGATCGTTTTGTTTTGCAAAGCATTCAAAGATAGCGTGTATTTACCTTTGATTTGATTTTGCGTTGTTGCTAGAATAAGATTGTATAATGTTGATAATTTTCGCCGGTCGATATTGTTGAGAGTTGTTTGGAATTGTTTTAGTATCGATCAAAGCCTCTAGACCGTACGGGTAAAAGCTGGACGAATCTAAACATTGCATGACGTAAGGGGTGTCGGATAGCGCAGTGGTTGGAGCACTCGCTACTGTGTCGCAAGTTAAGCACCAGTGCGGTTAGCACTTGGATGGGTGACCACAAAACGTGAAGCGACAAAAAAACAACGCCCCCAGTTGATTCAACTGTGACTGAGTACCTACTCCTTTAAGGGTGGGGAAGGTACAGCAGCGAGGGAGAGAGATGGGCATCACCCTCATTACGCTGGCCCAAGATAAGTGTGATCTCCAACATCACGCTCCCCTACGGCCACAAGGCTATGGGACCACCTTTACCTTTACCTAAGGCAGGGCATAGTTCCGGTTACGAGTTTCTGGACTTTGTGCATTGCGTCTCAATGTTGTTGACCGAAATTAAGTAAATTTCTTCTTTTGTAGGGGGGTAATGTTACGATTGAGACACGAACTATAGATCCGACCGTTTTGTTTTGCAAAGCATGCAATGATAGCGTGTATATTTGATTTTAGAGTTGTTGCTAGAAGAAGCTTTGTATAATGTTGATAATTTCCCTCGATCGATATTGTTGAGAATTTTCTGGAATTACTTGTTTATTACATTACATTACATGATTATTGCTTTATGTCAAGCGGACTCTTCCGAGCCAAATCAGGACCGGTATTACTCGTTTATTATCGATATAAGCTTCTAGATCTTACGGGTAAAAGCTGGTCGGATCTCAAGATTATATGACGTAAGGCAGTGCATAGTTTCCGTGACGAGTTTTATATGCGTCATGCTGTAATGTTCGACTTTTGTCTCGATTGCAAAAAGACTATATAAGTGATGCACTGTCTGCTTGTGAGGATGATCTTTGTAGTGATTTTCGGAAAGCGGTCTTGTGTGCAGTTGTTGATGTTTGCTGAATAAAGTTGGGAAACTTAATACGACGACTCCTGCATTGTTGCTGAGTGAACAGGCTGTGTGGATAAACGAATTCGAGTTACACTTATGGAGATTCAAGCATCAGGGCTGAATCCTATCCTATCCTACCCTATCCTATCCTATCCCGCAACTCAAAGGTCGTTGGGGCACCACAGATGATCGTTTGACCAGCGTACTCCATCTTTCTCTGTTCTCAGCAACCCTCATGCTTCGTTCAGTGACAAACCAGTTCATTCTTAAATGTTGTCCTCCCACCCCTTTTCCTGTCTCTCTCTTCTTTTGCCTCCTTGCACCGTGTCTTAGCTTGCAGGATGGTTTTTGCAAGGCCTGATGCTCTGGTGACGTGGCCATACCATCGGCTATTGGTAAATAACCGTATAACACACACACAACTATACCAGCCAAACACACACTTACAGCACACACAATTAACAACTATACCAACCACACACACACACACACACACACACACACACACCTACACACCCACCTACACACACACACACACATACTTAATAACAACGACAACAACAACAGTTCTCACCCCACTGCACAACTGCACGCTCACATACACGTTCTTTTCACCACGCTGCGTAACCGAGACTCGACGAGGTTTACGTTTACGTCTCTCAGCGAGTCTCAACTGCGCAGTGTGGACCTTCATCACCTTCACTGCGTCTGCTCCTCTTCACGTCCACCCCACCTTAGCCTTACACCCCATTCTTCTCTCTCTCTCTCTCTCTCTCTCTCTCTCTCTCTCTCTCTCTCTCTCTCTCTCTCTCTCTCTCTCTCTCTCTCTCTCTCTCGATAATCTTGATTACGTTTTCTCCCCATCGACTTAACGTTCTAGTGCCCCGTGTCCTTTAACGTGATCTGACAGCTTCAAACTGCAACCCTGAAATGAAATCCTTACAAGAAGAAACCTTAGATCACTGAAAAGCCGGAAGGACAGGTCGTGATCGCCTGCCTTGATTTAGTAAGAAAGCTTGCACCCATTACACACGCACGCACGCACGCACACACACACACACACACACACACACACTAATATATATATATTTAAAAATCAAGAGGATATTGAACAGCGATAATGCGAGCGCCCGCTCTCTTTGTCCTGAAAATAGCACTCATGCAGATCAACAAATGTTTATTCCACTGAAACAAGGGAAATGGTGTGTCACAGTGTGGATAAATCTTGACAACACAGGAAAAATATACATGTAACAAGACAATAGAATGATCACGCCTACAATCATACGTACCAACCCACGTGCTGATCTTTATATTTGTCGTAATTTCCACTTCCGATTACATTACATTACATTACATGATTATTGCTTTAGGTCCAGCGGACTCTTCCGAGCCAAATCAGGACCGGACAACCCCTGATCCGCATAAAAGATCTGCTGAAACAACCCTAGTGGTAAAACTGAAGGCTCTCCACCAGCCAGTCACTTTACAATAAAGACATCCCACGCAGGGGACACTGAGGCTATACTCTAATTTATCGAATCTGAGTTTACAAAAACAAAATAGAACACAAACATCATTATAAATTATCAACAAAACACATACATATAAAATGCCTACATTACTAAATAATAACATCATAGGAAGCCCTAGTGACCACCTGGCAGAAAGCGTCCAATATTCCCAAGCTGATCCAACAGACCTCACACACAAATAAGGAGTCTTGTCCCGGAAGAGTTTTCAAGAAAAAAGATAGGTGACTGGTCTAGCGAAGAAGAAGATAGTATAGCAGATTGATAGAACAGAGCAGGAATGAGAAAAAAACAAATGAGAAAGACAGTGGGAATTTGAAACACTAAATTTCCAGAAAGTGGGAATACTATTTATACTGAAACCCTCGGCACCCCAACGGGGGGACACTTCCGATTGGGCACAAACAATGTAAATAAACGCGCACACACACACACACACACACACACACACCTACACGCACACACACACCCACACACACACGCACACCCACACCTACACACAAACACACCCACCCAAACACACACACACACACACATACGTTATATACACACACAAATAATGAAAAGCCTCTTCGCAGGTCAGAGGTCACCACACTTTTGCCTCATTCTTAATCACTAGCGAGGATTGGGTGCCATGTCGCTTGCCCGTCGTTCTTTTAGCGTCTTCATGCTGAGTTGTGGCCTACAATGCCAATCTTTACTCCTCAACTAACTCACTCGCTCTTTCCGCTCTAGTGATGCACCTTCACTCCCTGCCTGTCCCAGATTCTCCTTGGACATTTTCTGAAGAGACCATTCTATTCCTTCATCCCATCTCTGTGGACTTCTCTACCTGGTCTCACACCCGTAACTCGTTGTCGCTCACCAAGCGTTATTCCTTTGTTGTGTCAATTGCAGTCTTATGCTTTCTTTTAATATTGGAGTTATTTTTGGTTATTTACTTGTCGCTCCACTTATTCAAGATCTTGAAAATATGTTCTTTTCATCAAAAACTAATGAGCTCTTTCCCGCCTCTACCAGGGGCGGACAAGATTATTGCACGTGCAACACACTAACCCTCTTCTCTCCACTTATCCCCCACCCCTCAAAACAAAACAAAAATTAAAGCAGAAGTACAATTACAGCTTTTGACAATTTTTGTGCGTCCGCTGCCTGTCAAAACTCAGTAGTTTGACTATTCCGGAAACCGGAAATTAGCGTATAAAAATTGTTGGTGTGCCCTCCCTTGCTCTGACAGTGGTACAGTGACAGTGTCAATTCCACCCTCACCTCGCCGCCTCCTCGTCCCTCGGAAGTATTATTCCTTTATTTGGTTCATTACTGTTCGTTGTTTTCTGGTAATCCTGCAGTTAATTTAGTTTATGTATCCTCATTTTCGTTTTAACACGCACTTATTAGCATAACCTTAGCTCTAGCTTTCAGCGAGATTTAGATAATTAAGAACATCTAATTACACCACTTTAAGATTTTTGTATCGCGTGCCATAGTGCCAATAAACGTCAATTTTTCCTCAATAATTATTTGTCGTGTTGCAATGAATTTCCACGACGTAATCACCGTCAAGCTAACTTCAACTCCTTGATGCGTCGATGAGTTTCGATTAGAAACTAATGTGCAATATTTGTTTTCCGCCAAAAAATGACATCGTGACATGTAATAATTGGTTTCTCAGACAAAAAATAACATCTATTTCTGACTAACATTATTTTATTTGTGGTGTTTTTGGGGTTGTTTAGGTCTGTTTCTTTCGAGAAATGTTCTTACTGTGGAACTTTAAAAAAAAAGTACTTGTAATTTTTTATTTCACTAAACTTAAGAAAATTCTTATTTTTATGTTATTGTATTTTATTGTACACTGTTAACTTTTATTTTATTTGACACATTTTATAATAGATTATAAATTATTTTATTTACAGATATTTAAAACAATTTTTTTAATTAACATGTATAAAGATGTACATTTAACTATACAAAATGTGACCAATATTATTTATGTATTTATTTATTTATTTATTTATTTATTTTTTAATTACTTTTAACAAGTAAATAGTAATAGTTTCATAAACAACTTTTTTTTTTAGGCCTGTTAAGTTAATTTGAACGTGACATTTATTTTTATTAGAAAGAGCACTAGAGGTTCAGTAAAAGGGAGGTAATCTATGACATTTTTACAAGTTAAAAAAAAAGATATTCTCGGCTTCCCTCTCCTTGGCTCCCCTTTGGTTCCCCCCCCCCTCCCCACTTCTCCACACCGCACCTTCATCCCTCCCTCCTCTCACTCCAATCGCCTCCATTCATTGATTTCACTATGTAACACAATTTTTGTTCCTGGCTTCTAAGTGTTATATTTCAATTGCTTATGTCTAAAGTACATGAAAAAATGACTTCTTTAAGCACAAACTTTGCTTACACGACAACAGCACGAAGAAAACTCGTTTTTTGTGAAAATAGAACGAATTTTTTCATTTTCGTCATTTTTATCAGGTAAAACCAAAAATTGCACAAGGAATAGATAAACATAGTCGGAAACCACTCAACAAGGTTCAGAAATGTGTAGATTTTCTAGATTTACGATTGTACTGTGAATCACTCTCTCAGTTCAATTTATAAATTTATAGTCCCCAACACAGTATGCGTATAGGAGACTTTGGTATTATGATGTCCATTGATATAAGAGGTCGTGCTGTAGTAAGAGGTCATATGAAGAGGGAGCGCGGGACGCTGCTACGACGTCCGGAAGAAGACGGAGATGGATCGATGGCAGGCATGAGGGGGAAGGAGTACGAACGAACGGCGGCAGGGGTAGAAACGGGGTGCCAGGGAGGCCGCCAAACCCAAGGGAGGGCAAGCACAGAGGGGGAAGGGTGGAGGGCCTAGCAGTGACCAGGAGGGCGGGGGGAGGGGAACGTACCTAATTAGATAAAAATTCTTCAGGACCACATTAAAAGTCGAGGAGGGCCGGGTAAAAGCTATAAACAATCTATAAACAATCAAGAATGGACCCATAAAACAAGGAAGGGAAAAAAATGGTACAGTGAGGTAGGGAAAGTCATTCATGAAAACGGATACCCAGGACACAGGGGTCAACTGAAGGTATGAGTCATGTGGAGGGGATGGTCAGTCATGGAAACGGATACCCAGGCCCCGTGGGGTCGACTGAAGGTATGAGTCATGTGGAGGGGATGGTCAGTCATGGAAACGGATACCCAGGCCCCGTGGGGTCGACTGAAGGTATGAGCCATGTGGTATGGGATGTCAATCATGAAAACGAATACCCAGGATCCAAGGGATCAACTGATTATAAGTCATGTGGTGAGAAATGTCAGTAGTGGTATCTAATACCCAGGACACAAGGATCAACTGAAGGTTTGAGTCATGTGAGGGGGGTGGTCAGTCATGGAAACGGATACCCAGGACCCATGGGGTCGACTGGAGGTATGAGCCATGTGGTATGAGAGCAAGGTAGCTGAGCGGTATAAGTCAGTACGAGGTAGTAATACCCAGGACCCAATGGGTCAGCTGAGGGTACAATCCGTGTATTAGTAGCTGAGTGGGAACATGTCACTTAAGTAGAGCATACCCAGGACCCGAGAAGGTAGAGTCGAACCCAAGGCCCATGGGCCAGGTGGGGGAATTGGTTACAAACAGGTAACTGAGTGGGAATAGTCATCATTAGTAGTTGTAAGACAAAGGAACCCAAGACGAGTTCCGGGGAGAGAACCGGCCAGGCGGTTGGGTCTAAAGGTGTACAGACACTCGTGAGCGGTAGGTGCACACCGCGGTCATGAACAGCAGTCCAAAGTTAGTAGACAAGGAGTAGGCTACCAGGTCGGCCATGGAGTCCAGATGCATGTCGCGGCAGGCAATCCTAACCGCGGAGAAGTCAGGCTCCAGGGCCAGACACTCAAGGACACAGTGGTCGTGTGCTTTTATACTTGTACAGCTACTTTTGGAACGTTCAAGAACGTTCTAGAAAGTTCTGAGTTTCTCGAAAGTTCTGGAAGTTTCTTGAACGTTCTAGAGTGTTCAGGAGAATTGTAGAAACATGTGGACAACTCTAGCAGTTCAGGGAGGAAGCTCGGCATTGAAAGCAAATCGATAATTTTCTCGAACACACGCGATTTTCCAAATTTCATTGTCCCGGTCACAGAAGCAAAGTTTTTTTGGAATAACAGCGATTTCCTTTCTGTTCTAGACCTAACGGGTTAGGAAAACACACTTTCAACCCAGGAACAGAACAAAAGTAAAAATTTGTTACATAGTGTTTTGCATTAGTAGCCAAAGGTGAAACCTTGGAATCTGCAGAACGTCAGCTACAGTTATGTGCCAATGCCGTTTAAGACTGGGTATTACAAAATGGTTTAAAATTTTCTGAAGCAAAAACCAACTGTATTCACTTTTCCAAGCACCGGGGAATTATTCAAGATCTTAATATTACCCTCAATAAAACTCCAATAAAGACGGTCCAACAAGTCAAATTTTTGGGTGTTATTTTTTTAATCAAAGGTTATCCTTCCTTCCTCATCTGAAAGATTTGAAAACTAAATGTCAACAGGCCTGCAATTTGTTCAAGGTTATCAGTGGTACAGACTGGGGAGCTGACGGGAAGACTTTGTTGCTGTTATACTGTTCTTTAATTAGATCCAAGTTAGACTATGGTTGCATTGTTTATGGTTCCGCTCAAAAGTCTTATCTTAAAATGTTAGTTCCAGTTGCTCATCAGGCACTACGCGTTGCTTTGGGTGCGTTTCGCACATCCCCTTGTTAAAGCCTTTACGTGGAAGCTAACGAACCTCCGCTGGAGCTGAGACGTATAAAACTGTCATTGAATTACTATTTAAAATTAAAATCTGATCCCATGAACCCTGCGTATGACTGTGTTCTCAACCCAGATTTTGTGCAGAAATTTGAAGCCAAACCTAACACAATACCTCCGTTTGGCATCAGAATGCAGGCTCATTTGAGTAAAGCGGGCATTGATGTTGCTTCCATCAACGATGATGAGCTTCGGACTGATGTTCCTCCATGGAAATTACGTAACCCAAACATTAACTGGCAATTGTCCGCTTTCCTCAAAAACAATACATCTAAAATTGTCTATAATCAACTTTATTTAGAACAGTGTGGTTTATACCCAGGATATGAAAAACTTTTTACAGACGGGTCAAAGAAAGGAGGAGACTCAGTTGCTGCTGCGTCGGTCTCTGGGAGACACCTAGACCAGCCTTTACAACAGCGTCTACCTGATTTTTTATTTGTTTATACAGCTGAGCTCAAGGCAATTCATCTAGCTCTGAAACAGGTTTATCAATCCAAAAGAACCTCGTTTTTAATCATGTCTGATTCACTGTCAGCACTTCAGGCTGTGAAAATTACCGCACCATCAGCCTCATCAGCCATCCCAGCAAGGTCCTCCTGAAAATAATATTCAACAGGTTGAAACCCCAAGCAGAACAAATCATGGCTGAAGAACAGGCGGGATTCAGGGCAGGGCGAAGTACCACTGAGCGGATTTTCAGCCTCAGAGTGATCTGTGAGAAATACCTACAGCACCAACAACATCTATATCATGTGTTCATAGACTTCAAGAAGGCGTTTGACCGAGTCTGGCATGCAGCTCTATGGGCAACAATGAAAGTGTACAACATCAGCCCTAAAATTATTGAAGTCATCAAAAGCCTGTATGACAAGGCTATCAGTGCAGTCCTCCACAACAGCGCCATCGGGAACTGGTTCAGAACAACAATCGGTGTGCGTCAAGGATGCCTACTCTTTCCAACACTCTTCAACATCTTCCTAGAGCGCATCATGTCAGATGCTCTTGCAGATCATGAAGGCACAGTCAGCATAGGGGGTAGAGCAATCTCCAATCTTCGTTTTGCGGATAATATTGATGGATTGGCTGGAGAGGAACAAGAACTTGAACAGCTGGTACAGAGGCTTGACACCACCTCCAGAGCTTATGGAATGGAAATAAGTGCAGAGAAGACCAAAATGATGACCAACAACACCAATGGCATCAACACGGACATCAAAGTCCAAGGCCAATCTCTCAACACAGTGCATAGCTTCAAATATTTAGGAGCCATTGTATCAGACAATGGGTCCCGACAGGAAGTCCTCTCCACGATCGCACAAACAACTGCTGCCCTGACAAGGTTGAATCCCATTTGGAAAGACAGGACCATCAGTCTACATTCCAAAGTAAGACTGCTGCGCTCCCTTGTCATCTCCATCTTCCTATATGCTTGCGAAGCATGGACCCTCACAGCAGATCTCCAACGAAGAATACAAAGCATGGAGATGAGGTGCTACAGAAGACTTCTGGGCATTTCCTATACCCAACACATCACCAGCGACGAAGTCCGACAGACCATCACACAAGCCATTGGACAACACGATGACCTGCTCACAGTGGTGAAGAAACGGAAACTCCGATGGTATGGCCACGTCACCAGATCATCAGGCCTTGCAAAGACTATTCTGCAAGGCACAGTGCAAGGAGGTAAAAGAAGAGGGAGACCGAAAAAGAGGTGGGAGGACAACATTCGAGAATGGACTGGTTTGACACTGAGCGAAGCCATCAGGGCTGCTGAGGACAGAGAAAGATGGAGTATGCTGGTTAAACGATCAACTGTGGTGCCCCTACGACCTCAGGGTTACGGGATAGGATAGGATAGGATAGGACTTCAGGCTCTTTCCACGAAAATGATATCACACCTTTTTCTGGCAGAGATCCATGACCTCCACACACAACTTGCTTCTGAGGGTAAAAAGATGGTTTTTATGAGGGTACTTGGTCATATGGGCATCCGCGGCAACATTGCAGATGACAAAGCGGCTAAAGAAGCTCTGCATCTCGATTTCCCTTCAGAGATTTTCCAGTTTGTTCCTTGCTCTGATCTGCGTTGTATGACTGGATCTTATTGTAAACGGCTGTGGCATACTGAGTGGTCTAACCATATCAACAACAAATTATTTCACATTCTTCCCGATTTGTCAGCTTCTTTGCCTAACTTTGCATCCACTCGCAAAGAAAAAATAGTTTTGTCTCGCCTTCATATTGGGCATACTTATGTAACCCACAGTTTCCTTTTAAAAGGAGAAGAACCACCATGGTGCTTTGCATGTGATAAATCCTTTTTAGTTCGCCATTTCATGTCTGAATGTGCTGATCTGCTTCATAAAAGAGAAACATATTTTGGTTCAATACCTTTCAAAGAGATTTTTAAAGTATGCAATGGTCAACACCTGTTTCAATTTTTACATGATGTTGGTTTGTTTTATCGAATGTCGTCTTGTTTTGTGTTGTTGGTTGGATTTTATTGGTAAGACTGATTTTGGTGATTTGACTGAAGAAAGAGAACGTATTTTTAATGCATCAGATATAAAGAAGATTTTTCTAGAGGTTGCGTGTGAAAGTTTTTTTGAATATTGCTTGTTTTTTTTTAAGATTTGAATCATTTTATAATATTTTATGATAACGTCTCTCTGGTCCTGATTTGGCTCGGAAGAGTCCGCTGGACCTAAAGCAACAACCATGTAATGTAATGTAACATACTTGAAAAGAAACCTATTGCATACTAAAAATGAATTCTCTCCCTTCCGTTGTCAGCCCACTGCAATAGAAACATCAAAATGCATCCTTCGTTAACTACAAGGTTTAAGCTTCACAAGTTCCGTTATGGCGATGGCCAGAGCTGCAACCACGCAAAACACCTATAGATACGAGTCACTTAGCGAGAAGTTCCGCAAGTTTTATACTTCCTTGACAAACCGACAACGGCTTCTACCAATGGATAACACTTTTCTTATTTTTATCACACTGTCACGTGGGGTTTATGGGCTCTGCACAATGGAATTATGGACCCTCACGTTTATTCGGTGGGAACTGCTAGTTAGTCACCCTATGAATTACTTTAATAAATTTATTTGTTTAGCTCGTTCTGTGTTAAGGTTGGGGTACAGAGATAGATAGAAAAATGGTAAAAGATTACTGTCACACTAGCTTTCACACGGCTATGAATCATATGTAGTCCAGCCACTTGATAACAGTTAAAATCACACATTTAATTCTTCTACTCTATACAAGGTTTTCTAGGTACTAATCTAACTTAAAAAGTCTCAGTCAATGCAAATAGTTCGATCGCTGATATTCTAGGCAGCTGTTATTTCTTCATCGGGCACTTGCTATTAGCGTTCATGTAGATTGGACTACTGTGGTCCGTTTTACAGTTTCTGAAGAGTGGACTACTGTGGTCCTTTTTCTATCAGTTTGGGTGCACGTTTACTTATGCACTTAGCTTCCGTGTGGTCTGTTCGAAGTCCTTCTGTGAGGTAGCTTCTGGTACACGTTGTGTCGTCGTGTAGTTGGGTCCCTTGCCACGCTGTGGGGTCTTGCAGGGTGTTGTTCCCAGGTTAGCTCTCTCCGACTTGTGCGGTAGAGGCTACGCAGACAACTCGTCGTTTCTGTGGAGTTGGGCGCACGGGATAGCTCGCCTGCTCGTCTGTAATATAAGAGACGAAATTCTGCACAACCCTGAATAATCGGTTTGTGCAGAGCGTCTCACTGAAAGCCAAAGCAGCCCTCAGTGATAGCTCCACATCTCTATACATAAGCGACGAACATTCTGCTACTTCCGGGGTCCACTGGAATCTCACTCTAAATTCCTATACATACATAAATATAAATCGTGGCTAACTATACACATACAGAATTAATAATATTATAAACATTCAGTAGTACAGCCACTGGTCTGCAAACATACACATAAGTTAAACAACCGTGGTTCCGTACGGTATACAACATGGTGGCGCAACCGGTCGTGTTTCGCCTCGTGGTCGGCTCTTCCACGTGGTACGGCAAATTCGGATTAACAATTCACATGTATGCATAGCAAATTCCACAAACATAATTTCAACAATAATATAAATATATCACGATGAAACAGAAGGATGTTCATTTACCTGTCTGACAAGTCAGGCCTCGTGGCGACTTAATAGAATTCTAAGATTCTTAAGTCCTGCTTCCTGGTCTATGAGAGAAGATATTTCTCTAGCTATGTAGATGTTAACTCTTCCTCGTCTCACACACGACTGACTAAAACTGTGCTAGGTTTTGACCCAGTCAAACTGGCTCTAACCGCTTTGCCTGAGCTCTGGTTGGTTATACTTTTTACGACTCTCGCCCACAGTGCTGACTAACTACGCAGCGTGGGTCAGCCTCGCAGTGTGTGGACCTATGTGTACTTGTAATTGCTTGCTGTGTAATACCCTAACTCTCTAATGTTACAATGACTACACAAGGCTAAATAGTAAATAGGCAGGGTAAACTGCTCGGTTCGTGACACACACTACTATTCTGACATCATGTCTCGATCACATACACAGTGGCAGTGAGCTCTTCGACTTCCTACAAATACCACAAACTATATTTCGATTGATTCTCATTTCCACCAATTACATCCTACATTTAATAATAATAATAATAATAATAATAATAATAATAATAATAATAATAATAATAATAATAATAATAATAATAATAACAACAACAACAACAACAACAACAACAACTACTACTACTACTACCATTAACAACAACAACTACTACTACTACTACTCCTACTACCACTACTGCTAACATTATTACTACTACTATTACTACTACTATCAATTATACTAATAACAATGATTACTACTACTACTACTACTACTACTACTACTACTTGTCGCGAGAGGCTAGATTTAACCAGCACTACATATACTCGCCTTAAATAAGTCAGCCTACTAGCCTAAGTCAATCAACGTAGGCGTGAAGCAGACAACACAAGTCATTGGGGGACTAAGCGTGTGTATGCTGACGCTGGCTCAGTTATGCAGTGACTTCATTCAGCTGACGTAGAGCCAAGAACACCAACCCACGCCAGATTAAGCTCAGGTAGACTAGTTTTAGCCGGTTTAGGTTGACCACACAGTAAACGGTCATTCGTTGTGTAAACTACATATGAGAAGGAGCTAAGCTCTGATAGATTTCACTAACTACAGCCTGAAGCAGGGACTGGTGAAATTCAATTCAGCCTAGTTAGCCACAGCCTGACATTGTCAAAAAGGTAAATGCTCTATCTTTTGTCTCCTCGTGATTTATTTATATTATTGTTGAATTATGTTTGTGAAGTTTTGCCATGTTTAGAATTGTGAATGTTAGTCAAACTTTGCTTGACCACGTGGCGGACCCACGACCAGCTTCGCCACCATGAAGTATCCGCTACGGACCCACTATTGTTTTTCCTATGTGTATTCTTGCAGACCAGTGGCTGTACCGGAGAATATGTATATGGTTGATCATTGCTCCTTGTGTTTAGTATAGCCATGCTGTGTAGATGTATCGGAATTAGAGTGGAGATTCCAGTGGACCACTGACGTAGAAAAATGATCGTCCATTGTTGGTATTAGTGGAGCGGTCACTGAGGGCTATTTTTGCCGTCAGTGAGACGCTCTGCATAGACCTAGTATACACGGTGTTGCAGAAATTCGTCTCATATTTTGCCGACGAGCAGGCATCGTTGGCCCGAAGCTGAAGGAAGACCATTGCGCGTCACCTCGGACATTCGGCCTGCAGTGGACTCGAGCACTGAGCTACGATAACACAACAGTCGGCCAGCCAGGAGAACATTCCAACACAACACAGCTCTTCAACTGAACAAAGCTAAGTGCTAACGAAATCGTGCACCAAACCTGTTCTAGACGCAATGTGCGATCGTCCCCTCTTCCAGAAACCGGAATAGGAGGATAGGCAGATCGATTAGCCCTATGATGAGACAATAGCTGCAGATACCTATCAAGGATCAAACTATTCGAAGTGAATTTGGACATTTAAGTTAGTATATAGTTTAGAAGATTTTGTATAGATTAGAGGAAATAAATGTGTGATATTTACTGTTAACAAGTGGCTGGACTACCTATGTTTCATAGCCCTGTGAGAGCTAGTGTGTCAGTGAATCTCTAACCATTTTCTCTCTATGTCTGTAACCCCGGCCTATTAACACAGACCGAGCTAAACTTATAAATGTATTAAGATTAGTCACCGGGAGATTAACTAGCGATCCCCACAGCGTAAGACGAGTGGGTAATAGCATTCCATTGTGCAGAGCCCAGCAACAATAGACCCACCGTCACACTACTACTACTACTACTACTACTACTACTACTACTACTACTACTACTGCTGCTGCTGCTGCTGCTGCTACTACTACTTCCAAATAAATAAATAAATAAACTCAGACTCGCTTTTAGGACTTAAACATGAAAACGTGCTGAAATGATGTTGTAAATTGTTTGGTCGTTGTTGTTTGTTTTTTTCATCAGAGGACATTCACTCTTTGAATGCGTGATAACTAATACTAAATCTGGAGGCCTGATTGTCAAATTAGCTAATCGACGTGACCAGAACAAGCAGCCGGCATTTAAAGAGCGGAAACTTGAACGCGTTAAAAATGATGTTGAAAGAATATCCCGCAATTACCTCAATTACACGGCAATTGGCTTATTTTAAGGGGGAACCTAGTTCCCTGCTGATCATCTTGATTCAGGAACTTTTGCTCGCACGGCCAAATGACTACCTCTTCGCACGGCACGTCCTCACACATTATTCAAACACACACAGAATATTCTTAGTCATCGCTGGCGACACCACTATAAACTACAATGCGATGAAAGAATGATGATGATGATGGTGGTGGTGGTGGTGATGATGATGATAATGATGTTGATCATGATGATGATGATCATCATCATCATCATCATCGCTGGCGACACCGCTACAAACTACAATGCGATTAAAGAATGATGATGATGATGATGATGATGATGATGATGATGATGATGATGATGATGATGATGATGATGATGATGTTGATGATGATGAGAGGAAGAACAAGAAGAAGAAACAACAACAAAAACAACAATAACCATCAACATCATCATCATCATTATCACCATCCTCATCCTCATCCTCATCATCATCATCATCATAATACATTGATTTATAACACAAAGATCTACATTTCTCGCATATATTCGGATGAGAGTGAAAACCGAGGTCTAGTGTGTGTACAGCATGCACTCCTCTCCACTCCTATTCGTTTCAAGGGTAGCGCTGCTCTTGCCGCTGCCATGCTTTTGATGAGAAAGCAGTCCGAATTCCGCTCGCATGGGTGACCATTAAAACAGCAATTAAACCAACCATTAAAAAAGATTTCAAAAAAATAAAATCAAGAAAATCAAAACAAATAAAGTATAATCCAATAGCTCTAAATGCAAATTGTGTAATAGTGAGTGACTCATCATTCCTTGTGAGCATTTCTTTCTTTATTATGTTTTCGCTAAAGCAGCGTCAAAGATAAACATTGCCACAAAATAAAACACTTACAATTATTTTGTTGTAAAATTTATTTTCAGATAACACTTGTGAGTGTTTGGAAATACATTTGAGCAGCTTGTCATCTTTTTTTTTTAACTTTAAACGGAATTTGTTTTTTTTTTTTTTAAAGTCATATAATGTTAACATTTGTGCAATTCTGTTTTTCTCAACAACAAACAAATCTCTTTTGTGAGGTTCCCATCCACCTTTAAGCTATGCTAACCCCTCCCCCCATCTCCCACCCTCCAGCAAAAAATAACATAAATATAAAATATAAGTAAATAGATAAAAGTAAATAAAATAAAATAAAACAATATAAATGGAACAGAATAGAATGGAATAGAATAGAATAGAATTTCTGATAGACCTAGAAATTGCTAAGAAAAATTATAATAACTTTAAAAATGATGTCGGAGAATCGCACTTTGAAAACCTGCTGTCCGTTGTTTGCGTTATAAAATTACAGGGAGACATCCGGAGGCAACTAAATCCGGCACCGTAAATTAAAAGACGGCGCGCGGTGGTAACGGCTTAAATACCATTCGTGGGCGAATAGGGCAATAAAGCAGGTTTTGCTGGCTAAAGATCGCTTGAAACGCCTGGAGACTGCGCTGTTGCTCTCCACCTACTGACCTAATAAATAGTCATTACTCATAATGTATGTATTTTATAACGCCCAATATATCATATATGAAGTCTGCTCGAAGCGCAACATTCCCTCATTATCACACAATGTACAAAGACATATATTTCAACACAAATAAATAATAAATAATTATTATCTTACACAACAAATACACCCAGAAAGTACTAGAGGCCCTTCTCCTAAATCCCGGGTCGACCAAAACTTGCTCAGTCGACTGGGCGTTATTTATTTATTTGTTTCATTATTTATTCATTTAATCGTTTTTATTCAGCGCTTTTCCAGCTAAAGATCTGCTCAAGGCGCTGTCAGATACAGGGTCTAACTCAAACCGCCACAGGTGCACACTAACTACCTAAGGCGCTTCGTATGACACCCATTTTCCCCACGACAGACAACTGAGCACAATCCGGGTAACCGGGGATGGAGTCAAAGAGACCTAGTGCTTGCAGGTTGCCTTGATGCAGCTGACACTCACCCGTCTAGGACATGAGCGCCAGGAGCGTTATTTACAACCTGGCGATGGATGGCCTAACCTTAAAAGGCTACATTATATAAGATAACATCTTTGTATGTCTTTCAAATAGCTTTTTTGTTCTCTTCAGTTTTCAAGAGTAAAAGAGTTCTTACATCCTGCCCTTGTAACAATCTCAAATAGTGTAGCAATAGTGTAGCAAAACATGGTTATGGTAAATAAACATCCTAATCTAACACAAACAAGCATGACATAAAAGTAAAAATTAAAATAGAAAAATAACACTGTTAATATTACTCCACAACTAATTAATTCCATGTTTAATGTATGTGTATATATATGTGCGTGTGTGTGTGTAATATAAAGGGATATATGTATATCTATATGTATATCTATATGTATATCTATATATATATATATATATATATATATATATATATATATATATATATATATATATATATATATATATATATATATATATATACATATATATATATATCAATGTGTATACCTATATTTCTATATAGAATTACTGAATGTGGAGTTAATATGTACGGGCCGACTGGACGACCCGCTAAATAACTGAAAAACGAACACTAAGAAGCAGGTAAAAATAAAACACAAAGTGCTCGCAAGGTCACTAAAACACACAAACACAAAGGCCCGTGGGCGAGCACAAACAACCACGCATAGCCCCTCTTTGATTTCATACATAATCAATCAGTGTGAGATTTTCGTCATTATAATGTTCAACTTGAATGTTCCATTGGCCATTGTACCAAAACATATTCCTAGTATTCATAATGAATTCTTGGCAGTACATTCAACTTAAGAGTTTTTTTTTTGTTCTTGCATTTTTTAATGATTGAATTTATTTCTCATTATTTTTATATTCTTGTCTTTCACTTGGATCTGTTGATTTTTTTAAATTTTCATTTTATTTTTTAAAATTGTTTTTGTTGTAATTTTGGTATGTGTGTGGGTGGGAACATTCAATCAAAAATCAATAACAATTGTGTTTCAACAACACACGAAACCACGCCCAGAGAAACATATAAAGAGAGAGAGAGAGAGAGGGAGAGAGAGAGCGAGAGAGAGAGAGCAAGAGAGATAGAGAGATAGCGAGAGAGAGAGAGAGAGAGAGAGAGAGAGAGAGAGAGAGAGAGAAGGTGGGAGGACAAAGGGAGAATAGGAAGAAACAAATTTTCTAAACCGCAAAACCAAAGTCTGATCTAAGCGCTCAAACGCATACACATACACACACATACAGTCACAAGAAGAAATAGTTAAACAATTTTTTTTAATTGGTTAAAATGATGGTAGATAATGGGATGAGAAAGACAGGACAAGGTGGGAGAAAAGGAGAGAGTGTTGGAGAGTGAGGTTCTTAGCACCATGTTCAATATACATGTACACAACAATGTTCAAACAACTATGGATGAGTGTGGCAAGGTGAATTTTAATATAATTATCAACAAAAGCAAAAAAATACTTAGTACTAATGCGTTATATAACATACATTTACCATCACTGGCCTCAAATGATGCTGTTTATACCATGAGTAAACATAGAATTTAATTTTTCAGGATATCTTTGCATAACAGCTTGTGCTTTGCTACATGTTGGATCACAAACACCATCCTTTTGTATTTTTTGTTTTGAAAACTGCATGAAGTAATGACGCCTCAGTAATTAATTATTTTTTTTAAAA
Source organism: Oncomelania hupensis (assembly GCA_036898135.1). Classification (NCBI taxonomy): domain Eukaryota; kingdom Metazoa; phylum Mollusca; class Gastropoda; order Littorinimorpha; family Pomatiopsidae; genus Oncomelania; species Oncomelania hupensis. The sequence continues at coordinate 28,139,961 of CM072524.1, forward strand.
ACAATTCTGGCCATGTATGTTTGAACAAATCGCTGCAAATTGGAATTTTTAAAACTGTCAAAGGAGTTAATCCATATTTTTTGTTGTGTGCATCGATATTTGAACAAATAAAATATTTCGCAAATAGCTTGCAATTATGCGTAATTACCACACATAATTTGATTCGTCGAGCGGATAACAAAAGAAAGATTTATCTTTGCCACTGAAAGTGTACACATTGTTGCGGTGCTGCACAGTGATTCTCTCCTGCTCTGCGCTTCACTTTCACAGCCACCACTATCACCCCTAATCGAACCCATTTTCAAGGGACGCAACTCTTGTAAAAGAAACGCAAAATAACGGGAGTTTTCCGTCTGGGTATACTCTGTGGTGCCAGCTATTTACAAACTCCCGGCAAACTTCAGGGCACGTCTCTATGAGGCACCATTTGTAAATTAAATGATAATTTTCATGATATCTTTAGAACATACAGTTTACCTATATAAAGGATATTGTATAATTATAAAATAAATTGTATATCTATAAAATACAGTTTATAGCAATACCACACTTTTTATAGCTATAAAACATTTTTTAATAGCTTCAGATTACATTCAAGAAGATCCGTTGGATCTCAGTTTTGATATGATGATGATGGTCATTGTTGTCAGGGTGGCGACGTGGTGATCGTCCTTAACGCTCATGCAATAGGACGTTAAGCATCGTTTTCCGCTCCAGATTACATTTTACAATATAAAAAAAGAGAAATCGCATGCGGTCATCAGGCCGTGTGTAAATATTAACCGAAAAAACTATTGTATCTGTAAACACTTTATTTTATATTTAAACAGTATATTTTATATGTTGAAAATTCATTTTATAATAACGATATATAAAAACTTTATTTTTATATAGAAACACGTTTTTAATAACAACAGCGAACTTTTATATTTAAAAAATAAATGGTATAATATATACAATGCGATTGCATACGAAGCATTTATTGAACAATACATTAATTTTATACTAACTTTATGACGGCCGACTAGCGCCAAAACCTGAAAATTGTAAATACCATGAGATAATAACAAATATCATGGAATAATTACAATTATCAAACGATAATTACAATTATCATTGACAAATTATAAATATCTTCGCGTGATTCTGTTTAGTTTTCCATTCTGGCTCTAGCAATCTGCCTGGAAGTGCGTCAAAACCGAAAATTGTAATTATCACATAATAATTAAATTTTTTACTTTCTAATTACAATTTTTAAGTGATCATGCTTATTTCTGACTTAGGCGGCGTACTTGCCCGAAAACGGGCATTTACAAGTATCAGTGATAATAGTAATTAACACGTTTTCTATGTAATTCACCTTATGACGGCCTGCTAGCGCCAAAAGTTGATAATTACAAATATCATGCGGTAATTGTAAATATCAACGACATATTTACAACTAACCCGTACAAATTGTAATTATCAAGTGAAAATTACAATTTTCAGTTTTGTCCCATTTCCAAACGGACTCCTAGAGCCAAAACTGAAAAGTAAACATAATAACGCGAAGATATTTGCAATTTTCAATGATGATTGTAATTATCCCTTGATATTTGTAAATTTCCTATCTCATGATATTTGTAATAATCAGGTTTTGGCGCTAGGAAGGCGTGGCACATTCTGAAAATTATTAATTAACACTGTGGATTACCGGTATCTCTGTAAATTACACAGAACACGTGGTAATTTCAATTTTCTCGTGATAATGGCAACTCTCGGTTTTGGCGCTAGTAATATTACTTTCGCACGGCTACTATCTCCGTGGTTCAAGGGAAGCATCCCGATCGTGACGTTGACTAAACATAGATTCTGACAGTCTCGTCTTTCACCCAATTAGCGCCTATACCCAGCACATCAACAACGAAGTCCGACAGACCATCACACAAGCCATTGGACAATATGATGACATGCTCACAGTGGTGCAGAAACAGAATCTTCGATGGTATGGCTACGTCACCCGTGCATCAGGCCTTGCAAAACCCATCCTGCAAGGCACGGTGCAAGGAGGCAGAAGAAGAAGGAGACAGAAAAAGAGGTGGGAGGAAAACATTCGAGAATGGACTGGTTTGACACTGAATGAAGCCATGAGGGTTGCTGAGAACAGAGAAAGATGGAGTACGATGGCTAAACGATCATTTGTGGTGCATAAACGACCTTTGTGTTACGGGATCATCATCATCATCATCATCATCATCATCATCATCATCATCATCATCATCATCATCATCATCAAGGTAAAAGGTGTGTAACTGTATGTACTACTAGTTGAACTTGTATATGTTTTTTTAAAGAGCATGTGTAACAGGGTAGCGAACAATTCAAACCACGGAATCATACTAATAACCATTCATTAAGAATTAATAATTACACACATGCGCTTTATACATGTAAGTACAGTTGTCAGTCATTTAGTCAATAAAGTTCGTGAGTTGACTGTAACAGTTCGTTGATACTCTGTCTGGTTCTCAGGCTTTCTATCTCTCTCTATCTCTATGTCTGTCTGTCTCTCTTCCCCTCCCTCTCTTTCTTCCTCCCTCATATCCTCTCCTCATTCCCTCTCCCACATTCCTTCTCTCCATCTACTTCCCCCCCCCCCCCAAAAAAAAAAATTGCTCTCTCTCACTCTCCGCCCATACCGGGTGCTGTGTAATTACGTCGGACATTGGAAAGTATTGAACTCACACAGCGCGGCTGAGACAATCCGAGTTCCTGCCACTAGTGGACAGTCCAAAGTAAGACTGGGGTAGTCTCACAGACGCGGTGTGGTATTGACCTAGTAATTTCACTTTGAAAACGGATCACACGCTTGTCTGGCTTTCACAGCATGCAGCTTCTCACAACCATCAACCCTTCCGTCGAAAGTATAAACCGAGGTCTATTCTTCACGCACACATTTCCATCATACGGACTTGAAAATCCTGACGCCCATGTCCTAAACGGGTGAGTGCCGTCAACACAAATACAACCAGCAAGTTCTATAGGTCCCTCCCCCCCCCCTCCCCCCCATTCCCATACGCCTTATTTCCGGTGGCCCAAGATTGGTGACCCAAGATTGTTTGTATTCAGTCGTCTGAGCGTCAGACTGTGCTCCAAAAGGCTGCAAGTGGGCGCACTAGATCCTGTATCTGCCAGCGCCATGAGCCGGTCCTGAGCTGGAAATGCACTATATAAGAACGTTTAAATAAATACAATAAAATATGCGGATTTACTCAAAACATTTTATTAGGATTCGTGACAGAGTTTTGTGGTTTTGGAATGACACGATGCGGCTAGGGCGCCATTTGTATTGGCCAGCGCCCTCAGTAGCTCTTGAGCGGGATAATATTAAAACTAACCTACATTAGAAAAACTAACCTACATTAGAACTATCAAATGTTTTTGAACCTTTGGGGGACGCGGGAAGAGGGCGCAGGAGAGAGAGAGAGAGAGAGAGAGAGAGAGAGAGAGAGAGAGAGAGAGAGAGAGAGAGAGATCTGGGCCTGAGCATCTCAGAGATGAATCCAAGCATACATGACGGGGTTACCGGAGCAGTGGAAATGAAATGAGGATCGTAAGCATGTCAGTTCGCATCCGCAGTGGTTCGATCGCGCTATGCCCCGCTACGCATGTCTGACGGTACCGCGGTCACTCGATTGCCAAGATACGAACAACGTATAATATCGTGGAAACGATCAACGTTTCCCCAACACTGAATGATGATGTTGTTACGTTTGAGACGCGCACGATATATCCGATCATTTTATTTTGCAAAGCATGCAATAACAGAGTGTATGTACCTTTGAATTGATTTTGCGTTGTTGCTAGAAGAAACTTTGTATAATGTTGATAATTTTCGTTGGTCGATATTATTTGAGAATTTTCTAGAATTACTTGTTTACTATCGATCGAAGCATCTAGATAAATCTAGAAATAGCTAAGAGATTCTTCTAACCTAAATAAGGTTATATGACATAAGACAGTGCATAGTTCCGGTGACGAGTTTTATTTTGATTGGCTGTTATTGCGTCATGCTGGAGTGTTCGAACTTTCCCTCGATCATAGAGAGACTATATAAGTGGTGCACTGTGTCTGCTTGGAGAGTCAAAAGAGTGGATAAACGAACCTGAGTTACACTTATCAAGATTTAAGCATCGGGGCTGAATCAACAAATAATAAAGTAACAGCCACGTAATAGATGTAATAACTCAATGTTCCCCGTCAACGTTGGAGGCAAGTATGTTAGGAAGACTTTCACTTTCACCTTACAGTGTCATACTGTCAACTTTGGCGGAAAAGCTTCAAGTGGGTAGACAGAGCTTTTCATTCATTTTCGGCAATATTATAATCATAATTCATAGTATATGCTTTATTATTATTATCACCCCATAAATCCCAAACTTTCTTTCATCAGAAATTCGGGCGGCTTCGAATATGACCGTCGGATTCTAAATACGAGATTAATCTCTCTCTCTCTCTCTCTCTCTCTCTCTCTCTCTCTCTCTCTCTCTCTCTCTTTCTCTCTTTCTCTCTGTGTTTGTTTGTCTGTCTCTCTTCTCTCTCTTTCTCTTCTTTCTGTCGGGGGGGGGGGGGGGGGGGGAGGGGGGGTGTCCTATAGTTCAGTTGATAGTGAGCTGGTTTCCTATGCTGAAGGTTGCGGGTTTGAAACCCGCGTGGGTCGATCTTACGTGACATAGTTACGAGACTTTTCAGGACACCGAGGGTTTTCTCCGGGTACTCTGGTTTTCTCCCTACCTTCAATAATGGTATTGGATCAGTAAATTAAAAATATATAAATCTGTCTGTCTCTGTCTGTCTGTCTCTCTCTCTCCATAAACTCAAGCCACTTGCAGAGAATGGGAGATGATATATAAGTTAATACTATAATCCCCTTAAAGTTTTTTATTTTTACTTTTATTTTTTTGCTTTTTGAAATTTTATTGTCCCTTTTTATCGGGAAATTTTAGGCCGCTTCCCTTGGGAAGGCGAAGTCGCAGCCTGTCGTGCATCCAAACCCAACCTACCTAACAATTACACTATGTAACACAATTTTTGTTCCTGGCTTCTAAGTGTTATATTTCAATTGCTTATGTCTAAAGTACGTGAAAAAATGACTTCATTAAGCACAAACTTTGCTTACACAACAACAGCACGAAGAAAACTCGTTTTTTGTGAAAATAGAACGATTTCTTTTTCATTTTCGTCATTATGATCGGGTAAAAACAAAAATTGCACAAGGAATAGACAAACACAGTCGGAAACCACTCAACAAGGTTCAGAAATGTGTAGATTTTCTAGATTTACGATTGTACTGTGAATCACTCTCTCAGTTCAGTTTATAAATGTATAGTCCCCAACACAGTATGCGTATAGGAGACTTTGGTATTATGATGTCCATTGATATAAGAGATCGTGCTACAGTAAGAGGTCATATGAAGAGGGAGCGCGGGACGCTGCTACGACGTCCGGAAGAAGACGGAGATGGATCGATGGCAGGCATGAGGGGAAGGAGTACGAACGAACGGCGGCAGTGGTAGGATCGGGGTGCCAGGGAGGCCGCCAAGGCCAAGGGAGGGCAAGCACAGAGGGTGAAGGGTGGAGGGCCTAGCAGTGACCAGTAGGGCGGGGGGGGGGGGAGGGGAACGTACCTAATTAGATAAAAATCCTTCAGGACCACATTAAAAGTCGAGGAGGGCCGGGTAAAAGCTATAAACAATCAAGAATGGACCCATAAAACAAGGAAGGGAAATAAATGGTACAGTGAGGAAGGGAAAGTCATTCATGAAAACGGATACCCAGGACACAGGGGTCAACTGAAGGTATGAGTCTTGTGGAGGGGATGGTCAGTCATGGAAACGTATACCCAGGCCCCGTGGGGTCGACTGAAGGTATTGAGTCATGTGGAGGGGATGGTCAGTCATGGAAACGGATACCCAGGCCCCGTGGGGTCGACTGAAGGTATGAGCCATGTGGTATGGGATGTCAATCATGAAAACGAGTACCCAGTATCCAAGGGGAATCAACTGAGGTATAAGTCATGAGGTGAGAAAAGTCAGTAGTGGTATCTAATACCCAGGACACAAGGATCAACTGAAGGTATGAGTCATGTGAGGGGAGTGGTCAGTCATGGAAACAGATACCCAGGACCCATGGGGTCGACTGGAGGTATGAGCCATGTGGTATGAGAGCAAGGTAGCTGAGCGGTATAAGTCAGGACATGGTAGTAATACCCAGGACCCAATGGGTCAGCTGAGGGTACAATCCGTGTAGTAGTAGCTGAGTGGAAACATGTCACTTAAGTAGAGCATACCCAGGACCCGAGAAGGTAGAGTCGAACCCAAGGCCCATGGGCCAGGTGGGGGAATAGGTTACAAACAGGTAACTGAGTGGGGATAGTCATCATTAGTAGTTGTAAGACAAAGGAACCCAAGACGAGTTCAGGGGAGAGAACCGGCCAGGCGGTTGGGTCTAAAGGTGTACAGACACTCATCAGCGGTAGGTGCACACCGAGGTCATGAATAGCAGTCCAAAGTTAGTCGACAAGGAGGTGGCTACCAGGTCGGCCATGGAGTTCAGATGCACGTCGCGGCAGGCAATCCTAACCGCGGAGAAGTCAGGCTCCAGGGCCAGACACTCAAGGACACAGTGGTCGTGTGCTTTTATACTTGTACAGCTACTTTTGAAACGTTCAAGAATGTTCTAGAAAGTTCTGAGAGTTTCTCGAAAGTTCTGGAAGTTTCTTGAACGTTCTAGAGTGTTCAGGAGAATTGTAGAAACATGTGGACAACTCTAGCAGTTCAGGGAGGAAGCTCGGCATTGAATGCAAATCGATAATTTTCTCGAACACACGCGATTTTCCAAATGTCATTGTCCCGGTCACAGAAGCAAAGTTTTTCTGGAATAACAGCGATTTCCTTTCTGTTCTAGACCTAACGGGTTAGGAAAACACACTTTCAACCCAGGAACAGAACAAAAGTGAAAATTTGTTACATAGTGTTATTTGTGTTTATGAAATTTTGCGGGAAGTGGAGGGGGGAGGGGGAGGTGAAGAGGGGAGCAAACCGGAAGACCTGGAGAAAACCCTGGAGACGTTGCCCGAGTAGAAAGTAAGTAAGCTTAATATTCGGAGAAACATAACGCTGAGAGACGGGATTGATCCTACACCTGTCTGGCGCCATTGGTTTCTAGCCTGTGGACAAAGCAAATTAGTCCCGCCTTAGACCACTCGGCCACAACTGTCGCTTTTAAAGTGAATGTTTCGTTGCCTTTTCAATCGCATTCGGCAATCTTGGAAAACACGAACTTCGGTTGGGGTATACGCTGGCCCGAACACAGTTCTTAAGGAAAGGGGTAGGCGTTTTGTCCGTAGTTTGGCCATACACTTTAACCCACAAAAGGGTGTTTCTGACGGTGTTAGAACCCCTTTAAACTCCGGACGATAGGTATAGCGTCCAGTAATGAATACATCCAAGAGGCTGTAACTTATCTTCAGTCCCATCGTTATTTAGGCCAGAAACCTACTACCTTGTTTTACACAAGCCCTTGGTCTTCCCCACTACTACCACTAATACTGCTCCTCCTACTACTTCGAGATTCAAGATATAGGTCTAGTTATTGTCCCCATAAAACACAAGGAAATGTAATGTGTAGTTTGACGATTCCGTACACAAGGGCAATAATACAGACACAACTAATATAAGGTACCATTCTGCATAATTATATCACATTATTTATTTTTATTTATTTAATCGTTCTTATATAGCGCTTTTCCAGCTCAAGAGCTGCTCAAGGCGCTGGCCGATACAGGATCTAACTCAAGCCGCCCGAGACGCCCACCCGCAGCCTTTGGGCGCATGGTCTGACGCCCGGAAAACTGAGCACAATCTTGGGCAGCCAGGGATGGGGGAGAGGAACTAAGTGCATGCTGGGTGTGTTCTTGTCACCGGCACTCACCCGTCTAGGACATGAGCGTCAGGATCTTTAAAGTCCGTTATGATGGAATGTATGCGACACAGACTAGACATCGGTTTATACTCTCATCCGAAGGAGTAGGAAACGGGAGTAAAGTGTCTTTTCCAGGGACACAACACAATGCCTGCCAGGGCTCGAACCCGGGACCTTCAGATCCGCAAGCCGAAGCACTACCATTAGACCACAGTGCCTCTCCATTAACTACTACTACTACTACTACTACTACTACTACTACTACTACTACTACTACTGCGACTACTCCATTCCCAAAGATAAATAATAATTATGGATTTGAATGTGTGCCTATGATAACAGGCGTGCGGACCTCTCCTGTATTATCCATTGGATGACGGATGTTTTGGATTAGTTTGTGGGTGGGTGGGTGTTTGCGCACGCACAATATATACCAAGCAGGGCAATTATATGGACGGGGCATAATCCAAACAAGAGGAAGCCATGCAGATAGATAAGCTATGGTGCTGAAGCCATCAGGGCTGCTGAGGACAGAGAAAGATGGAGTATGCTGGTTAAACGATCATCTGTGGTGCCCCTACGACCTCCGGGTCAAGGGACAGGATAGAATATGATAGGATAGGGATGGTGAAATAGCGCAAATACACTTTTTTTTGGTTAAATCTTCATGTCTTCTTCCTCTTCTTCACTCTTCCTACTCCTTATTCTGTTTCATCATCATCATCATCATCATCATCATCATCATCATCATCATCATCATCATCATCATCATCATCATCATCATCATCATCATCATCATCATCATTATCAGCAACAGCAGCAGCAGAAGCATCTTCTTCTTCTTCTTCTTCTTCTTCTTCTTCTTCTTCTTCTTCTTCTTCTTCTTCTTCTTCTTCTTCTTCATATTCTTCATATTCTTCTTCTTCTTCTTCTTCTTCTTCTTCTTCTTCTTCTTCTTCTTCTTCTTCTTCTTCTTCTTCTTCTTCTTCTTCTTCCTTTCCTCTTCATTCTTCTCTTCAATTTTCTCATTCACCTCCCTGTCCTCCTCCTTCTCTTTCCTTTTCCTCCTTCTTCTTCACTGCGCCACCTTCAAAACGTCCTCTCTCTTGATCTTCAGTCGCCTAACAGTGAGAAGTTAAAATGCAAACGTGGCCTGATTTATATGCTTGACCTTCATTCTTCAATCTTGACTCTGGGCATCTGTCTGTCTTTCGCGAAAAAAAATTATTGGGATTCTAATTTCTAAACATTGCGCTGCAGATCCCACTGATGCATTTAATTAAAGTGACCCGAAATCACAAATTTCACGGTTCGTTTTTTTTTCAATTGTAAGTGCACCTGTGTTTCCCCACTAGAACAACAATAAGAATAAGTGAAAACCTAACCTCTTTCTAAACATACATCGATACATTCTTTTGTTTTTCTATTAATAACATCAAGCATGATCCTAAAGATAGCAGTACTGCAGCGAAAGTGTGTACAGTTGTTTACACAACACAGATTTCAGCAACGATTACCCATTTTACCATCTCTTGTTGAGTGTGACAACATTGAAATTGTGTATTTGCCTATTAATAACATCAAGAATGATTTTAAAGATAGCAGTACTGCAGCGAAAGTATTTGTATAGCACAGTTGTTTGTTTACCCAACAAATGACGAAGACGCATAGAATTGGAAGCTTAGCAGTCGGTTTCAGCAAAGATTACCCATTAGGATATTATAATCAGTGCCAGGGCTCGAAATTAGCGGGGGCCCGGGGCCAAAAACCCGCAAAGTTGATTTCGGGCTCGGAAAGTTGAAAAACGAAGGGCCCGCTTGGCCCGCAAAATAATTCGTCTGCTACAGCTAGCTCTACTCGGCAGTTTCGTATTTGGGCCAAGGGAAGCAACCCACACCGGTGCCCTAAAAAAAAAACAGAGAAAAGAAGCGAAAACCCTTTAATTTTGCACTCAAAAGTTTAATATACACTTCACTATCTTTTTAATATAATAAACAAAAGGCTATGGCACAACATAAGCGCAAAATGTCCATCTTTGTAAGTACGAAAGTATGGCTACATATCGTCGCCATACAGTTGCTAAAACAATCGGCGATTGCGTTTTTCCAATTTTTTGGGAAGCGAAAGACGCCAGAAGAAAACGTCGGCGAAAGGAAAGAACAAGAAAAAGAGAGAAAAAATAAGTATGAAGAGGAAAAAAGATCAAAGAACTACAATGAAGGGTCGAAAAAAAGATTTCCATGGCATGGCCTTGAAGTGAATGAGGAAGAGTACTGTTAAGTTTAGTTCCCTTTCATGGTTTTGTTTTGAACTTTTGTGCATTGAGGTCAGATTTTTTGTTAGGTTACTCATATTAAAAATTTAATGATGTGTATTGTGCAATACTCAGTCACAAAACTGAAAAGTATTATACAAGAGACTCACTTGATTTTTTTCTATTTTGTTTAATGGCCATTTCAGGCTCAATAGTCACTGGAATATGTGTGTCACTGAATGTGTGTGTGGGTTTTTTCCCCTTTTTTGTTGGTAATGTTTGAAAGTGAAAGAAAAGGCAAATACAAATGACATCACTCAGCACAATTGGAAATTCCATTGTTTTTATTTTAGATTATCAGACAAATTGTACTTTCTACTTATATTGTCAATAATTCTTTTGTTTTTTTGTTTGCATTATTTTTCAAGTTGGGCCCCGAAAGTTGCTTGTGGGCCCTCAAATTTTTCAATCAAGGGGCCCGGTGGCCCCCAAAGAAAAAAGTTAATTTCTAGCCCTGAGTGCGATAACAATGCAATGTCCCAAAGTACATTCATTGTCACACACAATATACACAAACACTAACATACTTGGCCCTCTGAACGTCAAAACTGCATTGCCTTGCGTCGTCTGTTCTTACGTGAAATCTCGCGGACACAGTCATTGTCTAATGCCCTTGTGACAAAGAATGTCCGACACCAATCTGCTAACTAAATTGAAGTGCTTCACTACACTATGTCTGGGCATGCTGGATCTCGATTTCAGCAATTCTTTCAGCTGAAAGAGTTTCACCAGATATTAGACACACACACACACACACACACACACACACACACACACACACACACACACACACACACCACACCCACACCCACACACACACACCTCCCTTTCCTCCTCCCCCTACCCTTCAAATAAAAAAAAATAATATATCAATTAAATATGTTAATATTTATCTGGCAGAAAAATATTCATCATCTTTAAAAATATACACTGATGGTTCTGTTAGGGAAACTCGATTTTCACTGTTGAACTTCTAGCAATTATAATGGCATTAAATAAAATCATGTGCATAAAATTTCATTTATTAAGTATTGTAATATTTGTACATTCAAATCCGTACTTCAGGCGTTAAATTCAAATTCCTATAAAGAAAGAAAAACATTATCATTGAAATTAAACACCTAATTAATAATTTAATTGTAAATGGTACAAATGTAAACTTTTGTTGGATCCCTTGTCATTGTGATTTTCGATACAATGATTGGGCAGATCGAGCTGCGAGAAACGGTGCTTTACGTATAAACGCGTTCTCTTTTTCTTTACCATTGACTGTCAAAGAAGTTTCTAATTTGATAGTTCAGGAGGTCAGTAAAGGTTGTCATTATAAACAATAGTATGATAAACATTGTGGAACCCCCATATCTGTTATTTGCATGGCCTACCGAATTTATATGAATTCTGTGAGAAGCAAGTATTGTAACAATGTTGATGGGTGCAAAGAAAAGTTTTCTTTAAAACATGCATTATATCAGTCCGACACTGTGAACGATACATTGCCTAGAAATTTAGCAAAAATAGAAGACATTAGCTTTGAAATTTGTATTCAATTGGCAAAAGCGTTTATATCCTCTTCAATTGGCCAGTTTATTAGACTGCGCATGCAAGACCATGTTCACACAAAGCTGAAGGAAATAGTCGCTGTCGTAGATCTCATTCGCTCTTCGACATTCGCTATTCACCCTTGCTTGGTTCCTCCTTGATGCTGTGAACAGTCGATTATAACAAAAATAGATGTAAAAACAATTTGAATCATTAAAAAGCTATAACTGTTTTTCTATCATTTATACTTAATTATTGTTTTGCTTACACATTCATTTGTTATTGAATAGGAAGGGTGGTTCGTATTCACCGGTCTCCACCTTCTACCCGACGACTTGACGGCCTGGAGGTTAGATAGGCGTAAGAACAGTCGTACTGAAGTTTAAGCAACTATCGCTGTTTCACTATTTTCTTTCCTTTTATGATGATATTGGCCTATATTAAGCTCTGTAACTGCCATGAGCGTTGATCTCTCTATATATAAATCCAGTTTTTGGGTATATATAATCTATCTTCAAACTCTTTTGCAAAGGAGGAGGAATAATTTGTGGGAGGCGGAAGAGTATGTGGCAGGGAGGTAGAAATGGTTTGTGAACTTTTGCGACGTTGTTGGAATGGGTACGACATGGGATTGAAATCCGAGATGTGTGTGTGTGTGTGTGTGTGTGTGTGTGTGTGCTTGTGTACACTTTTACCAAAGAAACAAATTGAGCACTGAACATACGCTGACCATCCAAAAACTAACATCTTCTGAAATTGTCACGAATACTTAAATACAAATGTGTAGATTGAAGAACAGATATCAAAATATAGCCAAGGGAGGAAGGAAACCAGAGTACCCGGAGAAAATCTCGGCGACTTTATACATTTACTACCTATATATAGTTCGTACCCGGCAGAGGAATCGCCATTCACCTATCTATGGACGCATAATTTATAAGGGAGTGCGATACACTGTCAGTGTTGATGGGAAATAAGGGAGTGCGGTACACTGTCAGTGTTGATGGGAAATAAGGGAGTGCGATACACTGTCAATGTTGATGGGAAATAAGGGAGTGCGATACACTGTCAATGTTGATGGGAAATAAGGGAGTGCGATACACTGTCAGTGTTGATGGGAAATAAGGGAGTGCGATACTCTGTCAATGTTGATGGGAAATAAGGGAGTGCGATACACTGTCAGTGTTGATGGGAAATAAGGGAGTGCGATACACTGTCAATGTTGATGGGAAATAAGGGAGTGCGATACACTGTCAATGTTGATGGGAAATAAGGGAGTGCGATACACTGTCAGTGTTGATGGGAAATAAGGGAGTGCGATACTCTGTCAATGTTGATGGGAAATAAGGGAGTGCGATACACTGTCAGTGTTGATGGGAAATAAGGGAGTGCGATACACTGTCAGTGTTGATGGGAAATAAGGGAGTGCGATACACTGTCAATGTTGATGGGAAATAAGGGAGTGCGATACACTGTCAATGTTGAAGGGAAATAAGGGAGTGCGATACACTGTCAATGTTGATGGGAAATAAGGGAGTGCGATACACTGTCAATGTTGATGGGAAATAAGGGAGTGCGATACACTGTCAATGTTGAAGGGAAATAAGGGAGTGCGATACACTGTCAGTGTTGATGGGAAATAAGGGAGTGCGATACACTGTCAATGTTGATGGGAAATAAGGGAGTGCGATACTCTGTCAATGTTGATGGGAAATAAGGGAGTGCGATACACTGTCAGTGTTGATGGGAAATAAGGGAGTGCGATACACTGTCAGTGTTGATGGGAAATAAGGGAGTGCGATACACTGTCAATGTTGATGGGAAACAAGGGAGTGCGATACACTGTCAGTGTTGATGGGAAATAAGGGAGTGTGATACACTGTCAATGTTGATGGGAAATAAGGGAGTGCGATACACTGTCAGTGTTGAAGGGAAATAAGGGAGTGCGATACACTGTCAGTGTTGATGGGAAACGTTACAAGTACTTTTGCATATACTGTAGTTGTTTTCATAGAGTGCTCTTCCAGCTGAAAAGCTATTCCCAGTGAATACAGTGTACAGTTCCTTTTCTGCAGCAAGAAAACAATTCCTTCAGAAAGTGGAATCTGGATTTTAACACTAAGGAAGAAAAAATAGAGAACAGGAAGGAGGGGGTGGGGTGGAGTGGAGTTGAGGGAGAGAGAGCAGAAGGAAAGTTGGACCTGTGACTTGAACCTCAAACTTTCGTTTCACGATGAGTGTGAACTCGGGAGGCAACGTCGTAAAATCAAGCTGAAGGCAAATTAGTCAATGTGTATAACCATCCTTTTCTTAACAGCATAATTTTAAGACACTGATATCAAATCCAACCATTTGACCATTGTAATTGTCCATTTCCCAAGCAGTGACATTGACTAGAGCGTCGACCCTTATCCAGATTAAACTAAATAAAAACACATTCAAGATTAACAATATGGTACTATCCGTGATTTACGACCTTTGCTGTTCTTCAAAGGTAATAAAGGACTTCCTGTAGACAAAAGCAAGGAAGTAACTATTATTACACATGATCACAGGATTTTTCAGAAAAGCAAAGTCGTTTCTGTTGTTGTGGTTTTCTTCGATATTTTTGTTTTCATAACAATAGGTCTGATTGGCTCGTGGAGGGGTCAGACAGATCATAACCTTCGACCACGTGATCGCTACCTCATGTCTGCTAGCAATGGACCCCCCCCTCCCTTTCCCCTCTCCCACGAAAGAAAATAGAAAAGAACAAACAGTACATAACTTTAGGTCTAACTCCAATCTTCAAGGGAGGAAACTCGTGTCTGCTACTTAAAGGCAAATTGCGGTGTCTGACTAAGAGCAATTTATTGTTTACTCGGACCGACCGATTTAGCGGGTTCAGTGGCTCGTGGCCAGTATTTGGGTAAAATCTAGCAGTCATGCGAGCTAGCGTCTAGGGCGTTAGTTGTTTTAAAAAAAAAAAGAAATCCTATACAGTATTGGGCATTTGATTAGGTAGCTTCGCCTTACGAAAGTGGACTGAACTTCTGATAGTAGCTTGAACGAGACATGTTATGTAGCATATGGCATGACCAACATAAGGCTACCTGCAAAACCATACAGACGGAAAGGGCCATTCCAGGATATGAATAATGTTTTTTCATGTTATGTTTTCTTTGGAAATTATATTGTTGTCAGAATTACAAGTTGAGATAACGAGGTAATCGTTATCCAATTTCAAACCCACCGTTAAAGCTTTGAGTTAAATGCATCTCTTCGTTGTTGTGTAAACAAAACAGCGCAGCCCCTGATACACATTTTCGCATTGTTGCAATTTTTAGAATTAACTTTAATGCTATTAACAGGCTCATAATCAAAATACCTTGTCGATTTATATCAATCCCGTTCTTTTGAAAGAGTTTATTTGGAGGTTGTGGAAGAGGATGGGAGCGGCATTCTTTTTTCAGGTGGGACAACATTCGCTGTGACTTTGAAAATGATCTGTGACGATAGGACGTGTGATCTTGGGTCCCTTTAACACAAGAGGATCGTAACCAGTGTTCCATGGGATGGTTATCCCCGTCTGACATATCGCCAATGGTGGGTGTAGACGTTAAACCTCAGTGTTCATTCATAACCAGTGTTGTAGGGAAAAAGAGAATCTGACACAAGAGGCTCGAGGATCATAACCAGTGTTGAAGAGAGAGAGAGAGAGAGAGAGAGAGAGAGAGAGAGAGAGAGAGAGAGAGAGAGAGAGAGAGAGAGAGAGAGAGAGAGAGAGAGAGAGAGAGAGAGAGAGAAGAAAACATCAATTAAATCCAGTCAACCTCGCTGTTACCTTTTGCATTGATATAGTAATTTCGGAGGCACACCTTTCACTGGTCGTGCGTATTGTTCAACGTCAAGGCATCCCCAGGGAACCCCGATGAAATATTTTCGCTGAACTGCGATGATAGAGACCAAGAAAGATTGTTGAAGGTCGTTTCTGGAAACTAGAATGCGCGCCTGTTTTCAGGTATCGGAGCGCGCGTCTACGCTTATCAACAGGTATGAGGAGAACACGGGTTTGCATGTTCGAACCTTAGCGTGTTATTCGTCATTGATGTTGCTAGGTTTCGTTTCGGTGCTCCTTAAATGCGAGCAAACAGAGCGTTCTGTTTTTTTTTTTTTTTGTTGTTGTGGTAGCCACGTCACCAGATTATCAGGCCTTGCAAAGCATCCTGCAAGGCACGGTGCAAGGAGGCAGAAGAAGAGGGAGACCGAAAAGAGGTGGGAGGATCACATTCCAGAATGGACTGGCTTGACATTGAGCGAAGCCTTGAGGATTGCTTAGGACAGAGAAAGATGGAGTACGCTTGTTAAACGATCATCTGCCCCAACGACCTTCGAGTTACGGGAAAGGATAGGATAGGATCGGATAGTGCGTTCTGTTAAAGTTCTGTTAAAGGGGCCAATTTTCACACATTTCAGCGTCACAGATCCTAATCAAATTCAAAGTGAGTGCGAAAAATAAAATCAAAACAAAAAAAAAGTTTTTTCAAGGTACGCGTTCTGTTAAAAAACATCTATCCATTCATTTACTTATGTGACTATTAATAGCATCAAGGCTGAGTCTAAACAACTGCACCGCGGGAAAATTTGTTTAGTAGGCACAGGTGTTTGTTTCGTAACAAGGAAGAGAAGCCGAAACCTCAACGCTTAGCGGTGAGCAACAAATGCCCCTCTATATCATATAGATACCATCCTATCCTATCCTATCCTATCCTATCCTATAATATCCTATCCTGTAATTCAAAAGTCGTTGCGGCACAAACGATGATCTTTTAACCAGCGTACTCCATCTTTATCTGTTCTCAGCAACCCTCATGGCTTCGCTCAGTGTCAAGCCAGTCCATTCTCGAATGTTGTCCTCCCACCTCGTTTTATGTCTCCATCTTCTTCTGCCTCCTTCAGGATGGTCTTTGACGTGGCCATACCATCGGAGTTTCCGTTTCTTCACAACTGTGAGAATGTCATCGTGTTGTCCAATGGCTTGTGTGATGGTCTGTCGGACGTCGTCGTTGGTGGCGTGATGGGTATAGGAAATGCACGAAGTCTTCTGTAGCACCTCATCTATCTGCTTTGTATTCTTCGTTGTAGGTCTGCTGTGATATTCCATGTTTCCATGCAAGCGTGTAGAAAGATGGAGATGACAAGGGAGCGCAGCAGTCTTACCTTGGAGTGTAGACTGATGGTTCTGTCGTTCCAAATGGGCTTCAACCTTGTCATGGCAGCAGTTGTTTGTGCGATCCTGGAGAGGACTTCCTGTCGGGACCCATTGTCTGATACAATGGCTCCTAAATATTTGAAGCTATGCACTGTGTTGAGGGATTGACCTTGGACTTTGATTTCCGTATTGATGTCATTGGTATTGTCGGTCATCACTTATTTCCATTTCAAAAGTTCTGGAAGTGGTGTCAAGCCTCAGTACCAGCTGTTCAAGTTCTTGTTCCTCTCTGCCCTGGATCCGCTGGACCAAAAGCAACAACGCATGTTATGTAATGTTCTTCAGCTATGATTTGTTCAGCTCGGGGTTTCAACAAGTTGAGTATTATTTTCAGGAGGATTTTGCTGGGATGGCTGATGAGTCTGATGATGCGGTAATTTTCACACTCCTGAAGGGTACCCTTTTTGGGAAAAGTGATGACAAGCGACTGATTCTATGGTATAGGCCACTCCCCATCTTCCAGATCTTGTTACAGATAATGGTATGGGCGTCAATCATCGCTTCTGCTCCTGCATGGGGCAATTATGCCGGTATGTGACAACATTGCAATAATTTCCAAGTAAACACATTGTCACAAAATATGGACCCAAGTCCTTGAAACCTAGAATTTTAATTAGTAGAGTAACTTCAACTTGCATACAACAAATAGAAATTGTTCTTAAATCGCTTAAACCATAAACATGCGAGTTACTACCCTTGTCTGTGAGAGCAATCAGTTTGTGAGCGATTGCGTAGGCTGGCACGTGAACGTAAATTGCGTAATCCTCTCGGGAACCCCCTTTGAGGCAAATCCATCTGCCTTCGACGAGAATCGTCCCGGATTGACTTTCAAAGGACGAAACCTGTTAATCAGACGCTTTTTGTCTATGAACTAACTTCCCGCCTTGCAAATATGATGCTTGTCGACGATCGTTTTGTGGGATTCCTATGTATTTTATTATTATTATTATTATTATTATTATTATTATTATTATTATTATTATTATTATTATTATTATTATTATTATTATTATTATTATTATTACTAGTATTATTATTATTTTTAATTTATAATTCTTATAAAGCATTTTTTCAGCTCAAGATCTGCTCAAGGCGCTGGTCGGTACAGGATCTAACTCAAGCAGCCCGAGGCGCCCACTTGCTAGGACGCACAGTCTGACGCTCAGACGACACTGGAACAATCATCACATTAATAGCAACAGTAAGTTGGCCAGTGCTCACAGCCAATGTTTAAGTGCGGGCCACCGGGAATCGAACCCGCAACCTTTGTATCCCGCGTTTCCATAGGCAGCCGGTTATCACGGTCACAGTTCAGAACTGAATCGTGTACTTTATTCTGATTTTATTTTGATTAAATCAAATTAATGGGGCTTGATGAAATCCAAAATAAACACAACTAAAAGAGTAACTTGGAGTGAGCTGCGTTACTGTTAATGGAATGTGTGCAGCAAGGAAGAATCAAATACGAATCAAATGCTTTAAAATAGTATATTTTTAACAACATCAAGTAACATTCCCATCTACTTTCATGCTTCACTAAATACCTCGCTAAAGATTAACACCGATCTTGCTGCAATTGTAAGCTTACCTCGAGCATTTTATAGTTTTCACGCTCAGTTGAAAACGAAAGAAAAATAAATAAATAAATAAATAAATAAATAAACTAAATACAAATTGTAACATTCAGTAGTTCGGCCGGTCGTCCGCGTGCCTTGATCCACTTCAGCCATCGATCTAGATGATAATTATACTTTCTAGGTTGACAAACAAAATACACTTTATCATTGTACATCTTTCAGAATATCTGCAGTCAGATTTGCATATTTTCCATGCACATCGTTTTACTGTCTGCATCTTTTGTACAAGCAAGAATATATAGCTGAGTCGCTAAGCTTGTTTTACAAACCATGAGAGGTAACTCTAACGAGCAAGGACTAGGCCTGTTTATGAAATAGACCTATTGTCAGTTTGTCGAACAATTAAAGGGAGTACGTGAATCCCAACCGAATTAGGTCTTTCCTAGCTCTCATAAACATATGGCAGGCAGCAGGGGTACTGCTATGACTGTGGACAGTCCTAGATACTGTACGCTAATCGATCCACTAGGATTCAGCATTGTTGCAATTTTTCTGACTGTCGTGTTCAGCGAATACTTGGAGCAGCAGGCAGAGAATTTCCTGCTTGTGGCTCCCTGGCTGGCACAGAGAAAAAGCGGGTAAAGGCCCATCATCCGATGCTGCTTCCGGTACACGCCACAACGTCACGTGCCTGGCTATTGTTCCCCTAGTCCAAACCATATCATCTCCCTCGGTATGGCGCAGCGCCTGTGTTCCCTTTCCAGCCTCCGTGACAGGAGAGGCCGAACTAAAGGGGTCGGCAACCTTTGTGTGGATTGGAAAAGACATCTTTCAGTCAGGTCATTGTTCCATGTGCTTGGCTTGTGGATTACGAGCCTCGCCATTCACGAGCCGCTGGGGGTTCCTGTCAGAAGGCAAACCCTAGTTTTGAGTACTTTATCTACAAGACCCCCGAACTGCATTCATGACCATTTCACTCAGGAGACTGCTGAGTGGCACGAACGAGGCCCAGCTAGCATAGCCTGGCATAACGTGGCATCACAAAGGTCCATTGCCAAATCCTCTCTATTGTTCTCGTAGTCTTTCCTCTTCTTTGTCCGACTAAGCCAATACGTCTTAGAAACGCAAACAGCGTCACGCTGTTGCGACATACAAGAAAGCGGGGTCAATTTTATGGATCTGCTGGACTTTTGGAGAGTGAGAAAAATATATTTTAAAAAAAACTCCACAATGACAAACGTATTTATTTAATTATTTGTATAAATTATTTTTATGTTGTATAAAGCCTAAAGTACACTAATCGTTACTTTTCATCTCCATCGTTGGTCATCGGCATTTCAACATAGGGCCTATCTTGTTATTCTTTTTTAACATGCCTGGAAGCTGCCCGCAAAGAGATGAACGTTATATTATCCTTCAGCATTCTTCCACAGCATCAAAGGCGTTCAGTGCCGTGTGTTGACCTGTGTGTGAGCACATATTAACGTTTGTAAGCTTATTTGTCACGGCTGTTTAAATCATCTACTGCTGCTTAGATGATGACGACTACAACAATGACTATGATGATGATGATCATGATGATGATGATCATGATGATGATGATCACGATGATGATGATGATGATGATGATGATGATGATGATGATGATGATGATGATGATGATGATGATGATGATGATGATGACTACAACAACGACGACGACAATGATGATAATTGTTACGATTGAGACACGCACGATGATTATGAATATTGCACACAGCGTGCATGATAGCGTGTATTTACCTTAGATTTGGTTCTAGGCTGTGGCTACAAAAGCTTGCCATAGTTTTTGTTTCCGTCAGTCGATATTGTTGAGAACTTTCTGAAATTGTTTGTTTACCACCGACGGAAGTTTCTAGATCTATCGCGTAAAGGGTAGTCAGCCAGGGTCCAACTGTGTAAGAACATTCTAGGATGCGTAACACAGTGCGTTTTCCCGAGGACGAGTTTTTCTTCTGACTGGTTATTGATTGCGTTATTCCAGATTGGTCTACGTTTTTCTATATTGTGGAGAAAAGAGAGATTACACAAGAAGCGCTGTCTGCGCGTATGGATCCGGGGACGTCAATCTACGCAGCGCAGCGCAACGCAACGCGTATGGATAGAGTTTTTTGGAGAGCGTTCTTTCATGGCAAGTGGTTGGTGCTGTTTGCGTGCTTTACTCAATAAAGTTTGGAAAACTTGATAACACCCACTCTCGCCTTCGTATTGAGTGAACGGGCGACGTGAATATCAATCCGCTTCAAGTATCCGGAAGGCACCCATAATGATTGCACATAGCTACGATCGAAAGAAAGTATACTCCAGGCACACGCTGCGCAGCAGGCCGAAGTATGTCCCTTGTCCCTTGAAGGGATACTTTGGCGAGGTTAGCAGCCTGCTCAGTTACAGTGTCGATGAAAGACTACAAACGGAGAAGTAAGTTTCGTCTCCTCTAGGCGACGAATTAAGGTCACGCTGTATTTGTTTCTAGGTCAACTGTATTTTACGAACCGTTTGAGAATCTTTTCGAACCCTTTATTGACGCCGGACAGTGTCCTCACTTGGTTTCATACAATTTAAGAATCCAAGAAGGCAAATGGGGTTTTGGGACGGAAAAAGAGCATTTTTGTAGAGAAAAGGGTTAGGGCAAGGGCTAGGGATAGATCTACAACTAACCCTTACCCGAACCCTTGTAGCAATATTCCGCTCTTTCCATCACTTTTAAACAGTACTGCGGTTCGCATGCGCGGCTAGCAGCGAGCCCAAAGTATACTTTGAAGGGATGGAGGGAATACTTTCACCTGCTGCTAGCGGGAGTTTTGGCGATACTTTCTACCGATCGCAGCAATGTGTATTACCTCCGGGAAGCCTTAGGAGGGTGAGGGTGGCGATGATGATGATGATGATGATGGCTATGATGATGATGACGACGACGACGATGATAATGATGATGATGATGTGCACTTGTAACGCGCACAACTCCACGCTGGCATCTGAGGAATTAACTTAGGAATAAAAATGATTGTGCTTTTGGTGTGATTGTAATGCTATGGGTAACGGTGACGGTGACTGACCCGGAAGGGGATTTATGTTGATCAAGGAAAACATAATTAAAAACACCATACTGATCCTCAAAGAATAAGTAACAATGCTAGGAATTAGCATGACGCCTCTATGTCTTTGACTCTTTCTCTCTGTCTCTCCCTCTCTCTGTGTATGTCAGTCTCTCACTGTCTCTCCCTCTCTCTGTCTGTGTGTCTCTCTCTCTCTGTCTCTTTCTCTGTCTCCCCATCTCTCTGTGTCTGTCTGTGTGTCTATGTCTGTCTGTGTCTCTTCCTCTCTATTTATTTCTGTCTGTGAGTGTCTGTGTCTCTGTCTTTCTCTTTGTCTCATTCTGTCTGTTTGAGTGTTTGCCTGTCTGCCTGCCTGCCTGTCTGTCTGTCTGTCTGTCTTTCTGTCTGTCTGTCTCTCTCTCTCTCTCTGTATGTGTGTGTATATACATGTATACATGTGTGGGTGTATGATGTGTGTATGTAGGTGTGTGTGTATGCGTGTGTATATAAGCATACCGTGTGTGTGTGTGTTTGTGTGTGTGCGGTGGGAGAGGAGACTGTATTCAGCTTGCTGCTATACCGATGGAGGGGTGTTCTAATGTCTTGTTGTATTATTATTATTTTTTTTTGTCATGTGTGCACTGTGACACAACAAATTTTCCCATGTTATTTTGTGGAATAAAGATTTCTTGACTATGACTATGACTATGACTATGACTCTCTCTCTCTCTCTCTCTCTCTCTCTCTCTCTCTCTCTCTCTCTCTCTCCTCTCTCTCTCTCTCTCTCTCTCTCTCTCTCTCTCTCTCTCTCTCTCTCTCTCTCTCTCTCTCTTTTCGCTGCCAATTTCTAGTTGAAAGATGACCCATAAGAGGCATCCTGCACTTTTCCATAGTTGTACTGTGCCGAAGGTGAATTATTGGAAGTTGGGAGCATTCATTATTATGACAGATTTGGATATGGGTGAACTATATTGCTCAGTTTCGGTTAAAAATCCAACAAACCAGGACAGAGGAAGCGTTAATTTAAAAGTGTCTAAATCTTGGAAAAAACCCATCTGCATCTACACATTTTTCGCCTCTCCCCCTTCCGGTTCTTTTATTTAACAGTAACAGTCACACAACCCCCTCCCTCCCTCCGGTCGTTACACCCCCGAATCCTCACCCCTCACACACGAACACACACATGCATACGTATAATATAATACACATTTATACGCAAGCACATATACGAGTTCACATACACACATACCCACACACGCACACACACAAACACACCCAGCGCAAAAACAAACACACGTACACATGCACACAAACATACGCACAAACACATCCAACCACACATATTCCTGCGGCTGCTCTCGCTTCAATTCATTCTCTGATCAGGCAAACTATAGTCACCGAACAGGAAAAGGGAGTGAAGTGTTATTTCAAGAGTAGCTGCCCTTGATGTAAGAAGGAGGGAATGGGGGGGGGAGGGGGGAGGGGAAACGTGGCGACCGTGAAGAGGCAAAGAGGAGTTGTCGATCCTACCATGTAATTGCTGGCACTGGTGTCTGCAAAATTGCCTTGCAGGGCAAAGTCAACAAAAGAAACTGAGCACACACTTCTGCTCTATGGCTGTAGACGCGGAAGTCCTTATAAGTCATCGTCAAGCAGTTATTGTTGTAGGACAAAACGGGTAGAGGAGAACTCCTAGCAATTTAAAGCGCATCTGAGGTCCAAAACAAGATAGGCCTACTTATATTTAATTCACACTACAACAAATTCTTTTTGCTTATATTTCAATATTATTATTATTATTATTATTATTATTATTATTATTATTATTATTATTATTATTATTATTATTATTATTATTATTATTACTATTATTATTATTATTATTATTATTATTATTATTATTATTATTATTATTGTTATTGTTATTATTATATTTTTTTTTATTAGTTATGGTCGATCGTCATTCTTGTTATTGTTATTCCTTTGTGCATTGCATGGCTGTAAATAATGTTTCCAATGCACTCTTTTGGACGAATATTTTACTTTATGTTGTAGATGTTATGTCTAATATCCATGCATGTTTGTATCATGTCAAATATTTGCAAAATTGGAATTTAAACTTCGTGTCATGGAGTTCAAAAGGCCGTCTGCAATAGCAGTACATGGCTTGTCTCCCTTAGAAAACCGGCACGCTAAGACAGGCCAAGAATGGCGGCCACAGAAACACAGCCCAAGATGCGACACTTAAAAGTTCAACTTAATCATGTGGACAGTCAGAGAGCTTACTCGACCTGATATGGCAGCGAGTTGAGGAGACTGGACAGGGCAGGGACTGCGGAGGGAAAAAGGCTGTCAACAAAACGGACCGTTCTGCTGCTAAAGTGCCTCAATCTTCTGCCAGGTGGGAGCGGGGCAAAACATCTGTGATGCTGGATAAGGCTCGTCCTCTGCAACGCTGCGGGCTTTTTCTCAGCAGGCGCTTGTAATAGATGTCATCTATTGATGGCATCTTGCACCCGATGACTTTGGTCGCTGTGTTCACTATGGACTGCAGCCTTTTTTTGTCTGCCTCCGTGCAGCCATCATACCACACTGTGATGGACAATGCGAGGGTGCTCTTTATCACCGCATGTTCTGAAACAGTTGTCTTTTATGGTATTCAAGTCCGGAGATCTTCTTTCGAAGAAAGATAATAATTACATTACATTACATGGTTATTGCTTTAGGTCCAGCGGATTCTTCCGAGCCAAATCAGGACCAGAGAAGTGAAAGAGGACCCATCCTTGATCCGCATAAAAGATCTTCCGTAACAACCATAGTGACAACACTGAAGGCAATTATCTACCAGACGGTCACTTTACAATAAAGACATCCCACGCAGGGGACGCTGAGGCTGTACTCTAATTTATCGAACCCCCGTTTACAAGAACAAAATAGAATACAAACATCATTATACAATATCAACAAAACACATACATATAAAATGCCTACATTGCCAAATAATAACATCATAGGATGCCCCAGTGACCATTTGGCAGAAAGCGTCCAATGATCCCAAGCTGATCCAACAGACCTCATACACAAATGAGGAGTATTGTCCCGGAAGAGTTTTCAAGAAAAAAGGTAGGTCACTGGTCTAGCAAAGAAGAAGATAGTATAGTAGATTGATAGAACCGAGTAGGAATGAGAAAGAACAAAGGAGAAAGACAGCGACAGTGGGAATTTAAAGCACTAAATTTCCAGAAAGTGGGGATATTATTTATACTGAAACCCCCTGCACCCCCACGGGGGAAAGACAATAATTAGGATGCTCTTATACTCCTTTGGATGAGAGTATAAACAGAGAGGTCTAGTTTGTGCTCACACGCATTCCATCGCAGGGACTTGAAATCTACTGACGCTGATGTTCAAGGCGGGTGAGTGGTGAGTGCCGGCTAGACAAATTCACCCACCACGCACAAGGTCCCTTCTCCTTCATTCCCGGTCCCCTAGGATTACGCTCAGTCGTCTGAGCTTCTGACGATATGCCCAAAGGCGACAGTGGGCGCCTGGCGCGGCTTGAGTTGAATCCTGTATCGCCCGCAACGAGCAAAATCGGACTGCCTTCTCAGCGAAGCGAGGCAGCCGCAGAGAAGCGCACCATTTATAAAGTGGAGGTTGGAGAGGGGATCATAGAAAACTGGCGGCTATTTATAACTGGGTGGAGGTTGGAGTAGGGGATCATAGAAAAATGGCGGCTACATATACACTACACTACACTACAATTTACATTACATACACTACACTACACCACTCTACTACACTACACAATACACTACACTACACTACACTACACTACACTACACTAAACTACACTACAATTTATCTTAAACGACACTACACTACACTACACTATACACTACACTACACTACAAACTACACTACACTACACTAAACTACAATACACTACACTACACTACACTACAATTGATCTTAAACTACACTACACTACACTATACACTACACTACACTACACTTCACTACAATTGATCTTAAACTACACCACACTACGCTACACTATACACTACACTACACTACACTATACACTACACTACACTACACTACACTACACTACACTACACTATACACTACATTACACTACACTACACTACAATTGATCTTAAACTACACTACACTACACTATACACTACACTACACTACAATTGATCGTAAACTACACTACACTACACTATACACTACACTACACTACAATTGATTTTAAACTACACTACACTACACTACAGTTGATCTTAAACTGGGCCATCGCAGTTCCTTATCTCAGTCTCACTGCTATCTGGCTCGGACTTGTTTGCGCTTCTCATACATACATGTAATGCTCACATTGAGAGCACACTTTTAAATTTGTTTGTGTAAGAAATGGTATCTGTACATAGATGGAATAAAACAGAGGATTACTAGCGATGCCTTTGCTAACAAACCTACGAAGCCTTTTAATATTTATTTTAATGTTAATTTTTTTTAACAATCTACAGAGATAGCAAAAGAAAATTATTGTAAACAAAAAAATTTATTTATCAAAGAAAGGAGAGAGAAAAGAGAGAGAGAGAGAGTGAGAGAGAATTTGTACTAGCAATAATCTGACGTAATTGCTGCTGGACAGCGCGTCTGAGATCAAATTAAATCTTCTTGTTGGTGGTGCTGCGATTGTTGTTGCTGTTATTGTTGCTGTTTTTGTTGTTGTTGTTGTTGTTGTTGTCGTTGTCGCCCTTGTGATTGTAATTGATGATGATGATGATGATGATGATGATGATGATGATATTGATGATGATGATGACGACGACGACGACGATCATTGAATACTCAAGTAAAGACACTTTATTACCCAATGAAATCAAAATAGATAGGATTTTGTTTTTGTGATGTGGTAAAACTTTCAGTCACTCTACAACAACAAATATGCCTCCACTGGAATTAACACATTGAATGATCTAAGAGAAAAAGTCGTTTTAAGAAGTAAAGCACACACACACCATCACTCCCACCAACCCAACACACACATGCACAAACACACACACACACACACACACACACACACACACACACACACACACACACACACATTCGTACACAATTTTACATGGGTATATAAATTAAGTCATGAACAGCATGTATTGTGCATTAAAAGATCAAGACATTGTGCAAAACTCATGTTCTGTTTATAATTCAATTTAATTCAATTCAATTCAATATTTTAATTTCACGTCTGTTCACAGCAATGTGATTTTAGACAACAAAAAAGTATGAAAATAAAATGAAATAAGTGAATTAAAAGAATAAATAAAATTATAAAATTAAAAACAAATAATAATAACAATAATAATTTAATTAAAAAAATAATAACAATATAAGTAATAATTTAATTTAATTTAATTAAAATTAACAATAACATATCAACGTTCTTCAAAATTATAATATCTTATATAAGTCTGTTTTGATAATGACACCAGCAATGTCACATATTTCTGTACCATATAAAATGGTTTTAGTGTCATCTTGTGCTGTAAATATAATTCCCTGTTGTTTGTATAATGGTGTTAAAACAGTACATTCAAAAAGTAAATGATTTAAAGAGACGATCCCTTAATATTTTTCAAATACTTAGTATTCCACGAATTCAATCGTAGTTTGTATATCAATCTTGAAATTGCTCTTGAACAACATATTCTGTTTATAACTGATGTCACTGGTACGAGAGGGCAGCCTCGGGAAAGAAGGTGTTTCTAAACCGCCTGGTTCTAAATTTTTATGCTCTGAAACGTTTGCCTGATGGAAGGAGTCCGAAATAGGGGTTGGCTGGATGAAATGGATCGCCAATGATGTTGCTAGCCCTTTAACCACACGCGTGCTGTATATAGACGCGATGAATGGTAAGTCGCAAGCAGTGATTTTAGCCGCGCGATTTACAATTCTTTCAAGATAAATCTTCACGCCGAAGTGGCGCCTCCAAACCAGACCGTGATGCCGAAGCACAGGATACTCTCAATCACGGCACGATAGAAGTGCGCGAGTAGCGTCTGGTTAAGTTCGAGCCTCTTGAGCTGTCTCAACAAGAGGAGGCGCTGCTGGCACTTTTTGATGATGGACATGCTGTTGTTGTCCCACGACAGGTTGCTAGAAATGACAGTGCCAAGAAATTTAAATGTGTCATCGTGTTCTACGCATTCACCATTGATCGTGAGAGGTGAATTCGGACTTTTATTCCAGCGGAAGTCAATGACCATTTCTTTTGTTTTAGAGACACGTTGTTATCGGAGTACCAGGTAACCAGTCGCCCGACCCCCTCGCCGTATGCACTTTCATCTTCATCGGAGATAAGACCCTTAATTGTAGTGAGTGTCGTCAGATAACTTGACAACTAGCACAGGCGGATCTGATAATGATGATGATGATAATGATGATGATGATGATGATGATGATGATGATGATGATGATGATGATGATGATGATGATGACGATGATGATGATGATGATGATGAACAAGAAAGGAAAGAAAAGGACGAGATACAAATCAAGAAGAACAAGAACAGGAATAAGGCAGTTTTGGTAGCGTGTGTTTTTATTCAGTTGCTTGCATTCTTGTCTTTGGTGTATCGTTGTACTCAATTATCCTCATGTCTCTGCTACCACATCATCTCTGGAACTGCTCCTAGCTATCTTTCCGAACTTTTGACTGTCTATGTTCCTTCTCGGTCTCTCCGCTCCTCTGCAGATGAAAGGATGTTCAGTGTACCAGAATACCACAGGGTGAGACACGGTGGTAGAGCTTTCAGTTTCTTCTCCGTTCAGACCTGGAACTTGCTACCTCGGTCCGTCCGTCACAGTCCTTCACTAGCGTCTTTTAAAACGAACTTGAAGACGCATCTTTTTAGAGAGGCCTTTTCTTAGGCGCCATGAGTGAGTGTTGTTAGTTATTTTTGGTGTTGAGATGTATATGTGATTGCGTGTTATTGACCAATGTACGCATGTTGTGTTTACATTTGTTTGTGTAAAGCGCTTTGTGATTTTGGAAAGCGCTGTATAAATTGCCTGTTATTATTATTATTATTATTATTATTATTATTATTATTATTATTATTATTATTATTATTATTATATAATTGCTTCTTCGTGGTTTTTGGTTTGTGATAATTAACAAACACATGTGAGATGACACACAAGGACTAAGACGTACACAAAGAGTACGACATAAACGCGTACATTACTTCACGCCCATATATATAAAGCTTATATATATATATATATATATATATATATATATATATATATATATATATATATATATATATATATATATATATATATATATATATATATATATATATATATATATATATATATAGTTGGAAGAGTGTAAACACTCGACGTTGTGCCAAGTGTGATTGTACTAGACTTATGTTTGATCTCTCTATTTTTACACATGTTTGAGTGATAGATATGCGTTTGTTGTGTATTTGAGAGTGCGTGAAACGTGTGAGCGTGTATGTTGATACAGATCGCCGAGTTTTGAACATGTTTGGTGATTTGGAGAAAAATGCGTATTTGATCATCCATTATTATTATTATTATTATTATTATTATTATTATTATTATTATTATTATTATTATTATTATTATTATTATTATTATTGTTCTTTTTGTTTAGTTTCCCACCTTATCTATTCTATCATCCAACTCAAATCCGTTGCAACCAATCTATTGTTAGAGGTGTTTCTGTGGTCTCAACTCATCAAAGAGAACGTCCAAGGTAAACCAGGAAATTGCTCCGGGGCAAAACTGCAGAGTGCATCATTTGGGCTTCTTTAGCAATACAATATACAATTCCAGAAGCTGCAACACACACACACACACACACACACACACACACACACACACACACACACACACACACACACAAAGAGGCCCAGGGACCATATCCGTCCTTTGCGTATGTGCTGACCTAGAGTCCAGATAAGTACTTTGTAAGGTTATACTTTTAAACTTTTGAGGACTTGCTTTAAATTATGATATTTTAATATCAGGGATTATCTTATGATACTGTTGTTTGTAATTATGTTTACGTTTGTTAATATGTATTTTGGTGTTTGATGGCCTAAGCTATTTTATACTTTGTGCAAATCTGTATGTTGTTTTAATGTAATGGGCGTGATATTGTCAGTTTTTGCTCTGTTTAGTTTTGGTGACTGTTATTTCTATGTTTGTAGTGTTTTAAACAAATTTTAAAACGGTTTTACTGTGAAGAGCTGTGTGCCTTATAGTAGATCCGTAATGTGCCCTATATAAATCAGAGTTATTATATTACTTTAATCCTAATGAATTCCACATTTTCGTTGGAGGTCTAAGCACAGGCGGCGGAAGCTGCTCAGGATTGGGGGGGGGCACACACTATTCACTGACATCAGGGCCACACCTGGGAAAAGTCGAGGGTGGGGGTGGGGGTTACAGATTCAGCGAAGGCGCGAAGCGCCGAGCCTTCTAGGGGGGTCCGGGGGCATGCCCCCCCCGGAAATTTTTTTTTTCAAGGATGCAAAATGGTGCAATCTGGTGCAATCTGAACCTTGAAAAAGCCATCTGTGATGGTCTGGGACTTTGAGCTTTTTGAACAATTGAACTGACAAACTCTGGGGTACAAAAATTATCCTCTGCCCCTCCCTTAAAAAAACAACCACACACACATTTATTTATCAGCAGAGATGTTTTGTATACTATTATTATTCACTACTTGTTGTTGATCGTTAACGGTATAAAGCTTTACCTTGTAGTTTATGAACATCACCGCCCTGCTTTCACTTAATTCAGTCTTGCTGCACTAGGTTCCTCGGCATTAGTACCATTTGTGAATTGTATCTTCTGGCAAAACAGTTCACTGCCTCTTTGAAGTCAATATCAACATCCCTGTGCACTTTCAGTAAAGCAAGTCCATTTAGTCTCTGTTGCCCCATTGTAGAGCGCAGGTAGTTTTTCAGGTTGCGCAACTGACTGTTTGAACGCTCACACTCGGCAGTAGTGACAGGTAGGGTGCAAAGGTTTTAAAGCATGATGAACAGGTTGGGATAAAAAAAATCCCTGTCACAATGTTTCAGTGCTTCTGATGCCGTGGATGGGATGATAGCTGTCGCATTCTCAGCAGCACTTCGCCATTTGCAAACCCACCGTTGGTATTCTGCATCGTAGTCTGGTAGGTCAGACTCCCACAACATTGCCAGCATCACCTCTTCTGGAACCTGCATGAAACCATCCTGGTTGTCTATTAAAGTGCTTGGCACCAGACATAGACCATCAACTGCTAGACCATCATTTTTGAACCTCGAGTCCGATTCGGTTGACAGGTGTTCCAAGAAAGGAATGGCAATGCTAATCTTGAAATATTCTTCTGGAGTGGCCGCAGGTTGCTTGTCACGGAGAGTCTGTCGGGATGCTTGACGAGGAACAATAACACCAGTTGTCAAAGCATTTGCCATTTTGCTGACTTCTTCACTTGTAGTCGAGAAAATTGCTGATATTGAAAACGGTAGACTGTAAAAACTGACAGCACATTAAAGTTTTCAAAACGCGACTGTGATGTGCACGATGTCGAAAACTGTCGGTCACTTTGATATACGCTAAGGCTAACGATTATGACGCGTCGACAGGAAATGATGACGAAGGGACGAACTTCTCTTACTGATCAGAGGGTGATGATGATGATTATGATGATAAACACTTGTATTGCTTGATTCCATTTGAAGAAAAAAAATCCTTTAATGCCCTGGCAAAAAAAAAAAAAAAAAAAAAAAAAAAACACTACTCATTATTGGAGGGGGCAATATATAAGGCTGCCCCCTCCAACATTTTTCTAGGGGGGGGCATGGCCCCCCTGCCCCCCCTGCTTCCGCCGCCTGTGCTAAGTATACCAAATCTGCATGACACCGCCGTGAGCGGTGTTACAGCATAGTGTATTCGGTTTTTTGGGTTTCATAATACACGTAGGCTACTAGGCGGATTTTTAAATTGTGAAAAATATCAGGCCCAAGTAATCGTCATCATCAACATCAACCGTCGCGGTGCAGACGCCCACTTGCAGAATTTGAGATAATATAGAGTTATCGACCCTTTTTACATACACTGTTAGCTTTGAGTGCCACGTCATATTTTGTATATTTTTATATCCACTACTTTTATATTGAAGTGGCTTACTTGTTTCGCAATTATTTCTTCGTGTGAGTATGAATATCGAATGTGTGTGCCTGGTTGATAATATTATCCATAAGATATGCATTTGTGTGTGTTGTGTGTGTGTGTGTGTGTGTGCGTATGTGTGTGTGTGTGTGTGTGTGTGATAGTGTCATTGTCCACAAGTTTTAATCACTGTAAATATCATCATCATTATTTATTTTCAAATTTATGTTGCTATTACAATTTCATTTCGTTGGTTTGAATATTTATATGCAGATGGACACTGCACGAAAATTCTCCTTGTAAATGTTTGTAGGGGCAATAAAGGATTCTGTGTTCTGTATTCTGTATCATCATCATCATCATCATCATCATCATCATCATCATCATCATCATCATCATCATCATCATCATCATCATCATCTTCTTCTTCTTCTTCTTCTTCTTCTTCTTCTTCTTCTTCTTCTTCCTCCTCCTCTTTCCACTGGCCGATATTGAAGTAAAGAGAAGGAACAGAAGAAAAAAACTAAATCCAATATAATTATACTAACAAATTCTATCGATTACCTGTGGAGTATGAGCAGAATTATCCTCGCATTCTTACATTTACAGACATTAAATTTGCGGAACAGAATCACGCGTCATATAGAAGGCTCTCCATTCAAACGCCATGAGAATCCAAAACCATAATTATGGTCCACCCCCGCAGCTCTTTGGTAGACCGTTCCCCTGTCACAACGATGACCCAGGTTCAATCCATTGTGGGCAAGATAAAATGACAGTTTCTTTGCTGTCCATCTTAGCACTAGGATTTCTCTGGTGGTTCAGTGTTCATTCAGGTCCCTACTGTTTTTATTTCATGGAGGGTTATTCTTGTCTGCCATATTGCCAATGGAAGGTGTAGACATTAACCATCAATGCTCATTCATTCATTCCACAAGCCAGAGTTAACGCAACCGGCTCAGTGGTACCTTTTTCGTCTAACATAAAGAACAAACTACCTGGGTTTGCACTTAGATGGTGACGGGAGATACTTTTGTGTGAAGCTACAACAGTAAGCCTACGTTAACGGACCCGGTCGTACTTGTTGTTGTTGTTGTTGTTGTTGTATGTAGATGACAGACAGGAAGAAACAGACATGAAATGCGCTAAAACGTCTTTCTTTCTTTTCTTTCTTTCTTTCTTTCTTTCTTTCCTCCTCCTCCTTCTTCTTCTTCTTCTTCTTCTTCTTCTTCTTCTTCTTCTTCTGCTTATTATTATTATTATTATTATTATTATTATTATTATTATTATTATTATTATTATTATTATTATTATTATTATTAATATTATTATTATTATTATAATTATTATTATTATTATTATTATTATTATTATTATTATTATTATTAGTAGTAGTAGTAGTAGTAGTAGTAGTAGTATAATTATTATTATTATTTAGGCAGACGCGACCAGGGTGTCTCAGTTGTCCAAGCCGTAGAACAGCGCGCTTAGAGCTGCAAGTTGGCGTCTTGGAATACTTTCAATTCGATTCTGGTTCCAATCAGTTCCTTGGGCATCCATTCGAGCTTCTTTCTGCGTGTTACACTCGGTTTGATATTGGTGTTTTCTATCAGTATCTGATTCAGCCCCAATGCTGAATTCCTGATAGGGTGTAACTCAGATTCGTTTATCCACGCAGCCCGCTCAAGCAGCATACAAGTCACAAAGTCGACGTATGAAGTTTTCCACTTTTATTCAGCACACATCAACAACTGCATACAATCGCTCAATCGCCTTTCCACTCTCAAATTTACTTTCCAACTTCACTATCAACAACAATCTCTTATTTTTGAAACAGCGCGGCACTTAAATAGTCTCTTGATACTCCCGAATAACCTGGATCAATCTCGTTTGACGCAATTTGACCAATCGCTTCTAACTTCGTCATTACTGTCTTACGTCATACATTTTTTCTTCTCCTTCCGGAACGTCTTCTTGCTTCGACATGTATCGGGAAATTTCTATCGAGAGTAAACACGCAGATCCAGAAAAATCTACAACAATATCGACTAACGAAAATTATCAACGTTATACAAAGCCTCTCCTAACAACAATGCAAACTCAAATCAAAGGTAAATAAACTCCATTATTGAATACTTTCCAAAACGAAACGATTAGATCTATCGTGCGCGCTTCCGACGTACTACCATTCGCGTTTCAACGTAACATAACCCCCCACTCAAGAAGAAATTTACCCAATTTCTTTCAACAATGTTGAAACGTAATGCACAAACAAAGTTCAGAATTAAAACTTATTTCAGACTGTCTGAACACTGTCAATGTTCTCAGCTCATTCACACAGAATCAATGTTCTTCCATCCGCAAGTCTATCTGGATATTGTCAATGTTCACAGTTCATCCACACAGTCAATGTTCTTTACTCACACACTCTGCTGAGGAAGTCCGCACCAACATTGTCTGATCCTTTGATAGATTCTACTCGCATGTTAAAGTTCTGCAAGTACATAGCCCATCTCATGATTCGACTGTTCACAAACTTGGCAGAGTTCAAGTAAGTTAGCGGCTTGTGATCAGTCTGTAACACGAACTTCACTCCTTGAAGGTACAGTTCGAACTTCCGGATTCCCCATATGATGGCAAGGCACTCTTTCTCCATGGTCGAGTAATTTTTCTCAGCCCTGGACAGCTTCTTGCTGGCGTAACTGACCGTAAATAGTTTCCCTTCGTGTTCTTGCATCAGTATGGCGCCGATGCCTTCGTCCGCTGCGTCTGTTCTTAAGACGAATTCCTTGGAAGTGTCAGGCAGTCGTAGCAACGGATCCTTCGAAAGGAGATCGCGCACAGTCTGGTATGCCTTCTCCTGAGATGGTCCCCACTGCACTTGGTTTGGACAGCCTTTCCGCACCAGGTCCGACAAGGGTGCTGTGATGGCGGAGTAGTTTGGTACAAACTCCCTGTAATATCCAGCCAACCTCAGGAAAGATCGCACCTGCTTCTTGGTTTGGGGACGTGGAGCGTTCAAAATCTTGGTGACGTTTTCTAGTAGAAGCCCCTTTTGTCCTTCTTTCAGCGAATGGCCGATAAAGTCTACGTTGTCAGTCCCCAGAATGCACTTACTGGGTCTCACGGTCAGGTTAGCTTCCGTTAGACGGTGAAACAGCTCCCTCAAGGTCTGCAGATGCTCTTCCCAAGTGTGGGTGTGGACTAGCAGGTCGTCCCAGTAACACACGACGTTGTCCATCCCATTGAGCATCTTCCTCATTCCTCTCTTCAGGGTAGCTCCGCTGTTGACCATGCCAAAGGGCATCCTTAGGCACTCGTACGTCCCATCAGGAGTTATGAAAGCAGTCTTTGGTATGTCCTGTTGACGCACGGGGACTTGCCAATAACCCTTGCTGAGGTCAATCTTTGAGAATATTTTACTCCCCGACAGTTGGCGGAAGAGGTCTGCTGCGGTAGGCATCGGCTCAGGGTCGAAGACGGTGATCTTATTAACCTTCCTGTAGTCGATGCATACTCGGTCGCTCCCGTCCTTCTTTTTCACGACCACGACAGGGGACGCGTAGGGGGAACTGGACTCCCTGATGATGCCCATCTTCAGCATCTCATCGATGTCTTTCTTCAAGGATTCACGGGCCTTGAAAGGGATCGGGAAGGGCTTGGATCGAACAGGGATATTCGAAGTGACGTGGACTTCGTGTTCGACCAAAGTTGTAGAGCCAGGGACATCGCTGAAGTTGTGGGGAAACTCGCCCATAAGGTCCTTGAGCTCCATCTTTTGACCTTCCGTCAAGCTTGGTCCTAGCTTAACATCATCGATGCCTTCTTTGCTGTGGAAGTCTCCCAGTTCCAACAGTTCTTCGCTGTCAAAGCTGTTGTCGGTCACAGCTGCTGTGGCTGCGTGCACAGTCTCTGATGGCCTTTCCACGTACAGCTTAAGGAGGTTGGCGTGGTATATCTTGGAATGCTGCCCGACCTTCACCTTGTAGTCGTTGATTCCCACCACGGTCTCCACTTCGTACGGGCCTTTCCACTGCATCAGCAACTTATTGTGATCAGTAGGTAGCAGCACCAGCACTTTGTTGCCAGGTTTAAACTTCCTGCTCACAGCCCTACGATCATAGTAGTGCTTTCCACAGTCTTGGGACTTCTTCAGGTTTTCTCTGGCTATCTCGA
The DNA here is from genome assembly GCA_036898135.1 of Oncomelania hupensis. Lineage (NCBI taxonomy): Eukaryota > Metazoa > Mollusca > Gastropoda > Littorinimorpha > Pomatiopsidae > Oncomelania > Oncomelania hupensis. Next base: position 28,176,069 of record CM072524.1, read on the forward strand.
GAGTCTGCTCCAGCTTCTCCCGTAGCTCAAACACGTACTGGTAGCTGTTCTTCACCTCTGGGGTGTCTACTTCTTTCGTCCACAGTTCTTTCAGGATGTGCATCGGCCCTCTGATGGTTCTTCCGTACAGCAGCTCGAACGGAGAAAAGCCGGTGGACTCCTGCGGTACTTCTCTGTAGGCGAAAAGTAGGGCGTTGATGTAGCGATGCCATTGTCTGGGCTGCTCGCTGCACAGTTTCTTCAGGGTGGTTGACTTCAGCGTAGCATTGAACTTTTCGACGAGCCCGTTGCACATTGGATGGTAGGGTGTCGTAGTTAAATGCCGGATGCTCAGCAGTCTGTTGACCTCCTTCATGCAGTCAGAGACGAACTGCGTCCCGAGGTCTGTCAGGATCTCTTCAGGCACTCCAAGTCTGCTGAACATGTCCACTAGTGCCTCTGCTACAGTTTCAGTGTCAATCTTCTTCAGTGGCACTGCTTCTGGGTACCGAGTCGCATAGTCCACTAAAGTCAGTACCCATCGATGACCTTCTTCACTCGGAGGTCTTATTTCGCCGATTAAGTCTAAGGCCACCCTCTTGAAAGGTCGGTCGATCAAAGGCATTCTCTGCATAGGCACTTTAGGGACCCTTCCTCGAGGTATGGTCTTCTGGCAAATGTCACACGATCGGCAGAAACGGCTGACGTCCGCATGAAGTCCTGGCCAGTAGAACACCGCCTGGATTCTATCCGACGTCTTCTTGATACCCAGGTGACCTCCCATGATTGAGTCATGCGCTACTTCCATCACCTGGCGCCTTAGGGGTAACGGTACCAAAACTTGACGTAGTGGTTTACCTCCGTTGACCCTCGGGTGCTGGAAGATTCGATACAGGATCTTGGCCTTCACCTCAAAATAGACCGTGCCACTGCCCTTGGTCACGTGGTCTTGGCGGTTCCTGTACTTGTTTAAAGTGCTATCAGCTTCCTGGAGCTGGATCAGCTTATCTCTGTCCACGATGGCAGCTTTAGAGTTGTCGGCGACCTTCAGTGGCGTAGACGTCTTGTCTCTCTTGGCCTGGGCCCTGGTAGTAACAGCACCGACGATCTCTGGTCGGCAGGGCTGAGCCGGAGTAACCACATTGTCCCGTAGCAGCTCTGTAAGGTCTCCATCGGGAAACGGCAATGGATCCTCCTCCACAACTTCGACGTGTTGAGTTGAGGCAGGACTCCACTCTGGATCGGGGTCGTCGGGTCGTCTCGCGCCATCGATGTTCCCGATCATTAAATCATACAGCGGCTTCTTCAGGCAAACCGCTTCGACTTCGCCTAAGTAGAAAGGGGTGTTGACATGAATCTTCGCAACTGGCGCTTTCACACATTTGCTGTCGGCCATGAGTGTCCATTTTGAATCGCCAGTGAACTGTTCTTTAGCGATTAGGTCTTCTCTGACGATGACCCCACTGCAGCCAGAGTCTCTTAGAACAGTCACTTCATGATTTCCGACGCGTCCCTTTGAAACAGGCATGTTCTGGACGGTCACAGCTGCGCTGGCGACGACGGGGATGGATTTTCCGTTGGCAAGGAGAAGTTGGCCATCGGTCATGCACTCTTGCACGTCCGCAGGAGTAGCTGTGCGCTTGGTCTCACTCGGAAGAATGACGCTCCCGCCGCACACTTGATGGTCACATCTACTGTTTTGCCGTTGATTGGAGAAACGTCTCTGTCGGTTGCCCACCGCTGCATTGTCCGTACTGCCCCGCTGTCCGCTACTTTTGTTTTGAGGACAGTTAGCCGCTCTGTGGTCTGTAGCGTTGCAGGTGAAACAGCCTCTTGAATGCCCTTCCCTGGAAGGAGGCGTGGAGTCCGTCTGTTTCTGGTTCGTCTGGCTCCCCTGGATCTGGTTCACATGGTTTCCAGTCTTCTGAAAATGTTTCGTCGCGCTGTGTGGCCCCAGGGTCTTCCCATGAGCGATGAGATATCTTTCAGCAGCCTCAGTCACATCTTTAAGCGTCTGCAGCTTTTGTTCTTCTAAGTGGGTCGCTAGGTCCTTGTGACAGGCATTGAGAAATTGTTCCTTCACGATCAGGCCATGGAGACTGTCGTAAGACTTCCTTTCGCCTGATAACTCCACCCACTTGTGTAGATATGACAACAGGCGCTCCACAAACTGCTTTGGCGTCTCGTCTGACTTAGGCCGGCATTCACGGAAGCGTTTACGGTAGCCCTTCTCCGTAAAGTTGTAGCACTGCAATAGGGCCTCTTTCAAGACGTCGTAGTCTTTAGCGTCATCGTCCGACAATCTGGTGTAGACGTCGAGTGCTTGCCCCGTCAGAAGTGCACTTAGTCGAATCGCCCAGTCTTGAGGTTGCCAGTTAGAGCTTTTGGCAAACCTTTCAAATCTCGCCAAATAACTGTCGATCTGGTCCTTCCCGTCGACAAACGCTGGAAATTTTGGAGCTTTGTTGTCACTGATAACTTGTGGCGCATGCTGATTGTTTTGGATACGCGCCAACTCTAGCTGGTACTGACGCTCACCTTCAAGACGCTTCAGCTCGAACTCTCTTTCTTTTTCTTGCCGCTGCTGTTCAATTTCTAGACGCTTCTGTTCTAGTTCTAGTTCTTTTTCTAGACGCTTCTTTTCCAATTCTCTTTCTTCGCGGCGACGCTGCTCTTCTAATTCTCGTTCTTGTATTCTCTTCTGGGATTTGACGTACTCCGTCAGCTGTTTGCCTTTTAGATTCAGTTGAATCCCTTTCTGCCAGAAGTCAGCCATCTTGATGCTTCCGGAAAGTTCTGGAAAGTTCTTGACTGTGCTGTACCTTTCTAGACTGTTCTAGAACAGCACGCTTTCTGCAGTAGCGCTGATGCTTGCCACTAGTCGCCTTCGCTGACGCAGGCCCCGCTGTCCTCGTCGTATGCGACGCTGCACCACGCTGGTGTTGATGTGCACGCTCCTGTGCTGAAGTAGACGCGACGTCCGCTCGCCGCTCTCTGTAAAACTGGCGATGTAGCTCCGAGACTGTCCCTGGACGTAGTCCTGCGGCAGCCACGTAGTCCCGATCTGTTGTTCGCTCACGAAGCAACTCTTCAGCGACTACACGCCCTTGCAGTCAACCCGAACCTATCGGTGATGTAGTCCCAGTATGTTGGCCCCTCTCGACGCAACTCGTTGGCGGCTACCCTCGATGACTGCCTCTCGTAACGTTGACTCGCTTGTTGTAGCAGTTGAACCCTTGGCTATGGCGTGAATCGCGGCTTGACCCCCAAAATGTTACACTCGGTTTGATATTGGTGTTTTCTATCAGTATCTGATTCAGCCCCAATGCTGAATTCTTGATAGGGTGTAATCCAGATTCGTTTATCCACGCAGCCCGCTCAAGCAGCATACAAGTCACAAAGTCGACGTATGAAGTTTTCCACTTTTATTCAGCACACATGAACAACTGCATACAATCGCTCAATCGCCTTTCCACTCTCAAATTTACTTTCCAACTTCACTATCAACAACAATCTCTTATTTTTGAAACAGCGCGGCACTTAAATAGTCTCTTGATACTCCCGAATAACCTGGATCAATCTCGTTTGACGCAATTTGACCAATCGCTTCTAACTTCGTCATTACTGTCTTACGTCATACATTTTTTCTTCTCCTTCCGGAACGTCTTCTTGCTTCGACATGTATCGGGAAATTTCTATCGAGAGTAAACACGCAGATCCAGAAAAATCTACAACAATATCGACTAACGAAAATTATCAACGTTATACAAAGCCTCTCCTAACAACAATGCAAACTCAAATCAAAGGTAAATAAACTCCATTATTGAATACTTTGCAAAACGAAACGATTAGATCTATCGTGCGCGCTTCCGACGTACTACCATTCGCGTTTCAACGTAACACTGCGCTATCTGAAGGGCCAAGATATCCAAGATGATTAATTTTGTGTTTGACCATGTATGTACTTGAGAAATTGCATGCATAGTTGTGCGTCACATTAAAAGATGATACCATGAAATCAAGGATAATCTTTGCTCAAATCCGACCGCTAAGCCTTGTAATTTTTTTTGTTTCTCTTCCTTCTTAATGTAAACACACAACTGTGTCTAATACACACACTTTCCTAGCGGTGCTAAAACAAATTTTATTAACCCATGATGCTATTAGTAGGCACATACACCAAATGAATGTATCCATTTATATTTCAAAACCGAACTGTTTGAAAGAAGTTTTTTTCTTTGGCGTAGATCTTTTTTCAGGTGGAGGCAACACTCATTGTGAAATTGAACTGGATCCGTGACGCTGAAATGATGCTGTTGTTTGTTGTTTGTAGATTATAGTCACACGACACTTTCGCCTATAGGTGACTACTGGACCGATTTATACTGACACCAGCGGGCCAGTTGTTGGTAATGGGGAAAATAATATGATCACACGTTGACCAATCCGGGATTCAAACCAGCGACCTTTCGGTTACTAGCAAGACGCTCTTACCAACTGAGCTACCCGGCCCCTCACGCTGAAATGAGTGATCTTGGGGCCCTTTATGACCGGTTCACTTGAACGCGCACTTGCATCAGTTGGTGTATGGCAGGGGCAGAACAATTGAAGCTTTGACTGCCATTGCAGCCTGCATGTACAGTTGGTGGTTCCAAGCCGATTGACGGCCTTGGAGTGCCGAGAAAAAGTATGACCCCGAGACACAGTTGACTTAGTGGGGTATTCAACGGCAAACACACACACAAAACAAACAATTTAAGTATTTAATGTCAAGCGATAGCATCGCAGCCCGCATACGATTAGTTGTTAGAATCTTGATGGACGGCCTGGGGTGCCGAAACGAAAATAACATGACCCTGAGACACTGCACCCTTATTCCTTCGGATGAGAGTATAAACCGAGGTCTAGTCGGTGCGCGCACGCATTCCATAGCACGGACTTTATAGATCCTGACGCTCATGTCCATAGACGGGTAAGTGCGAGATACTCAAATACACCCAGCGAGCGCTATAATCCCTTCTGCACCATTCCTGGTCGTTCAGGGACTATGCTGATATGTCTGGGCGTCAGACGATGCGCGCAAAGGCTGCACGTGGGCACCTCAAAAGCTTGTGTTAGATCCTGTATTAGCCAACGCTTTGAGATGCTCTTGAGCTGAAAAAGCGCTATTCAAAAATTAAATAAATAAATACAATATTAAATAACGCCGCCCACCGACAGTTCACCTCTCAGGCGCATCCGCCAGCCTTGTCCCAAATAGTCTTGACGGCTTCCATTCGGTAATTAGCGGATCTGGATTATTGCCGAACGCCTCCAGTGCATTGTGAATCTTGCTATGCTCAGCTCAAAATAATACATTTCCCGTTTCATAGCCATTAGATCATGCAAATTGCCCCCAACCATTTCATTTTCTCTGATTAAAAACTATTTCAATAGAAGGTCGTTGGATGATGATGATGATGAGGATGAAGATGATGATGACGATGACGATAATCAAGATTATTTCAAAGATATCAAATTGAGCAGTTATTGAACTGCAAGGGGGTTCCAAATTACGGAAACAGGCTTCATTTTACATTCTAAACTGTAAATTAAAATAATTAGTTATATAACTGTTACTTCATGATAATGAAGACATTGGTGCTGCTGCTAATGATGTACATGCTGCTGTTGGCGGTGGTGGCGGTGATTAAGAGGGTTGTTTCAATCAGCCGTGCAATCAAGAAGTAAGCTTACTCTTTCGCCTCTATGAATTTTGTACAATTGCACTTTTTAAATTCCGTTTTGCCCGAGTTTTTTCTTCTTCTTCTTCTTCTTCTTCTTCTTCTTCTTCTTCTTCTTCTTCTTCTTCTTCTTCTTCTTCTTCTTCTTCTTCTTCTTCTTCTTCTTCTTCTTCTTCTTCATCACCATCATCATCATCATCATCTTGTTCTTTTTTGTCTATTCATCACACCGACTCAAACAAAGCTTTTTAGTTTTGGGGTTAGGTCAGCCAGGCTAGTTATAAATAGATTCGCCGATGCTACCTTTCCTTTCCTTTCACTGGAGGGGAGGGTGCAGGTAAGCTATAAATAGCCCGCAGCCAGCAAAATGTGGAGGCACTAAACAGTGCTGCTCACATAGGCATTGAGCTGGTGTGTCATCTTTGTCTCATTCTTTTTCCTGCGCCTATATCTTCGTCGTCGTTGTCGTCGTCGTCGTCATATTTAGCAGCTGCAGCGACGGAGGAGGCCTTTACTTTTACGTCTGTCACCAAAGCAGAAATGCTAAAGAGACTCCCCCCTTCCCCTCCCCTCCTCCCTTCTCCTTCCCCCTCTCTCTCTCCTCTCCAGCGTTTATCTCAACCCATCTCTATGGTGAAGAAACGAAAACTCCGATGGTATGGCCACGTCACCAGATCATCAGGCCTTGCAAAGACTATTCTGCAAGGCACAGTGCAAGGAGGTAGAAGAAGAGGGAGACCGAAAAAGGGGTGGGAGGACAACATTCGAGAACGGACTGGTTTGACACTGAGCGAAGCCATCAGGGCTGCTGAGGACAGAGAAAGATGGAGTATGCTGGTTAAACGATCATCTGTGGTGCCCCTACGACCTCAGGGTTACGAGACAGGATAGGATAGGATCTCTACTCTTTAAAATATTCGGAATCAGATAGAACCAATGTCGGTCTGTCTTTATGTTGGTCGGTCGGCGCCATATCTAATGAACTACTGAACGGAGTTTGACCAACCTAATAGGAATATTACCTGTATTAGTGGCCTGCCTCCCGTTTAATCATTTTTAACGAATAACGAATAACGAATCTTTATTGTCCCCATTTGCACAAGGATATTTGTGTGTGATGCACAGTAACTGTTAACATATTAAGAAGACAACACAAAGGTTAGCGTACATGTATACAATAAAGAAACGGTAGCGGATATTAGAACACCTTAATTCATTTAAAAAACAAACATACAAACAAACAAACACCTTGAGACTATAATTGCCATTTTCTCAATTTTTCACGCTTTCTCATGACCATGGTAATCCTTGCACATTCATTCTTATCCACGCACCAACTCATCCCACACACACCCTTAATACATGTAAGGGGCTCACTGTAGTTACGCTAGTCGTTCTAGGGTTACACATTACACACTTCCACTGTCAACGCTATGTCAACATTGTTGTTTCCATTCACTAACTACGGGGGAGTGGAGGTTTTACAAACATTATAAGAAAATAAGTAACAACCAATAGGCTACTGAGCAAATTAAAATTAATGGTGTTACAAGGACACTATACACAAGACTAGTTACAACTTGAGACATTCCGCAACGAATATATCAGTAAACTGTTGTTACTTCAAAAACATGAGACTAGATTTAACATTGCTAATAAAGTCATGGTACTAGGTAGGCATCACGGATCAGGGTCACGTATGATTATGAACCACTTAATTAAGAAACAGCCACTCACACACCCGCACACACACACACAACACACCACACCACACAGTCATAATACTGTTTTTCTGTGGCACATGACTTAGTGCACATCTCTCTCTCTCTCTCTCTCTCTCTCTCTCTCTCTCTCTCTCTCTCTCTCTCTCTCTCTCACTCTCTCTCTCTCTCTCTCCTCTCTCTCTCTCTCTCTCTCTCTCTCTCTCTCTCTCTCTCTCTCTCTCTCTCTCTCTCTCTCTCTCTCTCTCTCTGTGATTAACTCGTTACTTCATGATAATGAAGACATTGGTGCTGCTGCTAATGATGTACATGCTGCTGTTGGCGGTGGTGGCGGTGATTAAGAGGGTGGTTTCAATCAGCCGTGCAATCAAGAAGTAAGCTTACTCTTAATAAGCTTGATAAGAGGTGCCTGTGTTGCATTAGCAGCTCTGAAATATGCTCTCCAATTTGAATTTGAATTTTTGGATTTTTAGCTCCTTAGTGACAATTTCATGAACCAAGAAATGTTTGTGTCTACGAAGTGGATTTTTTTAGATCATTAATGCTGCTAATCATGCAGCCATTTTGTTTATTTCGCTTTGGGATCATTGCGGCCTTGTGAAGAACTCCGTTGTTCATCATGGCGACCGTGTCGTCGTCTCAAATAATTTTGTGTTCTAAGTGAACAAGACTGTTTTATTCATCATGATGGAATGAAATATATAGCTGTTGACATGTGAAGGTGTCATGTGTTAAGCGAACACCATAAAGTGCGTTTAAAATGCAGTAAATTGCTTGAAAGCAGACATCTGGAACATCATGACGTAATTATCTCTTTTACGTCGCGTGTCTGCAGCGATAATGACGTAATGACTAGCTGACGTTTGTCTCCCTTTGTCAAGCTATTATGACATCATACGTTCATTGATTGTTTAGCGTACTATAGACATGACCTAGCTTGTTTACTTCCGGATGTTCCACGTGTTATTTCACGTATGGGATCTGTTTTTAAACTTTTTTCCGCTTCAACTACTGAACTAATGAACACATGAAGATGTAAAGCTTCTCATGAGTGTTTTTTCTTCTAGCAGCATGTTTTAAACTTTAATATCCCTTTCTGCCTTCATCACATCACCCAAACCATGCCCCCAAAGTCAAAAACTCAAAAATGCTATGCCGTATCTTCAGGACGAAGAATAGGAAGTTTTAAACGGTGGAATGATTGCCATTTGTCAATTGATCGTTATAGAGGGGCTGAATTCAAATCTTATAGTTGTTTGGAGGAAGCCAAAATAGCAATTGCATCAAGGGGTTTTCCAGATCCTCTCATCATTGGTGATGATGAAAAATTCATTGATTGTAACATTACTGAAGACACTGTTTCCAAAACAAAATACTATGAGCAGTCTTCCAGTCCTGATCAAAACATTCGCAACAGTTCAACATTTGAGCCAAAGCTGATAGTAGATCCTGCTATGAAAAGCAACTACAAAAAACGATTATCATATCGTTTTCTGAAAACCACCACCAAATATCACACCCCGAAATCTACACCTTGCCAGCATCAGTTTCGCAAGGACAAACGCTGCTCTCAAGCTGAGTCCCCATCCATTCCAGTGTTGGAAAAGAATAAAATGCACCTACTTGTCTCTCAGGTTGTTCACCATGAGCTGTTTCAAACTGCAATCAACGGTGCCGTAAAAGACTTTCTGCTGTTTGATATGGATACTATGAAAACTCAAGTTAAAAATGAAGTTAAAGTATCTCTTCTCTTTCATATTCTTTTGCAACCCTGAAAGAAGAAACTGAACAACTAAAGACTTCTATACAATCTGCCAACGCTGAAATTCACAAATTGTCATCGCTTGTTGGTGACCAAAAGAAACAGCTTCGTGATGTGGCCATCGTCAAAACTGAATTGGAAAACGAAATAGAAAATTTGAAATCTAGAGTCTCGGAGCAAAGTAACACTATTGAGGAGCTTCGAAAGGATCTTTCATCTTGTAGCCTTTTTGCCGTTCCTGATCGTGTTATGTCACCATCATCTTCACAGCCATCACTGAAAACTTCCGTTGACTCTGCAGCTGCATCAACTACCTCTTCATCTACTAACATTGCATCCGCTCATTACAAACCCACTTACCTGGAAGTAGCAGCTTCACATCATCCAATTCATGTTAAAGTGCAAGGCGCATCAAAGTGTACACCGATTTCAGAACGCCTCAGTTCTACCAATGCAAAACATACGCCAATGACATCATCAAAGTCGCCTGCTCCAGTTGATACAACTGTTCTCTCCATGCCACCATATGCCATTGAGCGAACTAAATCTCCCCAGACTGAATTGAGTCCAGTTGTACAAGGGTCCTGCCCATCATCTTCTACAAGCAAAATTCCAGTACAGATCGGAAAAGGCCAATCATATTCTGACAAGAAATCCTCTTTCACTGACAAACTCTCTCAGGGGACTTTAGGCCAACCATCTACTGACTACATTATATTTGGAGACAGTACGCTGAACAAACTGAACCCTCAAAAGATGAATACTGGCGAGTTCTCTGCTGTACAGAAAGTCTCTGCTTCAACCCTCGGTGTACGTTCTCTGACTTTTTGGCTACAGTCTCAACAACCCTGTCCTCACGTCTCACGTGTGGTTACCCACGTTGGTGTCAATGACTGTAAAGGGGGCGTTATTGAGCTTGCCCAGTGGTTGTCCCTTATCAATGCACTGATCACTGTCTTTCCCTCAGCCCAACTAATCCTTTCATCTATCATACCCGCCAAAGGCAGAAACAACATCAACGCTGTCATCAGAACATCTAATGAAAATTTGCAAATCGCATGCTCTGATAAAGGCTGTATGTTTGTCAACAATCACAGCACTTTCTTAACCAGAAACCAGGCACCTAAACAGGATCTATATGAAGACTTGCTGCACCCGAGCCTCAAAGGACTTCTCAAACTTGCTCGCAACCTCAAATATTCGTGGTCGAGCTTTCCTGTTCAGAATCAGAGTGAAAACAGAAACAGCCATGCACAGATGCTTCATCCTTTCCAGAATCGTATTCATCTCCATCCTCAACAATTGCAGCAGCAAGAACAACCTCAGTTGGAGCAACAATGCCATCAGCAGCAGAAGGTTCTGCAGCAGCAGCAAGTTCAGCAGCAACTACAGCAGCAGCAGCAACAGCAACTTCAGCAGCATTTACAACTTCAACAGCAGCAACAACTTCAGCTGCAAGAGCAGCAACTACAGCAGCAACAACAATTTCAGCAGCATTCACATATGGCGCAAAATGAGTGTCAGCCGTTTGATCTTCATATGCAACAATGTGTGACTCAATTTCCTATTAATGAAAACGTCAACTCGCCTCTCCATGCATCTATGCCACATGCCTTTGTTTATCAGCATAATGCATCCACCTTCTCTAGCAGCAACATTATTTCTCAAATAACACAGTTACTGCAGCAGTTGATTAGACAGTAATTAATACTGAAGTGTTACCAGGGGGAAGGGTGAGGAGTGTAGGGAAAGGGGGAGAAGGGAAAATATGAAGGATGAGAGAGGGTGAAGGGTTCTCGTCTTGCTGGTATATTGAGCAATTGTTTTATAAGTTTGCTGCACGTACATTTGTCTGACTTTGCAATATTCTATATGTTGATTATTTATTGTGTTTTTTTGTACATGAAAGACTGCAGTATTGGTGCCAGAAGCACTAAGACTTTTAAACACAACTTTTGTATATGCTGTGTGCAGAACAGCAAACTTCTGTGCCGCAAGTGGAATAATATCAGTTTGACTTATTCCGATAGTAAATTGATGAGCAATGTGAAGACTGAACTATGCCGCTATTGAAGATCGGTCACCTCAACATTGCCAGCCTGAACACTAAAGTGCCAGACCTGTCAGTGTTTTTGCAGTCTTCCGATCCGAAGTTTCATCTCTATGGTATTACGGAGTCGCGGCTAAGCTCTCATATATGTGACTCTTTTATAAATATTCCAGATTATATTATTATAAGACGTGATGCCCAAATGTATGGTGAAACTGGTGTAGCTGTTTCGTATCGTATCGTATTTAAGTTTTTCTGTCCCCAGACACTGTGGCATATAGGGGACGGTGATAAGATGGCAAGATTAAAATTTCAGGACCACGGATTAAAAAGCAGGTAATGTACATTTAAAACAGGCTAAGAGAGATCTTAAAAACAACATAGGCAAGGAATAGGTCAACAAAAAGGGATATGTAATATAACATTAATTCACACCTCTATTTATCCTTTCACCATAAGAAGGCAAGACTTTGAGCACGCCAATGTTGAATGCATTTGGCTTGAATTCAAATATTCAGCCACAGCCTCACCTGTTTTTGTCTGCTTCCTATACAGGAACCCAGCTAGTACTGCTGATTGGTTTGACTATTTTTCAGACATGGTGGACCAAATATACAATTATAAGCCTAATGCTGATGTTCTCATTCTTGGTGATTTTAACATTGATCTTCTGAGACCACAAAATAGATGGGACTGCCTAACATATTCTCTGGGTCTTAATCAGTTGATAACTTCACCTACTAGGGTAACCTCATCAACATCTTCTTTAATTGATCATATATACACCACTGAACCCGCAACAATTGATCATGCTTCCATTTCTGCTTTGGGCATAAGTGATCATTCCCCCATATATTGTACAAAGTTTTCTAAACTACCCAAATCAAACACTAAAGGTCACACTCATATAACATACAGGTCCTTCAAACACTTTGATCGTGGAGCCTTTCTTATGGACCTCTTTGAGGCATCATTTGATGACGTTTATACTTCTAATGACCCTAATGATGCACTTGAACGTTGGTATTCTATTTATTTATCTATACTTAACAGACATGCACCAATTAAAAAGAAAAGAGTAAAACATCCTAAGCTCCCACCATGGCTGACTCCGGAGATTATAGAAGCAATGTCACAGCGAGACAAACTTAAACATGCTAAACAGTTTCAAGAGTATAAAAAATCTCGTAATAAAATCAAAAACATGGTGCGCGATTCCAAAAGAAATTATTTTAATAAACTAATAGAAAATAACAGTGACATTTCTCACCTATGGCATGCCCTAAATTCTTTTATTAAGGGCTCATCTTTAAATCATCATGAAATTCCATCCAATTTATCTGCTAATGCCTTCAATAACCATTTTCTTTCAGTCGCTACTTCTGTACTGAAATCGGATTGCTCAAAACATTCACAATACACTTGTTCAGATTGTCTCATTACATTTTGTAAGCAGAGAACAAGTACCTCTTCACCATTTAAAATACCACCCATTACCATAAATGAAGTTGTAAAATATATATTAAAACTTAAAAATACAAAGTCGGCAGGTCCTGATGAAATTAGTAATAAAGTCTTAAAACTTTCTTTGCCTTATATTGTGAATTCCATTTCTTACATCTTCAACTTATGCATTATTAAAAATACATTTCCAACCACATGGAAACAAGCTAAGGTTATTCCCCTTCCTAAGTCAAAAGTAAGTTCTGATCTTAATAACTATCGTCCGATATCTCTGCTGTCTACACTTTCAAAGATACTAGAGCATCACATTCACACTCACCTTACAAAATATATAGAGGATCTTGATCTTTTTCATTCCTTACAATCTGGTTTCCGTAGTCACCATTCTTGCTCCACTGCATTAGCTCTTTTAACTAACAAATGGCTTTCTGCTATGAATAACTCTACGTTGTCAGGAGCTGTTTTTCTAGATCTTTCCAAAGCGTTTGATCTCGTTAATCACTACATACTGCTCCAAAAGCTTGAACTGTATTTCAATGGCTCTGTTTCCTTGGATTTTTTTCATTCATATCTTAGTCAACGAACGCAGTTCGTACATGTCCATGGTAAAAATTCCTCTGTAGGCCAAATCAAGCATGGGGTTCCTCAAGGATCTGTTTTAGGTCCTGTTTTATTTTGTGTTTATATTAACGACTTACCTTTACATCTCGCAGATAATTCTGTTGAGTGTCATATGTTAGCCGACGATTCAACATTACAAACTCAAGGCAGTAACATAGCTGAAATTCAGCAATCTCTTCAATGTGCCCTTAACAGTGTTACTGACTGGTGCAGTTTAAACCATATGTCACTGAATCCAGCTAAATCAAAAGCTATGTTAATAACAACTAGACAAAAGCATCAGCGGGCTCCGCTTTCTCTTGATTTAGTAGTGAGTGGAAAAAATATCAAACAGGTTGAAAGTCATAAACTTTTAGGCGTAATCATAGATAACAAACTCAGTTGGCATTCACAAATTGAACATCTTTGTAAAACTCTCTCAACAAAATTATTTATGTTGTCTAAGCTTCAATCTATCATAACTGCAGATGCTAAAAAACTTTTTTATAATGCTCATATCAAACCTCACATTGATTATGCATCAACAATATGGGACGGCTGCAGTGAAGCCTTGTTCAAAAAAATTAATTCTATTCACCGCAGAGCTGCAAAATTAGTTATCCCCAACGCTTCCATCACAACTGATTCAAAATTAAAAATAGCTGGCATGCTTCCCCTTAACAAACATCTAAATTACAATAAAGCCGTTTTAATGTATAAAATAATTAACAATAGAGCTCCTGCTTATTTGAAAGCACTTTTTAGCAAGTCATCATCTCGTTATTCATCTTCACGACATAATTTAACATTTCCAAGACCACGCTTAGACATATTTAAAACATCTCTGTCCTATTCTGGTCCAAGCGTGTGGAATCCTCTACCAGAAGAGGTCAAGAAAAGTAAATCATTACCATCTTTTAAAACAAGGCTCCATAAATATTTAAGCTCCCTTTGCTCTTAATATTTAAGATGATTGTATACCTCTTTGTTCTTACCTACCCTGCCACAATTTAAGTTACTAAGAAGATGTGAATTTACATGTGTGTGCGTGTGCGTGTGTGGTTGTGCTTGTGTGTGCGGAGAGAGGAGGAGATGGATGGGGAGGGGAATAAGGGTAAGAGTATGTGTATTAAAATGCATTAATTTGCTTATTGATTTGTTACCATAGTTAAGGAATATGTTTGTTTCAAATTCTTTTATGTTAATTATTTTGTTTGTTTTGCATTGTTTATTAAGGACTAGCTGTAAGACAGGTCCAAAGGACCTAATGCTATTATCCTATTAAAGGTTTCGACTTCGACTTCGACTTCTCTCTCTCTCTCTCTCTCTCTCTCTCTCTCTCTCTCTCTCTCTCTCTCTCTCTCTCTCTCTCTTTCTCTCTGATTGATTGATTGATTGATTGATTGTTGCTTTAGGTCCAGCGGACTCCTCCGAGCCAAATCAGGACCGGACACCCCCCGATCCGCATAAAAGATCTGCTGAAACAACCCTAGTGGGAAAATTGAGCGCCCTCCACCGGCCAGTCACTTTACAATAAAGACATCCCACGCGGGGGACGGCTGAGGGTTTACCTCAACTACGCGAACCCCCGGTTACAAAAACAAAATAGAATACAACCATCATTACAAATCATCAACGAAACATATACATATAAAATGCCTATATTGCTAAATACTAACATCATAGGAAGCCCTAGTGACCACCCAGCAGAAAGCGTCCAACACTCCCAAGCTGATCCAACAGACCTCATACACAAACAAGGAGTCTTGTCCAGGAAGAGTTTTCAAGAAAAAAGGTAGGTCATTGATCTAGCGAACAAGAAGATAGTATAGCAGAGTGATAGGACAGAGCAGGAATGGGAAAGAGTATATGAGGAAGATAGCAACACTGGGAATTTAAAGCACTAAATTTCCATAAAGTGGGGATACTATTTATACTGAAACCTCCGGCACTTCAACTGGGGTACTGTTGCCGCAGTGAATCTGTCATGCCTACAAAGGCAAGACAGGTTTTCAACTGGGGCTTTCACTGTTCCCTTTATAGGTTAGAACAATCTACAGTGGCAAGATTGCTCATGACCCCAAGGGGTCCTCTTTCTCTCTAAAGTCTCTTCTGGTCAACATTCGGGGCTGACTTTGGTGGCGAGGTGGATGGCGGACGGTAGGAAGGAGTTGAGGTAGCGGCTGGTGCGGCAGCGCATGGACAGGAAGCGGCCAGGTCGGCGCTTAGACTCAGCTGCTGAGACCACTGCATGGAGCGGATGGGTCTCGTCCTGCAGGATCCGGCGGATCTTCTTCACAGCCGCGGTGTCGTTTGCTTTAACGCAAAGGTCATGGCCGCTGGGGCCACTTTGTTGCTTTACACGGTTTAGTCAATGTCTCAAAAAAACGCTTGAACCGAGTTTGTAGAATTTTGTATATGCAAGTTGTTCAAATCAATGTGACAGCCCAGCCCGGTTATCAGTCAGTCGATCGATTGGTCGGTCAGTGGCTCCGAATTTAACTTTTTTTTTTACCCCTCAATACATATATTTGCATCACCTCAAGAATAACTTGACCGATTTTAGTTATTTAAAAAATCCAGATACTTTAACCACAACTCATCATTTTGTGTCCTTGAACCTTTGTTCTTTTTTTTAACGGTCAATATCGCTGAAGTCAATCGTGTTATAAAAACTTGTTACGTTTTATCTTGAAACTGACTGAACCAATTTGATAATTTTTTTTTGCTTTGCAGACTGTTCCGATAGTGGCCCATAATTCAATTCTTTGCTTCTTTGGGAGAACGCCGTCACAAAATCGCCAAGAAAATTAACTCTTTAGAAAATATTGAATTTTCAACCACGCGTACGAGTGCCTAGCAATAGATTTGAACGGCTTTCCATCTTGTTTTCTTCTTCTTTAGCTTCATCAATTCATTTCTTTTCTTTTTTTCCCCACAGCCATTTCTTTATCCTTCCCGTATTTTACTTACCGCTATTATGTAGGAACCCAAACTGTGCCTAAGAAAATGTGGTGATGGAAAGAATCTTCTTCCTCATCCTCTTCATTCTCTTTCTACTCCTTCCTCTTCTCTTCTGCCATCCTTTATATTTATAGCTCATAGCTTAAAATCAGTCTACACTCCAAGGTAAGGCTGCTGCGCTCCTTTGTCATCTCAATCTTCAAATATGCTTGCAAAACACCGACCTTCACAGCAGACCTAAGCTTACAACGAAAAATAAAAAGCATGGAGATGAGGTGCTACAGAAGACTTCTAAACATTTCCTACACCCAGCACCTCACCAACGACGAAGTCCGACAGACCATCACACAAGCCATTGGACAACACGATGGCACGGTCACACATTGGTGAAGAAACGGAAACTCCGATGGTATGTCCACATCTCACCAGAGCATCAGGCCTTGCAATGACCATCCTGTAAGGCACTGTGCATGGAGGCAGAAAAAGAGGGAGACAGAAAAAGAGGTGGGAGGACAACATTCGAGAATGGACTGGCTTGACACGGAGCGAAGTCATGGGGGCTGCTGAAGACAAAGAAAGATGGAGTACGCTAGTTAAACGATCATCTGTGGTGCCCCAACGACTTTTGAGTTACGGGATAGGATATGATAGGATAGGTTAGCATAAAATCTCCATCCTTTATTTATATATAGCTTATAACCTAAATTCTATTTTTTTTATATATCTCTTTATATATATATATATATATATATATATATATATATATATATATATATATATATATATATATATATATATATATATATATATATATATATATCTTTATATATATCTTTATATATATCTTTATATATTTATATATAGCTTATAGCTTAAAATCTCCATCCATGTTGTATATTAAAAAACACATGAAAAACAAATGTATGTCTGAATCCTCCTCATTAATCCTCAACCGTCCTAATATTTTTTTTTCGTATGGCTATTTAGCTAGGAATAAGAGAGATGATGATGGTGTTTTTCTTTATCAGTATTTGATTCAGCCCCGATGCTGAAGTCCTGATAAGGTGTAACTCAGATTCGTTTATTCACACAGCCCGTCCAAACAGCATACAAGTCACAAAGTCGACGTATGAAGTTTTCCACTTTTATTCAGCATACATCAACAACTGCATACAATTCTCAATTCAACTCAACAACTTTCACAGCAACTTTCCAAATCACTATCAACAACTTTACTCTCTTAACAACAATCTCGGCACACGATTAAATAACCTCTCTCTCTTCCGGAAGAATTTCGAACAATGTAGAAATGACGCACTGCCACCAATCGAATAAAAGATCGTCATCACTGACTTACGTCATTACACATTTCTTCTCCTTCCCGATCGTTCCTTCAAATTTCTACAATTATCCCGAATCTTCGATCGATAGTAAACAAGCCGATCCAGAAGATTCTACAACAATATCGACTAACGAAAATTATCAACGTTATACAAAGCCTTTCCTAACAACAATGCAAACTCAAATCAAAGGTAAATAAACTCTATTATTGAATACTTTGCAAAACGAAACGATTAGATCTATCGTGCGCGCTTTAGACACACTTTCGTTCGTTTCAACGTAACATAACCCCCCACTCAAGAAGAAATTTACTTAATTTCTTTCAACAACGTTGAAACGTAATGCACAAACAATGTACAGAATTAAAACTTACTTCAGACTGTCTCATTTACTGTCAATGTTCTCAGTTCATTCACACAGAGTCAAAGTTTCTCATCTGCAAGTCTTTCTGAATACAGTCAATGTTCACAGACCATTTACCCAGTTAACGTTTTTCATTTTCAAGTCTGTCATTACCAATATTCTTAGTTCGTCCACACAGTCAATGTTCTTTCATTCGCAAGGAAACGACGCCCTCGTCAGTTGCGGTCGTCATCGGCCCAGGGTCAAAGACGATGATCACGTGGGCTTCCCTGGAATCAGTGCGTCCTCCGTTGTCTTTTTCTTCCGTCGGATGTCCGACGCAGTCGACGTTGTCAGCTCCCAGAATGCATTCGCTGGGTCTCACGGTCAGGTTGGCTTCTGCGGGACGGTGGAATAGCTCCCTCAAGGTCTGCAGATGCTCCTTCCAGGTCTGGGTGTGGACTTCATGTTCGACCAAAGTCGTAGAGCCTGGGACATCGCTGAAACTATGGGGAAATTCGCCCATAAGGTCCTTGAGCTCCAACTTTTGACCTTCCGTCAAGCCTGGTCCTAGCTTAACGTCATCGATGCCTTCTTTGCTGTGGAAGTCTCCAAGTTCCAACAGTTCTTCGCTGTCAAAGCTGTCGTCGGTCACAGCTGCTGTGGCTGCGTGCACAGTCTCTGATGGCCTTTCCACGTACAGCTTAAGGAGGTTGGCGTGGTATATCTTGGAATGCTGGCCGACCTTCACCTTGTAGTCGTTGATTCCCACCACGGTCTCCACTTCGTACGGGCCTCTCCACTGCATCAGCAACTTATTATGATCAGTAGGTAGCAGCACCAGCACTTTGTTGCCAGGTTTGAACTTCCTGTTCACAGCCCTACGATCGTAGTAGTGCTTTCCACAGTCTTGGGACTTCTTCAGGTTTTCTCTGGCTATCTCGAGAGTCTGCTCCAGCTTCTCCCGTAGCTCAAACACGTACTGGTAACTGTTCTTCACCTCTGGGGTGTCCACTTCTTTCGTCCACAGTTCTTTTAGGATGTGCATCGGCCCTCGGATGGTTCTTCCGTACAGCAGCTCGTACGGAGAAAAGCCGGTGGACTCCTGCGGTACTTCTCTGTAGGCGAAAAGTAGGGCGTTGATGTAGCGATGCCATTGTCTGGGCTGCTCGCTGCACAGTTTCTTCAAGGTGGACTTCAGCGTAGCATTGAACTTCTCGACGAGCCCGTTGCACATTGGATGGTAGGGTGTCGTAGTCAAATGCCGGATGCTCAGCAGTCGGTTGACCTCCTTCATGCAGTCAGAGACGAACTGCGTCCCGAGGTCTGTCAGAATTTCTTCAGGCACTCCAAGCCTACTGAACATGTCCACCAGTGCCTCTGCTACAGTTTCAGTGTCAATCTTCTTCAGTGGCACTGCTTCTGGGTACCGAGTCGCATAGTCCACTAAAGTCAGTACCCATCGATGACCTTCTTCACTCGGAGGTCTTATTTCGCCGATTAAGTCTAAGGCCACCCTCTTGAAAGGTCGGTCGATCAGAGGCATCCTCTGCATAGGCACTTTCGGGACCCTTCCTCGAGGTATGGTCTTCTGGCAAATGTCACATGATCGGCAGAAACGGCTGACGTCCGCATGAAGTCCTGGCCAGTAGAATACCGCCTGGATTCTGTCTGACGTCTTCTTGATACCTAGGTGACCTCCCATGATTGAGTCATGCGCTACTTCCATCACCTGGCGCCTTAGGGGTAACGGTACCAAGACTTGACGTAGTGGTTTCCCTCCGTTGACCCTCGGGTGCTGGAAGATTCGGTACAGGATCTTGGCCTTCACCTCAAAATAGACCGTACCACTGCCTTTGGTCACGTGGTCTTGGCGGTTCCTGTACTTGTTTAAAGTGCTATCAGCTTCCTGGAGCTGGATCAGCTTATCTCTGTCCACGATGGCAGCTTTGGAGTTGTCGGCGACCTTCAGTGGTGTAGACACCTTGTCTCTCTTGGCCTGGGCCCTGGTAGTAACAGCACTGACGATCTCTGGTCGGCAGGGCTGAGCCGGAGTAACCACATTGTCCCGTAGCAGCTCTGTAAGGTCTCCATCGGGAAACGGCAATGGATCCTCCTCCACAACTTCGACGCGTTGGGTTGAGGCAGGACTCCACTCTGGATCGGGGTCGTCGGGTCGTCTCGCGCCGTCGATATTCCCGATCATCAAATCATACAGCGGCTTCTTCAGGCAAACCGCTTCGACTTCGCCTATGTAGAAAGGGGTGTTGACATGAATTTTTGCAACTGGCGCTTTCACACATTTGCTGTCGGCCATGAGTGTCCATTTAGAATCGCCAGTGAACTGTTCTTTAGCGACTAGGTCTTCTCTGACGATGACCCCACTGCAGCCAGAGTCTCTTAGAACAGTCACTTCATGATTTCCGACGCGTCCCTTGGAAACAGGCATGTTCTGGACGGTCACAGCTGCGCTGGCGACGACGGGGATGGATTTTCCGTTGGCAAGGAGAAGTTGGCCATCAGTCATGCACTCTTGCACGTCCGCAGGGGTAGCTGTGCGCTTGGTCTCACTCGGAAGAATGACGCTCCCGCCGCACACTTGATGGTCAGATCTACTGTTTTGCCGTTGATTGGAGAACCGCCTCTGCCGGTTGCCCGCCGCTGCATTGTCCGTACTGCTCCGCTGTCCGCTATTTCTGCTTTGAGGGCAGCTGGCAGCTCTGTGGTCTGTAGCGTTGCAGATAAAACAGCCTCTTGAGTGCCCTTCCCTGGGAGGAGGCGTGGAGTCCGTCTGTCTCTGGCTCGTCTGGCTCCCTTGGACCTGGTTCCCATGGTTTGCAGTCTTCTGAAAATGTTTCGTCGCGCTGGGTAGCCCCAGGGTTTTCCCATGAGCGATGAGATATCTTTCAGCAGCCTCAGTCACATCTTTAAGCGTCTGCAGCTTTTGTTCTTCTAAGTAGGTCGCTAGGTCCTTGTGACAGGCATTGAGAAATTGTTCTTTCACAATCAGGTCATGGAGACTGTCGTAAGACTTCA
This sequence comes from Oncomelania hupensis, assembly GCA_036898135.1. Taxonomy (NCBI): domain Eukaryota; kingdom Metazoa; phylum Mollusca; class Gastropoda; order Littorinimorpha; family Pomatiopsidae; genus Oncomelania; species Oncomelania hupensis. The sequence goes on from CM072524.1 coordinate 28,197,051, forward strand.
TTTCGCCTGATAACTCCACCCACTTGTGTAGATATGACGACAGGCGCTCCACAAACTGCTTTGGCGTCTCGTCTGACTTAGGCCGGCATTCACGGAAGCGTTTACGGTAGCCCTTCTCTGTAAAGTTGTAGCACTGCAACAGGGCCTCTTTCAAGACGTCGTAGTTTTTGGCGTCATCGTTCGACAGTCTGGTGTAAACTTCGAGGGCTTGCCCCGTCAGAAGTGCACTCAGTCGAATCGCCCAGTCTCGAGGTTGCCAATTGGAGCTTTCGGCGAACCTTTCGAATCTCGCCAGATAGCTGTCGATCTGGTCCTTCCCGTCGACGAAAGCTGGCAATTTTGGAGCCGTGTTGTCACTGATAACTTGTGGCGCATTCTGCTGTTGCTGGATACGCGCCATTTCTAGCTGGAACTCAAGACGCTTCAGCTCGAATTCTCTGTCTTTTTCTTGCCGCTGCTGTTCAATTTCTAGACGCTTCTGTTCTAATTCTATTTCTTTTTCTTCGCGCCATATTCTCTCTTGAGACTTGACGTACTCCGTCAGCTGTTTGCCTTTTAGATTTAGTTCAACCCCTCTCTGCCAGAAGTCAGCCATCTTGATGCTTCTGGAAAGTTCTTTTCTAGAAGGTTCTTTTCTGGAAAGTTCTTTTTCTAGAAAGTTCTTGACTGTAGAGTTCTTTTTCTGGAAAGTTCTTGACTGTGCTGTACCTTTCTAGACTGTTCTAGAACAGCACGCTTTCTGCAGTAGCGTTGATGCTTGTCACTAGTCTCCTTCGCTGACGCAGGCACCGCTGTCCTCGTCGTATGCGACGCTGCACCACGCTGGTGTTGATGTACACGCTCCTGTGCTGAAGTAGACGCGACGTCCGTTCGCCGCTCTCTGTAACACTGGCGATGTAGCTCCGAGACTGTCCCTCGACGTAGTCCTGCGGTAGCTACGTAGTCCCGATCTGTTGTTCGCTCACGAAGCAACTCTTCAGCGACTACACGCCCTTGCAGTCAACCCGAACCTATCGGTGATGTAGTCCCAGTATGTTGGCCCCTCTCGACGCAACTCGTTGGCGGCTACCCTCGATGACTGCCTCTCGTAACGTTGACTCGCTTGTTGTAGCAGTTGAACCCTTGGCTATAGCGTGAATCCCGGCTTGGCCCCCAAAATGTTACACTCTGTTTGATGATGGTGTTTTTCTTTATCAGTATTTGA
>CM072524.1:28203254-28233254 GCA_036898135.1 Oncomelania hupensis
GCCGATACAGTATCTAACTCAAGCCCTCTTTCCTCCTCTTTCCTCCCTCTCAGAGGCGCCCACTTGCGGCCTCTGAGAGCGTCGACAGGCGCACAGACAACTCAGCACAATCCTGGGCGACCAGCTATGGGTCCATTTGTATAGCCTGCACTCACCCGTCTAGGACATGAGCGTCATGGTCTTTAAAGCCCGTGCTATGGAATGCGTGCGTGAATAGACTATATGGACCTCGGTTTATACGCTAATCCGAAGGATGCAAAATAGGCAACGCACTGCGGATCTCATTTCCTTGCTTCACCCGGCAGTTAAGAGGTTCAGCCCCCGATGACGCAATTGCTATTATATTACTGCATTACTGCGGTACTATTTTCTCTCGCGGCGGGACACCCAGACGATTTTCACCGCTTTTCCGTTAAAGAGGTTTTATGTTATCACTCTAACTTTCAGATTGAACCTCTTGTGTAGTGGTGGTGGCTGGTTAAGGAGAGTATGGGAGAGAGAGCAGGACGGAAATGGCTGACTGGGTTGTGAGCGGGCTTGGGGTTTAGCGATGATTTATTTTTATTTTATATTTTTATTAATTTTTCTGTAACGCAACACCGATATGACGTTCGGAAGACTGTATAAACTATAAATCATAGAAGGGCAACGGCCCAAGAAAGATAACTCGCTGCGTGACAAATGTGCGAAGGTCAAGCAGGTTATTTGTTTATCGCCCTTGGATCGTAAAATCTTTCAGTTTGCATCATCGATCAGGGCGGGTATGTTCTTTGTCCTATCCTCGCAATGCTAGTAGGCGAACGCAACTTTGCGCATTATATGCGTACTTGATGATAGACAAGGTTAACACAAAAATATGTAATAGCGCTTTTCCAGCTCAAGCGTCTACTCAAGGCGCGGGCCGATACAGGCTCTAACTCAAGCCGCCCGAGATGGACACAATGGTTCCTTAATATATTTTAATATAGGTTTGAACCAGAGACATTAGCACAACCAACAAGCTCTATACGTCCTATTCCTCTTCGTTCTGGTTATCCGGCTGCCTCGCTTTCGCTGGGAAGGCAACCGCACTATCGCACTCATGCGTAACGCGGGTTATCAACTCTCTGTCTCTGTCTCAACTTTTCCCTCGGTCTCTCTCTCTCTCTCTCTCTCTCTCTCTCTCTCTCTCTCTCTCTCTCTCTCTCTCTCTCTCTCTCTCTCATAAAAAGATTCGTATTCTCTCTCTCTCTCTCTCTCTCTCTCTCTCTCTCTCTCTCTCTCTCTCTCTCTCTCTCTCTCTCTCTCTCTCTCTCTCTCTCTCTCTCTTTCCCCATTCACATAAGCTGGTCGGCTAATTCTTGTGTAGGAAGCCCGACTTTTAAATAACTCAGTCAATCAATCTCATTCCTCAACCACCCTTCTCCACACCTCACACACACACCTCACACACCCTCCCCTCCCCCCCCCCCCACCAAACACATTCACGAAGAAAAAAGAAACAAAAACCATAAATCATTTACTTCAGTGTTTCAATTAAATATTTATTTCTTGACCTGTTAGGTGTTAAACAGCGAGGAAAATTAAAACTGACAATAACTTCAACATCAAAACTGCTATTGATAATGAGGTCAAAAGACTATTAAAGTGAGTCTGAGGTCAAAATAGAATTGTTTATAATAAAGTATGTCTGTCGAGATAAACGTTGTGCAAACATGTATGAAATGTCTAACTGGCGCTAAGAGAGGCCTATTTGCTTATAATATTCATACATTCGTGTGCCTAATATTTGCAAGATTTGAGTATAGACGTCCTGTCTGCGCGTTCAAAGGTATGGCTGCTTTAGGCAATGGGTCGCTTAACTCCCTTTTGGCCTGTCTTGATTTGAAGGTTCAAAGACGTTCACCAACCTTTTTTTTCTAGAGGCTATCAGATCTCGAACCTAGATTCTTGAACTTTTTTAAAGAAAACAAAAACAGTTCTTTGTCCTATATTCGGGATCTGAGAAACTCGAAAAAGAAGTTCGTAAAACCTCCAGGAACCGATACATTACATTACATGGTTATTGCTTTAGGTCCAGCGGACTCTTCCGAGCCAAATCAGGACCGGACAACCCCTGATCCGCATAAAAGATCTGCTGAAACAACCCTAGTGGTAAAACTGAAAGCTCTCCACCAGCCAGTCACTTGACAATAAAGACATCCCACACAGAGGACGCGGAGGCTGTACTCTAATTTATCGAACCCCCGTTTACAAAAACAAAATAGAATACAAACTTCATTATAAATTATCAACAAAACACATACATATAAAATGCCTACATTGCTAAATAATAACATCATAGGAAGCCCCAGTGACCCCCTGGCAGAAAGCGTCCAATATTTCCAAGCGGATCCAACAGACCTCATACACAAATAAGGAGTCTTGTCCCGGAAGAGTTTTCAAGAAAAAAGGTAGGTGACTGGTCTAGCGAAGAAGAAGATAGTATAGCAGATTGATAGAACAGAGCAGGAATGAGAAAGCGCAAGTGAGAAAGGCAGCGACAGTGGGAATTTAAAGCACTAAATTTTCAGAAAGTGGGAATACTATTTATACTGAAACCCCCGGCACCCCAACGGGGGTACCCATACATTAAGACAGGCCTTTAGAATACCTATACAGGCGTATGCAGTCACCAAAACGTGATTACCTCCAGTGGCAGACATCGGAAGTGACCACGATCTCGTGATGATGTCTTTCCGGCTCCACTTGAAGAAAGTAAATACAGCAAAGTGCACTAGACGGGGCTGGTGAAGTAGATGTCAACACCATGACCACCACCTTCAACTCAGCTGTGACAGATGCCGCCACTGAGATCCTTGGCAAGCACCGACCAAAGAAGAAGCCGTGGATCACACCTGAACTTTTGGATCTGTGTGATAAACGGAGAGAGATGAAAAAGAAAAATAACACCTCACAGGTAGCTGATGTCTACCGAAAAATCAACAATGACATCCGAAAAGGCATGCGCACTGCAAAGGAGAACTGGATAGAAGATCAATGCCAGGAAATAGACAGTCTGAACAAGAACAACAGCAAGAAGGCCTACCAGACTGTGAAGCGGCTGACAAGTGTCAAACAGCCCAAAGTCTCCACGATCCAAAGCAAGTCTGGCATATGCCTTACAGAAGAACAAGAAGTCTTGGACAGATGGACAGAGTACTGCTCTGACCTTTACAACCATACACCAAATGGAGACCCATCAGTTCTAGCATGTCCCGAGAACAGAGAAGAAGAAGAAATCCTCCCAATTCTCCGGGAAGAAGTTGAGGCAGCAGTGCAAGCGCTAAAGAAAGGGAAGTCAGCGGGAGTGGACAACATACCCGCGGAACTGCTACAAGCAGGAGGAAAAGCGATGATTGATGCCCTCACCATTATCTGTAACAAGATCTGGCTGAGTGGGGAGTGGCCTATACCATGGACCCAGTCGCTTGTCATCACTCTTCCCAAAAAAGGTAACCTTCAGGAGTGTGAAAATTACCGGACCATCAGCCTCATCAGCCATCCCAGCAAGGTCCTCCTGAAAATAATACTCAACAGGTTGAAACCCCAAGCTGAACAAATCATAGCTGAAGAACAAGCAGGATTCGGGGCAGGGCGAAGTACCACTGAGAAGATTTTCAACCTCAGAATAATCTGTGAGAAATACCTACAACACCAACAACATCTATATCATGTGTTCATAGACTTCAAGAAGGCGTTTGACCGAGTCTGGCATGCAGCTCTATGGGCAACAATGAAAGTGTACAACATCAGCCCTAAAATTATTGAAGTCATCAAAAGCCTGTATGACAAGGCTACCAGTGCAGTCCTCCACAACAGCGCCATCGGGAACTGGTTCAGAACAACAATCGGTGTGCGTCAAGGATGCCTACTCTCTCCAACACTCTTCAACATCTTCCTAGAGCGCATAATGTCAGATGCCCTTGCAGACCATGAAGGCACAGTCAGCATAGGGGGTAGAGCAACCTCCAATCTTCGTTTTGCAGAGGACATTGATGGATTGGCTGGAGAGGAACAAGAACTTGAACAGCTGGTACAGAGGCTTGACACCACCTCCAGAGCCTATGGAATGGAAATAAGTGCAGAGAAGACCACAATGATGACCAACAACACCAATGGCATCAATACGGACATCAAAGTCCAAGGCCAATCCCTCAACACAGTGCATAGCTTCAAATATTTAGGAGCCATTGTATCAGACAATGGGTCCCGACAGGAAGTCCTCTCCAGGATCGCACAAACAACTGCTGCCCTGACAAGGTTGAAGCCCATTTGGAAAGACAGGACCATCAGTCTACATTCCAAAGTAAGACTGCTGCGCTCCCTTGTCATCTCCATCTTCCTATATGCTTGCGAAGCATGGACCCTCACAGCAGATCTCCAACGAAGAATACAAAGCATGGAGATGATGTGCTACAGAAGACTTCTGGGCATTTCCTATACCCAACACATCACCAATGACGAAGTCCGACAGACCATCACACAAGCCATTGGACAACACGATGACCTGCTAACAGTGGTGAAGAAACGGAAACTCCGATGGTATGGCCACGTCACCAGATCATCAGGCCTTGCAAAGACTATTCTGCAAAGCACAGTGCAAGGAGGTAGAAGAAGAGGGAGACCGAAAAAGAGGTGGGAGGACAAAATTCGAGAATGGACTGGTTTGACACTGAGCGAAGCCATCAGGGCTGCTGAGGACAGAGAAAGATGGAGTATGCTGGTTAAACGATCATCTGTGGTGCCCCTACGACCTTCGGGTTACGGGACAGGATAGTGTAACGCGTCTCTATTATTTGCGTTATCTTGTGAGAGTTAATCTAAACTACTTAATTTTATACTTGTACGGGGAAAGGGCATGACAAACCAAATTATAATTTAAGACATACAAAATAAAACCAGTCTCACTTTCGTTCACAAAGGTTTGCCATGCGCTCAAATAAATCACAATAACTATAGCTTATCTTCATTTATCCAATTTTAATAATCTAACTAGTATACATCATTCAAGTAACATAAAATTCTCATGCACATAAACTCTAACTAACAATACATACGATGTTCAAATAAATTCATTTCATCTTACCTCATTTTCTTCTCTTTTCCACTCTCCTTTCCTCCTTTGGGAAACCACTAATTCTTGCCCTAAAAATCAATCTTCACTCACTAACTAACTCACTGACTACTTACCATCTAATTCTGCACTCACACCAAATTCTAAGCATTGTACATCCTACACTTTATACCCTACATATATTCTACAACTACTATAAATTCTCTCCTGCTCTTAGACACATTATGAATAAAACATTCTAAGGGCTACACCTAGACCAGATGGAGCAAAGTTGTTCTAGGTCTATCAGAAGCAGGAGCCCAGAGATAAGAGGAAGATTTCTTTGTTCGTCGTGGGTTAAATACTACAAGTTTCCCAAGAAGCATCTCTCTCTAGATAAGGTAATGCGCCAAGCTCCAACCAATCATGAACTAAGAACTGTCCGGGCGCTCCCTATAGGAAAAATAGCCGGAAGTAGGTACTTGTATGCGTCATGCAACTGACCATGCAAACTATAAACCTTCCCGGCCAGCAACTGCAGTAAATGCTGACCAGGCGATGTATATCGCACGTGCCAACGTTATACTAACACTTTGTACACCGGAGTCACTATTGTAAGCAGGCTAGACTAAGCAATCTTTAATCATCCTTTATCATCATCCTCTTCCCCCGTATAACTTTCCCTCAAAGGTTATAATAGGATAGGATAGGATAGGCTCCACGCTACCAGCGGTGGTGGTGGTGGTGGTGGTGGTGGAGGTGGTCCCTGTGCGACTGGTCCTGTTCCTGTTGTATTGCGGGCCGCTTCGCTGTAAAGACCCGCGCCGCGACCTTATTAGGGAGGTCAATGCCTTTTTAATCTGCTTACACGTTCATTGAACCGCTTTCACCTCAATAGTAAGGATGAATATACTTTTCTATGATACTATTATTTATTATACAATTTAGAAAAAAAAACACCACAACAACCTCAGATTCACTTTAAATGTACAGATAAAGGGAGAAAACCCACCCAGTGAATAACGGTATAAACTAAAACGTATCACAGCGTACAATTTAATAGCAAGGACTATTATTGATCACAATGTTTTAAATATACATCCACAGAGAATACTGGAAATTGTAATTATTTTAGTCTAGGATATGTTTTTAAAAATTTAATGTTAAAATTGACATATCATAATTGGAAATGTTCTTGTGTATAAGAACATCATCACTGATGTTAGTCATTGTTTACAGGGTCCAGTTGTTTGGCCACATTTTACTTATACTGCCTCAAAATAAACACCAGACATAATTACATTTTGAATATACCGGAGACTGATTTCTTTTAATAATATAATAATAATAATAATAATAATAATAATAATAGTAATAATAATAATAATAATAATAATAATAATAATTATAATACAGGATGCTATGTACGCGCCTTTTCCCCAAGGCTCAAAGCGCGGCGATCTATACCAACATACACGCTCACCTGTCTCATTTTACCCTCACACACACCAAATACAAATACATCACTCCAACAGGTGGTGTAAAGGCAGGGAGATCGCTATTAGAAGACGGAAGAAAATAGAATTTTTATTTTTGAAATTTGTATATTGACTGCATCCTGTACCATTATTGAAGGGAGGGAGGAAACCGGAGTGCCCGGAGAAAACCTTCGGTGACCTCAATAGTCTCGTACCTAAGTCACATACGTTCGCCCCTTGCGGGAATCGAACCCGCGACCTTCGGCATAGGAAACCGGCGACTTATCCACTGCGCCACGAGGCCACCCGTGTAATTAGTGTAAATATTAAAAAGTACTAGGTAAATAAATGATGCACTATATACCTATAGTATATATAATATACCTTGTGTACAGCTCATCTGTTTTATGACTGTAATCTTCTTATCCTTTTATTGTGATTTGCTGTCAACTTGTTCACTATGTTTTATGTGTGCTTTTGTGTGTGGTGCTGCAGTTAGTTAGTAGTTCATTACTTACAGGGTCCCGCGAACTGCAAAGAACCGAATCAGGACCACAAAATCAAGACCACAACTTCGCTGAAAGAGGACTCACCCCTGATCCGCATAAAAGGATCTGCCAAAACAACCCTAGTGGTTACACTGAAGGCACTCCACCAGCCGGTCACTTTACAAAAAAGACATCCCACGCAGGGGACGCTGAGGCTATACTCTAATTTATCGAACCCCCTTTTACAGAAACAAGACATAATACAAACATCATTATAAAATATCAACAATGCAGCGTTGACCAAATGCATTCCTTGTGTATTATTCACTTGGCAGTAAGTTATCTTGTTATCTTGTATAATATGCGTTTAAAACAAGTTCATCAATGACTAATAATAAGATAAGAAATTAAGGACATAATCCACAATTCGTTCGTTTCATAGATTAAAGTACCCGGACACGTGAGCATATAGGGGACGGATCCAAAATTCAAGCCCTTACATAAAGCATCGAGGGGGTAGGTGGGTAGTACATTACATTACATGATTATTGCTTTAGGTCCAGCGGACTTTTCCGAGCCAAATCAGGACCGGACAACCCCTGATCCGAATAAAAGATCTGCTGAAACAACCTTAGTGGTAAAACTGAAAGCTCTCCACCAGCCAGTCACTTTACAATAAAGACATCCCACGCAGGGGACGCTGAGGCTGTACTCTAATTTATCGAACCCCCGTTTACAAAAACAAAATAGAATACAAACATCATTATAAAAGATCAACAAAACACATACATATAAAATGCCTACATTGTTAAATAATAACATCATAGGAAGCCATAGTGACCACCTGGCAGAAAGCGTCCAATATTCCCGAGCTGATCCAACAGACCTCATACACAAATAAGGAGTTTTGTCCCGGAAGAGTTTTCAAGAAAAAAGGTAGGTGACTGGTCTAGCGAAGAAGAAGATAGTCTAGCAGATTGATAGAACAGAGCAGAAATGAGAAAGAGCAAATGAGAAAGACAGCGACAGTGGGAATTTAAAGCACTAAATTTCCAGAAAGTGGAGATAGTATTTATACTGAAACCCCCGGCACCCCAACGGGATTAGGTGGGTAGTGGACGGACGGATTTTAATAATAATAATAATAATAATAATAATAATAATAATAATAATAATAATAATAATAATAATAATAATAATATAATGTCATTTGTTTATCGCTTTTCTTTGATATTAATTTATTTTTAAACCCACGAGGTTAACTCCCTTGAATTCGTTTCGTCAATATTATTGTCAAAAAATGAACTTTGTTAAAGTTCGTTCAATTAACCAAAATGAAACACATTTAACAGATGTGTGAGGGGAGGGAGGGGGAGGAGGGAAATGAGGTAGGGGCTAGGCCAGGAGAGGGTGTGGGGTGGGGGCTGGCTAAAGCAATAAAGGGAGACAATCCAACTTTCTGGGGACAGGAGGGAAGGGGTGGGGGGTCTAACGCGATAAAGGGAGGCAACCCATATTTCTTGCCATCATTAATTTTGAGTCCTATTCAAACGAGGTATTTTCCCTTGGAGAATTTACGTTCATCGTCAAGACAGACTAAGGGAAAACGTCATTCGAATAATAAAAATCAAAACAAAAGGTAACATTTTGTAAAAGTTCATATAATAAATGCAATCAAAAATAGAAATGACTTAACTTTTAGTTATAGTGTACCTAGTCAACAATGCATTTAACAAGTAAGTAAATTTTTCAGGAGCCTAGCTACATCAAGGGAAGCAACTAAGTTGTGTAAGCCATCATCACAGTCCATTACAAACAAGAATTTCCTTGGATCAATGATGTATCTTGTCATCGAATAATCAGCAACACCCATTATTGCAATTTCATACACAAAACGAAACAACTATATATTCATCTCAAACTGAACAATTACAGTAAAAAACACCCAACAATGGTATCCGTGAATGTTGAAACACTGATTAAACAGTAATTACAGAAAGTCGACTTCTCTGAGGCAAAAAGACCCACACGCACACATACACAAATACACACGCACACGCGCACACACACAAACACATAAAAAAAATAAAATTAAAAATAAAAAAATTAAAAAGTTAATACAATGAAAATAATTACACAAAAAATTATTTTTCTGCAACCGTTAAGAAGCAAACTATATCGCTACACTAAGAAGGAAAAATCTATTTTTCATTTAAAAATTTTTTTTCATTTAAAAAATTTCTACCATACCTTGGTGGCCTCTTTGAAAAAGTATTAATTTCATATAACAATAATCAGACCAACACATTCTTTTCGGAGAGCAATTATTTTATTGCATTTAAATTTAGTTTTTTTGGGTCTGCACAAGTTTCTTTTTCTGATCTATATTTTGGCCAATTGTTGTATGCAATTCATTATTATTATTATTATTATTATTATTATTATTATTATTATTATTATTATTATTATTATTATTGCAGTTTCCACATGTAACATTCCACCACTTTTTCCGATCCCGTATGTTTTTCTTTCTTTGTTTTCTAACGAGACGTTCTCTTTTGAGAAATATAATGAGCAACATTTTAGAACGGGAATATTCTAGTCAAATGTCGACTCTACATGGAACGGGAAAAAATCCTGACAGTCCGACCCTGTTGCTGTGAACTGCTACGTTAACCATTTAAATAGCTCATGCTAAATGAATGTATCGCACAAAATGTTCATATGCATAACTGATATAATCATAGTTCATAAAACCAGTATCATAACCCTATTATAATTAAAAACTCAGTTTCCTACTTTACAAAACTATAAAAATACTTGGGTACATACACAATCATCTTCAGACCATCCTGTTCACAGAGTGCCGGAATAGGAGTACTTCCTAAATAGCTGTCAACATGTATTTTGTACCGCTTTTCAGGGGAAGCAACTCTCATTGACCTACTTTCGGTTCATTTAGGATAGCTGTCAACATGCATTGTGTACCGCACTTCAGGGGAAGCAACTCTACTTTCGGTTTATTTAGGGATAATGCCTATTGAAAACAATAATCCTTCCAAATGAAAGTGAACACAACCAGCTCAAAGAACTGCACAGTTCTAGATATTGCAATTAAACTGAACGCGGGTAACTGAATGATTGTGGACAACATCGATGCCTTCTGGGTTCAACGTTTTAAAAATTTAATTGAACAGGTAAACTTATTTGTATCTAAGCATGAAAAAATAACAGTATCAAAAGCATTAGTAAAACGTAATATATACATAAGAAATAATTATACATCATCACGTGATGAACTCAATTCACAGTGATTAAAGACATGTTCGTAAAGTTTAAAGCTTACAGAACGACGAACAAGAGTTTCACGGCCTCAAGTGCCGATCAAATCAAGTGAAGTCAAGTCAAGTGAACTGACGTACCTTGTAAACCTTGGCGAATGGATTTCAACAGTTATATTGAATTATTATAACTATTTTTGCACTTAGAGAATGTGTTTCACGGAGGACCTGCCAGTTCTAAACACAACAGCTTTGAGCAGTGATGATGATGGTAAATTTAAAAGTAGGATATGTAAACCTAGTTGGAATGATGACATGTGGTCTGACTGATCGTCAGTATGAGATCACACCTGGAAACAATGTGAAACGAGGATAATTATGTTACAGTTCTCTGTAATAGTTACGAAAGACTTGATAGAAATTGTTCTGTGTTAGTGCGTGTTCCAGATCAAAGAGCGGCTCAAGACATCTAGACACCGAGATCAAGCATGCATAAAACCGCTAGCGAAAGCTATGGCTTCAAAAGACCAAAGACATTCACTCGTTGCAGTCTTGCAGTTAGCTGCGGCGGACTACCCTGACACAAAACCAAGCCCGAAAGACCTAAAACAAGTGATTCAAAAGCATTACAGATGAATCAAGTCACGGAAATGCGGAATGAAAGACCTGTGCACGTGGAATTGTGAACACTCGAAACGTTGCCATAAACATGCTTGATAAAATAGTAAAATCGCTGAGTTGGTAAAAGAAACAACAAAACATTAGGTCCAATACAGTAAACGATAAAAGTGGATTGGATCTAATTTAGACTGTTCAATGGCCAGCTGCTTGAGTGGGGGAAAACAGAGTATACATTTTCACAAATTAAATGCCAAAACACAAAACACACACAGGAGTGCTGTGAGCCCAGAATACGAGGGAATGATGATATACACTACTTCACATTAATAAATTCAAGAAATAATGTGATCAATAGTAAATGTACTGAGAATAGTGTAAGTCCTTATAGCTGCTGCTGCTGCAAAAAAAAAATATCACAACAGGACCTCCACTTGGATTGAAATATAACGTGTGTTCCATTGTTGAATGCTAATGAAGGTGTACATTTAGGAAGGAAGTGGCGCGATATTGATTAAATACATGGAACATACAGGAGAATCCCAGTCTCAACAATACAGTCAACTGTACATGCTTTCAAGGCTTCGTGTCCCTGGTTCTAGGAACATTAAGTCTTCTACACCTCATTAAATGTAAGGCTTGCATACTCGGTTGTTCAATAGCGGTGACTGCATCTGTGCTGTGCTTTCATTCGTTATATTTAACAACAGCAAAGTCTGCGCTCCTCCACTTCAGACTGCCTAGCGTGCGTACTGACAACACAAATAAGAAACCTCAGAGCTACCGTATGTCACGTGGGGTTTATGGGCTCTGCACAATGGAATTATGGACCCTCACGTTTATTCGGTGGGAACTGCTAGTATGTCACCCTATGAATTACTTTAATAAATTTATTTGTTTAGCTCGTTCTGTGTTAAGGTTGGGGTACAGAAATAGATAGAAAAATGGTAAAAGATTACTGTCACACTAGCTTTCACACGGCTATGAATCATATGTAGTCCAGCCTTTTGATAACAGTTAAAATCACACCTTTATTTCTTCTACTCTATACAAAATTCTCTAAGTACTAATCTAACTTAAAAAGTCTCTTTCAATGCTAATAGTTCGATCGCTGATAGTCTAGGCAGCTGTTATATCTTCCTTGGGCACTTTGCTATAATATTTCATGTAGATTTGGACTACTGTGGTCCGTTTTACAGTTTCTGAAGAGTTGGGCTACTGTGGTCCTGCTATGATCAGTTTAAGTGCACCTTCGCCTTATGCACTTAACTCATGTGTGGGGTGTTCGAAGTCCTTCTGTGAGGTAGCTTCTGGTCCACCTTTGTCGTTGTGTAGTTGGGTTCCCTTGCCACGCTGTGGGGTCTGACAGGGTGTTTCTTCGGGTAGCTCCTTCCGTCTTGTGCGGTAGCGTCTCCTCGACCAACTAGTCGTTTCTGTGGAGTGGGGTGCACAGGATAGCTCGGGATAGCTCGGGATAGCTCGCCTGCTCGTCTGTAATATAAGAGACGAAATTCTGCACAACCCTGAATAATCGGTTTGTGCAGAGCGTCTCACTGAAAGCCAAGTAGCCCTCAGTGATAGCTCCACATCTCTATACATAAGCGACGAACATTCTGCTACTTCCGGGTTCCACTGGAATCTCACTCTAAATTCCTATACATACAGATATGTCAATCGTGTCTAACTATACACATACAGAATTAATAATATTATAAACATTCAGTGGTACAGCCACTGGTCTGCAAACATACATATAAGTTAAACAACAGTGGTTCCGTACGGGATACAACATGGCGGCGCAACCGGTCGTGTTTCGCCTCGTGGTAGGCTCTTCCACGTGGTCCCGCAAATTCGGATTAACAATTCACATTTATGCATAGCAAATTCCACAAACATAATTTCAACAATAATATAAATATATCACGATGAAACAGAAGGGTGTTCATTTACCTGTCTGACAAGTTCAGGCCCGTGTTGACTAAATAGAATTCTGAGATTCTAAGTCCTGCTTCCTGGTCTAAGTGTGTAGAGATTTCTCTGCCAGCTTTCTAGCTGTTAACACTTCGGTGTATTCCTCCCAACTGACCAAAAATGTGCGGGGTTTGGACCTAGTCAAACTGGCTCCAACCGCTTTGCCTAAGCTCTCCCATTGGTTCCAACGGTCCGATTCAAAACTCAAGTGCTGACGTCACTGCGCTGTGTGTGTGGCTCAGGCTCGCAGTGTGCTGTAATTTAATTGCTGCTGCGTACTATACTAACTCTCTACTGTTACAAAGGCTACACAATGCTAAATAGTCGATAGGCAGAGTTTAAACTAGCCAATTCGTGACAGGCTCCCTCAACTGAAAAAAGGCGATGACTACTGGATTCGACCTTTTTCTACTACAGAGCCTAGTTTAACGCTGCACTATCCTAGGGTCCTATTTACAAGCTAAGTAAGTTGCTCTACCTGAGCTGCAATGCTGTGCCAGGTAGCTATGGACTCTAGTGACAGGGTATTACTGGGCGGGGACGAATTCTGGTGCTGTGGCCCTTAGTTGTGTTGGGTGGGCGACAGCTGCTGTGTCCTCCACGAGATGGCGACTGAGGTAGTCGGCTCCGTGGTTCTCTTTGCCGGGGATGTACTCGATTTGGAATGAGTATGCCTGAAGGGTGAGTGCCCATCGCATCAGGCGAGAATTCAAAGACTTGGAGGCTGCCAGGAACGATAGTGGTTGATGGTCCACCTGAACTGTGAAGTGGGTCCCATACAGGTAGAGTTGGAATTTCTGTATGGCCCAGACTAGTCCAAGACATTCTTTCTCCGACGTGGCGTAGTGGGTCTCGGCGGGTCTCAATTTTCTGCTGGCGTAGGCGACGGGGAATAGCGTCTCCGCATTCTTGGGGTCGCGCTGTAGCAGTACTGCTCCGAGGCCTAAGTCGCTTGCGTCGGTGCGAAGAACGAATGGCTGAGTCAAATCGGGTAGGTGGAGTACTGGCGCCGATGTCATTCTGTCCTTGAGTGTTTGGAATGCTGTCTCGCATTCGGCTGTCCAAACTACTTTGTCCGGGGCGATTTTCCGGGTTCCATTTGTCAGTGGTACGGCGATGCTGTTGTAGTTGGGGATGAACTTCTTCCGCGATGGCGATGGCCATCCATGTGTGTGTGCTGGGGGTCGCTGGTCGGTCCGTGTACTCCCAGAGGCGATCGATGTGGTGGTATCGGGCTCTCCCGTTCACTTCTACTTGGTAGACTGTCTTGGATTTCTTGGCAGTCACCCGGTACGGTCCTCTCCAAGCGATGTCCAGCTTGTTGGTTCCACTTGGAAGTAAGAGTAGCACTTGATCGCCGACTTGCAGTTCTCTGTCCTTCGCGTGGCGGTTGTAGTACTTCGCCTGACGGGCTCTTGCCTTCTTCAGTGCTTCACCAGCTTTCTTCCACGTTGCTTTGAGGGTTTCCTGCAGGTCTGCGACGTACTTGGTGGCACCTCTTGGTGTGTCGTCTATCTTGGCTTCCGTCCAACTTCTGCGTAGGGCTTCTAGCGGTCCTGCTAGAGGTCTGCCGAATAGCAATGTTGCCGGGGTGTAGCCTGTGGCTGCATGGGGTGTTTCTCGGTATGCGAACAATGCCGCATTCACGTAAGTGTCCCACGCTTCTGGATTGTCGTCTGCGACTTTCCTGAGTATGGTGAGAAGGGTTCCATTCAGTCTTTCTACTTGTCCGTTGCTGGCTGGGTGGTATGGTGGTGTGCGAATGTGATGAACTTGTATCAACTCGAACACGTCTTGCATCAGGCGGCCGGTGAACTGAGATCCGTTGTCCGTTCTAATGCTGTCCGGGAATCCGACTCTGGTAAAGATGGCGATGAGTGCATCTGCGATCTTCTTGGTGTCGATCGCTGGCAACGGGACTGCTTCGCACCACATCGTACATGCGTCGACGAGTGTAAGTAGAAATCTGTTCCGCTTCTTGGTCATGGGCAGTGGTCCTACTATGTCTACTGAGACTTGCTGGAATGGCACGCCGACTACTACCGATGGTCCTAAGGTAACTGGTACGGTGTGATGTCGCGGGGAATATCGTTGACATTGGTGGCAAGATTTCACGTAGCGCTTGACATCCTCCGTGATTCCTGGCCAATAGTAGTGTGCGCTGATTCTCTGCACTGTGGCTCCAATTCCCATGTGTCCGCTGAGTGGCATGCTGTGGCCTAGTTCTAGTACTTGGGCTCGAAGGGTGGCTGGTAGTACTAGTTGGGTGTGATCTCCATCTCCTTGTCGATGAAGAACTCCCTCTTCCATGTAGAAGTCTCCCTTGTGCGGGGGTGTGTGCGCCTTGGGTAGCTTCTGGAAGCACTTCGCTATCGAGGTGTCTTCTTTCTGTGCTGTTTTGATCTCTTCGAGTCCTGGGTTCGGAGCGAACTCGGGCTGGGGTGGTTGGGTTTTAGCTTGGGCCCTGGTTTGCACTGCAGCTATCTCTACAGTTTTAGGGGGCGTGCCTAAGAACACATACCTACAACCTAGCACTAGATCATACAGGGGTTTCTGTAAAACAGCTGCTTGGATTCGTCCTGTGACGTACCTACTCTCTACTTCTATCCAAGCTATTGGGCAAGTAGTCGTCGGTTTCGTCAAGTCTGCTCCTTGTAAGTCGACTGTCTTGTCTGTCAAGTCCGCGCGCGATACAAGAGATTCGCTAACTATCGCGTCGTATGATAGACCTGTGTCATACAGACAGTTCGCTTCTTTTCCGTTGACCTTGACCGTGTCTGTCACCGAGGGGTGATCTCCGATCGTGTGTGGCTTGTTACCGCTGCTTTGAGTTAGAACTCTGTGCGCTGGCCGGCTTTCGCGCTCCTCCCTACGTTGTGCGGCCAACTTGAAACATTCTGCGGTGGAGTGATTGGTTCTGTTGCAGAACGAACAATACCGTCTTTGTTCTGCAGGACCTCTTTTCCCGAATTCCGTGTTGGGTCCTTTATTCTGCCCAGGTCTGGGGTTATTCGGCTTATTCGCGGTGCGCTCTTCTCGGTTAGGGCTTCTTTTCTGTGCCTCTTTCCCGTTAGGCTTTAGGTCTCGCCTGAAGCTCTTGGCTTCTCCGTGTGCGGCCACGTACCTATCTGCGACCTTGACCAGATCTTCCAGTCTTTCCGCGCCCTGCTCTACTGAGAATGTCCTCAGCTCGGGGGTCATGGTTTCCCGTAGCTGTTCCCATACTAACAGTTCTGTCAGTCCATCATACGTCTTAGCCGTGGCTGACTGGCTAATCCACTTATCCAGCATTGTGGACAACCTATCCGCGAACTGCGCATAGCTCTCTCCTTTCACTCTCCGATTGGTGCGGAATTTTTGCCGATAGCATTCTCCTGTCAGTTCGAATCCCGTTAGGAGTGCCTCTTTTACTTTGTGATAGTCAGTCACTCTGTCAGTCGGTAGCTTACTGTAGATGTCATAAGCCTTTCCTCTAAGCCCTTGACTAAGCTTAAAAGACCAATGAGTGGGATCTAGTTTGTACTCTGTTGCTAGACGCTCGAACCTAGTCAGATAGAGATCTAGACCTTCCTCTCTCTCATTGAATGTTCCCAGTGGGAATGACATTCCTTGTACAGGGTTGGATGCTACCTCTAGCTGATCTGAGTGGGGAGGGGTTGAGGAAGAACTTGAAGCTCCTGATCCCAATCTTCTTAGCTCTAACTCATGCTGTCTTTCTTTTTCCTTTTCTGCCCTCTCTTTTTCTTTTTCTGCCCGCTCATACTCCCATCTCCTAACTTCTGCTTCTCTCTCTGCTGCTAATGCTGCCTTCTTCTGTTCTCCTTCTAATTCTAGTTTCTTCTGCTCTGCTTCTAATTTCTTCTGCTCTAGTTCTAATTTCTTTTGCTCTGCTTCTAGTTCTGCTTTTCTCTGTTCTGATTCGAGTTTCTTCGCCTCTCTCTCTGCTGCTCTCTCTGCCTTAGCTTCCTGTTTCTCTACCCCTGCATTGATATACGCAATTAGGTCTGCCCCTGCTAAGTGTAAAGCTTCTCCTAGTTCCTTGAAACGCAATCTCAAGGCCACTGGGTCCGACATTGCCAAACGTGTCTATGAACAACCTCTGAATCACGTGGAATACCAAAACACTAGCAATATTGCAATTCAATAACAACAATGCAAAGACCATAAAATTCGTAATCAATAATAGAATACAACAAGAGTCAAATGGCATACAACAGTTATTTAAGCAAATCCTGCAAAAGAACAATGCAACATACAGGCACAAAAATATTTGAAGCAAAAAAGTTTTTAACTAAAGAATAGTGCACCCAACTGATCAGTCCTTGTTACCACTATTCTAAGTTATTCTACTTCTATGGTTATCTAATTTTATTGTACTTAGGTCCGGTTATACCCAATTCCTATTATACACAGATCCTGGCTAGGCTCGCCAATTAAAGTGTCACGTGGGGTTTATGGGCTCTGCACAATGGAATTATGGACCCTCACGTTTATTCGGTGGGAACTGCTAGTATGTCACCCTATGAATTACTTTAATAAATTTATTTGTTTAGCTCGTTCTGTGTTAAGGTTGGGGTACAGAAATAGATAGAAAAATGGTAAAAGATTACTGTCACACTAGCTTTCACACGGCTATGAATCATATGTAGTCCAGCCTTTTGATAACAGTTAAAATCACACCTTTATTTCTTCTACTCTATACAAAATTCTCTAAGTACTAATCTAACTTAAAAAGTCTCTTTCAATGCTAATAGTTCGATCGCTGATAGTCTAGGCAGCTGTTATATCTTCCTTGGGCACTTTGCTATAATATTTCATGTAGATTTGGACTACTGTGGTCCGTTTTACAGTTTCTGAAGAGTTGGGCTACTGTGGTCCTGCTATGATCAGTTTAAGTGCACCTTCGCCTTATGCACTTAACTCATGTGTGGGGTGTTCGAAGTCCTTCTGTGAGGTAGCTTCTGGTCCACCTTTGTCGTTGTGTAGTTGGGTTCCCTTGCCACGCTGTGGGGTCTGACAGGGTGTTTCTTCGGGTAGCTCCTTCCGTCTTGTGCGGTAGCGTCTCCTCGACCAACTAGTCGTTTCTGTGGAGTGGGGTGCACAGGATAGCTCGGGATAGCTCGGGATAGCTCGCCTGCTCGTCTGTAATATAAGAGACGAAATTCTGCACAACCCTGAATAATCGGTTTGTGCAGAGCGTCTCACTGAAAGCCAAGTAGCCCTCAGTAATAGCTCCACATCTCTATACATAAGCGACGAACATTCTGCTACTTCCGGGTTCCACTGGAATCTCACTCTAAATTCCTATACATACAGATATGTCAATCGTGTCTAACTATACACATACAGAATTAATAATATTATAAACATTCAGTGGTACAGCCACTGGTCTGCAAACATACATATAAGTTAAACAACAGTGGTTCCGTACGGGATACAACATGGCGGCGCAACCGGTCGTGTTTCGCCTCGTGGTAGGCTCTTCCACGTGGTCCCGCAAATTCGGATTAACAATTCACATTTATGCATAGCAAATTCCACAAACATAATTTCAACAATAATATAAATATATCACGATGAAACAGAAGGGTGTTCATTTACCTGTCTGACAAGTTCAGGCCCGTGTTGACTAAATAGAATTCTATGCTTCTAAGTCCTGCTTCCTGGTCTAAGTGTGTAGAGATTTCTCTGCCAGCTTTCTAGCTGTTAACACTTCGGTGTATTCCTCCCAACTGACCAAAAATGTGCGGGGTTTGGACCTAGTCAAACTGGCTCCAACCGCTTTGCCTAAGCTCTCCCATTGGTTCCAACGGTCCGATTCAAAACTCAAGTGCTGACGTCACTGCGCTGTGTGTGTGGCTCAGGCTCGCAGTGTGCTGTAATTTAATTGCTGCTGCGTACTATACTAACTCTCTACTGTTACAAAGGCTACACAATGCTAAATAGTCGATAGGCAGAGTTTAAACTAGCCAATTCGTGACACCGTACAATTCTGAATTCCGCATCAAAGTTGTGGAACTGTCTGCCCTGATTTAGAAACAGTCACAGTCAGCAGAAGCCTTCAAGAAAGCTTGAAGTGATACCACTTAAATCTGTCCAATAGGCAATAGTAAGTCTCTGTACAATTATCCTTTCAGCATCTGATGGCCATTTTCTTTTCTTTATTGAGCTCAATGAGCATGAAGTATTTTTGTGAAGATCTGCGCTAAACAAGACTAGCATTATCAGCATAATTTTCTTCTTCTTCTTCTTCTTCGTTCTTCTTTTATAGGATTATGGGCATACTCCGTCTACACGAAGAAAATAAAACACCGCCTCAAACCGCCTAAAGGTAAGACTGCTGAGTTCCATTGTCATCTCCATCTTCCTATATGCTTGCGAAACATGGACCCTCACAGCAGATCTACAACTAAGAATACAAAGCATTGAGATGAGGTGCTACAGAAGACTTCTGGGCATTTCTTATACCCCACACATCACCAACGACGAAGTCCGAAAGACCATCACACAAGCCATTGGACAACACGATGACCTGCTCACAGTGGTGAAAAAAACGGAAACTGCGATGGTATGGCCACGTCACCAGATCATCAGGTCTTGAAAAGACCATCCTGCAAGGCACAGTGCAAGGAGATAGAAGAAGAGGGAGACCGAAAAAGAGGTGGGAGGACATCATTCGAGAATGGACTGGTTTGACACTGAACGAAACAATCAGGGCTGCTGAGGACAGGGAAAGATGGAGTATGCTGGTTAATCGATCATCTGTGGTGCCCCTACGACGTCCGATTTACGGGATAGGATAGGACAGGATAGGCCTCAAACCTCAACAACATTTCTTGGCGATTTTTTACAACACAATTGTTCAAACATTTTGGGGTTATATTAGACTTAGCGATTAGACTAGCGATTAGCGAACATACCTTACTCAGGAATGTTTATAATTGCTTCATTGTTCGTTTCAGATCTTACTGGCACGCTTGAATTGTCTGCTTGGTTGAGATCTGACGGTAACTTAAAATAATTTACTTTAACCACCCCCTGTTCTTGAGAATTAGTAAGTTTTGTAGTATCACCCACTTTGTTATCACAGTCGTCAGACTTCTCTAAAGCGTGAACATTAATTGATGGCGAAAAAGCGTTATGATCAATTACGGATGAACCTTTTCCTTCTGCTAAACTATCGGAAATCTCTTCCGCCATTTTACAGACCAGCATTTCCGGCGTCGAGCCACTCTTTTGGGAGGGTTTCAGATCTTCCAAGTCTTTTATCACATCCACGACGCAGTCGAAAGTACCTTGGCAGTATCGTCTGTACGAATCCATGCTAGGCTTTCTCGTGATGTACTCATTCACTGGTGATGTAAAAAACCGAGACAATCCAATTCCGCTATGTTTTACAGGAAGCTCAAGGTCGCGTGACGGGTCATTTTCACGTCCTCTGTTGTGGTCGTCAGAGACTGTTCCAACCTCACAGCAAGGTTCATCCTCCTTCTCTTCCCCTCTACGGGTATCTCGTTCTTGATACCTCTGGCTATTCTTCTCAATATCGACATTGGTAGCACCACCATTTGCATGTTGGTGACAGTTAATTCCGCCACTGGCTTCAGTGTTATTTTGGTCGTCGTCGATCCCAATCTGTTGGACGTTATCGTTTTCATCGATTCCGTGCGACGCCAACATGAAATCACAAGCATCGTTGTCGTTATTATTTTCTTGGAATTGTGAGCTCATATAAACAGACTGATGATCAACCGTAGTGTCATGTGACCGAACTGCAAAGCTGGCGTTTGGAACTATTGGTAATACACTGTGATCTGCAACAGACTCCGAAGCGTCAGAGATTTTCACGCTGGTATTGACCTCTATAATTTTACTTTCTCTTATTGCGACGTTTTGCTGCCATTTCTTGGATACCACTGAAGATTCTTTTCTAAAGATTTCATTGGAAGATCCGTGCCCAGTCTTTCGTTTGTTATGAAGTAATGGTTTGCTACCACGACGGACAAGTTTGTGGCTGTATGGAGTCAGGGCTAGAGTCACGGAAGAGCAGTGAGAGGTGGGAGATTCGTGTCCCCTTTTATTATTAACTATATTTCCACTTGGTTTGGACATCCTACGTTGATGACTAGGTGAATAGATTTTAGCGTGTGGGCTATCTGAAACTTTCGAATCTTGTTGAGCAACACTGCTCTGTTCTGATACAGAACTAGAATCACGCCCCTCAGACTGTTTCAAGTTATATATCTCTGTCGCATTTGACCCAGTATCTGTTTCTTGTTGAGTTATCCTCTCGTCCGATAAATCGTCTTCACACGTTTTACTATCTGAACAGACGTCTGATTTACCGCAATCATGAGCTGTTCCTTTCCTTTCTTCTCTTTTGCCATCATTTCGCAAAGTTCCGGTAGATTCTTCGACATATGGTCCGCACTGATCAGCAATGTTCTTGTCGTCTAGCTCTCCTAGAGTTGTCCGTGCTGTAGATATCTGTAGGTCGGTAAGCACTTCTTTAAAAGAATTGAGAGGTGCATGACATTCTTTTCCATGCTCGTTGACTACAACTTCTATTCCTTCTGTCTCTGGTCTAGCGTCCTCTTCTTTGTTCTTTTCTTTTGACGTTTCTGCACCCTCCGATTCGTTGGTGGGTTCTTCTATAGCTTTCAGACGTTGCTGAAGGTCTGCAAACTTGTCCTTTTCCTCTCCGTCTTCAGCCACCCTTGTTCTGTGTAAAGGAGAAAGGTCGGATAATGTTCCCGTGGATCCCTCTGACAACGCGCTCAAGCTGGAAGCAGATGTACCTGAAACGAATACATTTAAAACAGAAATTAATGACTTATACACGGTAGAATGTTAGCTATAGCCCAACTGTACTTGAACAAGTAAGTACCCGCAGATAAAAACAGATCGCCACAAAACAATGCGAAAAGTGAAGGTTGTGCTAGGTGTAGCTTAAAAATAAATAGTATATAAAAAGCAAACCAACCAACTCTTTGACAACAGCTCTGTCCCTGAGCGTGCTTTTTACTATAAATTTATATTCATGTAAAATCAAATTTGGACTCCTTTTTGTTTTAGACCTTACATAATAATAATAATAATAATAATAATAATAATAATAATAATAATAAAGTATTAATCATCATCATCATAACAACAACAACAACAACAACAATAATAATAATAATAATAATAATAATAATAATAATAATAATAATAATAATAATAATAATAATAATAATAATAATAATAATAATAAACAATAAACAATTTGTAAACAATTTATTAACAGGCAATTTTTGACAGTTAATAGAAAGCAAGTGCAGTGCCTTAACTAAGTGTTGTTTACCTGCCGGCTTCTTGCCTCGTTTCTTTTTGGGTCTCCACATGCACACCATGCTGTCGTTTGCCTCGCCCATGTCTTTTCTCCCTAAAAGCCAGAATGTCTCCATTTTCCCCTTGCCCTATAGGACAGGCAGGAAACATATTGGAAACTAAAACGAATGCGGCAGTGTGCCAACAGGCGACCAATTCCCAAATTATTCATCTGACTCCAAGCTATAATTAATTCGACAGAACACGGACATTGCATTCTCACACGCAACCATCCGCATGGAACAAGACTGGGGTACAGGAAGAAATTTATTTCAGCTAAGAAGATGAAATATGTTCTAGAAAAAAAAAAGTTTACTGTGATTACCTTGATTTCAATTTCACCTCTGGATTCGATTCTGTAGTTGTCGGTGGCTTCCAGCATTAGTTTGGTTGCCTTACTGATGTGGATCTTCATGGCTGAGGAAAACAAAACCACAACATTTTAAGGAGTGACTATACAATGAGTCATTTAAAAGTTTTACAACTTTCGAAAATCGTGGAAATATTGGTAACTAATTATCAATTCCCTTGAAATATAGCAGGTATATTTAGAAATTAATTGCTCTCTCCATCAAATACACTTTTAAAAAAATGTGACCATATACGATGCATGGCAAGTGAAGCTGTGCACTAACCTAGGTAATATTCATATGAAGTTTGAACAAAATCTGCACAGTGTTCCTTGAGATATGGCGCGCCACGGAACAATGCTCGTAGTATTTCCAGATAAGTCCGGAAATACACAATGTACATTGACTCATAGGTGCCAAAGATTTAGCTATAGTTACATGTTTGTAAACTAATCAGGGGGTATACAAGGCACCGCACCTTAGGCAAGAAGTACGTAGGCGTATGAATGTAGGCTAATTACTATCTAGCAATCGACCTTATACAACGGAACTGTGCCAAAGTTGGACAATAACCACCACCACCATCACATACAACAACAACAACAACAACAACAACTACAAAACTACTACTACTACTACTACTACTACTACTACTTACTACTATTATTTATTACTACTATTATTAGTTCTATTACCACTACTACAAAAGTTACGTATTTACTACTACTACTACTACTTACTACTACTACTTACTACTATTACTTATTACTATTTTTACTACCACTACTACTACAGTTCGTAGTCTATGCAAGCGATGACGGTAGCGCGTACATTTCCCGCTTCAATTTGTGTGTGTGGGCGGGGTGTGTGCGCGCGCGTGTGTGTGTGTGTGTGTGTGTGTGTGTGTGTGTGTGTGTGACTTTATTTTCTCGCCATAATATGTGAGTGTCACTGTCGGCAAATTTTAATCAATGTATTAAATGGTAAGGTAATATATTTTATAATCATGTATTTAATAATTCAATTCGTAGTAGGCTAAATGTTCGAACAAATTTCGATTTTTTTTAAATATGTAGTTTGACACTGCACACAATTCTCCTTAATGAGGGCAATAAAAGGTTTGTGGACTACTGTAGATATTTACGCATTGAGGAAGACTCCATTCTGGACGCGGTGTTGATGGTGTCACCGAACAGGCAGTAGCGGGGCATCTTCATTCCTACCACTCCTGCCACACACGGTCCTAAAAACAGAGCATCAAACAGTGAACAATGGCCAATTTTATGTTACCTACAATGGGATTTAGGATCTATACATTTACGCCACATTGCGAATTAAAACCATTATTTAAATAACACGACTTAAAATAAAATATAAAATAAAATAAAATAACAGCACATAAAAGCGTGAACAATCATCGTCAGGGCCACAATTCAAACAATGGTCTTACTGTCATTTGAAATTTCTACGAAGTTTCACAAAATCCATATCCCTCAACCACTTTGTCTCAAAATTACTTTAACCTGCATGTCGTACCGGATTCACGCTATGTACTTTCAGTGGAATATCATCAGGATCATGCACGTCTTACCAGATCTACACAATGTCGGACCCCATCTATGGAATATTACACTACATTACATTATTATTGCTTTAGGTCCCGCGGACTCTTCCGAGCCAAATCAGGACAGGACAACCCCTGATCCGCATAAAAGATCTGCTGAAACAACCCTAGTGCTAAAACCGAAAGCTCTCCACCAGCCAGTCACTTTACAATAAAGACATCCCACGCAGGGGACGGCTGAGGTTTCACCCCAACTTATCGAACCCCCGTTTACAAAAACAAAATAGAATACAATCATCATTATAAGTTATCAACAAAACACATACATATAAAATGCCTACATTGCTAAATAATAACATCATAGGAAACCCTAGTGACCACCTGGCAGAAAGCGTCCAATATTCCCAAGCTGATCCAACAGACCTCATACACAAACAAGGAGTCTTGTCCCGGAAGAGTTTTCAAGAAAAAAGGTAGGAGACTGGTCTAGCGAAAAAGACGACAGTATAGCAGATTGATAGAACAGAGCAGGAATGAGAAAGAGCAAATGAGAAAGACAGCGACAGTGGGAATTCAAAAGCACTAAATTTCCAGAAAGTGGGGATACTATTTATACTGAAACCCCCGGCACCCCAACGGGGGTCTATGGAATATAAGGATCATCAAGCTTAACATTTTAATATTCAGTTTCATGTTTCCCCGCTGACACAGTTTGTTTCATTGATCGAGTGTTTAGGTTTAGATGATCCAACCGCCTCGATTAGTCTGTCCGGTCTATCTGCGCAGTTTATTGAAGCGCAATTCGTTAATGCGCATCTATGGCGAGCACTGAAGAATAATTAGGCGATGAGCTCGCCGACTCCAATTTCATAACCACTGATATTAGAGACAGAGAGATTACAGCAAATTGGGACTAGTTAAAAACAAACTGTGGGTGCGCACACACAAAAATCGTTGGCAGGAGCGAACGTTGTAGGAAGAAGAAGATTTATTTTGTTAGTCATTGTTTGTAGGGTCCAGCACAGTGCAAAGATCCGAATCAGGACCACAATTTGGTTGAAAGAGAATTAACTCCCGATCGGTATAAAAGATCTGCTGAAACAACCTTAATGGTAACACTGAAGGCACTCCATCAGCCGGCCATTTTACAATAAAGGAATCCCTACAAATGCTGAGGCTATACTCTAATTTATCGAACCACCGTTTACAAAAAACAAACATTGAATATAAACACCATTATTAACTATTAACAAAAAACATACATATAAAATACCTACATTGCTAAATAATAATACTATAGAAATCCCCCGTGACCATTTGGCAGGAAAGCGTCCAATATCTCCCAACCTGACCAAACAGACTGAATGAGGAGTTCTGGGAGAGTTTTTAAGAAAAAAGGTAGGTGGCTGGTCTAGCGAATAAGATAGTAGATTGATAGAACAGATTAGGAACGAGAAAGAACAACTGAAAACGACAGAAACACTGAATTTCCACAAAGTGGGGATAATATTTATACAGAACCCCCTTCTCCATTTTCTCTCCCCCCCCCTCCCCGATACTCCCACGGGGAGAAGGAGGAAGAAAAAGAACAACGACAATAATAACAACAATAACAACAACAAAAACAAGAAGAACATATACAAGAAAAAAAAATACAGAAATACAGAAAGGACAAAAAGAACAATTTTTAATTTACTTTAAAATCTACCATTTGTTTTTACATGGAAACTCTAAGCGCAACCAAGTAAAATGCATGATTTTTCAAAAATATTGATCATTTTGTAAATTTAATTATTTAATTCATTTATTTATATTTCAACTAAAGATCAATACTTTAGTTTTCACTAGGAAACTCCAAGCGCATCCCAGTATAATAATCCGGTTACCTCCCTTTAAGAATGATACTGGATGCAGCCAATCTAAAATATCACTCACAAAATAACTTGGTTTCTTTTCCGTCTTCTAATAGCGATCTCCATGCCTTTACACCACTATTTGCGTGATAGACGTATTTTTTATGTATGTGAGTGTGTGAAACATGTGAGCGCGAATGTTGGTACAGATCGCCGCGTTTTGAGTCTGATTGGTGATTTGGGGAAAAGCGCAATTATAACATTTAATAATAATAATAATAATAATAATAATAATAATAATAATAATAATAATAATAGTAGTAGTAGTAGTAGTAGTAGTAGTAGTAGTAGTAGTAGTAGTAGTAGTAGTAGTAGTAGTAGTAGTAGTAGTAGTAGTGCATTGTAGCGCCCTTTTCTATTTTTGCCTTTAGTATCTGCTGCATAAGCTGCAGAAAAAAACAGAAAAAAAACAATGCTGCTCGCCTAATTTTGCGAGCTCCATAACCAGACCATGTAACTTCTCATTTGAAATCATTGCATTTGCTTCCCTTGGAGAACATTGCATTTGCTTCCCGTGGAGAACAGAATACAGTATACAATTGCAAGCCTTTGCTTCAACGCTATCACCCTTACTGGTCCATTTTTCTCTCTCCGAGTTAGTCCACTTCTATACACCATCAAGATCTCTCGTTCATCGTCTGACAGTCGCCAGCTTCGCATTCCCCGTATGAAAACTAAATTTTTGGCGAATGCTCATTCTACTCTTGAGCCCCTACACTTTGGAATTCTCTTCCTGTAACTCCGCGCTCTGCTTCATCATCTCTTTCCTTTCACTCTAGACTGAAAAAAACACATTTTCAACAACGTCTTTTCTTAAATCTCAATTCTGAACTTTCATTCGTACTTGCAAACACCGTTACTATATGTGTGCGCGCGCGCGTGTGTGTGTGTGTGTGTGTGTGTGTGTGTGTGTGCGTGTGTTGGTGTGTGAGTGTGTGTAAGTGTGTGAGTGCAATTGCTCTTATCGAGATGAATGAAGTTGTGAAGTACTGTATAATATTGTGGTGTGGTGTAGTGTGCGTTCTGATTTGGTATTTGTGATAACTTAAACCTGGCTTTATGAATAGGGTGATGAGAGTTACATGAGGAAAATCACTCCTGCTGGCTGTGTTTATGAACCCTTTCCGCGTACAACAGGACAAAGGGGTGGTGGAATCCTCGTAGTGGTAAAGAACAGTTTGGCATCCTTTGTGTTCTATAAACTATGTATAATTTCACCTCTATTGAGTGTGTGGAGATGATAATCAAAGTCAACCGGGTAACTACTACATGTATATGTGTGTACCGGCCTCCACCTAGTAAGACGAACAAACTGACATCGGCCATGTTTTTTCGCGAATTTCTGGAGCTCTTGACAATATATAAGCCGATCGTAGCAGGGATGCGTCTTTTATGGGGGATTTCAATCTCCATGTAGATAATCATGCTAATTCTCAAGTGCGCCGTCTCTTGACTATGCTCAGCGACCATGGTTTTTCACAGCTTGTAAATGTACCAACCCAGCGTTCTGGTCACACTTTAGACTTGGTTGTGGTGCGCAGTGACGACAGTCTCTGGTCTTTAGAGGCTGTGGACGACAGTACCTACCATTCCCGTTTATCCGACCACTACCTCATCGTCTGCAGGCTCCCTCTCGCTCGGCCACCTCCTCCGACGCGGCTGGTGACCTCACGGAACCTCTGCGCAGTTGACCCGGCCGCTCTCCACGCTGACGTGCAGGCGCTGGCCTGGTCGGTCAGTGAGCAGCAAGCAGACCTTGATGTCGACGGTCTCGTCACTGTCTACAACGATGGCTTTCGCCGGATCCTCGACCGCCTGGCGCCCTCTGTTACCAGACGAGTGAGAGATCGCCCCTACGCGCCCTGGATGTCCACCGAGGTCCGCGAGGCTCGTCGGAGCGGAGGCGGGCAGAGCGACGCTGGCGGAAAACTTGTCTCACAGTGCACAAAGAGATCTTTATCTAAAAAAGACACAGTGTTAAGTTGTGCGTGTCGGCGGCGAAGAGACGCTACTATAGCTTCTGCAGCGTCTTCAACCATGGAGCTATATTTGCAGTTACCGGTGAACGGTTAGGCCACAAAAAGTGCCGTGTTCTCCCCTCTCTTATTCCTCGTTCGGATCTTCCACAAGCTTTTTGTAACTTTTTCACAGACAAGATTCGCGGAATCCGAGACAAACTTGATGCGCGCCCATGTGACGCTCCATCTTTTGAAGTGTATGAGGGACCTGCGTTGTCATCCATTCAGTCTGTTTCAGAGAGTGACATTCATGCCATGATTGTGCAGTCTCCTATGAAGTCTTGTATGCTTGACCCATTGCCAACCTCTTTTGTGAAACATAACATTGCCGATCTTGTACCATTGATTTCTGCTATTGTAAATGCCTCTCTTACTACAGGTACTGTCCCAAAGCAGTTTAAACAGGCAGTTGAGACACCGTTATTGAAAAACACTGGACTTGACAGCGATGTACTAAACAATTATAGACCTGTATCTAATTTTCCATTTATTTCCAAGATCCTGGAGAAGGTTGTTTTAAAACAGTTACAAGATCATCTATTTCAAAACAGTCTCTTAGAAACCTACCAGTCAGCATACAAGAAGAATCATAGTTGTGAGACAGCTGTTCTCAGTGTCCTTGATTGTTTACTTGGACAGGCTGACGAGAAGCGTGTTTCTTTTGTAGCATTGTTAGATCTGAGTGCTGCGTTTGACACGCTGGATCACCATATACTTCTAGGGAGATTACGCACTACATTTGGTTTAAGAGGGATTGTTCTTGAGTGGTTTTCCTCGGACCTCACTGATCGTTACCAGTCTGTTGTCATTGATTGCAATACCTCTACTCCTAGTCCTCTGTTATGCGGAATCCCCAAGGGCTCTGTGCTCGGTTCTGTTTTGTTTTTGTTGTACTCCCAACCACTATCTAATGTAATCACAGCCTGCAACTGCGTGTCCCACAAATACGCAGCTGATACATAACTGTCAAAGAGTGGTCAGGCTGATGACTTCCCTTCTGTTGTGTCTGAAGTAGAAACATGTATTGACAGTGTCCAGGTTTGGATGAATAGCAACAGGTTGATGCTTAACCCTGACAAGACCGAGGTTATACCTGTAGGCTCATCTTCCCGTCTTAAACTGGTCGGCAGCGATTCTGCAAACATCGGCGGCAGCAATATCCCATTTAGTAACATTGTCCGTTATTTGGGTGTCAAGCTAGATAGTTCTTTGTTCATGCATAACCACATCAGTACCATCTGTCGTTTGTCCTTTCTCGAGCTTCGGCGTATGGCGTCCTTGAGGCAGTTTCTTTCGAGGGATGCATGCACACTGTTGGTCAGCGCTTTTTTGACATCCAGACTTGATTATTGTAATTCAGTTCTAGCTGGTCCCTCCATTGATGAAGTTAGCCGATTGCAGCGTGTACAGAACTGAGCGGCTCGGTTTGTGCTTAAAAACGGAATCGTGATCATGTCACGCCTCTTTTAATGCAGCTCCACTGGCTCCCTGTCAAGTTCCGCATTGAATACAAAATTGCTATCCTAGCTTTCTGTCCAGTCATTTCCACCATATCTGTCTGAGGTACTCACTACCTACACTACAACGCGTTCTTTGCGCTCATCAGATGAAAAACTTTTGAAAACGCACAAGCGTCGGCTTAAAACAATTGGCGAGCGGTCTTTTAGTTTCCAAGCACCCAAGGTTTTGAATGCGCTGCCTACCGGTTTAAGACAGTGTACAGACCTTGTTTCCTTCAAGAGCTGCTTAAAAACGCACTTATTCCGCAAGGCGTTTTCTGTGTAAATAGTATGAACAGTACTAATAATACTTTCTGAATGATGCTGTACATGGACGTACTGTAATGTGAATGTTGTGATGATGCGTACGAGCG
>CM072524.1:28235754-28333254 GCA_036898135.1 Oncomelania hupensis
TTAAAGAAAGAGATTTCTCTTATATAGCGCACTTACAAGCTCAGAGAGCTTCTCAAGGCGCTGGCCCGTAATATCCAGCAATCACAAAATAGTTTGCTGAAGTCAGGATTCGAACCCACGTCGCTTAAGACGCACTCACACAAGTCGTGCGCTCTGACAACTGAGCTATCCCTGCCGCCTGTTGCAGTGGGGTTCACATGTGTCTCCCCAGTTGTGGTGCGCATCTTGGCCAACCTTGGCATTCCAGTCGCCTTCAACTATGACTATGTCCTTCTTCGGCATTTGGTCAAGAACAGCCTGTAGTTTTTCATAGAAGTCCTCCACTTCGCTGTCGTCATAGTCTGATGTTGGGGCATAGGCCTGGATGATGGTGATGTTGAAAGGGGCTGCTCTCAGACGGATGGTAATGAGACTACTGAAGACTGGGGGACAACCAATGACAGTGGCTAGAATGGTCTTGTGGACCAAGAATCCAACACCATGTTCGTGCCTGTCATCTCTCCCGCTGAAATAAAGCTCGTGGCCTTTGTCGGTCGTTGTTTCACCAATGCCTTTCCAGCGCAGTTCGCTGATACCAAAACGTTCCATCGATAGTGGTCCAAGTCGTGGGCCAGTTCTTCTAATTTTCCATCCGCAGTTAGGGTCCTGACATTCCAAGTTCCTATAATGATGTATTTTCTGGTGCGGATCTTGCTGAGTTGTCCATCAGTAGCACACTTATTACCTCAGTCCTTGTGACCCACGGAAGGCGCGGTCCTTGGTGACCCGAGCGACGACCGATCCGGTATGGAGTAAATGATTTAATTCATCATGCAGTGTGCTGACTTCAATAATGTTGGGGCTGCTGTACTGTGTACACTCTCATGATTGCCAACAGAGCTGCATGCCAGACTCGGTCAAACGCTTTCTTCAAGTCTACAAACACATGATATAGATGTTGTTGCTGTAGGTATTTATCGCAGATTGTTCTGAGGTTAAAAATCTGTTCAGTGGTACTTCACCCTGCACTGAATCCTGCTTGTTTTTCAGCTATGATTTGTTCAGCTTGGGGTTTCAACCTGTTGAGTATTATTTTCAGGAGAACCTTGCTGGGATGGCTGATGAGGCTGATGGTGTGGTAATTTTCACACTTTTGAAGGTTACCCTTTTTGGGAAACGTGATGACAAGCGACCGGGCCTCTGGTATAGGCCACTCCCTACTCTGCCAGATCTTGTTACAGATAATGGTGAGGACGTCTATCATCGCTTCTCCCCCTGCTTTAATAATACAACGATTTCTATAGCGCACATATCTTACTCTACAAATGTAAAATGCAATCGATAGTGCAAAAGTGTAGAAGTAACTCAACCTAGGCTGCACTGAAGTCTCTCGAGGTTAATTAGTTCTCTATCATCATTACCCTGAATTATCTGCGCTTCCGGGACGGGAGCCATTAGGATTGTCGGTTATAAAACGCTCAGATAACCAGTCTATCGAATTGCACGTTCCATATAAACGTTCTAGAAAGCACATTAAACGTTTGAATTTGAAAGTTAACAATCAATTATTTATATTCTTGATTTATACTGACCCAATTTTTTGTGTGGTTAAAATTAAAACGTTAAAATGTATTTAAGATCCCTCGATACCTTTCCTCCATAAATAACAAAAAAAAATCATGTTTAAAAAAAATAATAATAACAATTAAATTTTTTTTTAAAAGCTTGACCCATTTTGAGAAATGTTGACCTGGCTAGGAAATTAATGGTATGTTACTGTTGCTTTTGTTGTTGTTGTTTTTGCTGCTGCTGCTGCTGCTGATGATGATGGCGATAGCGATGATGATGCGTAGATGATGCATAAATGATGCTGATGATTATGATGGTGATGATGATGATGATGATAATGATGATGATGATGATGATGATGATGATGATGATGATGATGATGATGATGATGATGATGATGATGATGATGATACGATATAAAGGTGATGGTTATAAAAAATATTACTGGACGTACTTTTAAATAAAAATTAGGTTACGGCTAGACTGATGAAAATCTTCAACAAATAGGAGTCTTAAGTTGACAGGATTCCCAATGTTTGACTATTAATTTAGCTATCCTGTTTTGAGATGGGTTCATGTCTCTGTTTTGCCTGATTTTTTCCCCAGCATGTATACGCCAGCAAAACAGAATCACCACACCGATTGCACAGGATTTTCGTTTATGTTAAAGGGACTAACTTTCACACATTTCAGCGTCGCAGACCCGTTTATGTTAAAAGGACTAACTTTCACACATTTCAGCGTCGCAGACCCGTTTCAAATTCACACTGTTACCCCACTAGAAGAAAATAAAATTAAATCTTTAAAAAAAATCCCATTGCCTTATTGAAAAGATTTTGATATAAATCGATGACTGTATGTGGTGATTGTGTGCCTTAGGAATAGCATCAAATAGTCAGGAGGCCGAAATCTGTAGCTGTTAAAAAAAATGCTCTGTTAAATATTTCGTGATAGAAGCATCCAACTGGTATAGATCGACAGTCTGGACACATGGTAAGATAACCTAGGTGGATGGACATTTCAGAAATGGTTAGTATGGCCGCCATGACAGTTTTAAAAATGGCTACCAAAATCTATCTGATAAGTCCTATTTCACCTATTTTTAGCAGCAAATTGATAAACCAAGTAGCCTTTCCCATGTTTTTTGGCATGCAGAATCCAAATCTGCAAACTAAATTAACTTTTGATAGGTGTGTTGTGGTGTTTTAAATTGCAGGTGTTAAAAAAGGACACGTTGAAGATGGTTTGTGGTGCGATTTTTTTTTTATTTGTTGGCAATGTTATGCAGGATTACAAAGATGGTTAAAAATCAGATAATGTGAAAACAAGAGACCATTAAAGAATGAAATAAAGCAATATGAACCGATTTTGGCATTGTTTTAGCAAAGAACATATGAAACAGAAAAAAGGGAATGTCAAGAAATAATCAGTTTCTATCAGATAAAAAAAATCTAACTCCAAATTAAAGAGCAATTTTGTAAGTTTGATTCCCAACACTTTTAACACTTTAACACAGATTAACATTAACAAATCTTGAACAAAAGTCAAAATTAATGCTTTGTAGTCATGGTTTGTCAAATATTATGGACTGAAAGAAAACTTAACACAAAGTAATGACTTAGTATCTTGGTATCAAGTTAAACATAAGTAATGTCTTCGGTAGTTTGGTAGTTATATTACCATTTTGCAGGAATGCTTAAACAGTATGTCTGATCAAACTGAAAGAACACACATTTAGTCGACAAAAGTAGGTGTCCTTGGATTTCGACAGTTTTTGCATAGGCATGCTTTTGTGCAACCCAGATTATTGGATGCACACTTGCAACGTTTTGTTGCACAAGATGCACAGCCACATTTTGTTAGCTCCAGACAAAGCATTCGTGATGGCTCCTGGGTCAGCAACATGGGCTCAAGAACTTCTGTTCCAGTCTCTGTCATCACACACTTCCAGCCACTGTCAACAACTGAAGGTAGATGAGGATGAGACTCAAGTGCTCTACGCCACACAAGTGTTTGGTAGTGGGATCCCTTGATGTGCAATTGCAGTGCCTCCCGAGTGTGAGGCAGGTTTTCGATTGTTTTCTTCACACTGTGAAAGAGATCGCACCTCAGCTGCTGAGGAGAGGTGCAGTTCGTGTTTGGACAGTAGAGTTTACAGACGAATAATTCAACATCTGTCAGCACCTTGTCGTCAGGGAAATCTTCAGTTCCGAGGTTTTCGAGAAGTTGTGGATTGCTGAGAAAGACGTTCCAGGCAGACTTTTTTCCAATGCCAGCAAACTGGCTGGTACTGTCGGACCCTGTGATGGCATGAAACGCCAAAAGAGTTTCTCTGTTGATCAGTGATGTTGATGAGATGAACAGGTACAAAGTGGTTCTTCCTCGGTGTTCCTGTTTGCATCCACATGAAGAGACTAAGTTGGGGCTGATGAGCAGTAAGCAGTACAAGGACATCAGTATCACGACTGACAACAACTGTCTGAATGTAGCCTTGCTCGCTGGCTTCTCTTGCGTGAAGCAGCATCCTTGAATCTGCTTTTTCGTGTTCACGAGAGGACAGCTGTGTGACGTCTCTCCCTGTTGAGGTCCAGACATTGGCTGCATCTGCGAATCCACCACTGAGAACTAGTTCTCTTCCTGGTTCGTTCTCGAACTTGCTTGCCAGGTCTGTTGAGAGAAAGTCGGTCAAACTGGCTTTGTTTTCATCCAGAGAGATGAATCTGTCCCATTTTTCAATTGCTTGACTTCTTGACTGCACGTTTCTCTTGATGGCCTTCCTCCCTTCATTTCTTTTTGTCCGTGCTGTTGATTTGATAGTCAACTTGTTGTACCAGTCAAAGACCAGGTCAACCCTTGTGCAGGAATTGGAGAAGAGCTTGGTAACTTGCTCTGCAAAATTGTCACTCCATTCCCCGAGTGCCCCCATCCGATTTCCCAAGGTTTGTATCATCGCCATCCCATCGACTATGGTGCACGTTGGGTGAGGAGGTGGAGCAGCATTCTGTGGTAAGCCTTGCTGGAGGATTTTGCCGAGATCAGCTGTTTCTTGGCAGTCGCAGTCGGCAATCAGCAGTTGCTAGTGAAAGAGGCACTGGGCAAAGTTCTTTCTCCAACAACTTGTTGATGTCAACATCTCTTCCAGCTTCCATAGCCGTAATGACTCGCCTGAACAAGTCCCTGTCTGCTTTCAAGGCAACCGTTTTCTCCTTTCCAATGTTGATTGCTAGAGTGTACATTGACTCAAAGGTTTTAAGATGTTTGGTTTTCAGCCGGTCATGAAACTTTGTTGTCTTTTCCACAAGTCTGTCGTGCACGAACGCCCCAATGACATTCTTTCCACTTTCTTCGGCTGTGAGCAGATCGTGTGTCACCACATCACTGGCAACATCACCAGTTGTGAGAGAAGTCAAGTCAGATGATGTTTGGGAAAATGGGTTGAATTTTTCCAACAAGTTGACGAGTTTTTGCTCGTGCTCTTGGTCTTGTTTCATTTTCATTTTCCCACAGTCCATCAGCATGGAGAAGTGTGACAAGGTCTTTCGAACGCGTGGCTTGGTGTACAGCAAGACCAATACCGAGATGTTTTGGGGTCAATTTTCTTCCTCTTGACGTTGTGAACACAATATCTTGACATATGCTGAGAACTCTGTTTCTGACTACAGTTTCCTCATCATCATCATTGTCAACTAGCTCTTCATTGTTTTCTCCTGCGCAAAGAAGGTTGATTAACAATTAAAGACTTTCTGGAACGACTTTCTTTGCATTGTCTTGGGTTAGTCCACCGACAATTTCATGTCCTGGAGTGTGTTTTATGTCATTGTGGATCTTCACTGCCACTCGATACACCCAGCTGAAAATCTCATCCTCATGATGTATCAGGTTGTGCATGTGTTCTTCTGCAAGAGGTTCATTCTCTTCATCAGTAGTTTCTTCTTCTGACATGTCCTTCAAGACAGTTCTCATTTGTACAGCCTTTGGACGTAAAGAACCCCCTTCTGATAGTACCATCTGTTTTCACCAATGAGGCATTGGTGAAAACAGATGGTACTATCAGAAGGGGGTTCTTTACGTCCAAAGGCTGTACAAATGTTACTTTCTCCTTGCCAAGAAATTCCTCCACCCTTTTTTTGAATATGTTACTCCTGTACACACCAGCATCAACACCAACATCTTGAGACAGTAGCTTTGCATAGTGATCCCAAACCGCCTTCAAAGTGAAAATGTGTCCGTCCGCCATATCCTTGTCAAGTTGGGTCAAGACATTTTCAAAGCAGATACATTCTGGTGTTTTAAACTGACCTTTCCCATCTTTTTGTTCATACTTCCTGCAGAAACATACGTAACAATAGAGATGGTATTTTCCCTCAGCGGCCATCATATCTGATACTCCAGCTAGCCGACAACGCATGGTCGGATCAAGCTGAGCAAGCGCAAGCATCTTGGTTGATGTTTTTTCAAATTCCACGCTAGTAAGCTTCTTGCCTGGAATGTTCTTCTGGCAGAATACGCATGTGGACCAATCCACAGCACTTTGGGAAGACCTGAGTGTTTTTGGTTCAGAGGCAACTGCAGAAGACTTAGATGTGGAGGGTTCCTGCTCGTCATTACGTGCAGCTTGTGTCTTTATGCGCAACTTCAATTGTTGCAATGTTTTTTTGTGAGTGAAGTCACAGAAACATGATTTGTGCCACTGAAGTTTCTGCAAAAGTTCACACTCAGCAGTACATTGCAACCTTTCGAGAATGTCAGCATATTTTTCGTCATTGTATTTTTGTCTCTCCTTTGCACTTTCAACAACAGTTTTGAGGCCAGCACTTGTTGCTTTTCGCCTTGGGTTAGACTTAGTGGTATTTTGAGGGTCTTGACAAAAGCAACACTCCTCCCAGTCAAAGTCATCTCCATCCCCACGGCCTCTAGTGCCAGTAGGAAACAGTTTAGTAGCAGCTTGCATCTCCTAGTCCTGCAACAAACTATTAAGACCATTTGATTGTGTGTCTAGCTTTTATTTATTGTCTTGAGGTTAAAAGTAATGCTAATACGAGTGTGTGTAAAAGTTAAAGCATAGTTGTTAACAGATTCCTTGTTAGATTAAGCAACATAACGGCGCTGATGAAGTTTTTAATGTTTTTAGCATTTACTAACAAAAGATCATATGAGCACTAATCTTATCACATTTTAGCATGCATTTTTGATTTCTGCGTACTCAAAAATGTATAAGTAGCAAAAATAAAATCTAATTTATCTCAAAAAACACCCGAGATAGGTTGTTTTTATCAAATAAGCGCAGCCATTTTGAAAACTGTCATGGCGGCCAAATAAGGCAAATTCAGAATGTCCATCCACCCAGGTTACATTTGTCTGTATCTATACATACTATCTAGACTGGATGGATGCTTCTATCACGCAAAATTTAACAAGTTGCATATATCTGAGTTCGGCCTCCTGACTAAAAGGGTGAATCTGAAAATAACACCACAGCAAAAAGATGTGTAATAGTTCAGTAGGTAGATTACCGTCCCCGGACACATCAGCGTATAAGGGACCGTTGATGTGTAATAGGCACAGTAGTTTGTTTACATATCAAGGAAGAGAATCCGAAAATTTATCTCTTAGCTGTCGGTTTGAGCCCACAACATCATCCGTTAAACATGTGACAATATTGCACATTCTCTGTTTATTGCTGCCTACATAGTTTGTAACTTTGGCAGCTAAAAATCATTTGTTTGTTTGTTGTTGTTTTTTGACAACAACGACTGCTACTACTATTACTACTACTACTATACTACTACTTTTTACTACTACTATACTACTACTACTACTACTACTACTACTACTACTACTACTACTACTACTACTTACTACTACTACTACTACATTCACCCCCGTAGGGGTGCCAAGGGTTTCAGTATAAATAGTATCCCCACTTTCTGGAAATTTAGTGCTTTAAATTCCCATGTCGCTGTCTTTCTCATTTGTTCTGTCTCACTCCTACTCTGTTCTATTAAACTATTATACTACCTTCTTCTTCGCTAGACCAGTCACCTACCTTTTTTCTTGAAAACTCTTCCGGGACAAAACTCCTCATTTGTGTGTGAGGTCCATTGGATCAGCTTGAGACACAAGTATATCAACTAACAAGTTAGTATCTCCCTTCTATGTCTCTGTCGACGTGCGCGTACAACCGGTTGCTTCCCTTTACATGCTTTGTGCTCCATAGAGCGTCGTCGGCCTAAAATAATTTTTTAGAAACTTCAAAATCCAGGGAAATTATGGGTAGGTAAATCCTTTTCTGAAATGACGTCGGCAGGACTCTTCGCGATTGATGCATGGCACACGAGACACACGCAAAATGGCGTCACAAGAAGATTGGTTAGATCTGAATTCGTCTAATTTGACCTCGCATGCTGCTGGATAACAATGCAATTTGAATTTGCTTTCAAAAATCAAAAGAGAGCGAGACCACAACAAAGTACAACGAGCCAAGGCGATGCAAACACTCAAGGCCGACAGAACAAAAAGCACACAAACTACAAAAGGTAAGTACCCGTGACCATACACAATAAAGTAGGCCTAACCACCATTGCAAAATAGGATTGATCATCACCATGATTGAATTTTTCCACCCCACCTTTCGTTTAATTTCAGCCAGCACATCTTCGCGAGAAATGGCAACCACGACTGCAACCGTAGCTAGTTATCAGATTTCCCAGAATTCTCTATCTATTTTTAGGTTTGGGATACCCCCAGTCTCAGCTTGTGGCTAAAACCAAGGGCAACGGGACCACCGCACGTCGACTGGGGGCAATACGAGATACTAACTTGTTAGTTGATATACTTGTGCTTGAGAATATTGGACGTTTTCTGCCAAATGGTCACTGGGGCTTCCTATGATATTATTTTTTTTTAGCAATGTAGGCATTTTATATGTATGTGGTTTGTTGATATTTTACAGTGATGTTTGTATTCTATTTTGTTTTCGTAAACGGGGGTTCGATAAATTAGAGTATAGCCTCAGCGTCCCCTGCGTGGGATGCCTTTAGTGTAAAGTGACCGGCTGGTGGAGTGCCTTCAATGTTACCACTGGGGTTGTTTCGGCAGATCTTTTATGCGGATGAGGGGTGAGTCCTCTTTCAGCGAAGTTGTGGTCTTCATTTTGTGGTCCTGATTCGGCTCTTTGCAGTCCGCTGGACCCTGTAAGCAATGAATAACTAACTAACTAACTAACTAACTACTACATTCCAATGTAAACTCAGTGTCATGACAAATTTGAGATCTACTACTACTATTACTACCACTATTACTACTACAAATTATTACCACAACTACTAACTACAACTACTACTCCTCCTACTAATTACTACTACTATTACTACTACTAATATTACTATTATTACTATTACATTCCTAGATGCACTCAATGTCAAACTACAATTACTACTACTACTACTACTACTACTACTACTACTACTACTACTACTACTACTACTACTACTACTATTACTACTTACTACTACATTCCCAGGTAAACTCAGTGTCATTACAAATTTGGAACCTACTACCACTATTACTTCTACTATTAACAATAGTATTACTACTAAAAATTAATGCTACAACAACTACTACTGCTTACTACTACTATTGCTACTACTATTTCCTCCTCCTGCTGCTACTACTACTAC
Source organism: Oncomelania hupensis (assembly GCA_036898135.1). Taxonomy (NCBI): domain Eukaryota; kingdom Metazoa; phylum Mollusca; class Gastropoda; order Littorinimorpha; family Pomatiopsidae; genus Oncomelania; species Oncomelania hupensis. The sequence continues at coordinate 28,244,982 of CM072524.1, forward strand.
TACTACTACTACTACTACTACTACTACTACTACTACTACTATTATTATTATTTTCCCATCAATAAAAATATGTTATGGCGTGCGTGTTTGTGTGTGAGTGCATGCATTTTATCCATCCATTCTTTCTTTTTTTTTAATTTAATTTCTTAACCTCTTGTGTTTCTTCTTTGTCTGCTTGCAGATCTGAGAGGTTTTGAACTGTGATGTGTGATCTGTGGTGGAGTTTTCATTATTCGTGGTGATGTTTGGGGTAGGGGGTGGGTGGGTATTGGTATTGCGGTTTGTGAACTTTAACAAGTATGTGTGCGTGTGTCGCAGGGGCACTACAGATGATCGTTTAACCAGCGTACTCCATCTTTCTCTGTCTTCAGCAACCCTGATGGTTTTGTTTAGTGTCAAACCAGTCCATTCTTGAATGTTGTCCTGAGGTCCTCCCACCTCTTTTTCGGTCACCCTCTTTTTCTACCTCTTTGCAAGTGCCTCATCTGTAGTGCCCCTACGACCTCCGAGTTACGGGATAGGATAGGATAGGATAGGATAGGATAGGATAGGATAGGATAATGTGCGTGTGTGTGTATTGGATTGTCTTGTTTTGTTTCCCCTCCAACTGTTTTTAATTGAGGACTTTGGGCATTTTATTTATTACTTTATAGTTGCCTTTGCTTCGTTATAGCCTATGCATTTTTAAAACTTTAAATAAGTGAATGGTAGTAATTCCATTTTCTTACACATTTATTGCAAGTTGTGGTACTTCTGTTAGAAAAGCATCTCTTTGTTATCTCTGTTTGAGATAATACAGTATCCTTGAATCGTGAATCAGGTAAACTCCATGTAACGATAAATGTGAAACTCAGGCTCTTTAAAGGAATCAATGCAAAATGTATAAGCAGTGTTAGCTGAGACTTGTTGTGGGCCTGAGTGATATTTGCACAAGCAGAAAGACGTGTTTTCTGTTTCTCTCAACGGACGTAATGTAGAGAGATTCTCTATACAATGTTTGTCCTCTTTCCTTCCTTGAGAAATAGCATTATGCATTCATGACTAGAGCTCTAATCTGTATAGGAAAAAAAATCAGCTCTAGACTAAAGCTGTATAGAAAAAAACAAATTTATAGAGAAGAGGGGATTAAGTTTTCCCTCGTGAAAAGTATGATTGCACATTTCCGCATGTTCGTTTGAATCTCTATATTTAAAAAAATAAAATCAATTCTTTTTTTCTTAAAACATTGCAGAGGGGTTCAATGTTTTACTTATTTCCACCGCATTGTCTTGATTCTTTATTCTTAAAAATCTTTATTTTCTTCTGCCAAAGCTAAAAGTATTCATGATGACGAAGATAGATCCCTAATAAGTTTGATTTTTTATACAGCGAAATATCAAAGCATTTAGATCTATGAGCACCATCTCAAATTCTCAATCCATTACGAAAACATTTCAACAAATCTTACTTCAGGAAGTATGAGGGACTGTGATTTATTTCTTTATTTATTTATATATTTATGATTAATTAATTAATTAATTTAGGGGTCTGAGATTTATTTATTTATTATTGATTGATTGATTGGTGGACAACATACCCGCGGAACTGCTGCAAGCCGAAGGGGAAGCGATGGATATGCCCTCACCATTATCTGTAACAAGATCTGGTAGAGTGGGAAGTGGACTACACCGTGGACCCAGTCGCTTGTCATCACTCTTCCAAAAAAGAGTAACCTTCAGGAGTGTGAAAATTACCGCACCATCAGCCTCATCAGCCAACCCAGCAAGGTCCTCCTGAAAATAATACTCTACAGGTTGAAACCACAAGCTGAACAAATCATAGCTGAAGAACAAGCAGGATTCAGGGCAGGAAGTACCACTGAACAGATTTTGAACCTCAGAATAATCTGCGATAAATACCTACAGCAACAACAACGTCTGTATCATGTGTTTGTAGACTTCACGAAAGCGTTTGACCGAGTCTGGCATGCAGCTCTGTGGGCAACCATGAGAGTGTACAACATCAGCCCCAACATTATTGAAGTCATCACAAGCCTGTATGACAATGCTACCAGTGCAGTCCTCCACAACAGCGCCATCGGCAACTGATTCAGAACAACAATCGGTGTGCGTCAAGGATGCCTACTCTCTCCAACATTCTCTATCATCTTCCTATAGCAAATCATGCCAGGTGCCTTTGCGGATCACGACGGCACAGTCAACATAGGGGGTAGAGCAATCTCCAACCTCCGTTTTGCGGATGACATTGATGGATTGTCTGAAGAGGAACAAGAACTTCAACATTTGGTACAGGGGCTTGACACCACCTCCAGAGCCTATGGAATGGAAATAAGTGCAGAGAATACCAAAATAATGACCAACAACACCAAAGGCATCAACATGGACATCAAAGTCCAAGGCCAATCCCTCAGCACAGTGCAAAGCTTCAAATATTTAGGAACCATTGTATCAGTCAATGGGTTCCGACAGGAAGTCTTCTCCAGGATCGCACAAACAACTGGTGCCCTGACAAGGTTGAAGCCCATTTGCAAAGACAGGACCATCAGTCTACATTCCAAGGTAAGGCTGCTGCGCTCCCTTGTCATTTTCATCTTCCTATACGCTTTCGAAACAAGGACCCTCACAGCAGATCTACAATGAAGAATACAAAGCATGGAGATGAGGTGCTACAGAAGACTTATGGTCATTTCCTATACCCAGCACATCACCAACAACGAAGTCCGACAGACCATCACACAAGCCATTGGACAACATGATGACATGCTCACAGTGGTGAAGAAACGGAAAATTCAATGGTATGGCCATGTCACCAGAGCATCAGGCCTTGCAAAGACCATCCTGCAAGGCACGGTGCAAGGAGGCAGAAGAAGAGGGGACAGAAAAAGAGGTGGGAGGACAACATTCGAGAATGGACTAGTTTGACATGGAACGAAGCCATGAGGGTTGCTGAGAACAGAGATAGATGGAGTACGCTGGTTAAACGATCATCTGTTGTGCCCCACCGACCCTTGAGTTACGGGATAGGATAGGATTGATTGACTGATTGATCAATTTACAAAATAAATAAATAAATAAAAATCACGGACCTTCAATCTTCCTGACTTATTATACGTTATTGTCATGTTGGCGTGGAATATGATATGTCCAATAGATGTTGGATATATCTCATATTCAACGCCAACATGCTGAAACGTAAATGTATCGATTTAATCGAATCAAAATATAAAACGTGACATTTGCCAAAACAATAAATAATCCAAAGCTGTTTTAGGGCTATGTCACTTCAAACAACACAATCCAAAGAATGCACCGTAACGAAGGAGTTCCCGCACTAGACACGTTTGCGGCACATTTTAATTCTCAACAAACTTTGAAGTTTTACGCCTTCGCATTATATAGACACTTAAATATTCTTAGCAGATTCAATCAATTTGACGAAAGAAGCATTACACGTCACGTTGACAGTAGGCCTATAGTGGCATACTTATTGGCGAGGCAGGTTCATGACATGCGGTTCAGACAATGTGGTCGTGCACTTTTGCTTTCGTTCGACGAAACAGATAATTATGTTATATTTGCATGTGCTATTATTAGCGCCTTCTACTAGTAAGCCTTGTCGGGAATTAAAATTGCGCCTTCATTCATGGTTTCATCGGGTCGATTTCAAAATATAGAGACTCGACAATTTGTTTTTTTCTCTTTTATGTGGACAATAGTCTGAGTGGTCCGTGTAAGTATTCTTACGACTTTCATATTCCAAGCTTTGCTACAAACATTGCCATCGGTGATTGGTCAATTACCATGCGATATCAGTTTTAAGCACGCTCTACTAGGCCAAAGAAACTATAAGACACTTGTAGAAAGTTAAATAAATTGATCTTTTTATTGATTTAGTTTATTTATTTGGTGAAAGAATCATTATCAACCTCGACCACCTCCTTGTTATAATCCAACTCTTCCACTTCATCCTCATTATCCTCCTCCTCCTCCTCATCGTCATCACTACTTTACCACCACCACCACCATCATCATCATAATCAGCATCATAACTAACATCATCATCATCTTCATCATCAATACCGCACTCCCACCACCACCACTATCATCATCATTATTAGCATCATCACTATCACCACCACCATCATCATCATCATTATGGGTATCATCAACACCACAACTACCATTATCAACACAACTACTATCATCATCATCATCATCATCATCATCATCATCATCATCATCATCATCATCATCATCATCATCATCATCATCGTAATCACTACCCACACCTCCATCACCATTATTATCATTATTATTATCAGCATCATCACCGCCGCCACCACTACCATCATCAACGCCATCATCATCATCATCACCCTCAATGTCACCATCATCATGGGTTGCTGACCTTGTTGCCGTTTCTGTTGGGCACACCACTGGCTACCATGTAGGCGTCCCCGATAGTCTCCACCTTGTAGACGTCGTAGGTGTCGATGCGGGAATCGAACGTCGAGTACAAATTGTTGAGAAGCTCCACCACCTGCGCGGCAAAAAATACAAGTACATAATTAAATGTCCTTTCCGTCTGCTAACAGCAATCTCCCTACCTTTACACTCCTTGTTCGAGTGATGAGTTGTGTGCGTTTGTTGTGTATGAAAATGCGGGTGTAACATCATTATAAGCTGCGTGTGTGTTGGTTCCAAATCGCCGTTCTTTGGGTCAGATTTAGAGAAAAAACGTATTCAACATCATCATCATCATCATCATCATCATCATCATCATCATCATCATCATCATCATCATCATCATCATCATCAAGCTTAAATACAGCAACCGCTGAAAGGAACAAAAAGAAAAGAAAATGAAAGAAAAAGGCTGTGGCCCATACGGAGAATCTAAAAACAACATCAATAGAAAACTAATATGACAAATATCTTGAAACGATAATTTTAAAAAATGATAACAAGAAATTGAGTTGGCTTCTAAATCCTGACGAAGCTTTTCAGCAAAATAGGGTATAGAGAATCTTTCAATCTGCTGTTTTACCTCCTTCAACCTTTTGACTTGTCTGCCCTATGAAAATATAATCATAAATCAGACACGCACACCAATAAGCATTTCTTCTTCATCTTCTTCTTCTTCTTCTTCATAATACAAACGGTTAATATCAAAGCATGCTGTTAAAGGGACCCACGTTGACCACGCCCCATCGACAGATCCTTTTAACATTCACATTAAATATTGCCCCACAAAACAAAACAAAAACAAACAAACAAACAAACAAACCAAACAAGCATAAAAATACACAAGCTTACAACACAAAGTAACTCTTTCGAAAGTATAGTTATTTTTTAAATGAATAAATTCCGTAATTTGTGTAACGGCCGTTGGCTAGTCAGCCACCATTTTGTAGCTACAAATAGCCTCTACCAAAGCCGGCAAGAGACAGAACCAATACAAAATAATCGCTCAGTAAGGTTTTTCGTTTAAGGTTGATAAAATAGACCTTAACCTACCACCAAAGACACACTCTTCAGCTTCCTTGTTCACTCACAAATAGGGTTAAAGGTCACACGGCTATGGCTTTTGACGTACCGTTAATGTGGGGAAAATCACTCCCTGTCAGAACCGAAATTGAACATTCAAACTTCAGCGGTTGGTTTTAGCAACAAAAGCCCACTTTGTGCATAAGTAAACAAAGCCTTCGAAGTGGGGCCTTTTTAAAGGAGAGTGTATGATCTGCTAATGACATATTTTTACAGCGAACGTGTGCGTTAACCCTTAGCAACCCGCGCCAGGGAGCTCCATATCGACGACCCACTTCAAACGTTCTCACAATGTTTGACATAAAGATTGTTTCCCCCTACGTTTAGCTCAGCTTCTGAAAACGTGAGCTTTCTGCGTTAGATGGTAGAGCGTTCACCTGGCACGTCGATAACCCAGGTTCGAATCCCGTGGTGGGTAAGATAAAAGAAGAAGAAGAGGAGAAGGAAAAGGACTCACACTATCAAGGCATGTGAACGCACGAAGTGTCAAGGTCAGACATTTCAGTCACGTTAATAGTCACCGGAAGATGTGTTGGATGCACACGCCTCTGGAACCGGAAATTGAAATCTCATGCATGCATCCTCCGTTCCAATTAGCTGTTTTATAATATGAAAGACAGCGTCCCTGTCAGAAAGATTTCGCTTACATTGTTAACTATTGATTTTTTCATGTGAATACGCCGTATGTATTAGCGTCTTTTCCGAGACCAGCGACGTGGCTTCTACTAGTCATTAGAGAACATTAGATCGGCCAGCGAAGCTTGGCTCTTAATGATCCCTTTCGTTTCCGGTTATGCAATAGGGAAATCCTTTTCTTCTTGCCTGCGGTTTTGAAGCGGCAACGCCTTTACTTGCCGACAAAATTTTGTTCATTCTTATCCAGGGGAGGTTAATGCTACCATAACTCTAATTTGCGGAGATTGTTTTACTCGAAAACGCAAGAGTCTTTAGATTTGGTTCATCACGGGCTAAAACAGACACTTTTCCCCAATGAAAGTTTACTTGAAGTTTCGGATGGAGCATTGGTAATTTTTCCTTCTCATTTAAAACAACAACAACAACAACAACAAACAAAAAAAACAACAAACTAACAAATTAGAGAGCTTCTATAGCTCTAACTTGCGATCATTGCCTACGCTAGCCTACTAATTAGCCCATTTAGGCCTACGAATCGAGTAGCATGGGGCTCATCTAAAACCAAGGGCTGTTCGTGCACATTCATAAGAATACACCAGAAAAGTGATTTTACATCTTTATCATGACCATACAGTAGGAGACACTGGAAATCTAGACATAGGGCAAAACTTAGTTGAAAATCTCAATCGGAATCACAAACTCCTCCGCCATCTGAAATCAAATGCTGCGCAAAAACAGCACCCTTTTTTCGGAGAAAGTACACCTATTTTAATGAATCAGCAACAACAAGTGGTGAGAGAATACAGTCAAAGCATTTATTCAAGCTTACGTTTATACCGATTGATCCAATATATGCAAACAATACCAAAAACACGGCGTTGGATTCTTGGTCCACAAGAACATTCTAGCCACTGTCATGGGATGCCGCCCAGTCTCCAGTAGACTCATTACCATCCGTCTGAGAGCAGCCCCTTTCAACATCACCATCATCCAGGCCCATGCCCCAACATCAGACTATGACGACAGCGAAGTGGAGGATTTCCATGAAAATCTACAGGCTGTCCTTGGCAAAGTGCTGAAGAAGGACATAGTCATAGTTGAAGGAGACTGGAATGCCAAGGTTGGCCAAGATGCGCACCACAACTGGGGAGACACGTGTGGACCCCACTGCAACAACAAGACAAATGACAAGGGTCTGAGACTCTTAGAGTTTGCCAGATACAACAATCTGATACTGGCAAACACGCTTAGTCTCCACACAAAATTCAGACGATAGACATGGCACAGTCCCGGTGGGGAGCATGACAACCTGATCGACTACATCATGGTCAAGAAACGCTTCAGATCAAGCATCAACATTGGCAGGACTTTCCCAGGAGCAGACATCGGAAGTGACCACGATCTCGTGATGTCTTTCCGGCTCCACTTGAAGAGAGTAAACACAGCAAAGTGCACTAGACTGAAGTTCGACCTGGACAAACTGCAAAACCCGGAGGTGGCAGAAATATTTCAGGCCACAAATGTAGACAAATGTGCACCACTGCTCATTTTGGGAGCTAGTGAAGTAGATGTCAACACAATAAACAACACCTTAAACTCAGCTGTGACAGATGCCGCCACGAAGGTCCTTGAAAAGCACCGGCCAAAGAAGAAGCTGTGGATCACACCTGAACTTTGGACCTGTGTGATCAACGAAGAGAGATGAATAAGAAAAAGAACACCGCACAGCGAGCTGATGCCTACCGAAAAATCAACAATGACATCCGAAAAAGCAGGCGCACAACAAAGGAGAACTGGATAGAAGATCAATGCCAGGAAATAAAGAACAGTCTGAACAAGAACAACAGCAAGAAGGCCTACCAGACTGTGAAGCGGCTGACAAGTGTTAAACAGCACAAGGTCTCCACGATCCAAAGCAATTCTGGCTTATGCCTTACAGAAGAACAAGAAGTCTTGGACATATGGACAGAGTACTGCTCTGACCTTTACAACTACATACCAAACGGAGACTCATCAGTTCTAGCATGTCCTGAGAACAGAGAAGAAGAAGAAATCCTCCCAATCTTCCGAGAAAAAGTTGAGGCAGCAGTGCAATCGCTGAAGAAGGGGAAGTCAGCGGGAGTGGACAACATACCCGCGGAACTGCTTCAAGCAGGAGGAGAAGCGATGATTGCCGCACTCACCATTATCTGTAACAAGATCTGGCAGAGTGGGGAGTGGCCTACTCCATGGAATCAGTCACTTTTCATCACTCTTCCCCAAAAAGGTAACCTTCAGGAATGTGAAACTTACCACACCATCAGCCTCATCACCCATCCCAGCAAGGTCCTCCTGAAAATAATACTCAATAGTTTGAAACCCCAAGCTGAAAAAATCATAGCTGAAGAACAAGGCGAAGTACCACTGAACAGATTTTCAACCTTAGAACAATCTGCGTGAAATACCAACAGCACCAACAACATCTATATCATGATTGTGTTCATAGACTTCAAAAAGGCGTTTGACCGAGTATGGCACGGAGCTCTGACGGAAACCATGAGAGGGTAAAACAGCAGCCCTAACATTATTGAAGTCATCAAAAGCCTGTTTTACAAGGCTACCAGTGCAGTCCTCCACAACAGCGCCATCGGAAACTGGTTCAGAACAACAATCGGTGTACGTCAGGGATGCATACTCTCTCCAACGCTCTTCAACATCTTCCTAGAGCGCAACATGTCAGATGCCCTTGCAGATCACGAAGGCACAGTCAGCATAGGGGGAAGAGCAATCTCCAACCCTCGTTTTGTGAATGACATTGATGGATGGCTGGAGAGGAACACGAACTTAAACAGCTGGTACAGAGGCTGGACACCACCTCCAGAGCCTATGGAATGGAAATAAGTGCAGAGAAGACCAAAATGATGACCAACAACACTAATGGCATCAACACGGGCATCAAAGTTCAAGGCCAATTCCTCAACACAGTGCATAGCATCAAATATTTAGGAGCATTGTATCAGACAATGGGTCCCGACAGGAAGTCCTCTCCAGGATCGCACACACAACTGCTGCCCTGGCGAGGTTGAAGCCAATTTGGAAAGACAGGACCATCAGCCTATATTCCAAGGTAAGACTGCTGCGCTCCCCTGTCATCTCCATCTTCCTATACGCTTGTGAAACATGGACCATCAAAGCAGATCTACAATGAAGAATACAAAGCATGGAGATGAGGTGCTACAGAAGACTTCTGTGCATTTCCTATACCCAGCACATCACCCACGACGAAGTCCGACAGACCATCACACAAGCCATTGGACAACACGATGACCTGCTCACAGTGGTGAAGAAACGGAAACTCCGATGGTATGGCCACGTCGCCAGATCATCAGGTCTTGAAAAGACCATCCTCTAAGGCACAGTGCAAGGAGGTAGAAGAAGAGGGAGACCGAAAAAGAGGTGGGAAGACAACATTTGAGAATAGACTGGTTTGACATTGAGCGAAACCATCAGGGTTGCCGAGGACAGGGAAAGATGGAGTACGCTGGTTAAACGATCATCTGTGGTGCCCCTACGACCTCCGAGTTACGGGATAGGATAGGATAGGACCAGAAACGTATATGGGAATCACATTTTGTCAAATTGATGAAAATTCCGCATTTTTATTCAGTGAAGTTTTCTTCGTAATGCAAATGCTGAGGTCGTGATCTGAAGCGCACACGTTATGACGTAGACCGGGGGTTTTCCTAAGAAAAAGTAGTAGCAATAGTGATAGTAAAATACAGGCTTAATGTTAGGCCTCGTGGTCTATTCCACGCCTCTTCATTCAATGTTTTAAATATGTGAAGGCGTCATACTAGTGCAATTTTGGAAAAAAAAATATCATAACAACTAATCGTCATATAATCTTTAAACAGGGATGTTGCTAGGAAATTTTTTCTTCGGCGATTTGGCCGAAACAGCCGTGAAACTTTCGGCTTTTTACAGAAAGTTTAGGCTCTCTCTTCCAAAGCAGTCTCACAAGTTGTTTGACTAGATTCACTATGTTAACGTGCACACTCCACCTCCATATATTAATGGTGTTCTGTGGATGCATATCTTTGTAATAAAACATACTTTTAAGAGTAGCATAAGAACATTGAAAAGAAATTTTATTTTCTTAAATTTTAGACACACTGTGATGATATTCTGGGGAAGATACGTTTATCTTACTAGGGGGTATAGATGGGCGATGTGCTACCACTATCGATCGTTCTTTTACCAGAATTCCGAAAGTTGTGTGAGAGACAGATCACGGCACTTTGGTCACATAAAATTTATATTTGTTCTCGGGAATCTTAGTATCATTTGGCTCACCTTGAGAACCGGTGATGACTAATTAAAAGACTAGATTATTATGTCTCGAGAGAAGAAAACTAATAGCTACACAACAATACAAATAGAATGACACCAGTCGTATGTATGTGATTTCACTTTTTATATATTCAACACAAACTTTGACATTTCTGCATTAACCGGTAAATTAATAATTAATATAGTTCAAGTGCTGGGAAAGTTCTTTAGCAGGTTTCCTTCATCATTTGCTAACTGCGGTTATGATTTTCACTGTTCGTAGTTTTCTAAATGTTCGAGTGGTTTTCTAATTTCTCGAGGGTAGGACTCAGTTCATTTGCGGGTGACTTATCTACTCTGGAGGTGAGTCGGGTCGCCCTTGTAGCTGTGGGGTTCGGACGTGGCCAGGTAGACTCTTGATTGTTCTCCTTTGGTGCCACGGGAGCGACGGTCAGGCGTTCGTCTCCACAAACCTTATGATCCCAGGGCCGACCTGTAAAAGTCGGAGCTCTGGCTACAATATTCTCGTTAGCTATAAGTGTGCGGTCTCCTCTGCAAAGTGTCTACAGCATCAGACACCTGCAGGGTTCCCATATGCACAATTCGTTTCGAATCTTAAGGCTAAGATACATCAAACCACATGCATACTGTCTCAGAAACAATAATCTGTTTCTGTAACTATATATATCAAGAACATATTATCCATACATGGCAATCAATATACAATAAACATACACATATCAAAACTACTAGTGTTATCTTACTTGTAGACTCTGGGACTCGTGAAATCGTCTTTTACGTCTCTAGCACTCTCTTGATGAGATGGAGATAGACGTACACTGCAGTGTGTTCCTTTGGTTGACCCTCACAGCTTGGCAGTTCGTTTGCGACTGACTAGCTAAGATTGGGGCCCAAAGATATGCAAGAGTTCCTAGTAGTCTTCTGACCAATCGTTTAGCTCTCGTTTTCGTCAATCTCGCATATACGGGATTTTATGGTTTCAGTTGGAATATTTTTCACACCTATCCTAGTTACCGGACACTTATAATTATCCTGAAATAGGAGTGTCAGACGTAGAGTGGAGGATAGATGCCATAACGATTACGCGGAGCTTGGGCTACTTAGTGTCTAAGTTACTCTGGTCACAGTGAAGTAGGCTATTTAACGGGGACGAGGTTATGGTCAGTTTTGGCTTAAGTATGCTATTTAGTCTTGGATCGCTAAGTCTGTTAGATGATATCTTGAGCGGTTGTCGGTGTGACTGTCTCAAGGAAGTTAATTTGACATTTGTTGGCTGCTTTTTAGATAACTGTTGTATTAACGTCCAGTTTCATTCGATGGTATCTATTTTGCGCTAAGCTAATTTCCTACATTGTGTCGTCACTATTTCTGCTGTTACACACACAAACAATAAAAAGTTTAGACTGTCCCTTGACAGACCACAATACTGTCAGAGTTTCTGTTTGGCCTACAGCTTTCTGGGTTTAGCCTGACGCCAGGCAGCCAAAGCTCTATTCAGGTCAATGCTGCGCCCGTGCAGTTTCACCCTCATCAGCATGTCCTGATTTTCAGCAGTGAGTCTGTTCCTGAGGGCTGTCAGTACCAGGTTCTGTGCTGAAAACCCTCGTTAGCATCCAGCAGTGTGGACAGGGCTGGTCAGTGCAAGATGCCCAAGCTTCAGCATGTTCGGAAAGTCTTCTGAATGGAACTTCCCAATCAGGTGCCAGAGCTCAAGCATGCTATCCCGTGGGTATCTCTGAGCCACCACTACCTGCTTCAACTTCATCCACTGTACTTCTTTTTTGCCAAACGACAGTATACTTTGTCCGGCCAACAATTTATGATTTTTAAGCACTCTTAATGCCTGTATGAGAAAGTGACGTTTTATTTCGTACGTCACTGGCTTCAGTTAGGCTACTATTGACGTCAATTTTATCATGGACGACATCGGGCTATGACTAATACGGGTCTGTTCGCTGAGTGCAACTTTTTCAGGAAAACAGAATTTAGTACTTATCGAATCCTCACCTAAACTGCAAGCGTACCGCACAGGAACATAGCAAAAATGGACAAAACCGAGCCGATTCACCCGTGAAAACTTCGGCTCGGCGAGCCGACATGACGGACAGTTTATCGGCTTTTTTATAAAAATTTCGGCTAAAAGCCGAAGATCCGACCCAAACGACATCCCTGTTAAACATCTATAAATTTAGATGTGTTGTCAAGAAGGTTCTTAAAAGCATTGATATTTTTTTTGCAAATTTTGTGTTAACCGGGATCATTCCAATTTCTCACGATCCTGTTTGCTTAAGAAAACTTTCGAATATCTGTTCTGTTATAATTTACCAACAATTTACCTTCCTGATTTCTAGTCTGATTGTTGTTTATTTGAATAAATGTTGAAAACTTAACTTGGTCTATCCCGTGAAATATTTTGTATGACTGAATTAAATCACCTCTCAACCTTCTTCCCTTGGCAAGTTTAAATGTGTCAAACTTTCTGTGTATGTCATTTTTCCGCAATCCGGCAGAACCGTTGTGGTTCTACGCTGACCCCGTTCAATGGCGGTCGACGGTCGTTTCAAAAGCGGTGACCAAATGACATTGCCATACTCCACATGAGAGCGGGTTATTTTTAGCCACAGCCTGAAAGTACCGCTTATGAACAGCGGTGCAATGCCTTGTATACGATAGTGAAACTATTTTTATCCAGAAGTGAAAAGGTCCTTTTTTAAATTCCAATCATCTGATTTGCCTTACTGATTGATGTTTAAATGTGCTGATCGAAGGATAATCTATTATCAAAAAACACTTTTTGGTCTTTCTCTCTATGCACGTTTGAACTTTTTCTTTTCTATTACCTATTTTCAAAAGATACTCATAGTTTGGGTTGTTTTTTTTTCCCTAAATGCATCACTTTGCACTTCTGGACATTAAAATGACACAAATCCGACCAATCTTGCAATTTGTTCAAATCCTCCTGTAACTTATAATAATAATCAACCTTACCATACAGTTTGCTATCATCAGCGAAGATTTTGCAAATAGTTTTAACGTAGTCAGGTAAATCATGTATAACATTGTAAATAAAATGGGTCCTAATATACTACATTGAGGGATTGCACTCAAAACAGGGGTACTTGATAAATAGTATGATCCTACTCTTACTGACTGCGATCTTCCAGATAAAAACTCAGAGATCCATTAAAGACATTATCAGTAATAACATATGACTGATGTTTGATCAGTAATCTTTGGTGTGGGACAGTACGAAATGCTTTTCTAATATCTAAATAAATAACTGGTTTTCCAACATCTAAAAACCTTGTAAAATCATCCATCACCTCTATCAGTTGCGTCATACACGATTTTTTTAATGGAACCCATGCTGACAGTTAGAAAACAAGTTATTTGATGTAAAATAGTCAACTACCACATCTCTTATTAACGATTCTAAGACAAAGTATACATGTTAATTACCTATAATTACCTGGGTCCGATTTAGAACCATTTTTAAATAATGCAACCAATTCAGCAGTTTTCCAATCATCGGGTATAACTCCCGATTCCAGTGACAAGTTGAATAAAACACATAAGATTTGAGACAATTTTTTATTCAGCTCTTTCAAAACCCTAGCTGAAATTTTAGCGGGGCCCTGTTTTTTACTTGTATCTAATCTATTCAACTTATCTATAACTGCCCTGGGTGTTATTCTTAGGTCAGCTAATCTCACTCCATCTGATTTTGAACTTTGTTCAACATTCGGTAAATTGCCAACTTCACGTGTAAAAACACTCGAACAAAATAAATTTAAAATATCTGCTTTGTCGGCATCAGATGTAGCCAGGCTGCCGTCCTGCCTTTTTAACGCACCGATTCCCAGATTTACCTTTGGTTTTTTTTCTTGAATATTTTTCCAAAAATCTGTTGGCTTAGTTTTAAAATTTGATTATATTTTTCGCTCATATTCCTTCTTTGCCATTGTAATTATAGCCCTACATTTGTATCTCTAGTATAATATTCATAGTCGTACCCTCTTTTAGTCCGAATGTATCTTTTAAAAGCGTTATAGTTATTTTTGTATTTGTTTTGCGGCGTTCTTATTCATTCATTTTAGCGATATCTTTTTTTCCACTTGCTTGAGCGTCCTTGATCTTTGGTATGCATTATTCCATTCTTTGATGAATAAAGGTTTTTAGGGTGGTCCCAAAAATATGTATGTCAGTGTCATAAAAATCACTTACCTTAGCGAGTCCTTTTTCCAAAGATTAAAACTATAAGGATGAGTTACACTAAGGTTTACTTTTATTTTAGTGTAACTCAAAAGAACTACGAATCAAGTTTCTGTGCTTCCTAAAGCTCTGTATTAGATTCTAGATACTGCTACTATTGTTACTACTACTACTACTACTACTACTACTACTACTACTACTACTACTACTACTACTACTACTACTATTACTGCTGCATCTAGAAAGGGGCATTGAGAAGGGCAGTGGATGCTGGTTTAGACTTAAGGCCCAGTCAGACCTATCGATGATTAAATCATACAATTTGTTCCATGCGATTTAATCTTAGGACTGATCGCACCAAGCAACCGATCACAATGTAAACTTAATTCCATACAACAGAGGCGGAAGTTGGTTTTGGCTGCAGCGCGCACATAGACCTCTTTCCTTGGTCCTGTAGTGCTCTCCCTTGTTGCTACCTAGGCTATATCAAAGACTATGGGTATACAAAGAAAAATCATAACACCATTCTATGCGAAACGAGTGACGTCAGCGACACCACGGCGACACCAAGCGGTTGCGTTGCGTCAGAAAACAAACATGGCAGAAAGCTGTCGGTCTTCGAAGCCAAAATACAAAAAGAAAAGTAGCTCGGTCCATCATTGCAGTGACATAAACTGCACCAGCAACAGCAACCGCCTAAAGCGCCCTGACCTTTCATACTTCAGATTTCCAAAGGAAGAAGAAAGGTGGGTACATTAATTGATGCTTAAAATTTAAATTGGCAAGTATAATGATTGATCCAACTTGTAGATGTTGCTTGCCCCACGCCACAGGCCCAAAGAGTAAATAAAAGATCGATCTTGGTAATACTTGTCAAAATAATATTGGATGCAGCCAATTTAATTTTAAAAATACAAAACTATTTTCCTTTCCATTTCCTAATAGCCATCTCCCTGCCTTTACACCACGTGTATGTCTTGTATACTGTTGTCCTTGTTGTGTCAATGTGTGTCTGTAATGATGTTTGTTGCACGTCAGCGTGTTCGCCGCGCGTTGAATTCGAAATCATTCGAAGTAGAGCGCGCATTAGCATCCGGTATTATTATTATTATTATTATTATTATTATTATTATTATTATTATTATTATTATTATTATTATTATTATCTTTGATAGACTCAAGGTTCAACTGTACGGTTTGACTATATGTACATAACTGTGTTCATGCTTTTATTTAGTTTTGTTTTATGTTTCAGTCACCAACAGCACAAACATGAATATCATAAAAAGGCCTCATGTTTGTATGAATTAAAATAAAAAACAAAAAAAAATAGAACTGAACTGTTTTCATTCACCATTTCCATGTAAATTGTTAGCTCTATATCACAATGTTGACGAAAAACAAATGTGCACAAATACCAGCATTATTGCAAGGATTCATTTTCCTACACATAACACAGTAATTTTGTTGACAATGTGTGTTCAGGATTCATCAGAAACACGCCGATACAGTCGAGCAATATCGTCTGTATTTACATGTTGCTATGTGGTCTGTTTACCTCCCTTGACCTGCTCCGCAACGCAGCCGCTTGACGTCGCTGCTCTTAAAACGTCTTCACTTTTTATATCGGGGAAACCTCGGATGATTCTTCTTTGTATACCCATATTCTTTGGCTATATGTTGTTAAAAACTATGGCCAACAGTGCGATTTCGAGAAGTTCGGAGGGTGAGAGAGAAGATTGCCATTTTTAGCAGTTTTATTAACAGATGATGAGGAAACTTCTGTCGAAGGGAGTACGGCCATGGATCGGGAGGAGGGAGATGCTCCGGGCTTATTCTGCTCTTTGATCCGATGACAACCTTTGTGTTGTGGTGTCGGCCATTTTCTTCAATCGCAATGTCAAGGACGCCACAGCACGTTCTGATTGGCCTCGACTTATGATTTCATCGCAGGAATGAGAACATTATTCCATTCTTTGTATCTATGATGGAATCGCTTGAGATATTATCGTAACCTTGTGTGTACAACTTATTGCAGCGTGTGACCGGGTAAATCTTATGAGAATCGGTAGATCTGACATGGGCTTTAGAGGCCGCGAAAAAACCATCTTCAACCAGACCAACATTGAAACTGTTTCAAGAGCAGCTCTGGAATGTCTCCTGAAGGAAAGGGAGGAGTTCGCATGTCCATTCACGAGCACTGAGATGCCATCTTGAAGTGAACTGAACTGAACTACCACTACTACTGCTATTACTACTACTACTATCACTACTACTACTGCTACTACTATTACTGCTGCTGCTGCTTCCACTACTACTATTGCTACTACTACTACTACTACTACTATACTTTCTTTGACTACCTTGTACCACTGCTCTAGCACAACGCTATAGACAGGCCCATTTAGTGACCCTGAAAGCGATCTTTCAAGTGGTCATCAAGATGAGATGGCACGTTTAATAGCTTTCCCTGTCTTTTATCCTGGACAAGGTAAAGACATTCAAACTTTCTTTATTGATGCAATTATACACGTAACTTAATTTAGGTTCACCCACACATTCATGGCTCCAACAGAGGAATCTAGTTCAATTAGCTCTCTGAATGGTCCTGATTAGGAACCAGTACAATCTGACGTTTCAAAAGAAAAGGAACATTTTTTTTTGTACCTAGCGCAGTTACAAGCTAAAAGAGCTTATCAAGCCGCTGGGCAAGAATCAAGATGAGTGACTGTACCAAGAATCCCTTTGACAGACTCGCACTGTGCCGTTATCAAACACCCCAATGTCTTTTTAAACTGTTTACACGCCAATCGGAGAACTTTCATCTAAAAAAAGATTTTTTTTTGTTTTATATTGTGAAAGAGAACAACTGGTGTTTAAATGTCACAGAGCAACAAAAGTTTAAAGTTGAAGACTTTCTGCAGCATATTGTGTAAATTCTTGAAACAAAAGACTTCAGACTCGTTCTAACAAACGGACCTATCACGGTGCTTTGAGGTATAAGAAGACGTATTTGAACAGTCGTTTGTTTGTCACGTTTGTGCCGACACTGCAATAATAGTCTTGCCATGATAAGTGCGTGCAATACTCATCAAGCGCGTTTACAGGTCCGATTCCACAAGGTGTGTAAACCAATCGCTGTTGGGCAAACACAGAAAGAGACAGGTGTCCAGCAATTAGGACAATTTTACGAATTTGTTTTAATGGATTCCATGCACTAGGACGAATAAACAAGCTATTAGCAAAGTTTCGTCTCATTCAATCTATTTAATTTATTTAATCATTCTTAAATAAGCGATTTTCCAGCTCAAGAGCTGCTCATGGCGTTAGGCAATACAGGATCTAACTCACGCCGCCCAGACAACTGAGCCCAATACTGGGCCACCGGGGATGGAGAAAAAAGAACCTAGTGGTTGCTGGGCTTATTTATGTTGCGCAATCACCCGTCTAGGATATGAAGGTCAGGATCTTTGAAGTCCGCGCGATGTAATGCGTGCGTGCACTGACTAGACCTCGGTTTGTGCTCTCTTCCGATGGAATCTACATTGAAGAAGAGGCTATTCATCGGCTGGAATAAATGTAAGTAAATAAAGATTTGTTTTTTTCTGTTCACAACGGCCTTAAAAGGCAGCTATGAGCAATTGTGACGATTTTATTGATCTTGCGTCTCATCCAATCTACACATAGATCTATAAATTCTCTTCTTAAAAAAACCTGTTCCCATGTTTTCCATTCTCAATGACGAAGACACCAAAGATGATTTCACGAATGTTTCGTACCGATCGTCTCATTCTATCTACACTGAAGAAAATGCTATCCATAAATATAGGCCTTATTTGGAAATGAGAGGATACTTGCCTTTTTGTTTTGCTTTTAGTTACATACAGTTATCCGGGCGGACATGTCGTCTCAGAACACGATGAAAGCTACCCCGAGCTGCAAGCTTTTCTTCTGGAAAGGGGGAGAGGGTTTGGGGAGGGTGGCGGTGGTTGCCTGGCAGTACATAGCCGCATTTCGGAGATTGCAACTGAAATCAACCTTTCGGGAAAGTTGTTTTTTCCCTCGTATTTCCGAGCTTAGAATAAATATAGTTGGCTTTTTCTTTCTAATCACAAAGGCCGAAGAATTGCCAGCTAAAAAGTATCATTCACGATGATTTTTCTAAGGTTTCGTCTCATTCAATGTTTACTGAAGGAAATATAGATATATGGAGGAATAAAATGGAGAGAATTTTTTTTTCTTTATTTGTTTTCCATTCTCAAGGACGAAGAAGCCAGCTTTTAGCAATTGTGAGGATTTTATGAAACTTTCGTCTTATTCCATAATATTCTGAAGAAGAGTCTATCAATCAATTAGAATAATTATATGAGCCTTGCCATGTCACTTTCCCTGTATCATTATTGTGACCTCGACCTCTGGAAAACGAGGTCGTCTTGCCGGTAACCGCTGACATACGAGAAGAAGAAGAAGAAGAAGAAGAAGAAGAAGATGTTTATCAAGCAATTAGGTTATTATCAAGATTATCATTCCGATAATATGATCCATATACTTCCGCTGCGCAGTGCCCGTACTCTTACGGATGAAAGCTTAAATGGAGATCGATGTGAACGCATGCAAACCATCGCATAGATTTAAGTTAAAGGTCGCTTAAGTATTGCAATTACATATGAACCTATTAAAACTCGTCCCTCTTTTCATTTCTCAATCTTCTTACGAGAGGAGTGAAGTCACGCGATCAGACATTCTGTTCCAGAATGGAAAATGAGTTCCTTATTTAATTTTATTAATCCATCAATATTGTTAAAACCCAGGCACAGAAACTGTATAAGGGGAAAAAAATATTATTGAAAGCGAAGCTGCCAGATAATGAGATTGCTGATCTAAATCAATCCTCCCGAGGTGCCCACTTGCAGACTTAGTCGCATCATCTGGAGTCTCAGACAACTGAGCACAATCCTAGGCGACCGAGGAAGAGATGGGAAGGAGGATGGGAGGCGGGGGGGGGGGGGGGGGGTGAGAAGAGGGGACCTGGTGTTGGCTGGGTGTATTTATTTAGCTGACACTTACCCGTCTAGGACATCATGTGAGCTTCAGGATCTTTAAAGTCCGCGCGATAGAATGCATGGGTGCAGACTAAACTCCGGTTTATACACTTATCCCAAGGAGTAAGGGGCCCGGGGGTCTTGGCTCCCCTTATTACCCCAGCTATGGATTTAACACAAATAGCAACGCACGAGGAAGAAACCGGCAGACGATCAATCGACAGATCTGTTGACAGAGTACGCAGGCGCCAACATCAGTGCTTGATAAGAGTGTAACACAGGTAGTAAGACCAGTGACGATCAAGATATATCTTAAGGCGTTGTATTGCTTGTCAATCAACATGTAAGCTTGAATATCGTAGAAGATACGGAAACTCTCTGTACAGGAGATCACTTATGTACTTGTACTAGGCTTCAAACGACAAAGAACGATTCAAAACCGGTCTCTTCAAAGAGTTATTTTTCTGACTGACACATTTTGATAGAACACTTTAATTTTTGTCCCCAACAAATCGTTTTTAGTGCGCATGCGCATGGGGGGGGAGGGGAAGGGGGAGGGGGGGGGGGTTCCGGGTACTCCGGTTTGCTCTCCCACCAAAAATTTCAAAATTCACAATGTTAGGTAGGTAGGGTTTGGGCGCGCCACTGGCTGCGACTACCCCTTCCCCGGGGGAGGAGACCCAGAGTTTCCCGATAGAAAGGGATAATAAACTGCAACAAGTGACCATAAACGTTCTCTATTCAGCAGCTCATCAGTCATAGTCATTCGTCTTCTTTCTTTCATTTATTTTCTCCTCCACATACACCTCCTCCTCCTACTCTTCTTCTTCTCTCTCCCTTGCTCTCTCTTCTTCCTCCTCCTCCTCCTCCTCCTCCTCCTAGACATATGCTGGCACTGTGGTCTAATGGTAGTGCTTCGGCTTGCGGATCTGAAGGTCCCGGGTTCGAGCCCTGGCCGGGCCATTGTGTTGTGTCCCTGGGAAAGACACTTTACTCCTGTTTTCCTACTCCTTAGGATGAGAGTATAAACCGAGGTCTAGTCTGTGTCGCATACATTCCATCATAACGGACTTTAAAGATCCTGACGCTCATGTCCTAGACGGGTGAGTGCCGGTGACAAGAACACACCCAGCATGCACATAGGTCCTTCTCCCCATCCCTGGCTGCCTAGGATTGTGCTCAGTTGTCCGGGCGTCAGACCATGCGCCCAAAGGCTGCAGGTGGGCGTCTCGGGCGGCTTGAGTTAGATCCTGTATCGGCCAGCGCCTTGAGCAGCTCATGAGCTGGAAAAGCGCTATATAAGAACGATTAAATAAATAAAAATAAATTGACAAGTTGAAGACTAAGAGGAGTGGGTAACGTTGAGAGTTTTAGACCTGTACCAATTAGCATGGCTTCTGTCTTGTCCTCGTTGAGTTGAATTTTGCTTTCAGTCATCCAATATTATTATGTCAGTGTAACCGTCGACGGTCCTCATCAACAGTGAGTGAACATTATGAACGCTCTGACGGTTCAATGTTGAATTAGGTGCCAACCCGCCCCATCTTTCCAGGGATGGTTATCCCCGTCTTCCATGACGCCAAAGGTGGGTTCATTCATTCCTTCTCCTGTTTACTTACCTGCATGGGTGTGCTGCCAGAAGCGATGGTGGTGAAGCCGACGATGTCTGAGAAGTAGATGGAAGTGGACTCGAAGGACTCGGCGCCAACGGTCTTCTGTGTCTTGAGCTGGTCAGCGATGGTAGGGGGGAGCATCTGGTACAGCAGTCTGTTCGTCTTCTGCTTCTCCTGGTCCAGCTCCTCGGTCTTCTTTTCCAGCGAGCGGGCATATCTGCACAACGGTTCAAAATCACTATGTGAAAAAAAAGGTGGGGGAGGGGGGGGAAGGGGGAAACGTTTTATTATAACCAGAAACTAAGAGGCAGCAGCATGTAGTGCATTTTTTATTATTTATTTGTATGTCTTTATCCATCGAAAGGAGAAGACAATGAAACCAAACACACAAGCGCTCGCACACACACACACACACACACACACACACACACACACCCACACACACACACACTCTCACACCCACACACACACACACACAACCGTGTAGAAACGACGTTGTGATGACTTTCATGAAACTCTACATACGTTACTTTGACATTTTTACAAATTTGTCCATTTTTTGAAGCTAACCCTAACTCTAACTCTAACCCTAACCCAATTCCTAACCCTAACCATAACTCTAACCCTTAACCTAACCCTAAGCCTAACACAGCCCTAACCCAAACGGAACACTGTTTTGACGTCAAATTAACGGGGTCCGTCAAAAGAAAGTACGTAGAGTTTCAAGTGTATGTCAGAATTACGGCTTTTCTACCTAGCCACACACACACTCACACACATCAATTAAAACTGCACAATAATGAGAGTGACAGCTACGCGTATGTTATAGGGAAGATGTAGCAACTGTAGCAAACACACACACATACACACATAGGTTTACAATCTAACCACCGCAAAGAAACTGTCCAACAGGAGAAACAATAATTTGGCCAAATCAGCACATAAATCAAAGCCAACGTTATCCATATAAGTTAAGGACTGAAAGCTGACAGGCAAATATCCACGTATATAGTTGCAATCAAATAATACATGACTCATAGAAACGGTGTTATTACATGAACAATTAACATTTCTGCAATATTTATTTCTTATAGAATTCAAAAATATTTTGTGGGCCATTGTTACAACTGATCTGGATACCCCGCGGCGCTTTTTGTATTGTTTATTAAAGTCAAACGTTTTCTTAATTTATTTTACTTTCCACTAATCGTTGTAATTCCTTAGAAGGACTTATTTGTAGTGATAATGCATTTATATTAGCAGCTCCCCTTTTAGCAGCTCTATCGGCGCAGTCATTGAAAATGAATCCACAGTGAGAAGGAACCCAACAAAATGCAACCTGAG
Source organism: Oncomelania hupensis (assembly GCA_036898135.1). Lineage (NCBI taxonomy): Eukaryota > Metazoa > Mollusca > Gastropoda > Littorinimorpha > Pomatiopsidae > Oncomelania > Oncomelania hupensis. The sequence continues at coordinate 28,267,704 of CM072524.1, forward strand.
TTCCATTTGTGATTAGACTATGAACTGCACATTTTATTTCACAAATAATTTCTGCTCTCTCTTTACTGTTATTTGAATTAAGCGCCTCTAACACAGACTTAGAGCCAACAAATACAACGATGCTAAATAAGTTAAGTGCTAGATATAACATTTTATTTAGTGCCATTAAAATGGCTACTAGTTCTGCTGTAAATATTGAATATCCCTTTCCAATAAAATACGACTTTGTTATCTGAAATTCTGGTATTACGAAGGCTGCTCCTGCATCACCATTTTCTAAAACAGAACCATCCGTATATATTTTTAGTTGGGAATAATATTTTTCATTTAAATGAATTTTAGCATCCATAGCTAACGTATTTAATGTATCACTCTTATGTTCCACAGTAATTAATATCATAACTAGCTTTTTCAAGCTCCCATAAGGGAATAGGTTATATTTTATCTTTTCTAGCAGGGTATTCTTCTGTATCATTGTCTTCAAGTAGAATATCTCTAGTAAATGTTGGGGGGGGGGGGAGGAGAGTAGTTGTCCTAATACCTCTATCTAAGAATCGTCTTGGTACTCATTGAACTATTTAGCAAGAGGACAGAATCCCCACACTGACAAAAACATCAAGAGAGAACAGAGGAAAAGATTAAAAACATGAATTAACAGGTGTGTTTTAAATAGGCCAGTTTCTACTGCTGAACAGACAACCCCTTGACGATAGCTGATTGTTGGCGGCATAGGATGTGTGTAGGCATTAGGCCCTCACCAGCCTCTGACACACTTAATGGGGTCAGCGTCGCTTTCGGGCTAACTGAATCTATAAGCTTAGTAGCACCCGACAGCAGCAAAAAACCAATCGTGCAAGTGCCAAGAATGTATTTTATCCAGATATATAAATATTCCCACAGCTCTGTGTTATGGATTTGGACATGCGGGCTGGTGCATAAAGCATCTACGGTTGTTCTGTCATTATTTATTATTATTATTATTATTATTATTATTCTTATTATTATTATTATTATTATTATTATTATTATTATTATTATTATTATTATTATTATTATTATTATTATTATTATTATTATTATTATTGTTCTTATCAGCTCCAGAGATGCTGAAGGACCTGGTCGAAACAAAATCTAAATCGTCACGTGACAGAGCGCTGGATTAATAAATTAGTAGATTGGAGTACTTTAAAACAACGATAGCGATGGATTGTTTGTGCAAACAATATTCCATTTGGAACAAAGATAAGGTTATAGCTATTAAGGCATAGTTTAATAGCATAATATGAATTATTGTATGAGCGTGTGTGTGTGTGTGTGTGTGTGTGTGTGTGTGTGTGGGTGTGTGGGTGTGTGTGTATATGTGTGTGTGTGTTAGTGCGTAGACATAAGCCTTGAAATGGGTGACGGGTGACTGACCTTGCTTTTTATGCGGAGAATGGGTGTGTGTATTAGCCACCCACTTTTTTCCAGCCACCCATTTTTTTCTAAGTACACAGGAGTGCTCTTTTAATGCATGGGAGTGCAGTTGTAGTGCATGAGAGTGTTTTAAGTACAAGGGAGTGCTCTATCCGGGACCGAGAAAATCCAGTCAATTTTCGGGAAAATTTTGAAGAAAGTACGAACTATTTCGTCGCCTATAGGAGACGAACTAGGTCGACTTTTGAGACGGAAAGAGCCAATTTTGCATTAGATTCTTACATTTTTAGAAATTTGCGTTCTTTCGGTAAAAAAAAACACTTTCCGATTCCTACATTCTTAGTAAAACCCAGTCTTGGAGTTCTACATACTTGTGTGTGTGCGTAAGCGTTTGTTAATATGCGTGTGTGTGAGCGCATTGTAATAACTCTACCGTAAAAAGTTACTTATATTAAAATCGTTTAAGGGACAGATTGGAAGATTATATTTGTTAAATTGTCTAAAGTCTAAATCCCAAATTAAGCTTTCTCTCTCCGTCTCCCCCCCTCTCTCTCTTGTGCTTTCTGGTCTCTCTAAATATTTTTCTAAATTCATAAATGCTTACATGTCCGCCCCTCAATGTTAGTCACAAAATGCGCCAATGCACTATAATTCAAATGTGCGCATCTTGCAAAGTTTTACGTGCATGCATATCGACCCCGCCCTCTTTGTCTATTTGCTGAAAATAAACTATACCCACATTAAGTACAAGGAGTCGCTAAAAAGGAAATATGGATAGAACCTCTCTCTCTCTCTCTCTCTCTCTCTCTCTCTCTCTCTCTCTCTCTCTCTCTCTCTCTCTCTCTCTCTCTCTCTCTCTCTGTTCTCCATTTCCGGATCGAAAACCAGTTCTGCATAAAGCATGAAATGATAGTGTCCTTTACTTGGAGTAACCAAACAAATCCAAACCCATTCTCCAGTAATGTTCTTTTTATCCCTGCAACCCAGGTCAGTTTTCCTGCAGAGCCTGGCACTCGGAAGATGCATTAATTTCAACCAATACTTTACACATCTCATCTGCACTCCGATGTACAATGGGTATCTTCCTGTCTACCCGTAAACCATATACACAAAAACGTTTTCAAGGCGAAAGTGTTTACGTTTTCTATATTGTTTGCACTCTCGTCAAAACACCACACTTCTGCTGCATATGTCAGAATTGGCTCTATCTGAGTGTCAAACAATTTCCAGATCAATGTTGAGTCAATTGTGTCAAGCTTTTTGAGAGATCGGAGAATCTCCATAACCCCTTTTCTACCTTTTCTGCACACGTCTTGCAGGGCCGAATTCACACTTAATTTAGTGGTAAATGTCATTACCAAATATTTGTATGAGTTTGTTACTTTTATCTCTTCTCCCGCATAGAACCACCTTTCTTTTCCTGCTAGATGTCCCCGTTTTAAAAAAACAACAAAACATAACGTTCGTCTTATCCAGATTGATAGTAGAGAGAGTCTGTCAGCTTCATACTTGAGACAGTCTAGCTGAAGTTGCAAGCCTACAATTGTGTCTGACATAAGAATCACATCGTCGGCAAACAAAAGCAAAAATATTTCCACTGCTCCTGATACCAATTGAATTCCATAATTACCTTTTTTTGACAATTCAACCGCTAGTTTATTAATAAAGAATGAAAACATTTTCGGGATGAGGAGACAACCCTGCTTGACTCCGACAGGGCACTCAAAATAATCGGAATACACGCCTTTGTCTCTTACACAAGCAAGGACAGTGTTGTATACACCTCGCAATGCGAAATACAGGTTACTGTTGACTCCAGCTCTGCGTAATACTTGCCACAATTTGTTTCTGTCAACAGAATCAAAAGCCTTTTTGAAATCAACAAAACCGACGTACAATTTTGCATTTTTTTTACTAGGTATCGCTGCACAACAGAGAACAGTAAAAATGTGGTCTAAGGTGCTGTATCCTGCTCTAAAACCTGCATGTTCCTCCTGAGAAATACATTTTTTTCCTAACTAATTCTTGGTACAGACAATGTTTTGCCCGTGTTAGACTGAGAGTATGTGGCTTGAAAAAAATAATCTGTTGTGGTTTGCAGACAGAACAAAGGAAAACAATAAGTGTCTAGTATGTGGAAAAGCTGAAGAAGACAAATTGCACTTTCTGTTTCATTTTTAAGTGTATGATCATTTGAGACAAAAAAAAGCACAACATTGATGTCCATTAAACACAACCCAACTGTGATCGACATTTCTTTCTTGTTGGCATGTAAAAATGAAAGTAAGGTGTTGGATCTAGCGAAATACATTGCTGATGCTATGGATTTGCGAAACAAACTGCTGGAAATTAGTTCTTGTTGTGTCATGATGTTTCTATGTAAATATTTAAATTTTCATGCAAAAATGTGCATATTTGGTAGATTGGTAGTTCGATAAATTTTTGCACAAAAAGATTTGATGGGAGCATTTTTTAAATGGTCTGAGAGTAACTATATATAAAGAGTGGATGTGTGCACTGTTTTTTCCTGTAATGATTTGAGAGCATATTAATTTTTATTATCTATATGAAAAATATGGTAAGGGAGACAGAAAGAGTGGATGAGTGCATTTTTTTAAAATAATATTTTCTTGTTGATACTTTATAAGGATAATTCATACTGTAATAATTCGTGTAAAATAATATTATTTTATCATCCCTTATATAGGCTTACTGTCTTTGATATGTGAGGTGGTTATAATATTTGCTTGTATCGCCTCTCTCTATTTATTTTTTTTTCTTTTTCACCTACATGTTTTAAATTATTCATGTTTTAATTTATACATGTTTTAATGTATTCGTAATTGTCCGAATCCTTTTCTCAATGACGTGCAAAGTTATAGACAATAAATTATCAAAGCGTCAAAAGCCTCTCTCTCTCTCTCTCTCTCTCTCTCTCTCTCTCTCTCTCTCTCTCTCTCTCTCTCTCTCTCTCTCTCTCTCTCTCTCTCTCTCTCTCTGTCAGTCCGTCTGTCTGTAATGTGTATTGTGTTTGGTTATTCTCTCCCTATCTCTTTATGTCTGTAATTGTATTGTGGTGTGTTTTGGTGTTCAATTGGATTGGGTTTGTAATTGTATTGAATTTTATTAATGCAATTTGTATTGCACTGCACTACACTGTATTGTATTGTATTGCATTGCATTTTGTTGTATTGTGTTGCGGTGTATCATAACGGTATATGCCGTATTTTGTATTGCATTGGTTTGTTTTAAACTGTTTTAAAGAGGCCCATTTATTTTAAGCGTTTCGGAGAAAAGTAACCTCCATTTGTGTACACCTCAAAGCTGCGAGATCCATTATGGGTCTCTTTGGCACGTAACAACTAATTGTTATTGATGCTTTTCCAGCTGGCATTTTACGTAATTATATATATATATATATATATATATATATATATATATATATATATATATATATATATATATATATATATATATATATATATATATATATATATATATATATATATATATGTGTGTGTGTGTGTGTGTGTGTGTGTGTGTGTGTGTTTGTGTGTGTGTTACATTACCTCAGTCTGCTATTGTTATTATTGCTCGACGGGGCGACACCAGACTCATATTTTAAAATACCGGTACAGCAAATGTTTACTTACCTTTAAAAGGTCGGGATGTCAAGGGTGTATGTTTGTTATTTGTGTCAATGATTTTATTTGGGAAATAGCACTGTTGTCACAGTTTTAGAATCACCCTTGATGCTATTAACAGGCACACAAAATAATGAACTTATTGATTTATGACAAACACGAGCTTTTGAAAGAAGTTATGTCATGGCTTAGTCTTTTTTTCTCTTGTGGGATAACATTCCTTGTGAATTTGAAAGGGTTCTGTGACGCTAAAATGCGGCTTGAGTTTGAACATAAACAGTCAGCGCCTTGAACATCTCTTGAGCTGGTAAAAAGCTATATAAGCAAAAAATTAACATTCAAACAAACGTTACATTAGCATAAATCCAGCATAAATCTACCAAACTAGGACAGTGCATTAAATTTTCTAACATTAGCACAAAATACGGGATTCTTTATAATCCACATAAACATTTTCAGGTGGATTTTTGTGCAGTGTCCATCTGCATATTAAAATCAACATTTACTTTACAGAACAACTACATAAATTATTATTTTTTAGCAAGATATAATTAAAATAAATAACCATGATGATAATTACATTGATTGAAATAACTTTTCCCACGTAAACTCTTGAACGAATGTTTTGTGTCTTACGGTTGATTGTTTTATGACTTAGTCTTATGTCTTAAAACGTGTCCACAATGAAGTTGTCATATTTAGTGGACAAATAATTTCTAACATACAGACGTCCATAAAGACAGTTAAGACATTTGGTAGGTTTCTATAACACACCCTTAAATCTTCCAAAGCCAATGAAGAACAAAATAATGTCATTAGGACCCAAACCAAGAAACTAACATTCTGATCCTAAAGTTACAACAAACGGGTTCATTAATCCTGAAGGGAGAGACAGACAGTGAAAAAGAGATGTGTAGCATAAGGAGTTGGAACGGAGAGACGAAAAGATTGTAATGGTAATTATTATATTGGTTGCAACCAATCTAAATTGTCAACAACTGCAACAAAAATGAACACTTATTTCCTTTCCATAATCCAATAGCAATCTCCCTGCCTACCACATGTGTGAATGATTAATATGCGTTTGTTGCATATGTGAGAATATCTGATTGATAAAGAGATAAGGTCGCAAAGTTGCATTGTACTGATTGGCCTTGTTTTATTCTAATGAGCATTGTGAAAAAAGTTTGTTTCGCATTATTACAGTATAGGGATCTGTAAGAGTGTGTGAACATATAAGTTGGTACAGATTTCCGCGCCGAAGAAAAGGCCGTATACAGCATCAATTTGTAGTAGTAGTAGTAGTAGTAGTAGTAGTAGTAGTAGTAGTAGTAGTAGTAGTAGTAGTAGTAGTAGTAGTAGTAGTAGTAGTAGTTGTTGTTGTTGTTGTTGTAGTAGTAAGCTTAGTTAGTTAGTTATTCATAGCTTATAAGGTCCAGCGGACTGCAAAGAGCGAAATCAGTACCACAAAATCAAGACCACAACTTCGCTGATAGAGGACTCACCTCTGATCCGCATAAAAAATCTGCCTAAACAACCCTAGTGGTAACACTAAAGGCACTCCATCAGCCGGTCACTTTACAATAAATAAAGACATCCCACGCGGGGGACGCTAAAGCTATACTCTAATTTATCGAACCCCCGTTTACAAAAACAAAATAGAAAACAAACTTCATGATAAAATATCAACAAAACACACACAAACACACACACACACACACATAAATATATATAATGCTTACATTGCTAACTAATAACATCATAGGAAGCCACAGTGACCATTTGGCAGAAAGCGTCCAATATTCCCAAGCTGATCCAACAGCCCTCACACACAAATGAGGAGTTTTGTCCTAAAAGAGTTTTTAAAAAAAGGCCTAGCGAAGAAGAAGATAGTATAGTAGATTGATAGAACAGAGTAGGAATGAGAAAGAATAAAGGAGAAAGACAGCGACGGTGGGAATTTAAAGCACTAAATTTCCAGAAAGTGGGGATACTATTTATACTGAAACCCTCGGCAGCTCCACGGGGGGAGTAAGCTAAGTATACCACATATTGAATCTCAAACGCAGATACGGTACAACAACAAAAACGATAAAAAGATAACTGCACACACGAAGAACAAACGGAGATGAGACAATTAATACATCGCTCAAAACTCACCGTTCGATCCAAGCCGCCATGTTTTTGACCCGGATGGACACCCCCACCGCCATTGATATCCCTACAAGCACCGCGCAACAGTTAAAGACAACCCTTCGCGTATAATGCCCTAGAGTTTCTTGACCAGTGTCCAAAATGGCTTCCTCCATTGCTGCCACGCATTCTGTGACGTAATCGTTCACCATTCTGTAAGTGACGTACATCTCTGATGACGCAGAACCGTCTGAGCTACAGTCGTTGATGGTTTTGCTATGTTGAAGTCGCTCAGTGATATTGGCTAAAGCTAAATGAAAATATGACAGGCCGCTTTCTGCTAAAATGAAGGTCAGGAAAGATATTGTTCCTTCTATAGAATGAGCTCGAAGAAGTTCAAAAGCTGATAGCTGATGATACGACGACGACGATAATGATGATGATGATGAAGACGACGACGACGATACACTGGATGATAGAACTGTTGATGTTAAGGGAGACGTCGTCGCTGAATTTGAAGCAATGATGATTACATGCTGATAGCAGCATACGATGAGGTGTTCAAAAGCCTCCCACAACAACGTGAGCACAGAGTAGTACAGCGTAGGATAAGACCACTTGGTGTTGCCTGATTCTGAGAAACAGTGTAAAAACTCCGTCCGCAAACGCACAGTCAGACCTATCATGGCTTCTATCTGTTCCCAAGAGACCGCGCTCTTGTTACTATGGTTACCTCGAAGGTCACCCGAGGTCAAAGACACCAACTCTTTCAGAACAAGGTCACACACCGAATGAAACGTTTCCGGATAGTCGTGGCACATACCGACCACGACGCTAAATGACGACATCACCACCTCACTAAGATTTTTTTCAGTGACGTCACAAACGGTCCCGTTGCCAAGAGCGACGGCCTCGAAAAGGTCGAGGATTCGGAAATAGGCGTTGACCATCTTGAAGACGGTTTTAAGGCACAGAGAATCGGAACTGATGCCATGGGCGTTGATACTGTCGATGATAATGTCGTAGATGAGGACGCAGAAGATGGTGATAGAGGAGAGGATGCAGACGCAGAAGATGCTGTGAACTCTGACCCTGCAGGACACACAAACACAACAAAGCCAAGACTGCTTCAGACACATCCCACTGGTCGATACTTCAGTAAACACGTCTCCTTTCCTTTCCTCATTATAATGTACACATCAACGACAACCACAAATGTATCAAGCGCAAAAGGCTGGATTTCCATTTAGTCAATCATTCATTTATTTCTGCGTTAATTTGTTCGTTCACGATTGAATAGCATAACAGACTGGAACTGTAATTTATATTGAACGTGCTGCTAATCCTCCTCCTCCTCTTCATCATCATCATCATTATCATCATAAACAGCATCAACAACAACATAATCACTATCATCATCAACAACATCATCAAAAGCAACATCATCAACAACATATACAATATCATCATCATCATCATCATCATCATCATCATCATCATCAACCACAACAACAAAATAATCACTATCATCTTCAACAACAACAACAACCTTTTCAATAGCAACGTCATCATCAACAAAAACATTAACATCATCATCAACATCATCATCAACAACAACAACAACAAAAACTATCATCTTCATCAGCATCATCATCAACAACAAACACAACAACAACATCATCATTATCATCATCATCATCCTCTGTGTTAAGACTTTACTGTGGTTACCTGGACTGGTCCCAGACTCGAACGGAGTTAGCCCAAGACTCGCCACGAATTTCGTCTTCCTTTTGCAATTTATTTGTTTCCTTGCCATCTGCCACTGTCTCCAATCCATATATTGAGCCGTTCCGGTGATCTTTCGACTCGGGCGAATTCAAGCTGCCTCGGGCGTTTACGCCATTCGTCGTAGGACTTCGAGTAAGATCGGGTTTCTGTAGCAAAGGGGCGACCTTGTTTGACATTTTAGCTAGACTCGCCATTTTTCACTGGCCGTGGGGTCCGCAGGGATGAAAGTATATGGTCAATGTCAGAAAGTAAAATAATGAGAAAGACAGATGTAATTGCGAAGACGTCATCTTTGACGTCAATCCGATGGTGGCATCGCCAGTCATTATTCATTTCTGCGTAGGATGGCGAGGTCAAATTTTGCTGATGAAGCTCCGTGTCAGAGGTTTGTAAGGTCAAGATTGCAACGCAGACTTTGGAAGTTGAAACAATGAAGGAAAGATTACTGGTCATGTAGCTATTCGGTGCCGCACTGAAGATCCTTAACAGTGAACGTCGGGACAATGTCTTTGAGAACAAGGTCAAGGCAAGTACTTGAAGTCTGCGACACATACACTTGATCAGCAGTATTCGTGTCAGTGGTATAAATTCCCTGCAAGAAACATTAACAGACCGTTAGTAAATTCTGAAAATAAAAAAGCAAAACAGTAGTTATGTAAAGAGTGTGACCAAGAATTACTCCATGGATATATAAATGTACAGTCAAACTGAGGTGTCGAAAAGATGATGGCATTAGGCAAATAACCCACTTAGGATGCGCAGCCTAAGAATTAAGGACTAAATACTAAGTTGAAATTAAAGCAATTTCCAATGGAAAGGAGACAGACAGACAGACAGAGAAAGAGAGAAAGAAGGGGGAGAAAAAGGAAAACCGAAAAGAAAAAGAAAATAAAAATATAAATAAAAGAAAAGAAAATAAAAAAAAGAAAGGAAACCGGAAATAAAAAGAAAATGAAAATCAAGAAAAGAAAAACAAATGAAAGAAAATAAAGAAAAAAGAAATGGAATAAAACATGAAAGAAAAAGAACATGGAAAGAAAGAAAAGAAAATGAAAGAAAATAAAAGAGAAAGGAAAAGAAAGAAAGAAAACAGAAAGAAGAAGAAAAGGAAAAGAAAAGAAAGGGAAAAACAAGACAGCTTGCCCAAGACCAGTCTACAAGGTACAGTGGCAAGCGGTCATAAACAAAGGACGCAAGAGGGAAGAGCTGCAGGTATGACAATGCCAGTCCTCCTTATCGACGGCTACTAACAGAACGCTATAAAAGAGGATATCTGCGTCTTCTGCCCTCGTGTAACCCCGACGACCTGGGAAGTCGAGGGAATAAGGTGATGTAAGGTGAGGTAAATATCTAGGGACTAGTTAAAGGGACCCGCTTTGACCACGCCCCTTCACCAGATCCTTTCCAGATTCACAATGATTGTTGCCTCACTGAGCGAGCGTTGTGGTCAAGTGGGCTAAGGCGGGACTAACTTGCCTTGTCCACAAGCCAGAAACCAATGGCGCCTGACAGGTGTGGGTTCGATCCAGCATCTGGGCGTTATGTTTTTCCGAATATTATTTACTTTCGACTCGGGGAAAAGTCTCGGAGGTTTTCTCCGGGTACTCCGGTTTGTTCCCCCAGCAAAATTTTAAAAATTACAAAAAATGTTAAGTAGGTTGGGTTTGGGCGCGCCACAGGCTGCGACAACGCCTTCCCCAGGGGAGGCGGCCCAGAATTTCCCGATAGAAAGTGATAATAAATGGAAAAAAACAAAACTTAACAAAAATCTTTCAAATTATAATTGTTTAAATCAGTAATTTCCGTAGTTTTTCTATCAATTAATAACAACAACTAGCAAGCTTTCTTGAACTAAAAACAGCATCTACCAAAGTCAGTTAGAGGCGCCTAACTCATAACATTTGAAGTTGATACAATGGACACCAAAGACGCTCTCTTAAAGCCGCGTGATTCATTCAGGGCCAAAGTTCACAAAGTTATGGGGTACAGTTTAAAGAGGGGAAATCACTTCCTGTCAGAACATAATTTGAACATTCAAATGTTAGCGGTTGGTTTGAGCAATGAAAGTTGTTGGTTAATGTAATACTAATGCGAGTTTTAGGATAACCCCGTTTTCGACAAAATGAAACAAAACTTTGAGAATTGGGTCCCTGTATGTAACTGTCTAGTTAGTACTCATCCTTGTTAGTTCAGCTCTTAAAGATACAATGCTAGCGCAAATGGAAGAGACACACCTCCACTTCCCATGAACATACTAAGGTCATTTAACAGGCATATGGTTCAATTCCAACTTGGTTGTATGTTCACGACTTGAAAGCATGTCCTTGGATAAATATAAATCGCTATACATGTGCTCACTGTACATAACAATACTTATAACTCGGCAGGAAAACTGGCAGATGTCAGGAACCCGCTTCCGGAATGCTTTAATTATTGGCAATGGAAATTCCATTGCTTGGCTTTCAAACATGTTAAACACATCGTGTTTTTAAAACAAAAACGATATGGACAGGCATAATAATGCAAATAAAAAAGACAGAAGAGGGGATTCCATTGGCATTTTCAGCTTGTAAGCAAATAAATTCAAAATACAAGATATAATCCAATTACTCCACCATTTTGTATTCAAATGCGTAATACATATTTTGTGTTCGATTATTCGTGTAGTAGAGCGGGGAGACAACTTTGGGAGGGATTGTCCTCCTTAAGACTGCCAGAGGGAGCTTGTTCCCTTGTTTGTTGTCAGTCTGGCCTTGTGTGGTTCCTGCTGTGGAGGATCCTTGGGTGTGTGCGTGAAACCCTTGGAATATGCAGGTCAATGCGACACGACATATAGTTCTCCAAGCTTGTCCTTCATCTCCCGCTTTTGGGGGTGCACAGGGCTATATTGCTGCTGGCATATGACTATACATAGTTCTGGCAGTGATCTGCAGAGGGTGTTGTGGCACTAGTAGCCGGTACCTTTGTGTGCTCTGAACATGCCTCCCACCTTGTAGTTCGTTAATATGTTAAATCTCTCTTATAAGGAATTTTTAAAAAGTTCTTAAGTGAACGAAAGTGTGAAGTCCAAATACTCTACTCTGTTACACTCGAGAGAAATAAAGCTACTACACAAATTCCTTGGCAAGCTGCGCAGAAGGTGATAGTGTCGGGTCGTACCGTTTCTTTATGTTTTAGCGCTAAATTAATTATAAACTTTAAACCCTCCGCACACGCTTCAATACTCACATGTTGAAATTTTTTAACGGGCGTAGAATTGGCGATAATCAAGGACGAAGACGCTAAATGCCGTCTTCAACCCTGTAGAACGTTTTCCCCCTTATTTTCCTAGTCCTTATTTTCCTAGTCCAAAGAACTTCTGTCTTGCAGACCATGAAGGCACAGTCAGCATAGGGGGTAGAGCAATCTCAAATCTTCGTTTTGCAGATGACATTGATGGATTGGCTGGAGAGGAACAAGAACTTGAACAGCTGGTACAGAGGCTTGACACCACCTCCAGAGCATATGGAATGGAAATGAGTGCAGGGAAGACCAAAATGATGACCAACAACACCAATGGCATCAACACGGACATCAAAGTCCAAGGCCAATCCCTCAACACAGTGCATAGCTTCAAATATTAGAGCCATTGTATCAAACAATGGGTCCCGACAGGAAGTCCTCTCCAGGATCGCACAAACAACTGCTGCCCTGACAAGGTTGAAGCCCATTTGGAAAGACAGGACCATCAGTCTACATTCCAAAATAAGACTCCTGCGCTCCCTTGTCATCTCCATATTCCTATATGCTTGCGAAGCATGGACCCTCACAGCAGATCTCCAACGAAGAATACAAAGCATGGAGATGAGGTGTTACAGAAGACTTCTGGGCATTTCCTATACCCAACACATCACCAACGACGAAGTCCGACAGACCATCACACAAGCCATTGGACAACACGATGACCTGCTCACACTGGTGAAGAAACGGAAACTCCGATGGTATGGCCACGTCACCAGATCATCAGGCCTTGCAAAAACTATTCTGCAAGGCACAGTGCAAGGAGGTAGAAGAAGATGGAGACCGAAAAAGAGGTGGGAGGACAACATTCGAGATTGGACTGGTTTGAAACTGAGCGAAGCCATCAGGGCTGCTGAGGACATAGAAAGATGGAGTATGCTGGTTAAACGATCATCTGTGGTGCCCCTAGGACCTTCGGGTTACGGGACAGGATAGGATAGGAAAGAACTTCGGTGAATAGTCTTTGAATAAAATAAACACAAAATCAATCAAAATGTACAAACTTGAAGGGAAGTAGACTGTGGACCTATTTCCGAACATATTACACGAACCAGCGTTAAGGAAGCTGTTCATCGTTAATCCTTGCTTAATACCCATGTACATCAGCAATTGTTTCTGTACAGATGACGTCGGTCACAACATGAACTTCATGATATTCATTTAATCGTTCTTATTTATATATAACTCTTTCCCTGCTCAAGAGCTGCTGGCCGATATAGGATCTAACGAACCGTTCGGAGCGCCAAACTGCTGCCTTAAGCACATCGTCTGACGCCCAAACGACTGAGTAAATCCCTTGGCGACCGAGGATGGGGGATGGGACCAAGCGCATAAAGGGTATATTTGTGGAGCGGGCACTCACCCTCTACGACACGAGCATCAGGGTCTTTGAAGTCCGTGCAATGGATGCGTGCGTTTCTCGGTTTCTCGGTTTATTTTCTCATTTGAAGGATTAGGGGCGGTTGCCTGTGTGTCAGAGTCATGTTATTAGTTCCAAAGAGATAGCTGGTGAACTGTCGAGTCGTTGTTTTTCTCTAGAAACAAACAAACACACACGCACACACACACACACAGGCGCGCGCGATCGCACACAACAACAACAACAACAACAACAACAAATAAACTTCGAAATAATCAGGAATCAGAACGGGTCAAATGTAACAATGTATTATTCCCCTTGGCAGAAGCAAATTGTTCTTATGTCGTTCGCTGCTCGTATAAAATCACCATCAGTATGATTATGTAGACTTGCGCTACTTCCAGATCTGCAGAGAGACCATAGAACTGCTGGTCATTTACAATCAAAGGAAACGGATACTTAAAAACAAACAGTATTAGTTTCTTTTCAATGTAAATGACCAGCAGACTCAAAGACAACCTAAACATAAAAATAACATCTCTGGCAGACTTTAACAAAAACCGGGAAAACCGTTTATAATAACAATACTACTACTACTACTACTACTACTACTACTACTACTACTACTACTACTACTACTACTACTACTACTACTAATAACTTAAAGGGTATCGTCGTTATAAGTTTTCCTTCTTTGTGTTTGTAGTGTGTGCGTACCCAAGATTTATAATTTAATTTTAATCCCCCTAACTCGGCGCATGGTTCCCAGAGATTTCGAAAAGCTACCTGCATGGACCTGAAAAACTGTGTTCAGTGCTTGTATTCATGTACAAAAAAGACCCTCCAAATACAAACATCCTGCATTTATTACAATCACTGGTAAAGTATTCAACATTTTTATCGTGACTATAGTGTTACAGGTAAATGGATAATCCTTAGCTTTCCATGATTCACGGTAATTCTCTTTTACATGAAAGACAATGTATTGCTATTATATTAGTTTTGTTCCTTTTTTTTTAAATATCACGACATCACACAGACACCGTTTTCCGCTTCTTCTTTTGTTGGTGTTGTTTTTCTTCTTCTTCTTCTTCTTCTTCTTCTTCTTCTTCTTCTTCTTCTTCTTCTTCTTCTTCTTCTTCTTCTTTATTTAAAATTTCGGTCGTTTTCGTATTTTGTTTTCCGTCGTATTTTTGTTAGCCTCCTCCTTTCAGTAATCTACACTCCTTCGAATGAGAATATAAACCGAGGTCTAGTCTGCGTACGCAAGTATTTCATTGCACGTACTTTACAAATCCTGATAATCGCGTCCTAGACGGATGAGTGAGTACCAAATGCAAAATCACGACCAGCAAGCACTATGTCCTATTCCATCCTGTTCTGGCGCTGCACTGAGGAAGCCGACTTGCCTCGTGAAAAGACAACTCAGAATTTTCGCCCGCATGCGTGACGAATGTTATGCGAAATCTATATACATATTACAGTCCTCTTACAACGCAAGGCATTATTTACGTATTGCTAATGGCCGAGTTCCACTTATCAACTAGCATGCAAGAACCAACGCAGATTTGTAAAAGCTGTCCGCAAAATGGTGAACGGTCTAACTTACTACTACTACTACTACTACTACTACTACTACTGATGATGATGATGATGATGATGGTGATGATGATGATGATGATGATGATGATAATAATGATGATGATGATGATGATGATAATAATAATAAAAATAATAATAATAATAATAATAATAATAATAATAATAATAATAATAATAATAATAATAATAATAATAATAATAATAATAATAATAATGATAATAATAATAATAATAATAATAATAATAATAATAATAATAATAATAATAATAATAATAATAATAATAATAATAATAATAGATACTATACGCGCCTTATTCCTAAATCAGACTCAAGGCGCGGAGATCTGCAACCAATATACACGCTCACATATTACAGACACTCCTACATAGGCAACACACATTCATCACTCATTATCTTCTTCTGTTTTTTCTGTTTCTTCTTCTTCTGTTTCTTCTTCTTCTTCTGTTTCTTTTTCTTCTTCTTCTTCTTCTTCTTCTTCTTTCTTTCTTTCTTTCTTTCTTTTTCTTCTTCTTCTTCTTCGTCTTCTTCTTCTTCTTCTTCATCAGGTTACACTCATTAAATTTGCCATTATAAACGCATGCCGCGATCTATTGATTCTAGACCACAAAATACCAAACATCATAATTACTATTGTTCATAATGTCGATGGGATTCGGAACAGGGGCTGGCGTGATCGAAACAATAGCGCAATTAATTACTACAATCATATTGATTCTGAGAGCACCCAAAAAAAAACCAGAGTCCACGGTTACCCTTGCATATGGTCTTCGTTATCCCTTAAAGAATGTATAACTATACAGAAAAAAGTGGTTAAATATATACTCTAACAAAGAAATACGTAAATATATAAATAACAAGATAAATAAATAAATAGATAAATAAATAAATAAATAAATAAATAAATAAATAAATAAGCATCTTGTATAACATTTCGATCGAATGAGATAGAGCTCTGAAAGTTCATTAGAGAACAGTTCTCGAATTGCCTGCTTCACTGACTGCTTTCGTTTCCGCTGTTTTTCCTCACGTATCTTGTTCGTCATTTTCTATATATATATATTTTTTAATTCTAAAAATCGGGGTGTCGGATAGCGCAGTGGTTGGAGCACTCGCTACTGTGTCGCAAGTTAAGCTCCGACCAGTGCGGTTAGGACTTGGATGGGTGACCGCAAAACGTGAAGCGACAAATAACAACGCCCCCAGTTGACTCAACTGTGACTGAGTACCTACTCTCTTAAGGGTGGGGAAAATAAAGTAGCGATGGAGAGAGATGGGCATCACCCTCATTACGCTGGCCCAAGATAAGTGTGATCTCCAACATCACGCTCCCCTACGGCCACAAGGCTATGGGACTACCTTTACCTTTTACCTTTTTTTTTTAACCTTTTTTAAAATTTTTATTTTGTTCTTGTACGCATTCGGATGAGAATATACACCGAGGTCCAGTCTGTGCACGCACGCTTGATATTCCATCGCACGCACTTTAAAGATCCTGACGCTCATGTCCTAGTTGGGTGAGCGCCAGCTAGATAAGTACACCCAGCACGCAATAGGTCACTTCTCCCACCCCCATCCCCTGTCGCCCAGGATTGTTGTCACGGACCGGGTTTATAATATTTCGGTCCGATGACTGTTTGTAGTATCTTCCTGTGAGAAGATAAAAAAATGTAATATTTTTTTATAAATTGAAAACTGAATGCTGATTGGCTGAGCTAGTCATGTGACGACTGGCCAATCACATTCAAACTGGGGGCAGTCTCTTCTTGTGTATACCACGGTGTGGTTGTGTTTGTACTTCTAGCAGCTGTTGACTGCAGAAGTTTCCGGCTGGGGCCTCGAGCGGAAGAAGAAGAAGAAGAAGAAGAAGAAGAAGAAGAAGAAGAAACTCCGAGAGAAGAGAAAGAAGCTCATGAAGAAAGAAGAAGAGGATATCACGAGAGAAGAGCCAAAGAAGAAGACGAGAAGGCGAAGAAGAGGGAGAAGAAAAAGGAGAAGAAGAAGGGGCCAGAGAAGAGCCAAAGAAGCAGACGAGAAGGCAAAGAAGAGGGAGAAGAAGAAGGAGAAGAAGAAGTGGCCAGAGAAGAGATCAAAGAAGAAGACGAGGAAAAGAGACGAGCAGCAACAGCGGCAGCGGCCACAGCAGCAGCAGCAACAGCGGCAGCGACCACAGCAGCAGCAGTGGAGGATTATTGGGAAGGCGGAGAGGACGATAGATAGAGGAGAAACCCAGGATAGATAGAGAGAAGGACAAGGATAAGGAGAAGGAGGATATCATAAAGACAGAGACAGATATTAGAGACAAAGAAAGACACAGTGTATCCTAACCTCCATGAGACTATTTGGGGAATCTCTCTCTGTCGACGGTGACCAGGTCGATATTGGTGTTTATTGAGACTGGTGATACTTGGATTATTTGACCGGGATTTTTGTGGTGGTTTTTTTTTGGTGATTGGTGACTTTACTCGTGGATTGTTTGACTGATGACTTATGTGCGTGTTTTGTGAATGATAAGATTCACGGATTATTAACATAGTACGTGAGTACAAAACTATATATATCTTTTTCCATATTATCGATTGAATTGTATGTACTATGTGAACTCTGTTGATTATTGTTTATTTTCTAGTAATAGAAAGGGGGTGTGACGACAAAAAGAATTCTTGAGAGTTAGGGAGTGTGAGACGGGAGAACACGCAGAATATTCACGCACGCATACACGCAGTTTCTTGATATAACTCCTTTCGTTACAATTGTGCTCAGGTGTCTAGTGAGTCAAACGATGCGCCTAAAGCTAGCAAGTGGGCTGCCTCGGGTGGAGTACATCCAGTATCGGCCAGCGCCTTGAGCAGCTCTTGAGCTCACAAACGTTGACGTGTATATGTCCACGTGATGGGATGCGTGCGTACACAGATTAGACCTCGGTTTATATTCTCATCCGAATTTATGTCCAGCAGCACACTAATGAAAGTACAGATTTGTGACTGCTCAACCCAAGAAAAGGAAGATTAAGGAAACATGAGCGCATCTCCTAACCAGTATGCTGCCGCCACACCAAGTTTACGGTTTTGCATATTATTACAGAATTGATCGGACTACTGTTGGTAATGTCAAGACGATTTCTTATTCACGACTTACCGATTTGCCTTTTGTCTTGAGAAAATTAAACAAAACAAAACAAAACAAACACTACTAAGAGAACATAAATCTTACTGAGGATAAGCAATAATATTCCCGAGGAAGTCCGAATCATAACTGTGGAATATCTTATTGGAGTGGGGTGGGGTGGGGGAACAATAAATCAAACCTGGAGAACACCAATACGGCTGAGAAAAAAATAAATCGTACTGGAGAAAAAATATATACTGGGGAAAATAAACAAATACTGGGGAAAACCAATAATATATATCTTGCGGAAACCCATATCGGGATTAAAATACAAATCAGGCAAAAGCAAATCTTAGTTGGGGTAAAAAAAACATGACAATACTTAAACACCCAAGAAACACCATTCTGAGCAAACCAAAATATGTAGTGAGCGAGAACGATTTCTCAAGACTACCATAAATCTTAATTGGAAAAACTCGGTAGGATTGGTTTCAAATAATTCTGCAGTGCATGCAGGACGTCGTGCATGTTGTATGGAAATACGTAATTAAACTAGTTTATCGCATGGACGAAGTTATTCATACTTAACGATTTTCTTTATTTTCAGGAAATATGCGGTGGTGGAGGGGTTGGGGAGGTGATATAGAGAAGGGGACAAGCAGAGGAATATTGATTATAAAACTAAAAATAACTACAAATTGTCTAAATAATTATAAATATAATAAAAATAAATATTAACAATACAAAATACAAACTTAATCTAGATTCAAGATTTAATCCCATTACTTATCCTTTTTGGGGTGTGGAGTATACAAAAACAAAAGCATAGCTATCATATTTCAGTTGTAAAAATATAACAGTGACATTACTTTAGCCAAGCAGAGTAATGGAATCTCGCCCTCTTGGACACATAAGAGAGGCATAAAAGATGTTGCCTTGCACGGCGGGGAGGCGTGTTGATAGTAGACCGGATTGCAGGCTACTAATCCACGACACTCTCTGCAGGTCACTGCCACTAAGCTGCATAACATGCCTGCCGACAATTTAGTCCTGCTCACCGCCAAAAGCAGAAGACGAATGGTCAAGCGGAGAGAACACATGTCGTGTCTTCTTGCCCTGCATAACCCAGTGGCCACACCAAAAGATTCTGCACAACAGGAGCCACCGAAGGCTAGACTAACCAACACATGGAAGGTAGACAATATCTCCTAAGCATGAACTGTCGCCTCCCATTCCACCTCAAATCCCACAGTTCAAATCGAGCCATGTTCTCATGGTTTCCCAGTTCGAGACAGGTATGTCTGCTACCGCCACTGACTACGCCAAGTCAGTCACCATTCACTTAAATAACAGTGAATAACTGCCTTAAACAGTTACAACGTGGTACATCATCATCCTGTTCCCGGTCGTTGTGACCACTTCTAGCCGAGCGGGGTATTTGGCTCCCGCCTCTCGGCGACAACCTTGAGAACACGGCCCGATCCAAACTATTAATTTTCATTTATCCCTCGCAAGAGAGACATACAAATTGTTGCCCTGAAAGGCGGCGTTGATAGTAGACAGGATTGCCGGCTACTAATGCCACGACACTCTCTGCAGGTCACTGCCACTAAGCTGCATAACATGCCTGCCGACAATGTAGTCCTGCTCACCACCAAAAGCAGAAGATGAATGGTCAGGCGGGGAGAACATCTGTCGTGTCGTCTTGTTGTCACGACCGGTTATATAGCTATTTGGGTCTGATGACATTATATTGTTGTTAGTCTGTTTCTTGTGCGTAGATATTGGTATTTTTTTTTATGAAAGCTAAATTTTGATTGGTTGAGCTGGTCACATGACAGTTTACTAATGTACATTCAAAAATCTAGTCATTCTTTTCTTGACTACACTAGAGATAGTTTGTCCTGGACTTCTTACAGCTGTTTCTGCAGAAGTCTCTAGCTGCGGAGCCTCAAGAAGACGGAGAAGAAGACAAAAAAGAAGACGGGGAGGACGAAGAAGAGGACGAAGAGAAAAAAAGAAGAAGAATAAAGAAGAAGCAGAATAAGGAAGAGGAAAAAGAAGAGGAATCAGCAGAAGAAGAAGAGGACGCTGCAGAGGACGCAGAAGAAGAAGAAGAAGAAGATGATGATGATGATGATGATGATGATGATAATGATGACGCAGAAGATGAAGAAGATGATGCAGAAGAAGAAGACGACGACGACGACGAAGAAGAAGAAGAAGAAGAAGAAGAAGAAGAAGAAGACGGAGGAAAAGGCGGAAGAAAGGAGAACGAGGAGGAGAGGCAGACGAGAAGAAGAGAAGGGAGACTGAGAAGAGTAGAACGAGGAAGAGCACAGAAGAAGAAGAGAGAAGAAGTAGGCAGAAGGAGAAAGGGGAGTGAGTTTGAGGCGCAGAGTAAGAAGAGGACGTAGGCAGAGAAGAGACTAGA
The DNA here is from genome assembly GCA_036898135.1 of Oncomelania hupensis. Classification (NCBI taxonomy): domain Eukaryota; kingdom Metazoa; phylum Mollusca; class Gastropoda; order Littorinimorpha; family Pomatiopsidae; genus Oncomelania; species Oncomelania hupensis. The sequence continues at coordinate 28,288,487 of CM072524.1, forward strand.
GATGGAACAATAATTCTGCGACATGACGTGAGTAGAAGCAATTACAGTACTCCTCTTTTTACGTCACTACCGTTTAAGGTCACAACGCGGATTGATTGATTGATTTATTGTTGCTTTAGGTCCAGCGGACTCTTCCGAGCCAAATCAGGACCGCACAACGCGGATAAGATCACTCAGGTTGTTGGTCCCGGCCAAACACCTTCTTTGTACCATTTAGAATTCCTCGCTTAGCGTCACCTCGCATAAGGGAAAACCTCGGATAACGTCAACCCCGTTTTGGTTCCCAAATGGAGGAGACTATACTGCTTAAGAGAAATTGATGTCACAGATGACGTCATTTATGAGGTCACTTCCTATTTTGAGATGATGTCATATATTCCTTATGATGTCATTTCCAGTTCACATAGCGTGGGACGCTGTGCAAAGTGAACAATTCGTTAAACTTGTGTAAGGTTTTCTGCAAATACACCCAGTAACTGTCTTAGTGCATACTTTTTATTTTTTCATTCTCATTTGCGTGCGTGCGCGTCAATGTGTTTGTGTGTGTGTGCGTGTATGTGAGTATGTGTATGCATGCTTGCATCCGTTCGTTTGAGTGTTTGAGTGTGTGCTTATGCATCATACATACGCACAAAAAATACATATACAGTAATGCATACATGCATACGCGCGCATCAACGTGCACACCCATACACACACACACGCACACACACACACACTGTCACACGACACAAAAATTTAGCACCTCGTATAAGATCAAGTTTTTTACTGGTAGTTGATCTTATCAGAGGACTGCTTAGGGTGCCCCTCGGATAAGATCAAACAAAAATGTGGTCCCGTGGGGGGTCACCTTAAGAGAGGAGTACTGTATATTTATTTGATTTGATTCTTGTGAATTTTGTATCTGTGCTATTGTGTTGATTTATGTTTATTGTTTAATAAAGGGTGTGACAACTGGGTTTATTGTTACGAGTTAGAGAAGATGTGAGGCGGAAGAACACGCATATTTCACGCATGCATACACGCAAAGTCTGAAATACCCCTTTCGTGAAACCTGTCCTGCATAACTCAATGGCCATACCAAAGGATCCTGCACAGCAGGAGCCACCTAAAGCTAGACTAATCAACAAATGGAAGGTAAACAATCTCTCCCAAGCGCGAACAGTCGCCTCCCATTCCATCACAGTACTAACATTCCAACTTTAACATTCAAAACAATAACATTCTGCCAATTTTGTTATTATTATTGGTATAGGCCCTTTCCTAATTTTAAAATTTACTCAATTTTAGTAACACCTGTTTTCTTTCAAAAACAAATGGCACAAGTTAAACATTGACTAATACGTTGGTTCGAGTTATATCAGCTAGAATATCAGATTCCACAGGGCTACTGCGTTTTATAAAATGTTTGGATGGTAGCCATTTTGAACGTATTGATAGCAACTGACAGTGCCAAGTGACGACCATGGTGGCCTGCTCTGGTCATCGTCAGAAGAAATTCAGAGATCATACGCAACATTCCACGACTGTAAAGATCCCGCGCCAGTTTGATTCGTGCTAATGCGGCACTATTTACAATAATTACAGGCAATTTCATCAAGGAGGTACTTTTCAACCACCCAGTACATTCTTCAAGTCGCTTTACATCGTAACAGCTAAGTACCAGTTTCATGTGCTCAGTTTTCTCGCTGTTTCGAAAACATTCGTACCCTGTTAAAGCAGGCATTTTCTAGGAAAGAAAAAATAAAGAAAGGAAAACAATCACAGAAAGAAAAATCAAGGTAAAAAAGTAAGAAAGAAAGACAAGAAAGAAAAGGAAAAAAAGAATCACAAAGAAAAACCAATTTTAAAAATATAGAAATACAGAAAAAGATAGAAGAGAAAAAATATTTTTTTCTGGATTTTGTGTATGTATATGTGATTAGCTTCTAGAAGAATCAGACTTTAATTTTCTTGGAGAATCCTACGCAATCCGAAACGCAAACAGCTTATTTTACTTCAATACGTCCGAACGGCTTTCATTCAAACAGTGGCTGAATCTGCCGTCTGATGACAAAACAACACCAATTCAATTACCCTAGTTTGGATCAAAAAAAGGACACAATCTAAGGACACCTGACTTTTAAACTTCCCATTGAAGATTCGTCGCATCATGTTTATTATGAAGATTTTAAAACCTAATTGTTGACCCAAAAATGGTTTTGAGTTTTGTCATTTCAGGGCAGAAAATAAATCCCTATAATCGCATTGCTGAGTTAATGGGAAAACCACAGGCGCATTAACCAAAAACAAATTGACCCTTGTAAAGAATTTGTGGATTCCCGATAGCAGAGGGGTAGCTTTTGTAGTGTGTATATATTTTACATTGTTATTATTAAATATGTTGTTTGTACCATTAGTTTAATCAAGAATATGGCATTTTGTGTGTGTGTGTATATATAATATATATAAAAAGAAACACAATTATCCTGCTCTCTAAGGTGAACAAAAAGTGCGACATAGTGGCTTTCAAATCCATTTGCTTCTGCGTGTGCTAAAAAAGCTCAAAACAGTAAAATTACATTCATAAAGCCTGGTTCTCATGACGCAATTCGATCTATACCAAAGATCTCATCAGAGAAGATTTGGCCTTGAATGTTTAGGCTATTTTTATTTTTATTTATTTATTTTTTTTTGAATAAATTTACGTCCCCGGACACATTAAGCGTATAGGGGACGGGTGAACCACCATATGATGTTGTTTAGGCTATGTATGTGTATCAGTTTATAGTCCCCTCTCTTCCCGACAAGGAATTTAAGAGAGGAGACTTGTCACTTCTACATTGAGTGCATTCTATATGTACTGCATAATTGGTAGTCACAAAGACACCCAGAGAAGTTCACATTAGGAAGAAGCCAGTCGCAAATTGAAAATACACCAGTTGCTATGGCCGACCGAAAGAATGACTGAAAAAAGGCTTTCAAATAATTGTAAAATTTGTAATAAATTCTCTTAAAATGGCTAGCATAGTACAGCAATCATTAAGGAGTAAGGAAGAAAACAAGCCAAGGGAGGCAAGTTTCTGTAAACATCAAGAAAAATAATTATCCTGCTCTCAAAAGTAGACACAAAGTGCGACATAGTGGCTTTCAAATCCATGTGCTTCCTTGTGAGCTAAAAGAGCTCAAAAGCAGTGCAATTGCATTCATAAAGCCTGGTTCTCCTAACATGTTTCGATCTTTACCAAAGATCTCCTCAGAGGAGATTTGGCCTTGAATGCTTGGATTACACTGAGTAATAAATATGAATGCAGTTGCATTTCTATCCCTCTGCTATCGGGGATCCAGTAATTATTTTCGGAGGTCCCTTTTTTTCCTTAGGTTAATGCGCCTGTGAGAAAAAACAAAACGGGTGGATAAAAAGATTGATAAACGGATATATTCTGGATTTGCCAACTGGAAAATATGAATTGCGTGCCGAGAAAATTACATTAAAAACAAGCCCAGATCGAGAAGATTGAGGGAAAGGCACACCCACAGGCAGACACACACATGCACACACAGATATACGCGCGCACGAATGCACACACACACACACACACAAACAGAAACGCTCGCGCACGCACACACACTCCCATCCCCACCCTAACTTCTCTGAACATGAAATTTAGATCAATTTGTCAGCTGTTCAGCCATCAAGCTAGTGTGTTAAAAATCAAGGAACATGTTTTAACAGTCTTAGGAAGCGCTTGGTTTGCCCCCTGGGAAAGAGCCTACACGATTGTCCATCGCTCCATTACTCTTAATGAAGAGAGCACAAACCGAGGTTTATCTGCATTCCACCGGAAAAACTTTAAAGATCCTGACTCTCATGTCTTAAACGGGTGAGTGCCAGAAATACCAATACACCCGGCACGCACTATAGATCCTGTTCCCCTCCCCTTCCTCCTCTCCCCGTCCCGCTTGGTGCTGCTCTTGCGGCAGCTGGGCATTGGCTGAGAAGGCAGTGCCAATTTTGTCCGCAAGGGTGACAAATAAAATCGAAAAATCCTAACAAACTTCCCAATCCTATTTATCGCGAAACTATTAATTTCCTATTTATTTTATTTAATTGTTGTTATGTAGCGGGTGTTTTCCAGCTCGAGAGCTACCCGAGGCGCTGACCAATACAGGCTCTGACTCAAGTAACTCTTGGCGCTCAATGGAGTTTTGGGCGCATGGTCTGAGTCCCAGAAAATTGAGCACAATCTCGTACAATATTGAAAATCTGAAAAGACGACGGTGATTGGTTAGGCTGTCTATTCAGTCTAATATTGCTGTTTTCCAGTTCGTTTGAAGATAAATTCTCCTCTACTGGAAATTGTGAAATTGACCAAATATGCTGACGTTTGTTCTTCAATTATATAAATCACCCATTGTTCTAATTTTGTGATAAGGGATATGTGAGTGTGTATGTGTGTGTATGTGGGTGTGTGGGTGTGTGTGTGGATGTGTGTGTGTGTGTGTGTGTGTGTGTGTGAGAGCAGAAATCGGCCCGAATAGTGCTTGAGTGAGGCTGCCTAACATGCAGAAGAAGAAGAAGAAGAAGAATCAACACGCAACAGCGCACAACCATTCCAGTCTACGCAAATGAATGGATCATCATCATCATCATCATCATCATCATCATCATCATCATCATCATCATCATCACCATCACCATCATCATCATCATCATTAGGAGCACCAGCCGCACGCGCAACGTGAACAATCTGTCTTGTCTCGTCAATCGTGACTGCCCTTCAAACGGTGGATAATGACAATTAGATAATCAGACAGCACCGATTCTGCTTGTCATCATTTTTCTTTCATGTTATCAAGGGTTCCAATGTCACACGTAATGTTAGCATCAGAGATTTTTTCCTCAAATTCATAGTGAGTGTTGCCCCATGGAAAACAAATTAAGCCAAACAAAACCAAAAAGAAACGTCTTTCTAAGGTACGGGTTTGATATACAATACAATACAAGATTATTGCTTTAGGTCCAGCGGACTCTTCCGAGCCAAATCAGGACCAGAATCAGTTTGATATAAATCGATACACTCATTTGCATATATGTGCCTATTAATAGCGTAAACGTTTATTGTGCAATTAGTATAGTATTGTGGTGAAAGTGGCTATAAGTAGGCACAATTGCTTGTTTACATAACTAGGAAGAGCTTAGCTGTCGGTTTGAGCGACATTTGCCCAAAGCCATTTCCCAAGTAAATCCACACACAAATGAAACCAAAGTGTACGAAATAAAATGAAATACAATACAACGAAATAAAATGAAATACAATACAACGAACAAAAAATGAAATACAATACCTCGAAATAAAATAAAACGATGGCAAGCCATTCAAACGTATTTCCAGACACTCACACACATGGTCGAATACTACGCATTTCTAAAAGTGTTAATTTCTTTGGCCGTGTTGTGATTAGGCTTTGTGCTAACGAAGCAAAGGAACGAAAACAAAAATCACGATAGACCAATCACTATCTGAACTATCTGCAAGGAAATAAATTATAACAATTGGCACAGCCAGTTTTGCACAGCAAGATGTTTTAGAAAATGATGGAGCACAATGACCTTGACCTTTGAGAAAGTATACAAACGAATGATCCAACATGTTTCGCTGTAGTTCAGGTATTTGCAAAGTAAACATTATGAGTTTTGATCCAGATATTGTTGAGAAAAGGTAAAAAGTGTATTATGAACAAAAAAGTGACAAGTGAGGGACCGACCGACTGACCGACAACTGGAGTCCTAAGGGAGGGAGGCCCATGATTTGAAGTGCCGGTATACCAACACTAAAAATTAAAAAAAAGCTTTAGCCGATGTTCAGATTGAACAAAACGTGTTTAGAAACAAAATGATTCCAGGGACGGTAGAGCAAACATGATGGCGCGGGAGGTAGGCCACTAAGCTATAGGTAATGTTTGTATGAAGTTTGGACAAAATCCTTCCAGTGGATATTAAGATATGGCTTCCATCGGACCGACCGATCGACCCACATATCGACAGACAGACCGACATTTTGTTTGTTCTGATTCCCCCGACTATTTCAAAGCATTTCCAGATACGTCTGGATAAAATAAAATGAAGTAGGCTTAATATAAAATAAAATAATACTGTTCTCAATTTAAAAAAAAAAATAACATAAAAATAAAGTAAAATAAAAATCCCATAGATTACTTCCGTATTTAAATACGATATCATTCACTGAGCCTACCAAACTATATTTACCCCTTGGGGTCATGAGCAATCTTGTCATTGTAGATTGTTCTAACCTATAAAGGGAACAGTGAAAGCCCCAGTTGAAAACCTGTCTTGCCTTTGTAGGCATGACTAATTCACTGCGGCAACAGTTCCCCCCGTTGGAGTGCCGGGGGTTTCAGTATAAATAGTATCCCCACTTTCTGGAAATTTAGTGCTTTAAATTCCCACTGTCGCTGTCTTCATCATTTGCTCTTTCCCATTCCTGATCTGTCCTATCACTCTGCTATACTTTCTTCTTCTTCGCTAGATCAATGACCTACCTTTTTTCTTGAAAACTCTTCCTGGACAAGACTCCTTGTTTGTGTATGGGGTCTGTTGGATCAGCTTGGGAGTGTTGGACGCTTTCTGCCGGGTGGTCACTAGGGCTTCCTATGATTGTATTATTTCGCACTATAGGCATTTTATATGTATGTGTTTTGTTGATGATTTATAATGATGGTTGTATTCTATTTTGTTTTTGTAACCGGGGTGTTCGCGTAGTTGAGGTCAACCCTCAGCCGTCCCCCGCGTGGGATGTCTTTATTGTAAAGTGACTGGCCGGTGGAGGGCATTCAATTTTCCCACTAGGGTTGTTTCGGCAGATCTTTTATGCGGATCGAGGGTTGTCCGGTCCTGATTTGGCTCGGAAGAGTCCGCTGGACCTAAAGCAACAATAAATCAATCAATCAAACCAAACTATATTAGCCTAGCGTCCGTATAAACTTGGTACAGTGTAACGGTAATCTTAGCACGAGCTTGGTGATAACAACAGCGGGCTGCTTGTAGGCCTACGATTTTGATTATTTAAAGGAGAATTATCAACCTGTGATGACTCCTGCTCCTCCTCCTCTTTCTCCTTTCCATCTCTCTCTCTCTCTCTCTCTCTCTCTCTCTCTCTCTCTCTCTCTCTCTCTCTCTCTCTCTCTCTCTCCCTCTCTCTCTCTCTCCCTCTCCCTCTCTCTCTCTCTCTCTCTCTCTCTCTCTCTCTCTCTCTCTCTCTCTCTCTCTCTCTTAATCACGGAAGGCCCGCTTGGTAATATCATAGGCTGCCTGTGTGGTTTAGGCTATTTAGAAGAGAGAAAACCTCTAGGGCTGGTGACCTACCGTTATAAATTTTAATGTAAACTCAAAGCTGTGGTTTGGTTAAAAAAAACAGACGTACCAACATATCGCTGTTGCTTAAAGTGGATCTCACTTATATTTTGTTAAGCAAATGTTTCCGTAGTGGTGAAGAAACGGAAACTCCGATGGTATGGCCACGTCACCCGATCATCTGGCCTTGCAAAGCTAAGACCATCCTGCAAGGCACAGTGTAAGGAGGTAGAAGATGAGGGAGACAGAAAAAGAGGTGGGAGGACAACATTCAAGAATGGACTGGCTTGACACTGAGCGAAGCCAACAGGGTTGCTGAGGACAGGGAAAATAAAGTACGCTGGTTAAACGATCATCGTGGTGCCCCAACCACCTCCGAGTTACGGGATAGGATAGGATAAGTAACCGTAAAAAAAGGTTGCGGTACCTGTCAGTGAAAATATTTTTCCAGTCATAACGGCCGACAACCGTCTCTATAATGATGTTGTTGTTTGTAGATTATAGTCACACGACACTTTCGCATATAGGTGACTACTGGACCGATTTATACTGACACCAGCGGGCCAGTTGTTGGTAAAGGGGAAAATAATATGATCACACGTTGACCAATCCGGGATTCGAACCAGCGACCTTTCGGTTACTAGCAAGACGCTCTTACCAACTGAGCTACCCGGCCCCACCTATAATGATGTTGACGAGACCCGAATATGAGGGCCTGTGGCGAAAAGCGATTTGGCGATGTCCATCAGCAAATTGCGCTTGTCCCGTTTGTGACATAAAACTGGAATACAAAATGGGTCCAATACGGGTTGGAACCCCTCGAATTTAAAAAAAATCGTCGAGTAACAAATATAAACAATAAATAAAAAAACAAACACTGCCACTGCTACAACAACAACAACAACAACTACAGCTACTACTACTACTACTACTACTACTACTACTACTACAACTACTACTACTACTACTACTACTACTACTACTAATAATAATAATAATAATAATAATAATAATAATAATAATAATAATAATAATAATAATAATAATAATAATAAATAAATAAATAAATAAATAAATAAATAAATAAATAAATAAATAAATGAAAATAAAATAAAATAATAAACTATAAATATTCAACTAAAAATATTTCTAACATGTTACAAGAAACAATGACCGGAATTAGAATTAGGAATATAGTTTAAAAAAATAAAATAAAAAATAAAATCAAGATGTCATTAGGTCTTACAGCATGTCACTGCAAGTTTTTAACCAAAGGCTTTGTATTTTATCATGTTATGGTTCCTGTGTGAAAGAAATGATGAATTTATCAAATGCCTGTGGTGTTGTTGTATTTACCAAAATCGGGGCAAATTCCTTGTGAAATGTCACTTGATGGAATACATTATGTATTCTGGAAGATGGCATGCCATTCAAGTGTATTTCAAACCTATCCTTAATACCGGCAGTTGGGTTTGTTCATTCAATGTCCAAAGTGGGATCGGACACTAAATACAATAGACCCAACGCTTCCCGCCGTGTCGTTAGAGGCGACTAAAAGGGATGATGTCGGCATGGAATCACTTGGCGAAAATCTTCTACACAGAAGTCACCGGCCAGGACGGAGAAACCTCACGTCACTACAGGTTCATCGACCACGTGCTCGGGGCCAAGGCGGGCCAGAATGTACTCGTGGATTTCGGCTGTGGCCAACAACCTGGAAGGATTGGGCCCTGCCAGGCCTTTCTTGCCCAAGACGATGGTGAAAAGAGCCACTCACTCTTTGTCGGTCTTTGTTTCACCTAGGCCTTTCCAGCGCAGTTCGTTGATGCCTAAAATGTTCCATCGAGAGTGGTCCCGGTCGTGGGCCAGTTCTTCTAATTTTCCCTCCGCAGTTAAGGTCCTGACATTCTAGGTTCATAATTATGACGATATTGTTTGTCTCGTGCGGATCTTGCTAAGTTGTCCACCAGTAGCACACTTATCACCTCCGTCCTTTATTTCAGCAGGAGAGATGACAGGCGCGAACACGGAGTTGGATTCTTGGTCCACAAAGACATTCTAGCCACTGTAATGGGTTGCCGCCCAGTCTCCAGAAGACTCATTACCATTCATCTGAGAGCATCCCCCTTTAACATCACCATCATCCAGGCCTATGCCCCAACATCAGACTATGACCACAGCGAAGTCGAGGATTTCTGTGAAAATCTACAGGCTGTCCTTGACCAAGTGCCGAAGAAGGGCATAGTCATAGTGCAAGGCGACTGGAATGCCAAGGTTCGCCAAGATGCGCACCACAACTGGCGAGACACATATGGACCCCACTTCAACAACTAGACAAATGGCAGGGGTCTCAGACTCTTGGAGTTTGCCAGATATAACAATCTGATACTGGCAAACACGCTTAGTTCAGACGATGGACAAGGCACATGAAGAGAGTAAACACAGCAAAGTGCACCAGACTGAAGTTCAACCTGGACAAACTGCAAGAACCGGAGGGATGGGGGTGAGTAGGGAGGGGCAGAAATATTCCAAGCAACACAATTAGAAGGAAATTTGCACCACTGCTCGTTTTGAGAGCTGATGAAGTAGATGTCAACACCATGATCTCCACCTTCAACTCAGCTGTGACAGATGCCGCCACTGAGATCCTTGGCAAGCACGCCCAAAGAAGAAACCGTGAATCACACCTGAACCTTTGGACCTGTGTGATAAGCGAAAAGAGATGCAAAAGAAAAGAACACCTCAAGGGAATTGATACCTAACAAAAAAATCAACAATGACACCCAAAAAGGCATGCACACAGCAAAGGAGAATTGAATAGAAGATCAATGCCAGGAAATAGAGAACAGACTGAACAAAAACAACAGCAAGAGGGCCTACCAGACTGTAAAGCGGCTGAAAAGTATTAAACAGCTCACAGGTTCCACGATCCAAAGCAAGTCTGGCATATGCCTTACAGAAGAACAAGAAGTTTTGGATAGATGGACAGAGTACGGCTCTGACCTTTACAACCACACACCAAACGGAAACCCATCCGTTCTAACATGTCCCCAGAACAGAGAAGAAGAAATCCTCCCAATTCTGCGAAAAGAAGTTGAGGCAGCAGTGCAATCGCTGAAGAAGGGGAAGTCAGCGGCAGTGGACAACATACCCGCGGAATTGCTTCAAGCAGGACAAGAAGCGATGATTGACGCCCTCACCATTATCTGTAACAAGATCTGGCAGGGTGGGTAGTGGCCTACACCCTGGGCGCAGTCGCTTGTCATCACTCTTTCCGAAAAGGGTAACCATCAGAAGTGTGACAATTACCGCACCATCAGCCTCATCAGCCATCCCAGCAAGGTCCGCCTGAAAATAATACTCAACAGGTTGAAACTCCAAGCTGAACAAATCATAGGTGAAGAACAAACAGGATTCAGGGCAGGACGAAGTACCACTGAACAGATTTTTGAACCTCAGGATAATCTGCGAGAAATACCTACAGCACCAACAACATCTATATCATGCACAGCGACTCAACCAAAGCTTTTTAGTTTTGAGGTTGGATCAGCCAGGCTGGCTATAAATAGCTTCGCCGATGCTTCCTTTCCTTTCATTTCACTTGAAGGGAGGGTGCAGGCAAGCTATAAATAGCCCGCAGCAAGTAAAATGTGTAGGCACTAAATAGTGCTGCTCACATAGGCATTGAGCTGGTGTGTATCATGTATTTGTAGACTCCAAGAAAGCCTTTGACCGAATCTGGCATGCGCTCTGTGGACAACCATGAGAGCGTACAACATTAGCCCTAACATTATTGAAGTCATCAAAAGCCTGTATGACAAGGCTTCCAGTACAGTCCTCCACATCAGTGCCATGTGAAACTGGTTCAGAATAACAATCGATGTGCGACAAGGATGCCTATTCTCTCCCACACTCTTCAACATCTTCCTAGAGTGCATCATGTCAGATGCCCTTGCAGATCACGAAGGCACAGTCAGCATAAGGGGTACAGCAATTTCCAACCTCAGTTTTGCGGATGACATTGATGGATTGGCTGGAGAGGAACAAGAACTTGAACACCTGGTACAGAGGCTTGACACCACCTCCAGGGCCTATAAAATGGAAATAAGTGCAGAGAAGACCAAAATGTGGACCAACAAAACCAATGGCATCAACACGGACATCAAAGTCCAAGGCCAATCCATCAACACAGTGCATAGCTTCAAATATTTAGGAACCATTGTATCAGACAATGGGTCCCGACAGGAAGTCCTCTCCAGGATTCCACAAACAACTGCTGCCCTGACAAGGTTGAAGCCCATATGGAAAGATATGACCATCAGTCCACATTCCAAGGTAAGCTGCAGTCCACATTCCAAGGTACGCTGCTGTCTTCCCTTGTCATTTCCATCTTTCTATACGCTTGCGAAACATGGACCCTCACAGCAGATCCACAACGAAGAATACAAAGCAAGGAGATGATGTGCTGCAGAAGACTTCTGGGCATTTCCTATCCTCAGAATATCACCAATGACGAAGTCCAACAGACCATCACAAAAGCCATTGTACAACATGATGACCTGCTCACAGTGGTGAAGAAACGGAAGCTCCAATTGTACGGCCACGTCAACAGAGCATCAGGCCTTGCAAAGACCATACTGCAAAGCACGGTGCTAGGAGGCAGAAGAAGATTGAGACAGAAAAAGAAGTGGGAGGACAACATTCGAGGATTGGCTGACACTGAGCGAAGCCATGCGGTTGCTGAGGACAGAGAAAAATGGAGTACGCTGGTTAAACGATTATCTGTGGTTCCCCAACGACCTTCGAGTTACGGGATAGGATAGGATAGGTCCAAATAAAGCGAGAGCCGGCATGCACAACAAACTATTCAACGCTTACCTCAAGTCACTTGGAGGGAAAAAAAATAAAACAAAAACCAGCAAACCAATTAGAAAAAACAACGAAAAACTCGCTCCACAATTCAAAACACGCCCTTCCGACATCGCAAGGGAAACCACTCTTCATTCAAACCGGCCCTTGATACCGGCAGTTAGGTTTCTTCATTCAATGTCCAAATAAAGCGAGAGCCGGCAAGCGTCATGGCCGCTGGTGATTGAGAAACGTTGTTTCTGGACAGCTTAACTGTTCATTGCAGCACATAAAAGAGGCCAGAATCGCGAGTGTCCGCGAGCACGTCTACACACAATCACACACACACACACACACACACACACACACACACACACGCACACACACCCACACACACACACACGTACACACACCAGCACGCGCACTTGAGCACGCATACATCACTGTACACCTATACACCTGTATACTTATTTATTTTATAAGTCTTTTAAACAATGTCCATCCATGACTGCTAAATTATATAATAAGAAGACAATTAATTACAAAAAACTCACATTTTGAACTACATCCATTTAGGCTACGCCGACCCAAAAATTAAAGCACAGTGCAGAGTAATGTAAAATGTTCTTTTATTATTCCCAATCCTTTTTCTTTGGGCGAGACTACCCGCTCTTGATGTCATTTTTTTTAAAATCTGTAATGCCTATGTCAGAGTCACATATTGACAAAACAAGATGTCTTTATTTGCGGCGGGAATTCTTATCAATTTGCAAATTCTATCAAATCTCCGTCCTTCAGTAACACTAGAACCGGAAGTAGTGAAAAATAATACTTATTACATAGTGCAAGTAGCACTCAAAATGCTGTCTATAATCTGGTCGAATTACTGCTGAATAGCGATTAAGATTTCTGAACACGTCATTTCATCCAGGAAACATGCAGCTATTTCGTCGAAGAAAATCTCAAAGCACTCCTAATATCCCAGATCGTTAACGCAATTCAAAGGTCAATTACACAGTTAATAGACTTTTTAACGAAATCCAAAGGTTAATTACACAAATAATAGACAAGCCCCTTGCTTTCATCACTAAAAATTAGATCTTTTTGCTCAAAAGATTCATGGAAAAAAAAGAGTCTTCATTTTAAAATAGTAGGTCGTCAGTGAGGGCCGGGTGGAGGAGGGGGAGGGGGGGGGGGGTGATCCGAACAAGCCACACATCGGTCGGTCTGTCCGCCCGTCCATTCGTCGGTGGGTCGGTCGCTCTGTTGAAAGCCATCTCTTCAGTATCACAGAACAGATTGTGACCAAACTTCAATATCTCACCAAAAAATAAAAAAAATTTAAAAAAATAAAAATTAAAGAAAAGAAAAAGAAGATGAATTGAATTTATTTGACGGTCTGACCGTCGCTACGAATTTCACTTTTTTGTTAAAAGCAAACTTTTTGCCTTTTCTCAACAGCAATTGAACCAAAATTCACCATTTTTACTTAGCGGATACCTTAATTACTGCTAAGCATGCTAGATCATTCGCATTTGTACTTTCTCAAAGGTCAAGGTCGTTGTGCTTTACCATTTTCTGAACACGTTTTGATCTGTATCTAAACATTGGCTTTGCCGCTTTAGATCATTTTTGATTTTGAAAATAGTTCAGATAGTGGCCTATGTTATTTCTTTGTTGTTCTGTTGCTTTTAGGGTAAAATCCAGTCATAAAACCGCCATGAAAATTAACACTTTCGAAATTTCTTATTGTTTCGGCTATGTGTGTGTGTGTGTGTCTGTCTGGAAATACATTTAAATGCTTGCCATCTTGCATATTAACAGTTTTGAAGTGATCTGTTAAATTTGTCAGTCATTTTGTTTGAGTCAAACTTGCATACGTATACAAAAACTCGGGATGTTTTAACTTTCTATCGGAAATAAAAGAAAAGGTAGCTTAAATTTTACAAAACGCTGTTTTTTCCCCTCAAACGTTTAGTTTTCGTGATCACAAACAATCCCAGTGGCCTATCTCCTTGACAACCACATTTCCACAATAATAGCATACCTTCTGCAATAACACACGTAAGAAGAAACAAACAGTTTGTCGGGATCATTCACAGTACAGTTCTGGCGATCACTGACAATAACGACTGTTTAGACTCCCCGGCACAGATTGTCGTCTGCTACGCCAGACATTCGCCACGCGCAAAAAGTGTCAGTTGCACGTGCGCGTGCGCATTGACGATAGTGCGAACTGTCATAGCGTAGAAAAGGTCCTGCTATCGTCTGCTCGTCTGCTACGAACTTGCTGAGTCTGTAAATCTGTGATCTCCTGATCGTTAGCAGTGACGACTCTTCTACATTAGATGTGAGATTGAATGTCGAACGTTTTATTATTGCCATTTCATCACCAGTCCGACATACATGTATATAATGTCCTGTATAGCTGCATGACAGAAAATAAATGCATTAAAAAGAACCTACAAGTTCCACACGACTTTTAAAATAATAATAAGCGAAAATCTTAAAATATAAATAGGTACCTACTGCTGAACACGTTTTATGTCCACACCTACCTACCTTCCCCCTCCTTCTCTTTCCTCTCATATTCCTCCTCCTCCTTCCTCTTCTCTTTTTTTCTTATTCTCTTCCTCTGCGACCTCCTCCTCCTCCTCCTTCTCCTAGTTGGTTGAGACTGGCTGTCCAAAAACTAAAACTCAGGAGTACTCATAGGACATTAAGGGAGTACGTTTGGGATATCCCATATCCCACCCATTAAAAAAGATTCTTCTCTAATGGTGTGTGCGCTTGTGAGATATCTCAAAGAACTCCCCACACTATTATTATTTTCTTCTCTTTCTCTCACGTTTGGGGGACGGGGTGGTGGTGTGTATGTGTGTTGGGGGGAAGGTAAGTACAACATGTTTATTGTACAGCAGTACAATAAAGACTGTAAATTATGTTTGTAAATATATTAATTTTAAAGTGAGAGCTGACAAACATAATAATAATTATTTTAAAAAAATTAAAATATATAATAATAATAATAATAATAATAATAATAATAATAATAATAATAATAATAATAATAATAATAATAATAATAATAAGAAGAAGAAGAAGAAGAAGAAGAAGAAGAAGAAGAAGAAGAAGAAGAAGAAGAAGAAGAAGAAGAAGAAGAAGACTGGATGCTATATACGCACTTTCTCCCAATTCACCAATCAGGTTCAAAGCACGGCGATCTGTAGCAACATACACGCTCACATGTTACACCTACTCTCACACGTACAACCACTTCGGTCACTCAAACATGGGGTGTAAAGGCATGGAGATTGCTCTTAGAAGCGTGTAATATCCAAGGAGATTGAATATTACTAGACCCTGACATCACTTTCTCTATTAGGCGAGTGAAGCCACTTCGTACCCACATGCCATAATTGCAAAACAGAGGGGGTTCTTTTTATTAACGTCATGTAATTTTAAAAACAAAAATTTGATTTCCTTTCCGTCTTAGTTTCTTTTATTTGTTTTCTTTCGTCTTTTTAAAAAATAGAATTTGCTTTGATTGAACTTTGTACATCGCTTTTGGTGGCAGTAGTTGAAAAAATAACTTAAAAAAAAATTTTTTTAACAAGTGAGTGAACTGCTTTTGTTTTAAGAAAAGTCTTTTTGAAGTAATAAAATCTTTTCTTTTTTTTAACGCTGTGGCGTTTTGGCGCGATGTTAATGATTATGCGTGTGAATGATTAGGTGTTTGTGTTTGCCTAGGTAAGTGTGCGTGTGCGTGTGGGTGTGTGTGTGTGTTTGTGTGTGTGTGTGATAGAGTGACACAAATACAATTTATTCCATAATTATATAATTTTAGTAGGTGTTTACATATGTGCGTATAAAATGAACCTAGGTCCAGTTTTCCCCTTCTTAAGTTCAATGTACCCGCTAGGACTTCCGCAACTTTTACAAATATCAGTCTCAGACAGAAACAGTTGACACTAAAGCTTTCATCGTTTAAGGCCACATAAGTGAAATGTCTATCATTTAAATGACGTTCATGTTTGTGATTTTTGCCTACGTTCCACCAAAATATCGAAGTTCTTTAAGGGGTTCCATATACCCACCTTTCCCCTACTTTTGGGAAATGGGGGAGGAAGTGAGTAAGTCTGGATTTATTCCCAGAGGAGTACTTTTGGGTTATCACAGAAGAACTCTCCGGGGGAGTAAGCTTACTTTTTAGGGTAGAGTACTAATGGGATGCTCTCCGGCTCCCCTTTTTTCATCTTCAATAATAATAATAATAATAATTTATTTTATAAAGCGCGATTCCAGACAACTGTCTTCTTTATCTCATCCTCTTCTTCTCACAAACTCTCCAGTCCTCCCCTTCTTCTCACACTCTCAAGTCCTCATCTTCTTACTCTTCACCTATTTAGCTCCTGCTCTCAGCTGTTGTTGTTGTTGTTGTTGTTTGTAGATTATAGTCACACGACACTTTCGCATATAGGTGACTACTGGACCGATTTATACTGACACCAGCGGGCCAGTTGTTGGTAAAGGGGAAAATAATATGATCACACGTTGACCAATCCGGGATTCGAACCAGCGACCTTTCGGTTACTAGCAAGACGCTCTTACCAACTGAGCTGCCCGGCCCCTCTCTCAGCTGCACTCTCTTCTCTCAAGATAGTTCCTTCTCAGCTAAGCGTAATGCAGACATCTTCAACATACAACCACCTCATTTAACAGCTAGAATCAGTCTACCCAGAATTGATTATAAGATGTATTTCAATAGTTTTAATAGTTAGCCGAGTTAGAAAACGTCAGTCTAACCAGAATTGATTATAAGATGTATTTCAATAGTTTTAATAGTTAGCTGAGGTATAAAACGTCACGCGACTATACAGACCCAATACGTACCTCAGACACACACGCATTGAACAGAGAACAATTGCACAGTATAGGCTTATATGAAATACAAAACTTTGCAATTATCCGTTTGTGTGTACACGTAAAGATAATTATACTTGTGAACAAGAATTTATATACAATTTTCCTTATCCAGGATATGAAGACAATTTATAATCTTTAATCTTTACATCTTTCAGGGACAGGGTTAATGTTGCTAGAGAAGTCCCGTCAGGTGTTGTGGGATCCCAGTGGCTTTTTATTTGTTTAAACGCATATTGGAGAACTTTCGTCTCAATAATGTAGATTAATTACCTCTTTTATATAGTATAAAGTTTGAGAGAGATAAAAAAAGAGATCTCCAACTCACTTCATAATAATAATGTTGATGTGAGCATGTGCTCCTTGGAAAGCAAGGCTTTGGAATTGAGTAATAACAACTATTAATAACGGCGAACCATCAAAATAATGTAATAGACCCACCACCTTTGCTCGAAATTTAAAAAAACAAAACAAACTATAATCATATATTTTTCATCATATTATTTTAATGCCTATATCATCGATCACGGTGAAAAAAGACGTTAATAAAATAATCAACTAACTAACCATATTTTTAAAAACATCTTTTTATATAACAAGTAAAATAAAATCGTCCTTTGAAACGGATGCCATTTTGCAAACGTCGTACTAACAGCTACCTTTCACTAAAGTTAATTTGAAAGTTCAGGGCAAGCTTTAGCCGATTTCCTTAATGTATATAAATGCGTGTTTGAAAATAGAGAAGTATCTCGTGTTAGATAAGCCGTTCTATTCTCAGCTCTCCTGTTTTGTTTGGACAATTCATTGTCATGTG
The DNA here is from genome assembly GCA_036898135.1 of Oncomelania hupensis. Lineage (NCBI taxonomy): Eukaryota > Metazoa > Mollusca > Gastropoda > Littorinimorpha > Pomatiopsidae > Oncomelania > Oncomelania hupensis. The sequence continues at coordinate 28,306,426 of CM072524.1, forward strand.
AACAAATTATTAGCTTTATGATGAAGAATAGGAAAATATGACATTTATACAAATTGCTTCCCGTAGAAATGCAGAAGAGCTTAAAGTAAAAGTACAAGTAAAAATCCTGGTGTTGATATTGATGTTGTTGATGTTGAAGATTTTTGATGACGATGATGACGACGACGACGACGACGATGATGATGATGATGATGATGATGATGATGAAGATGATGATGATGATGATGATGATGATGATGAGAGTGGTGTTGTTGTTGTTGTTGTTGTTGTTGTTGTTTATGTTGGTGAGGTTGATTATGTTTTTTATGTTAATGTTGATGATACAATACAAAGTAATACAATATGATACAATACGGTACGGCGCGACACGATGCAACGAGATGCAACGGGATGCGACGCGATACAATACAATACAATACAATACAATACAATACAATACAATACAATACAATACAATACAATGCCCTTTGCCCACCGCCGTAGGTCAGTGGTAGGGTGTTCGCCTGGCACACCGATGACCCAGGTTCGAATCCCGCGATGGATAATATAAAAGGGGCCGTTTTCACTGTCCATCTTAACAGTATGATTGCTCCGGTGGTTCAGTGTTGATTTAGATCCCTACGGAACCTTTTCCTTGAGATGGTTGTCCCAGTCTGCCGTATCGCCAATGGTGTGTGTAGACGTTAAACTTTAACTAATTCTACTTGCAATACAATACAATACAATACAATACAATACAATACAATACAATACAATACAATACAATACAATACAATATAGAACAACACAATACAATATTCATTCTTCCTACAATACAATGGGGAGTCGGATAGCGCAGTGGTTGGAGCACTCGCTACTGTGTCGCAAATTAAGCATCGTCCAGTGCGGTTAGCACTTGGATTGATTGATATATTGTTGCTTTAGGTCCAGCGGACTCCTCCGAGCCAAATCAGGACCGGACAACCCCCGATCCGCATAAAAGATCTGCTGAAACAACCCTAGTGGGTAGCACTTGGATGGGGGACCGCAAAACGTGAAGCGACAAATAACAACGCCCCCAGTTGACTCAACTGTGACTGAGTACCTACTCTCTTAAGGGTGGGGAAGGTAAAGTAGCGAGGGAGAGAGATGGGCATCACCCTCATTACGCTGGTCCAAGATAAGTGTGATCTCCAACATCACGCTCCCCTACGGCCACAAGGCTATGGGACTACCTTTACCTATACCTTTTTTTAACAATACTATACAATACAACATAATACAATATTCGTTCTTCATACAATACAATGCAACACAATAACAATACAATACAACTGTATTGTCCGATTTATAAAATAACATTTTAAAAAAGAGAGTGAGAGAGGATATTGTCTTTTGCCTGCAAAAACAGAAGTACAGAATAAAGAAATAAAATGCAATAAAACGTTTAAAAAAGAAAGAAAGAAAATGAAAGGAGTACTTTATGTTACTACAGAAAGAAACGTGAAACAAACTAAAAATACAGAGTTAAAAACTAATAAATTTTGCTTGGGAATAAATATTTTGTACTTAGACGAAAACATGTAAGGTGGCCCGAACAATAACGAAAGTGGAACAGCCATAATGGGTTATGTCATTGTGAAATATGCATTCCTTTTGCCACGGCAGAACTTCGCTGCTGTCTCCGCATGCTGATAAACAAGACAAAAAGGCTAACTGCCACTCTCCTGATGGCTTGGGTGCATTAAATTTGAAATGAAACACTTAGCGACAAACAAAGGAAACAATTTTTTTTTAAATCCTATCCTGTCCTGTCCTATTCTATCCTATCCTAGTCTTCTGTAGCACATCATCTCCATACTTTGTATTCTTCGTTGTAGATCTGCTGTGAGGGTCCATGTTTCGCGAGTGTATAGGAAGATGTTAAAATCAAAAGTGTTAATTTTCTTGGCGATGTTAAGCTTTATCCTAACGAAGCAAACGAGAGAAAGAAACAAAAGGGAATGATAGGTCGCTATCTGAACTATCTGTTTTAGACAATGGTGAAGCACATGACCTTGACCTTTGAGATTTGATTTGATTTGATTTATTGTTGCTTTAGGTCCAGCGGACTCTTCCGAGCCAAATCAGGACCGGTGACCTTTGAGAAAGTACCAAAATGAATGATCCGACATGCTTAGCAATAGTTAAAGTATCCGCAAAATAAAAAAAATTATGAATTTCGTATTACTTATTCTTGTGATTATGCGAAAGATGTGGTGTGTGTGTTTTTTTTTAAAGTAAAATTTGGAGCGACGGACCGACCGATTGACCGATTGACTGACAATCAGACTGCTACTGAAGGATGGCCCATGATTTGAAGTATCTATAGACCAAAACTCAACAAAATCGCTTCGGCCGGTATTGAGGTATTGGGCAAAACGTGTTTAGCCATAACATTCTCCGGTGCGTTAGAGAAAAAAATATTATGGAATGTTCCAATGAAGCCGACCGACATTTTTGCTAGTTTTTATTCCCCAACCCCACCCTCACTCCACCCCATCCCCCACACCCACTTCTCCAACCCCACCCCAAATATTGCAAAGTATTCCCAGATAAGTCAAAAATAAACGTCTAAAATAAGGAATGAAAAGTTTAAGCAAATGTCACTGAGAGGACATTTATTTATAGAAAGAAGATGGTTGTGGCGGTTGGAGATTGGAAATAAGAGAGAGGGACACAAGTAGGGAAAGAAAAAGTGGTGGTGGTGGAGGTGGTGGATGTGGTGGGGATGGTGGAGAGGGGTGGGGAGGGTAAGTGCAAGGGATAACATTTATGATGCTAGTTATGAGGACACTGTGTTGTCACATGTCGACAATACAAATGCGTTGCTAAATATGTTACAGTGACGGAAGAAGCTGCTGTCACTGCCAGTGTGGCCTTGTGGGAAGAGAGAGCGAGCGAGAGAGAGAGAGAGAGAGAGAGAGAGAGAGAGAGAGAGAGAGAGAGAGACAGACAGACAGACAGACAGACAGAGACAGACAGAGAGAGAGGCGGAGGAGAAGTTGTTGTGTAGAAGCGAAAGTTGATAGATGTCGGCAGCCTAAGGTCTAACCTGTAAAGAAGTAATGAATGGTTGGGGATTTGTGGAGGAAGCAGAAAGAGCAGGAGTGGGGTGGAGTGGGTAAGGGGGATTAGGTGGATGAGGTGGGTGCGTAGTTAGAGGGGAGAGGAGGGGAGGGGGAGCGGAGCTGACCAAACAAGGCAAGGGAAGTAATACTGTTTGGAGGCGACAGCATCTTCAGTTCCTCCTAGCGAGCCCCGTCGAGTGTGTCAGCGCGCACTTGTCCTGGTATTTATTAACTTATTTATTTACATGTATTTAATCACGTTTATTTTTTCATGCTTATTTATTTATGTCTTTATGTATTTATATCTTTATGTATTTATGTCTTTATTTATTTAATTACTTCTTTACTTACTGTTTTGTGCATGGTTTTTTTCTTAATATTACCAAAGTAATTTGTTAATTAATTAATTAATACATTTTTTTATTGACGCATTTATTTTCATTTATCAATGTTTCTTCATATATATATATATATATATATATATATATATATATATATATATATATATATATATATATATATATATATATATATATATATATATATATATATATATATATATATATATATATATATATATATATATATATTCATTTTGGATAGATATTTTTAGATCTATCTGAAAATGCAATAAAAAAGGCACTGTCAGCATAGGAGACAGAGCAATCCAACTTGCCTTTTGCGGATGACATTGCTGGAATGGCTGGAGAGGAACAAGAACTTGAACAGCTGGTCCAGAGGCTTTACACCTCCTCCAGAGCATTCTTCTTTCCCTTATTATTATTATTATTATTATTATTATTATTATTATTATTATTATTATTATTATTATTATTATTATTATTATTATTATTATTATTATTATTATTTAAAGCCGAGTTACATCACCAAGAAAATCAACATTTTGTTAAATGCTGCTTTTTACCTATGCGTGTGGATTAATAAAATTTCTTAGAAGTATAACAACATTATGTTATTGCTGCTGCTGTTGTTGCTGTTGTTGTTGTTGTTGTTGTTGTGTTTCGGTTACTTCTATTATTACAAGTAATACACTATTGTGTACTACAATAGTTAACCTAACTGCCATACCTGATGATTATGTCGGTTGAAAGAAGCAATTACCGAACATTTTGATGCTTGAGTTGTCCTGATACGTCTCCCATGAAGCATGAAACTTGTCTTGGGTGTTTGTCACTTTTCACAGCCGACAGATAACATAATAAATTTAATGAGATAACATAATAAATTTAATGTTTACGGTTCAAGGCTACCAAAATGTAGCTGGAATGTGATAAATGTTATCTAACGTTTTAAATATTATCCTAAACCAAACCCACTTTCTTACGATATTTGTTTCCTGTACATTGCGTACTATTATCATTTTGTATTCTGTTTTTAAAATCTCCAACTTCAAATTATAATTGCACACGCCACGATTGTATTAAAGTTTTGGAGGCATTGGGAGACATTTAAATACCCGTTGTTCTTCTTCCCCCCTCCCCTCCCCCAAATTATGTGTTTTAATGTCACATTTCATTTTCAGAAAATCTTCAGAATGAAGTTGTCTGGACTGTGCTTGTTCTGCTCTGTTCTGGTGTCCTATGTCTACTCAGCAGCTGTCACTGACAAGGTGAGTGCACAGTCAAAAACCTTCACTGACTCCCCGTGAAATAAAGAATTGCGTGCACACTTCACAAATGTTATCATTACCGGCGAATGCCTAAACAAAACTAACATAACCCTGAGACACTGCGTCCCCCAATACTTCGGATAAGAGTATAAACCGAGGTCGTTGTTGTTTGTAGATTATAGTCACACGACACTTTCGCATATAGGTGACTACTGGACCGATTTATACTGACACCAGCGGGCCAGTTGTTGGTAAAGTGGAAAATAATATGATCACACGTTGACCAATCCGGGATTCGAACCAGCGACCTTTCGGTTACTAGCAAGACGCTCTTACCAACTGAGCTACCCGGCCACTAAACCGAGGTCTAGTCTGTGCCAGCTACTTACCTAAATACACTCAGGAAGCACTAGGCCCCTTTCTCCTCCATATCCGCTCGCCCAGGATTGTGTTCAGTTGTCTGTGCATCAGACGATGCGCCCATAGGTTGCATGTGGGCGCCTTTGGTGAATATTGAGTTAGATCCTGTATCGGCAAACGCCTTGAGCACCTCCTGAACTGAAAAAGCGCTATACAAGAGCGCTTACTTAAAACTTAAAAAAAAAAAATAATAATAACATTCAGAATCCAATCCTCATTACTTTATGTTATGGAAGGGTGTACAGTCCGTAGAAACAGATTTAGATGTAACATTGTTTGCACGCAAACATGGTGAGTGAGTGTATTTGGCTGATGAGCTTTTATACATTGTGTTCCCAGAGTAAAGGCTCTCATAGCGCAACCCAAGGTGCACAAGCACCCACAGGTCTCGGTGACTCGCCCGCTGTTGGCCATGGCAACAAGGCGCCTGTAACGACACACAACGCTCACGCGCCCACGCACGATAAAACGGCTCACCATGACACTGGAGCTCACGACGCCCACGGGGCCAGTCAAGCCAAAGGTCACGATGCCGGGGATCACGCCGGAGGAGGTCACGATGCAGGCCATGGCGGAGGTCACGATGCTGGCCATGGCGGGGGCCATGGAGATGCTCATGGCGGAGGTCACGGAGATGGTCACGGTGACGGTCACGGCGACGGACACGGAGATGGTCATGGAGGAGGTCACGGACACGGCCCGCACAGACATGGCGACCACGGTCCTCCCCATCCTGGTTACAATGTAAGTTTATTTTCTACATCCTGATTACCATGTAAGTCTTTTGTGTAATATTACTTTATACTTCTTGCATTTCACCGGAGTTCATTCAGAAATCCTATCCTTTCCTATCCTGTAACTCGGACGTCTTTGGGGTATCGTTTAACCAGCTTACTTCATCTTTCTCTGTCCTCAGCAACCCTCATGGCTTCGCTCAGTGTCAAGCCAGTCCATTCTTGAATGTTGTCCCCCCATCACTTTTTCTGTCTCCCTCTTCTTATGCCTCCTTGCACCGTGCCTTTCAGGATGGTCTTTGCAAGGACTGATGCTCTGGTGACGTGGCCATACTATCGGAGTTTCCGTTTCTTCACCACTTTGAGCATGCCATCGTGTTGTCCAATGGCATGTGTGATGGTCTGTCGGACTTCGTCGTTGGTGATGTGCTGGGTATAGGAAATGCCCAGAAGTCTTCTATAGCATCTCATCTCGATGCTCTGTACTCTATATTGTAGGCGTGCTGTAATGGTCCATGTTTCGCAAGTGTATAGAAAGATGGAGATGACAAGGGAGCGCAGCAGCCTTACCTTGGAGTGTAGACTGATGGTCCTGTCTTTCCAAATGGGCTTCAACCTTGTCAAGGCAGCAGTTGTTTCTGTGATTCTGGAGAAGACTCCCTGTCGGGACTCATTGTCTCAGGAGTGGTGGTCAGCTCTTAATGATCGTGAAAGATATTCTAGGTACAGGCAATTTGAAACCTCCATCGAAATTGAGCGCTATTTCATCACAGTTTCTGAGAGATGTTTCAGGGATGTGTTAATCAAGTTCCGTCTTGGCATATTGTACCTTAACTATAGTGTTCAAATAGTGCATGTCGGAAACCCCGCTGACGCATCGTGCGTCGCCTGCGGAGCTTCAAGAGAGTCAGAGGAGCATTTTTTATTGCACTGTCCTGAGTATACAACTATCAGAAACAAATACATTGCTCAATTTATTCAAGGAGAGCACTCTTTTAGCTACCTCTTGAAATGTACAAACGATGATATAACCATTAATTTGGCTCGTTATCTTTTTCTGGCATACAAGCAGCGACAGAGGTGCGCAGAGTTTTCCTAATTAGATGCATGTGTGTGTGTGTGCGCGTGCGTAGGTGTGTGTGTGTGTGTGCGTCACTTATTTTTGGATTATGCTCTCGATCTATGATATTATATTTATGTTTTATATATTTGTCGGTGTTATCATTTTATGTTGTGTGAATACGCCAGCATGGATGTGTGCGCACTCGTGCCATACACCTAATTTTACTTCCAATTTTAATGAGTTGTATTAATGTTTATACCGTGTCTCATGTATATGGTTTTGTAAATACATGTGTGTGTGTGTGTGTTTGTTTGTTTGTAAGTTTGTACGCGTGCGTGTAGTGTGTATGTGTATTTCTGTGTCTCTATGTATGTGTTGGTGCGTATATGCTTGAGGTTATGTCCGTGTTTTTTGGGTGTTTCTGCGCATGATATTGCAACCTTGATCCGTTCTTGTGTTCACTTTGTGTTGAAAGTTGTATTGCCCATTGATTCTTGTAATGTTTTAATGTTAATTGCTTGTAGCAAAAAACAATAAACTTTGAGTCTTGAGTCTTGAGTCTTGACTCATTGTCTCATACAATGGCTCCTAAATATTTGAAGTTATGCACGGTGTTGAGGGGTTGGCCTTGCACTTTGATGTCCGTGTTGATGCCTTTGGTGTTGTTGGTCATCAGTTTAAACTTCCCTGCACTTATTTCCATTCCAAATTCCCTGGAGGTGGTGTCAAGCCTCTGCACCAGCTGTTCAAGTTCTTGTTCCTCTCCAGCCAATCCATCAATGTCATCCGCAAAACGGAGGTTGGATATTGCTCTACCTCCTATGCTGACTGTGCCTTCGTAATCTGCAAGTGCATCTGACATGATGCGTTCCAGGAAGATGTTGAAGAGTGTTGGAGATGGTAGGCATCCTTGACGCACGCCGAATGTTATTTTGAACTCGTTCCCGATGGCGCTGTTGTGGAGGACTGCACTGGTATCCTTATCATGTAGACGCCAGTCGAGTCTAATCCCTGACGATTACAGAACTGGTGGACAACGCTGGTGTCAATGAAGGATTTTAACAAGAGACAATTTCTACCGTTCTACGGCAGGCAACAGTAACACTTATTTCATGTATGTAATAGATGGACATTAAAATTATTGGCCATTTTCAATAAGGACTTACTTCTCAACTACCTAGGATTTCGTACTACTAGATTTTTAAAGGGACCCAATTTGACCACGGACTCTCGACAACCCATTCACAGCGAAATTACATTTATTTTTTAAAGGATTGAATTCCGTAGTTTTTGTGCCCATTAATAGCAACAGCCGTTGGTTAGCGGACAACGTTCTGGAGCTAAAATACTAAATCTGTAAGGAACAGAGCGTAAAAAAATGTGCTCGTTAATTTTTTCGTTTTAGGTTGATTAGACCTACCCTACACCAGACACAGTCGCAATCTTCAAGCCACTCAGAAATAGGGTCAAACGCCAGCTGACTATGGTACCAAGATAAGCCTACCATTAAAACGGGGGAAAATTAATCACTCCCTGTCAGAAACGAAATTGAAAATTCAAACTTTAGCAATTTGCTTTGAGCAAACTTTATCATCGCTTAACAATGTGAATTTTAGTGTAAACCCATTTTCGCTAAAATTAAACAAAGCCTTCGAATTGGGTCCTATGTGCTTGCTTGCGAAGCATGGACCCTCACAGCAGACCTACAACGAAGAATCCAAAGTTGAGGTGCTACAGAAGACTTTATTTCCTATACATAACACATCACCAACGAAGAATACAAAACATGGAGATGATGTGCTACAGAAGACTTCTGGGCATTTCCTATGCCCAACACATCACCAACGACGAAATCCGACAGACCATCACACAAGCCATTGGACAACACGATGACCTGCTCACAGTGGTGAAGAAACGGAAACTCCGATGGTATGGCCACGTCACCAGATCATCAGGCCTTGCAAAGACCATTCTGCAAGGCACAGTGCAAGAGGTAGAAGAAGAAGACGAAAAGATGCGGGAGGACAACATTAGAATGGACTTTTGACACTGAGCGAAGCCATCAGGGCTTACAGAGAAAGATGGATTAGTGGTTAAACGATCATCTGTGAGCCTTTACGATCGCTTAACACAGGATAGTGTGTAAAACGAAGGTCCTTTTCTTTGTCCTACCCTCGACCTCTTTTAGTGACATACTGGTTTCCTTTATTGTTTTGTGAACTTTATGGACTGAAAACTAAATGGGGATAGGAACATAAGGTAAGCTGTATAACGGATCTCCGTGTCATGCCCAGTAGCAATGGTGGACTTTGCTCCAGTTATCCCGCACCGTGGCGCTCGCTACGATAGTGTCCAACTTTTTCAAAAGGTTACCTCCCGTTCAAAAATCGCTCATTCACGTTACAATATATTTATTCTTCTTCTCCTCCTGCTCATCCTCCACTTTCTTGTTGTTCTTCTTCTTCTCTTCCTCCTTCTCCTCTTCTTCTTCGTCGTCGTCCTCGTCTTCCTTTCCTCTTCTTCTTCTTCTCTTCCTCCTCCTCCGTTTCTTCTTCTTCTTTCTCCTCGTCCTTTTCTCTTCCTCCTCTTCTCCTCCTCCTTCTTCTTCTTCCTCCTCCTCATTCTTCTTCTTCCTCCTCCTCCTTCTTCTTCTTCCTCCTCCTCATTCTTCTCCTCCTCCTCCTCCTCCCCCTCCTTTTTTTCTTCATTCTTCTTCTCTTCCTCTTTCTTCTTCTTGCTCTTCTTCTTCTCCTCCACAACCTCCACCCCCCTCCCTTCTTTTGTTTTGTTTTCCTTTGTTTCAGCCCTTATTCTCATTCTCTTTCATCCCCATTCCTAATCCCTTACCCCCTTTTCAAGAAACAGACATAGGCTTAGGCTACTTAAGTAACCCTTCAGAAGGCATTAAATAAAGAATTAATTTCGCTGGTGTTTCCGTGTTGTTCATGCTCTACTGACGGGATTCGACTCGACTTTGCTTTGGCTTGTGTCCAAGTCATTTATCACGTTACGCAACACGGATATGAGCTGTAAACATGGAGGTAACCAAAAATATTCTGCATCGCGTTTACCAACAACCACCGCCATCTCTTGCACTTCTTTGTAGAAACAAGTGGGCTGTTAGACGTCTTTAAATTTTGTCTCTTTTTCTTCTTCTTCTTCTTTGAACTCAAAAACAAAACAGCAGCAATAGCGATATTTACATAGGAAAGGCTATCTGCAGGATCGTCAAGGCCTTCGTCAGTACACATTTCCAAACATCTTTCAGTTTTATCGGCGACTTCACATTGTTTGGCGATTTTTGTGTTTTTATTTATTTATATAATAATCGGATTCCCCAGCCCTTCCCCTTCCTATCCCCTAATTCGAAGATTGTTGGGGCACCACAGATGATCGTTTAACCAGCGTATTCCATCTTTCTCTGTCCTCAGAAACCCTCATGGCTTCGCTCAGTGTCAAGCCAGTCCATTCTCGAATGTTGTCCTCTCACCTCTTTTCGTTTCCCTTTTCTTTTGCCTCATTGCACCGTGCTTTGCAAGATGGCCTTTGCATGGCTTGATGCTCTGACGACGTGGCCAAACCATCGGAGTTTCAGTTTCTTCACCACTGTGAGCATGTCATAGTGTTGTCCAAAAGTTTGTGTGATGGTCTGTCGGACTTCGTTGTTGGTGATGTGCTAGATATAGGAAATACCCAGAAGTCTTCTGTAGCACCTCATCTCGATCCTTTGTATTCTCCTTTGTAGATCTGCTGTGAGGGTCCATGTTTCGCAAGCGTATAGGAAGATGGAGATGACAATGGAGCGCAACAGCCTTACCTTGGAATGTAAACTGATGGTCCTGTCTTTTCAAATGGGCTTCAACCTTAGGCCGGAGCTGTTTGTGCGATCCTGAAGAGGACTTCCTGTCGGGAGCAATTGCCTGATACAATGGCTCCTAAATATTTGAAGCTATGCACTGTGTTGAAGGATGGGACTTGGGCTTTGATGTCCACTTTGATACCGTTGGTGTTGTTGGTCATCATTTTTATCTTCTCAGCACTCATTTCCATTCCATAGGCTCTGGAGGTGGTTTCAAGCCTCTGTACGAGCTGTTCAAGTTCTTGTTCCTCTCCAGCCAATCCATCAATGTCATCCGCAAAACGGAGGCTGGAGATTGCTCTACCCCCTATGCTGACTGTGCCTTCGTGATCTGCAGAGGGCATCTGACATGATGCGCTCTAAGAAGATGTTGAAGAGTGTTGGAGAGAGTAGGCATCCTTGACGACACCGACTATTATTCTGAACTAGTTCCTGATGGCGCTGTTGTGGAGGACTGTACTGGTAGTCTTGTCATACAAGCTTTTTATGACTTCAATAATTGTAGGGCTAATGTTGTACACTCTCATGGTTGCCCAAAGAGCTGCATGCCAGACTCAGTCAAACGCTTTCTTAAAGTCTACAAACACACGGTATAGATGTTGTTGGTGCTGTAGGTATTTCTCGCAGATTATTCTGAGTTGAAAATATGCTCAGTGGTACTTTGCCCTGCCCTAAAACCTGCTTGTTTTTCAGTTATGACTTGTTCAGCTTGGGGTTTCAACCTGTTGAGTATTATTTTCAGGAGGACCTTGCTCGGATGGCTGATTGGGCTGATGGTGCGGTAATTTTCATACTCCTGAAGGATATCATTTTTAGGAAGAGTGATGACAAGCGACTGGGTCCATGATGTAGGCCACTCACCACTCTGCCAGATCTTGTTACAAATAATGGTGAGGGCGTCAATCATCGCTTCTCCTCCTTCTTGAAGCAAGTCCGCGGGTATGTGGTCCACTCCCGCTGACTTCCCTTTCTTCAGTGATTGCATTGCTGCCTCAACTTCTCGGATAATTGGAGGATTTCTTCCTCTTATCTGTTCTGGGGACACGCAATAAGTGATGGGTCTCCGTTTGGTGTGTGGTTGTAAAGGTCAGAGCAGTACTCTGTCTATCTATCCAAGACTTCTTGTTCTTCTGTAAGACATATGCAGACTTGCTGTGGATCGTTGAGACCTTGGGCTGTTTAACACTTGTCAGCCGCTTCAGAATCTGGTAGGCCTTCTTGTTGTTGTTCTTGTTCAGGCTATTCTCTATTTCCTGGCATTGGTCTTCTATCCAGTTGTTTTTTTGCTGTGCGCATGCCTTTTCGGATGTTATTGTTGATTTTTTGGTAGGCATCAGCTCCCTGTGTGGTGTTCTTTTTCTTTTTCATCTCTCTTCGTTTATCACACAGGTCCAAAAGTTCAGGTGTTATCCACGGTTTCTTCTTTGCTGCCAAGGATCTCAGTGGCGGCATCTGTAATAGCTGAATTGAAGGTGGTGGTCATAGCGTTGACATAATCGGATTGTTTGGAATCAAACTTTGATGGCACAAGAGTGTAGTGGTTTGAGTGTACGCTAGGAAATGTTTTGTGAAGAAGCTAGTGTCGAGTCCGGTTAGCATGGAGATGGGTGATCATGTTTGGAAGGCAACCACCGAACGACAAAGAACACAAGTTGACCACACACTCCAGTCCACCAAGCTGCCAAGAGGTACCTGGATCTGTTTACAATTGGGAAAGGTAATGTAGCGAGGAAGAGGAAATAGACACTGCCCTCATCAAACTGGCCCAGAGAAAAACTAGACCCCCAAACGTCTCTCTCCCACCTCCTCCCCCCCCCCAAACCCCTAAAACCGAAAGATAACGAGAATACCTTTGCCTTTACCATCAAATTTACCTGGTAGGTTGTCTGCAATCCATTCATTTCATGCAAACAGTGTAGTCTTCTTTCAGAATCACAGTTCATCAAATTTATCGTATACTAGTGGTTTTGTACCCTGTCAAGCCAGGGTACACATGATGCTGTTTAAAATGTAGACAGAGAGAACTTTTGTCTGTCTGCGAGTTTCATTTGGACGATGATACCTCCCCATATCCCCCTTGATACCTCACCATACCCCCCCCCCCCTGATATCTCCCCGTCCCCCCCCCATGATGCCTCATCATACCCCCTTGATACCTCCCCGAACCCACTTGATACCTCCCCATACCCCCTTGATACCTTCCATACCCCCTTGGTTTTTACCTGTACCCTCCTTGATACTTCCCCGTTGATCGTTTCGCAGGTATGGATGAAAGGAATCGACCATCACCATACCCCCTTATATATACCCGTATCCCCGTTATGCCTACCCATGCCCCTTTAAACCTACCCGTAGCCCCCTTTTACCTACACGTACCACCCCATCCTGATCCTTGGTAGTAATAATAATAATAATAATAATAATAATAATAATAATAATAATAATAATAATAATAATAATAATAATAATAATAATAATAATAATAATAATATTGAATATAGAATAATACAAATAGAAATCAGAAAAAACACCAAGGTTTTAAAATAAAGTTTGATATAAGATATTATAATTGTTATTATAATAATAATAATTATTATTATTAGTTTAATAATAATAATAATAATAATAATAATAATAATAATAATAATAATAATAATAACACTAATAAGAATAATACTAATAAGAATCATACTAATACTACTAATAATAATAATATTGAATATAGAATAATACAAATAGAAATCATAAAAAACACCAAGGTTTTAAAAGAAAAATTGATATAAGATATAATAATGATATTAATAATAATAATAATAATAATAATAATAATAATAATAATAATAATAATAATAATAATAATAAAAATAATAATAATAATAAAATAATAAATTAAAGGTAAAAAGCCTACATTAAAAAGAAAAATATCCATATTGTAGTGTAAAAAAAAATGACCCGAGCGAGATTTGAACATGGGTCGCCCTGCACGGTAGGCGAATGTCTTACTAAGTAAGCTACCAAGGCTTCCTAGAAAAACCATCAATTTTTTGGTCTATATGGGAAAACATGCTGAAACCTCAATTTGATTTTTAATGGAAGCGCGCGGAATGAGGCTATTGCAGTTTGTGTACATTTTGTTTATTTATTTATCTCAGAAACGGTTAAACGTTCGGTAAGGAAATGTCGGCTATAACGATTTCGCTCGTTTTGAGCACACATCAGGCCGATCCGCAGCGGCCAGCACCTGCCCAGATCAGCGTCCATACCGGACAAACTTTATAGTAGATGCGAAGAAGGACTTCCGGCTAAGCAATTTATATAGATATCCAGTTTTCTTCGCATTGCCTCAAGCACGTGTTGAAACCATGTTTTGTAGTGAGAGCCCGTAACGTTTTGTCAGGGCTACATGTAGGCCTACAATAAAAGGATAAGAAGAATGTATCTGGACACGCGAGCGCCTGTGGTTTGACGCATATGACTCTATTCTAAGGAAGGTAATCCATTTATTGCAGTATACAACTGTTGGACAGGAAGCGTAGATTTAATTTCGCAAACATTAGACACAAAAATATATGAATATGCAAGCAGATAGTTATTTTTTAGCGTTGAATTAGACACGTTATACGTTTTGTGTGCGAGATTGTGATCTCGACCTCAGAGGCATTTAAAAAAATTAAACTCGGTAAACAAGATAATTACAGAACAAAGGATCTAAAAATAAGTTACCAAGAATGCAAGCACGACACATTACATGGCATTCTCAAAAATGAAAGAAGCAGTTGTCAGAACTGAGATACAATAATGGAGGATCTCTCTCTCTCTCTCTCTCTCTCTCTCTCTCTCTCTCTCTCTCTCTCTCTCTCCCTCTCTCTCTCTTCCCCCCCCCCTCTCTCTATCTCTCTTTCTATCTTTCTCTTCCACTTTGCCTATCATTATGTCGTTAGACGCCCAAGTACCAGTCATTTTAATTTTGCGTACATTAGCTTAGTACAATTCAAGATTCTAAATAATTTATTGCCAAGTGAATAATACACAAGGAATGCATTAATTGGTCAACGCTGCAGCACCACACACAAAAGCACACATAAAACAGTGTAAAAGCTAAATGAAACAAACAAACAAACAAACAAACAAGCTTTAAAAAAAGACATTCGGATCCTCGATAACTTCTCCTGGCGAGTCTAGCACAGGGCTCCTTCATATAGTCATTTCATTATGCGTCCATCACTACAACAACGCACTCAGTATTCCCGCTTGGTTAAATTCACATTGCGATCGGTGCGTTAATACGTTTGACGCACAGGCGCTTGTATATTCACCGAATTGATTTTAGACAAGAAAATAAAAGGAAAGAGGGGGAAAAAGGATATGCGCTGCATGGATGGGGGAAAGGAGATAACATGTAAACAAAATAGTACAGTAGCATAACATGAAATAAAATTAAATTAACATTAAGTATTCCAACAATGCAAATCACAATAAAAATGGTCCTGATTTGGCTCGGAAGAGTCCGCTGGACCTAAAGCAATAATCATGTAATGTAATCACGACACATACAGACATATTGCTAAATTCTAACCACCCAGCTTTCACACTCCCTGCATTCGACCTCGTGTTACTTTCATGTGTGTGCGTGTGTGTTGTGTGTGTGTGTGTGTGTTGACTAGCAACTAGTACAGAAAAGTCAATTTTGTGAGATTGTCATATACGAAGTAATCAGAATAAACTTGCAATTTTTATAACAAATTTCCTACAGGACTATAAATTATAGATTTAGCGATGGTTATCCAATATTCACTATTTTTATTTTGAACATTATATTTTTATATTATTGTGTTATTTTAACATTATATTATTGTGTTATTACACTGCAGTCATGAATGATATGATTTATAGTTACATTTCTATTGCAAATGCAAACAATATCCTTGCAATATTTTGACCTCAAAGTTTATTTACACGCTTGTTTGAGAGTTTTCACACCAACAGTTTGCATTAATAAACATGTTCTCGTATCGTAGAAAGAGTGAGCGTCTGAACCCTGGATTGCCTACCACGTAGAAAAGGACCGGTACCTATAAAGTGCGAAAAGACAACTAAAGACAACTAAAGACAGCTAAAGACAACTAAAGACAACTAAAGACAGCTAAAGACAACTAAAGACAGCTAAAGACTACTAAAGACACCTAAAGACAACTAAAGACAAAGGGCGAAAAGACAACTAAAGACAACTAAAGACAGCTAAAGACTACTAAAGACAACTAAAGACAACTGAAGACGGCTAAAGACACCAGGGGTAGAAATTTTAGAGGGTATACAAGGCTACAAACAACTTAAAGAGCCCAAAAACACCTGCCATCTTTGAAAGACATTGGCTATGGCAGAAATTTGTTGCCGCGTAGAAAGTACAACGGATTTAAAAAAAAATAACAATAATATTTTTCAAGTATATTATATAAGATAATTGATTTAGATACAAAGTGAAAGCTGTTCTGGGTGATTGTGTAGTCGGATTTAATGAAAATGCAATGCCCGATTCGAAACTGAGGCTATTGTTGTTTATAGGGTTAGGGTTAGGGTTAGTTGTCTATACATAGGTGTCTTTAGCCGTCTTTAGTTGTCTTTAGCCGTCTTTAGTTGTCTTTAGCCGTCTTTAGTTATCTTTAGTTGTCTTTTCGCTTGTCTTTAGTAGTCTTTACCTGTCTTTAGTTGTCTTTAGTTGTCTTTAGCTGTCTTTAGTTGTCTTTAGTTGTCGTAGTTGTCTTTAGCCGTCTTTAGTTGTCTTTAGCCGTCTTTAGTTGTCTTTAGTTGTCTTTTCGCCCTTTATAGCTACCGGTCTTTAGTTGTCTTTAGTTGTCTTTAGTAGTCTTTAGCTGTCTTTAGTTGTCTTTAGTTGTCTTTAGCTGTCTTTAGTTGTCTTTAGTTGTCTTTTCGCACTTTATAGGTACCCATTCCTACATTTCTCAGTGCTGCCTTTTACATACAAGGCAGTGCTTTACTGTCAACTTTGAGGGAAAATGTTCATCGTGAATACCGAGTTATCAGTTCCTTTTCTTTGATCATTCTATCTAGCGTAAAAGTTATAAGAAAAAACGACAACCTCAGATCCACTGTAAGTAAGGGAGGTAAGGAGAAGACGGAAAGATTTTTGGGTAGGGGAGGAAATAGATTTATTTTTTTATTATTTATTTTTTTTAAAAACGTCGCATTTGCGTTCAGGCGATATTTTCCTACCTAGTTGTGTTTCCTGAATGACATTGTACTGTCGTAAACTCTCTTAATGCATGCGTGTTGTGATGTTGTGTGTTTGCGTTAGTGAGTGGGTGCGTGTGTGTGTGTTAGAGCGCGCGCGTATGTGTGTGTGTTCCTCAAAAAAGGTGTTCACAGAAGCATGTAAAGAAAAGTATTTTTGTGTGAGTATTTATTGCTTATTTATTTATTTTTTGGTTTTTTTGTTACCGTCACTGTCAATAGCGGTCATCCTGTCCTCCACTTCAATGGAGAGGTAAAGTAATTCAAAGTCAATGACCTATGCCATCCTATCCAATTCAATCTAATATCCACTTGATGCAATTTGTGTAGCGTTAACACTCTATTCCGCAGGTATATGCATTAAGCAACGAGGTATTCGCGCGCAATGACGCTTTTTCCTTGACTCACTGCGATAGGTTACTAGTTATTATTATGTCGTTGTATTATGAATTGGTCTTCCAAGATGACTACTATAATTGCTGACGTTTAGTGAGCAGTGTTCACTTACCCCTTTCTCACTTGCTGGCCACATATCACGTCGCTGTTTGAATTCATTTTTTTAAATTTTGCTCCTTTGTGGAACTAAGGCTAACTCTTTTAACATTAAAACAAAACTGGATGATGGGAATTGTTCGCTATTTTTATCAATACCAATTCATTGGCAACCCTCCTCCCCCCGCCAAAAAAAATAAATAAAATAAAATATAAATAATAATAATAATAATAATAATAATAATAATAATAATAATAATAATAATAATAATAATAATAATAATAATAATAATAAAGAAATAAAGAAATAAAATCAAATAAATAGAAAGTCTCCAGTTTGCTTTTTCTTTTTTTTTCAGCACAGAATTGTGCAGAGTATACTTAATCTACTCGACCTTATAGGAATGTCTATAATTTTGTCTGAAAACTACTGTTAGTTATTATTTCCTACATGCACTGTACCTAGGTATGTTATATAAAATTGATTACGAATAGTGGGTTTATAAGATAGCTTATGTAGTACACAAAGCGGGGTGTTCCCTGGAACTTAACGTCTCCCTTGCCGTTCCTGGCCAGAATGTGCAGGGACGGCGAGGGTTTTGCCAATCCAGGGAAACTCTTCCCAGATCTCTCGCTTGCGACGCCTCACTACTCTTTAAAGCGGACACTCATACCACCTTCTTGATCCCCGGATCAGTGTGGCGGGAAGTCGTAACATCCGGTATTCGGTGGGAGTGCCTTGGTAGGAAGTCGTGTGGTCCAAATCGAAAACTCTGGCAGATTTGTTCCTTTAACAATTTTGTAAAGTGCCAGATTTTAACAGATTTATTTTAATTTGCAACGAAGTTCAGCAAGTTTTACAAATATGTTTTTTTTATTATGTTCTTCAGTTATGTTTTTTGAGATTTTTACGTCAATTTGTAGTGTTTTAAATTTCAGTATGACATATTTATTTAAAAATTATATATGCCGTTTTATGAAGTTATTAAGTTAACTGTCGCTATCCCCTTTTGTTGTTGTGTTGTTATTGTTGTGTTATTCGAGATACTATTTGTAAAGCTTAGTTAGGCCTAGTTATTTAGTCATTGTTTATAGGATTCAGCGTGTCACAACAGCGACATAAAAATTAACGCTTATGAAAATGCTGTTTTATTCTACTGTTTTTTTTATTGCAAATTTCTCATTCATTATCTTCAATGCTTTTTTTTTTAAATTGTTTAGAGAAACATCTGGCACTTGTTCGTCATGTAAACTCGTCTTTATAATACATTGCCCTAGTTATTGCTGAATACAATGCATGTTTGAGGCCCTGTCTAGGTTAAACATTCAGATACAAATCAACGCTGCGGTGGCTAGACAGGATATCCTGCTTGCGTATTTTATGGTCTTATTCTCACTATTGTCCAGGTTATTTTGTGTGCCCGAAGAGTCAAATATGATTTTGCTAATCTTTGTGATTTTTTTTATTTGTTTGCCAAATGGAACTTTATTTATTTATTTATTCGTTCATTCATTCTTTCATTCATTCATTTAAATCATTGATTCATTTATTACAGAATTGTTTATGCTATTTAATTTGCGTTCTTTTATGTTTGGAGACAATTGTAGCTAGTGAAAGAAGTGACAACATAAATATTTGAAGGCACTTCCTGTTTCCTTGTCTTCATACGAGCCAGAGGACGATAAATGGAAGTGAGTCACTCATGATGACATGGCGGTGACAAGGGACGTCACTCTGCCTCCTCCTTTAATAAATCAGACGACAAGGGCACTGGTGTCACTGTCAGAATTACTTTTGACTACAGCAAATGTAGAACGCATGATGAAGATGTAGTACACAGAATGTAGCTGTATCACACACAGAATTTAGATGTAGCAGACACAGAATATACATGTAGCAGGCAGACCGTAGACGTAGGACATGCGTTGAGAATGGTAACTATTAATGTATTCGCTTGAATACTAATGTTAGTATGTGGTCATACTACGTACAGTCTCTCTCTCTCTCTCTCTCTCTCTCTCTCTCTCTCTCTCTCTCTCTCTCTCTCTCTCTCTCTCTCTCTCTCTCTCTCTGTTTGTCTGTCGGTCTGTCTGTCTGTCTCTCTCTCCTATTTAAATACATTATTTTTGCATGTCTCATTTAAATGCTTATTTGTGCATGTCTTATTTAATTGCTTTTTTTATGTCATATTTAAATGCTGACTGTCTTGCATGTATTATTTTACTTGCTAACGTGGGTATTTGTATGTCTTGTTTAAATGATTAATTGTGTATCGTATTTATTTGTTTCAGGGAGCGAGCAGCTTTAACTCTCAGGTGGCCGGCTTCATATGTATCCTGGCCTTCGTCTTACACTTCACGCTGTGAAACACCTTAATGAATGTCTGATTACTACTGAACTGTTCGATGCCGGAAGTGCCACCAGTACGACACCACACACAAAAATGTGTGCACAATCGGAAACATCAAAGTATAAACCTTTGTTTGGTTCATATTAATCTCCATTCAATATGTGAAGAACATGCAGTAGTATCTCACCTCGTACTGTGTAGAGCATGCATTATTGAATCTACTTGAACGACACATTACACACTTCTCCGGTAATTAATGTCTAACATCGACACCAGCTGAATCTGCAGTACCCCACATGTTTTTTGCGAATGCCCGTCACCGATCTGACTACTCATCACCAAGAGAACAAGCCAGGCACCATCTTACTGAAATTAGAGACAATGTTCACAAGCGTCAAAGAGTGTTTGCCCTATGCTTTTGAAAGGCCAAAATTAATAGTAAGAAAGGTAACCGCCTCACAAAGAATGCAGCAATACTTTGAGCGCAGTAGGCTCCCTTGCTGGAAGTTGCATAAATAAATTTAAAACAAAAGATTAAGTAATTAAAGTACATTAATTAATTAAAGTAAAGTACATACATAAGTAAATAAATACCGCCTTGCTCTATAGCTATTGTTAAATGCAGGTAAATTTTTAATATTGATTGATTGATGTATCATTATATTATATTGTGGACATGTCTTGATTTTGTTAAGAAAAACATTTTAAATTCATGATTGTGAATTCGGATACATACTGTTGGCCTATGGTTGTGTGTGTTTGTGTGTGGGGGTGGGTGGGTGGGTTGTTAGGCGAGCGCGCGCGTTCGTGCGTGTTCCTGTGTGTGCGTGTGTGCTCAGCATTTTTCAAACGAGGGCAAGTGTAATAATATGATGGCTTTTTATGTTCTTTTGTATATCTGCATACTTGCGTGATCAATATTAATAATATTTCATAGTCCCGAGTTACAACCTTAATTTGGCAGCCGATGAAATAGATCATGACAATGACTTTTACATTACCTTCTTGGCAAGCTAAGCTATAGTCTTCAGAACTGCAATATTTTTATTTTATTCTGCAACGTATGCTGTAACCTGAGGAAACCTTCTTTATTAATAAAGGCAACAAGTTTTAAAATTAAATACGACTTGTTTGGTTTTATCTTCCGTTTTTTTTTTCTGCTACTAAAATACTGTGTATATGCACTTTTCCTTGAAGAAGACAATTGAGATTTATTTTAAATTGGACAGCATCTTGAACAGCTCTTGTGCTGGGGAGCACTCCATAAGACATATGAAATAATAATACATTACAAGAAAAATCAGTAGTTCCTCAGCTATGGTTTGGGGAATAATTGTGTACGTTATGCTTCCACAAACTTCAACCCGCACGACTGCGGTTTTATTACACAAGGGAAACAACTATTCTATTTATTCTACATAAACCTTTTATCTCCCTTTTGTCAATCTGGTCAGCAAACATTGTTTTCACAGGACTCTATTAAAATGTTTTTGTTTAACTGCCAGTTGATTGTATGAAATGCGTACGGTCTGATTAATTGGGTGCCGAAACTCCAAGATTTTAAGCTACGCCGCAACCAAATTATTTGATTTGAAAAATCTGCTTTGTGCCCTTGATTGAATAAAATATTGAAATGTAACATTTAATGTGCATCTGTCTGTCTGTCTGTCTCTCTTTATCTCTCGCTCACACACACATACACACACATACACACCCACACACACCCACACACACGCACACACCCCCCTACACACACACGCACACACACACAGAGGTTTCTGCAAGTGTTGGCAGTTGAACAGTAACACTTCTTACTTTTCTTAAAGCCATGTTCGCTCTCAACTCTTGTTGTACTCTATATGCAGCTCTTACTCCTTTTTTCCTCCTTCTCTCTCTCTCTCTCTCTCTCTCTCTCTCTCTCTCTCTCTCTCTCTCTCTCTATCTCTCTCTCCAACTATTTCTCTCTCTCTCTCTCTCTCTCTCTCTCTTTCTCTCTCTCTCTCTCTCTCTCTCTCTCTCTCTCTCTCTCTCTCTCTCTCTCTCTCTCGTGCGCACTATTTCTTTCCCTCTCTCTCTCTCTCTCTCTCTCTCTCTCTCTCTCTCTCTCTCTCGTGCGCACTATTTCTTTCCCAATTTCGCCTTCTGTCTATCGGTACCTTTGCTAATCTCTATCTAGTATTCATTAACTTTTTATTTGTATTTATTATTATTATTATTATTATTATTATTATTATTATTATTATTATTATTATTATTATTATTATTATTATTATTATTATTATTATTTAATAATAATAATAAGAAGAAGAAGAAGAAGAAGAAGAAGAAGAAGAAGAAATATTAGGAGTAATAGTAGTAGTAGTAGTACTGTAGGCTTAGTAGTAGTAGTAGTAGTAGTAGTAGTAGTAGTAGTAGTAGTAGTAGTAGTAGTAGTAGTAGTAGTAGTAGTAGCAGTAGTAGTAGTATCTTAAAAGCGATGTTCAAATGTCAGTCGTAATTCATTGTAAAAGGTAGTACTGATTTTTAATGAATGAATGAATGAAAGTATGAATGAATAAAATGAATGAATGAAATGAATTAAT
Organism: Oncomelania hupensis; assembly: GCA_036898135.1. Taxonomy (NCBI): domain Eukaryota; kingdom Metazoa; phylum Mollusca; class Gastropoda; order Littorinimorpha; family Pomatiopsidae; genus Oncomelania; species Oncomelania hupensis. The sequence goes on from CM072524.1 coordinate 28,328,895, forward strand.
GAAAGAATGAATGAATAATAATAATAATAATAATAATAATAATAATAATAATAATAATAATAATAATAATAATAATAATAATAATAATAATAATAATAATAATGAGACAAATCATCATCATCGTCATCATCTGCGTCATCAAGATCATCATCATCATCATCAACAACCCCAGCAACATCATTAACATATATTGCGACCATTTCCATAACAACAACCACTATAGCCAGGAGCAGTAGCAGTACCATCAGTAACGTCATCATGTTTAATAGAATTCAAACCCATATTTCTGTTTCCAGATAATATAGGATAATAAAAAGGGTCGTTAGGGTCTATTTATGGTTAAACACGTTTTGCTCTAAATCTAAACAACGGCTAAACCGATGTTGTTGAATTTTGGTATGCAGATAATATTGATACAAATACTTCAAGCCCAGTCATTTAATAGCAGCTCGGTTTTCGGTCATTGGCTGGGCCCGTCGCTTTAAATGTCCCTTTTTTGTTCAAAACATATTTTTGACATATCTCAAGAATGACTTAACCGAATTTGGTTATGTTTACTATGCATATATTTTCGCTCCTGCTAAATCATTGATATTTGCACTTTATAAAAGATCTAGGTCGCTGTGCTGCACTATTTTCGAAAAACATTTTGCGCTTTCTTAAAATTGACTGAACCAATTTTTATATGTGCTTTATTTATTTATTAATTAATTTATTTATTTGCGTGCAGATAGTTCAGACTATAATTCATCATTCCATGTTTCATTTCGTTTCTTTAGGATTAAGTCCGAGTCAGAAAACCGTCGTTTTGAAAATACTTAATTTTCAGCCGTGTATGCGAGTGTCTGGAAATATATTTGAATGCCTTGCCATCTTGTTTTATGTAATTCGGCATTCGGCATTCTAACGAACGGCGGCATTAGCTGCAGTTACCCCATATTGTGACGCTAGCTACTTTAGTGTCCAAGGTGTCTCGAGATCCCGTTGAAATATATCGCCCATGGTTCATAATTATATTCTACCGACGTTTACGTTACATAAATAAGTTTGGTTTTTTGCTGCTTTCGCGTGTGTTGTTGTTAGTTGTTTTTTTTATGTGGGTGTGGATCAATAACTATGATCTATTTCATGGTGTTTCTGTTTTCAGAAATTGTGTTAATTGTTCGGTTTTCTTTTTTTTTAAATTAATTTTTGTTTATTTTTTTTATTATTATTTTTATTTTTTGCAATATGTTTGATCCATATTTTATTCTTGAAACAGTCATTCGCACCAAAAAGAACAAACATCCGAGCAAAACAAACAGCACAAAATAAAGAAAGCCAACAAACGGAACTCACGTTTTAACCGGTATATAATTTTTTTTAAAAAAGTTTATTGCATTTTCCAGCTCATATACTCTTTATGACTTAACGTGACTCTAAATACGCAAGCCGGCTCTATACAACAGACTAGATGACACACTCTTTTACCAAGAAAACCACAAAATCATTCATAAGCCTTTTTTGTAATTTCACCACACACGAAAACTACAAGGACCAAACTATAATTATGTATAGAGAATTTAACAACAACAAAAATTAATCTGGTATGAACGTATTGGTCGCTGATAACAAGAGCCAAGTCAATGGGCCGGTTGATCGGCTCTCATCGGCTGCCGTCGTCAGCAGGGCGGAGACACACGAAGGTTAGCGGAAACACAGGAAGGCTGGCGGAAACCACCGAGTTTACCACATCTTGCTGACAACCGAGAGGACGACAAAGGAGAAGAGAGTGGAACACAGCTGCATGGTGCTCTGAAACCAAAAAATTCAATACAATTAATATAACTCAACACATAGAATACAATCCAATACATCGAATATAATATACTACAGAATACCATACCATAAATAATACAATAAATAGAAGACAATACAATAAATAAAATGAAATAAATTAAAAATAAATAACTAACATAATAAAAATAATATAACATAAATAGAACACAATACAAATAGATAGGAGACAAAACGCACCAGACTAAACAGAATTTCTAATACATGTATATCGCTAAACATCTTCTCCAGTAGTTAAAACGCCAACACACTTTCATGGTATGTGGAAATTTACTCTTTGCAATGGTTAAGGATTTTAGGCTTGAGTGAAACTTTCAGAAAGACAATATTCCTCTTAACAGGAAATGGATGTGGATTGGAGTGGGGGTGGGGGGGGGGGTAGTCCTATAGTCTGTACAAACAAAGAAGCAATAATTTACAGCACATATAGTTAAAAACAACAACAACAACAACAGCAGCAACAACAACGACAGGATTTAAGAAATAACACGTTTTTAATGGTATTATTATTTTTAAAACATTCAGAAAAATTTGACTAAGGAGATCGTGAAGAGATGAGGAAAGAGTTCAAAGAACAAAAGAGGCCAGAGGTCAACAGAGGTGGAAGTGCGAAGGTCAAGGTGCACTTACAGCAGCTCCGTGACCGGCGTCGCCGTGAGCGTCACCATGCCCTGCGTCATGAGCGTCTCCGTGTGCATCGCCGTGACCCGCCTGAAAGCACAATGGGTTCCTAGTTATTAGATATTGTACATGTACAGCAAGTTTTATCAAACGTTACTCGAATCTGAGGCTTAGATAGGGGGGTAGGAGTATTTAGTCAACAAGCAGTCGCATACACAGCTAACTTGCGTTTTGACTCATTGAGTGGTGCAACTAAGAGCTAGTTAATGTTATAAAGGAGTCTACATTAGCATCTAAAGAAGTATTACGTCTCTTACTTCTATACTCCATGTACTCCCACAAACCCAAAATCCCCCTACCCATCCCCCCAATCCTATCTTCCTCTGGTTATAACTAATGAATGAATGAATAAATAAATGAATGAATGAATGAATAATTGAAGAATGATGATGATGATGATGATGATGATGATGATGATGATGATGATGATGATGATGATGATGATGATGATGATGATGGTGATGATGATGATGATGTTGATGATAATGATGATGATGATGATGGTGATGATGATGGTGATGACGATGGCAATGACGACGATGATGGCAATGAACTGTGAACGAAAAAGACGATGAATTACATAAAAAAGGGAATTAAAAAACACAATAGTTTTACTTACATCGCCGTGGGCGTCACCTGTAAAACAAAGGGAAGGAAGAGTGGTTAATAAAACTTACAACAAAAAATTCTCACTTTTCTTCATATAACTGAACGTGGCTAAAACACACTTTTACACCTGTTTAAAGGAAAATAGACTTTATCTAAGTTTTATAATTAAAGTGCAGCCGTAGGCCAAGTGTTAACAAAGTAGGCTATTGCTTTCTTAAATTAACTTAGACAAAATTGTTTTACTCTAAAAAAAATGTTCATGGTTCCAAAACGAACAAACAGACACTGTCATGTTTACACTGTCCACAAATCAGTTCTGACTTGCAGTCATCAAAGAACTGTGGCTATCCTGGATTTACTTGATGCTACTGATCTTGAATATTAAGATTGTTTCAAGCAAGTTTGTTTCTTTATGCGCATGCAATACAAATAAGAAAATAGTCGAAATAAATTAATCCGCCAGCCACCTTCAATAACCGCTAAAGATTTCAATGTCAAGTTTTCATTTTCAGCAACATTGACCTACAACAAGGAGATGCTACATGTTTTCAAACATGCTTCTTCTTCCAACACTCAGAAATAATTTCCACATCAGAATTCTCAAGAACAGAATGCACAGAGCTTCTCATTTGTTCTGAGCAAACAGCAAAACTGAAAATAAAATAGAAAATAAAGCAACACATATCCGAAATGAACAAACAAATAATGGAGGTAGGTGAACTACCGTTACCGATATACAATGATTTAAGGCGAAGGACAGAAGTACTCGGCATCGCTACTGTTCATAAATGTCACCACAAGTAAACTATAGACGCAAAACATGGGGGAGAGTGGTTTGTGGAGTGAGAGAGAGGTGGATGGATGGGGGTTGTAGGGGAGGAGGGTGAGGTCTGAAAATGCACGTACAAAATTATCTTGAAGGATATTGTCTTACTAATAAGCTAGAAATCAAAATGGCTGCACTGAAAAGAGGGCGTTATTTCCCCTGATCTATTGAATTGAGTTAGTACCCCAAATTAAGACTAAACAGCCTTGAAAGACAATTGCACTTTCTGCATATCTGCCTTAACATCTTACATTTCTTTTACTGGTTACTTTAAAAAAAAAATTCTTAAAGCTGTTTAACGGTTACATCCGGGCAGCTGGCGGCTCTAGCAGCCTACCATGCCCGCCATCGCCGTGACCCCCTCCATGACCTCCACCGTGACCCCCGTGACCTCCATGGTGATCAGGG
>CM072524.1:28338254-28533254 GCA_036898135.1 Oncomelania hupensis
AAATGTAAGAGTAGTAGTGGCATGTAGGAATAATTAATGAATAATAACAAGAAACAAACAAAAAAAAAGAATAACCCAAAATAATAATGTACCCAAAAGGTAAACTCGTTTGATTTTTTTTAAAGCACGGGAACCGAGTTAAGTCCCTTAGTTTCCGCAGGTTAAAAATGGCATAAGGCAATAGGGGGTGGTAAACGCGGAGGTGATTTTTGAAGTGCTATGGGATGCCACAATGCTCGCTGAAAAAGTAAATGCAGAGAGCTGGCGTTTTCCGCATTCCAAAAGAGGAGGAAATGAATTTTGACTTCGGTATTTTGTCACCCTAGGACGAGTTACCTTTCCTGGTCTTTTGAAAAGTGGAAAAACGCATGTTTTCTGCATTACATTTTCAGCGAGCGTTGTGGCAGCCCATAGCACTACAAACATCACCTCTCCGTTTACAACCTCCTATTGCCTTACGCCATTTTTAGCCTGCGGAAACTAAGGGACTTAACTCGGCTCTCGTGTTTAAATAAAATCGTGTGTTGTGAATATTCTAGAGAGAGAGTGGTTTGCAAAACCGTTCTTGATGTAATACATCACAGCAAAATGCAAGCTCGCCTGATAAGAGCCTTGAGTGAGATTGTGGATGATAGTGTTTTGATGTGTCCGGAAGACACACGTCACCTAAAAAAAACAACTTGTCAGACATTTGTAGAATAAAATTACTTTTTTTTCTTCAGGAGACTCATGAGTTCATCTTTCTCAGAGAAATGACCGAAGAGAAACCAGCCATAAAACATTAATCTTCTCTGACATGTAACTCTGTGTGTGTGTGTGTGTGTGTGTGTGGGTGTGTGTGTGTGTGTGTGGGTGGGTGTGTGTGAGTGTGTGTGCGTATGCGATAGAGAGAGAGATTGAGAGAGAGAACTTAAGTTAACTATATTGTAGGTTTATGGAGTATTGTACTGTGTGCATGATTCTGAGTGAAGTGAAAAAGATAATGTAGGGCGACAAAAGCTAAAGAAAACAAGACAATATAAAACATAATGAATGTTATAATAAATGTCCAATGCATTCACTGCTGTTGTTCTCTTTATACTGGACTAGTGGTTTTGTACCCTGGCAAGCCAGGGTACACAGGTTGCTGTTTAAAATGTAGACAGAGAGACAACTGTTGTTATGCGAGTTTCATTTGGACGATGATACCTCCCCATATCCCACTTGATACCTCCCCATACCCCCCCCCCATGATATCTCCCCGTCCACCCCATGATGCCTCACCATACCCCCTTGATACCTCCCCAAACCCACTTGATACCTCCCCATACCCCCTTGATACCTTCCGTACCCCCCTTGTAACGTACCTGTACCCTCCTTGATACTTCCCCGTTGATCGTTTCGCAGGTATGGATGAAAGGAATCGACCATCACCATACCCTCTTATATATACCCGTATCCCCGTTATGCCTACCCATGCCCCTTTAAACCTACCCGTAGCCCCCTTTTACCTACACGTACCACCCCATCCCGATCCTTGGTAGTAATAATAATAATAATAATAATAATAATAATAATAATAATAATAATAATAATAATAATAATAATAATAATAATAATATTGAATATAGAATAATACAAATAGAAATCATAAAAAACACCAAGACTTTAAAAGAAAATTTGATATAATAATAATAATAATAATAATAATAATAATATTAATATTAATAATAATAATAATAATAATAATAATAATAATAATAATAATAATAATAATAATAATAATAATAATAATAATAATAATAATAATAATAAAAAATTATTATTATTATTATTTGTTTATAAATAACTAGTGGTTTTTGTACCCTGGCAAGCCAGGGTACACATGATGCTGTTTAAAATGTAGACAGAGAGAACTTTTGTCTGTGAGTTTCATTTGGACGATATCCCCATATCCCCCTTGATACCTCACCATACCCCCCGCCCTGATATCTCCCCGTCCCCCCCAGGATGCCTCATCATACCCCCTTGATACCTCCCCGAACCCACTTGATACCTCCCCATACCCCCTTGATACCTTCCATACCCCCTTGGTTCCTAACTGTACCCTCCTTGATACTTCCCCGTTGATCGTTTCGCAGGTATAAATGAAAGGAATCGACTTCTTCTTCTTTATTAAATTTGTGTCCCCGGACACATTGAGCGTATAGAGGACTATGGAATCGACCATCACCATACCCCCTTATATACCCGTATCCCCGTTATGCCTACCCATGCCCCTTTAAACCTACCCGTAGCCCCCTTTTACCTACACGTACCCCCCCCCCCATCCCGTTCCTTGGTAATAATAATAATAATAATAATAATAATAATAATAATAATAATAATAATAATAATTATAATAATAATATTGACTATAGAATAATACAAATAGAAATAAAAAACACCAAGGTTTTAAAATAAAATTTGATATAAGATATTATAATTGTTATAATACTAATAATAATTATTATTATTAGTTTATTAATAATAATAATAATAATAATAATAATAATAATAATAATAATAATAATAATAATAATAATAATAATAATAATATTGAATATAGAATAATACAAATAGAAATAATTTTAAAAAACCAAGGTTTTAAAAGAAAATTTGATATAAGATATAATAATAATAATAATAATAATAATAATAATAATAATAATAATAATAATAATAATAATAATAATAATAATAATAATAATAATAATTATTATTATTATTATTATAATTTATTATTATTAGTTTATAAATAATAATAATAATAATAATAATAATAATAATAATAATAATAATAATAATAATAATAATAATAATAATAATAATAATAATAATAATAATAATAATAATAATAATAATAATAATAATAATAATAATAAATTAAAGGTAAAAAGCCTAAATTAAAAAGAAAAATATCCATATTGTAGTGTGAAAAAAAAAAAGGCCCACGTGAGATTTGAACTTGGGTCGCTCTGGACGATAGGCGAATGTTTTATGCAGTAAGCTACCAAGGCTTCCTACAAAGATCATCAATTTTTTGGTCTATATGGGAAAACATGCTGAAACCTCAATTTGATTTTTAATGGAAGCGCGCGGAATGAGGCCATTGCAGTTTGTGGACATTTTGTTTATTTATTTATCTCAGAAACGGTTAAACGTTCGGTAAGGAAATGTCGGCTATAATGATTTCACTGGTTTTGAGCACACAGCAGGCCGATCCGTAGCCCCCAGCACCTGCCCAGATCAGCGTCCATACCGGACAAACTTTATAGTAAAGGCGAAGAAGGACTTCCGGCTAAGCAATTTATATATATTGATAATAATAATAATAATAATAATAATAATAATAATAATAATAATAATAATAATAATAATAATAATAAATTAAAGGTAAAAAGCCTAAATTAGAAAGAAAAATATCCATATTGAAGTGTAAAAAAAAAAACATTAAAAAAAAAAAAGGCCCTCGTGAGATTTGAACTTGGGTCGCCCTGCACGGTAGGCGAATGTTTTACTAAGTAAGCTACCAAGGATTCGTAGACATACCATCAATTTTTTGGTCTATATGGGAAAACATGCTGAAACCTCAATTTGATTTTTAATGGAAGCGCGCGGAATGAGGCTTTTGCAGTTTGTGGACATTTTGTTTATTTATTTATCTCAGAAACGGTTAAACGTTCGGTAAGGAAATGTCGGCTATAACGATTTTGCTGGTTTTGAGCACACAGCAGGCCGATCCGCAGCGCCCAGCACCTGCCCAGATCAGCGTCCATACCGGACAAACTTTATAGTAGAGGCGAAGAAGGACTTCCGGCTAAGCAATTTATATATATATAGATGGTTGTGTTGTTGTTTATCTCTCTCTTCCTCTTTCTCTCTCTCTCTCTCTCTCTCTCTCTCTCTCTCTCTCTCTCTCTCTCTCTCTCTTATGTTGGTTTGTTTCTGTTTAACCTGTACTAAAAATAAAAGCCTGAAAAGGTCAAACATGCAAGCAAGCCATAAAACAAACAAAACACAGTGACTATCCTATCCTATCCTATCCCGTAACTCTAAGGTCTTTAGGGCACCACAGATGATCGTTTAACCAGCGTACTCCATCTTTCTCTGTCCTCTCAGCAACCCTTATGGCTTCGCTCAGTATCAAGCCAGTCCGTTCTCGAATGTTGTCCTTCCACATCGTTTCCTGTCTCCTTCTTCTTCTGCCTCTTTGCACCGTGCCTTGCAGGATGGTCTTTGCAAGATTTGATACTCTGGTGACGTGGCCATACTATTGGAGTTTTCGTTTCTTCACCACTGTGAGCATGTCATCGTGTTGTCCATTGGCTTTTGTGATGGTCTTTCGGACTTCGTTGTTGGTGATATGCTGGATATAGAAAATGCCCAGAAGTCTTCAATAGCACCTCATCTCCATGCTTTGTATTATTTGTTGTAGATCTGCCGTAAAGGTCCATGTTTCGCAAGCGTATAGGAAGATGAAGATGACAAGGGAACGAAGAAGCCTTACCTTGGAATGCAGACTGATGTTCCAGTCTTTCCAAATGGGCATCAACATTGTCAATGCAGTAGCTGTTTATGCGATCCTGTAGAGGACTTCCCAGTTGTTTGTGCGATCCTGGAGAGGACTTCCTATCGGGACCCATGGTCTGATATAATGGCTCCTAAATATATATATATATATATTTGAAGCTATGCACTGTGTTGAGGAATTGGCCTTGGACTTTGATGTCGGTGTTGATGCCACTGGTGTTGTTGGTCATCATTTTCGTCTTCTCTGAACTTATTTCCATTTCAAAAGCTCTGGGGGTGGTGTCGAGCCTCTGTACCAGCTGTTCAAGTTCTTGTTCCTCTCCAGCCAATCCATCAATGTCATCCTCAAAACGGAGGTTAGAGATTGCTCTACCCCATATGCTGACTGTACCTTCGTGATCTGCAAGGGCATCTAACATGATGCGCTCTAGGAAGATGTTGAAGAGTGTTGGAGAGAGTAGGTATCTTTGAATCTTACCGATTTTTGTTCTGAACCAGTTCCCGATGGCGCTGTTGTGGATGACTGCACTGGTAGCCTTGTCATACAGGCATTTGATGACTTCAATAATTTTAGGGCTGATGTTGTGCACTTTCATGTTTGCGACTGGATAAGAGTAAATAACATGAATTTGAAAAGGTCAGAAACCAATGGACATAATCGGCCTAGAGCTTTACTAGGGAAACGGAACAGAGTAAACCGTCTTGGGTATTAAAAGTGTTTGGAATAACTCATCTCTCAGCTATCAAGAGACTGAATTGCGCCGCATTGCAGACCTAAACAGTGAAAAATTATTTCCTTTGTCCTGGGAGAACGAGACAATTCATTACCTCACATAAATGTCTCGCAGTCGGCCGTACATCAGTGAAACATGTAGAAGCCCCATAAGAACAAAGCACCAGCATTGTCCCAGATGACAAAGATGTATCATCATCATGTATTGTAAACTACTTACCAAGTGCTTAATTTAACCTGTTCGGACGGCCAGTGTGTCACAATGTTTAATGTGTTGAGACATTGTCTCTTAAAAGCACTGTTAACTCGTTCAGTGCTAACAACTGGTTTTCTTCTAGAACTAGATTTTAATTAGAATTACCCAACCGAAACTGTGACTGAAACATCTCATTCGGATAAAAGTGTCAGCCGAGGTCTAATGTGTGCATCCCTTCACACGAACTTTAAAAACTCTGATGCTCATGTCCTACACGGCTAAGTGCCAGTTAGGCAAATGCACCCAGAAAGTGTTAGATATACAAGTTCAAGTTCAAGAATACTTTATTATCTCAAGAGAGAAATTATGACATACAATTGCTGATACATTCTTCCCTACCCCCAGTCGCCTAGGATGTGCTCAGTTGTATGGACGTCAGACAACGCGCCCAAAAGCTGCAAGTGGACTTGAGTTAGATCCTGTATCGACCTGAATCTTGAGCAGCTCTTGAATGATTATGCTTAAATATAAGAACGTTTTTAAATAGCTATATAAATCTTCTTCTTCTCCTTCTTCTTCTTCCAATGATATACAGGATCAATACGTTGACCGATATAGATTTCAGTGTTCCGTAAGAAGTCTCGCTTAAATTAACGACTTCCACACCAAAATGAAATGAAAGTGTGTGTACAAATGAAGAGAGACTATGCCCATTTTGGTGAACTTGACAAAAGTATGGTCAGCTGTCCTGAGTCAGTTTTGGCATAGATAGTGGGGGTGCATTTTCCCGGTATCAAGGCATTCAATCTCCACTGTCATAATTAAACTTTAGCACATTGACATGGGACAGCAGTTGCCTCCTCTAAGCTGTACTTGTGGTCTTAGTCGGAAACAACGGATCGAGATGCGATAGTCACAAATGAAGAAGAAGAAGAAGAAGAAGAAGATGATGATGATGATGATGATGATGATGATGATGATGATGATGATGATGATGATGATGATGATGAAAGGTCAGCCGTCGGGTGAATGGACACTTACAGCATAGCTGAGAGTAGTTGAGGCTTCTAGAGAAGGAGAAAGTTTCGTCAAGTCTCAGCCACGCTGCGCTCTATCCACCTCCACCTCCACCCACCCCCCCTCCCTCCTCCTCTCCAACTCCAAAAATAATGACAGTTAAAAGCCATGCAGAACGAGAAATTATTTAACGCTTGGTTGACGCACCACTGCAAATGTGCTTTCGTAGAGTGATGACACATTTGCCCCCCCCCTCCCCCACACACACACACTCACACCAACCCACGCACACACACACACAATAACTAAATACATTAATTAATTACATACCTTTTTCGTATTGTTGATTTTTTTTCAAAGTAATTGCGTTGTGCAAACCTTTTGTCTAATTTAGACATATAAAAAAAATTATTAGTATTATTGTTATTATATTATTAAAAAAATTAGTAGTAGTAGTAGTAGTAGTAGTAGTAGTAGTAGTAGTAGTAGTAGTAGTAGTAGTAGTAGTAGTAGTAGTAGTAGTAACATAAAAAACTATGTAAGCTATACTTTTAATGGTGAATGTCAGTAGATCTTATGTCTTATGTGTATACCCTAGTTTCTGCATACATTCAATGTAATTTCACAAATCTGTATTATTACCTTTTACAAAGAATTATGAATTAATATATCTGCCTACACTAAAGCGAAATGGTCCAGAAATGTTACAGTGAAATGCATGACTTACAAATAATTTTTAGAGGGCGTCTCAGGCGGCTTAATAATTAATTAATTAATTAATTAAGGCTGTATTGGTCAGCGCTTTGAGGAGCTCTTGTGCTGGAAACGCGCTATATAATACAACAATTAAATACATTTTTAAAAGATTATGCAACTTTCCTGAAATTTTATTGTTGACATTTTATTGTTGACATTTTATTGTTGACATTTTATCGTTGACATTTTGTTGTTGACATTTTATTGTTGACATTTTGTTGTTGACATTTTATTGTTGACATTTTGTTGTTGACATTTTGTTGCTAACATTTTATTGTTGATATTTTATTGCTGCCATTTTGTTGCTGACATTTTATTGTTGACATTTTATTGTTGACATTTTGTTGTTGACATTTTATTGTTGACATTTTGTTGTTGACATTTTGTTGTTGGCATTGGATTGTTGACATTTTGTTGTTGACATTTTGTTGTTGACATTTTATTGTTGACATTTTGTTCTTGACATGTTATTGTTGACATTTTGTTGTTGACATTTTATTGTTGACATTTTGTTGTTAACATTTTATTGCTGACATTTTGTTGTTGACATTTTGTTGTTTGTTTGTTTGTTTGTGTTTGGTTACCGTTGGACATTTGTCATTTCTCTACCAGCCAACCGGAAGCATGTTGCTGCTGAGAGGTTTCGCTTCTCGTTATATGCATCCGCCATTTTGCCGACTATGAGGCGAGATGGATACTTTAAAGACAAATGCGAGGATTAGGATGTGTTCCTAATAACCTTCACTTCTTTACATTTGTTAATATAAACTAGTGAAAATATAGCTTTGTTTAGTTTACGATGCGGCGCCTCGGGCAGCTTGAATTAGACCCTGTACCTGGAAACGCCTTGACCGATTCTTGAGCTGGAAATCAGCTCTATGTGAACAATACAATAATGATGGATAATAATCATTGGAAGTAGAAATGGGGCCAGTTAGCTGACGTAAGTAACTGACAATAGCTTATTTGAAAAAAAAAATCAGAGTACCGTGCAAATTCTGTACATTGCAGGAATGTGTCACACCGAAAGAAAACCGATTTACTTACTAATGAAGTCGTTGTTGTTGTTGTTGCATCAAGTTTTATTCATCAGATTAACATAAGTTGTACTGAAAATGTTTCTTTAAAATATTTCAATGTGAATAAATAATAATAACAATAAATATGAGAAGATATAAAATATCTAATGAAGTCACGTTACCACCTTAACGAATGCAAAAACCTAATTTGTCTAAATCTTCAAAATTAAATTAGCATTAATGACAAAATCTACGTTTCAGATTTATTCGTCTTATTTATCGCTGTATAACTTACTTGACAATAGGCGGACATATTTATTTTGTGGTAAATGGGAAAATAACTGCGATACATACGAGCTGCTCTGTTAAAACCGGTTTGTCAACCGTCAAGATGTCATTTTTGCTGCACTCTTAACTGCATGTTGTCTGCTCTCTCTCTCTAGCTCTCTGTCTCATATATATGTGTGTGTGTTTGTGTGTGTGAGAGAGATAACATTTAGCATTTGAAAGTAAGAGAGAGAGAGAGAGAGAGAGAGAGAGAGAGAGAGAGAGAGAGAGAGAGAGAGAGAGAGAGAGAGGTAGTGAGTGAGAAATGAGAGAGCCGGTGTCCAAAGGAAAGGCAGCAGCAGTAATTAATATGCATGAGGCCAGGAAGTGCAGGATATAGAGCTGAACGGTCAAGTGACACGTGGCATAAGTTTATAAATTTCCTTCTCGTGTCCTTATTATTTCATTTTATCTTTATTCCCCCCACTCCACCCTCCCTCCCTCCTCTCTTTCTCTCGCTCTCTCTCTCTCTCTCTCTCTCTCGTGTACCAAGACGCTATAAATTCTCAGACAGCTTATTTATTGTTCAACGCTGAAATTAATTTACTAGGGAAAATTGTAGGTTAAACAGACCGCCCCAAACTAAAACAATACCAAAAAAAAAAATATTAATGCTTACAAGCTTGTCATGTCACAACGACTTCCAACTAGGCCTACTATACTGCTTACGGACTGTCTGGCGATAACATAGCCTGTACAGGCAGTGGTGCAAAGGTCGTTGACGGCCTCGAGTTTTAACACACACAAAAATCTTTTTTTTATGAGGAACTGCGCCTCTACTCCTTTTGGATGAGAGTATAAACCGAGGTCTAGTCTGTGCATGCTCGCATTCCATCGCACGGACTTTAAAGATCCTGAAGCTCATGTCCTAGGCGGCTGGGTCCCGGCGACCCAAATACACCCAGCACGCATGCGCGCACTAGGTCCCTTCTTTCTCTTTCCCGGTCACCCAGGATGGTGCACGGTGGTCTGGACGTTGAACTGTGCGCCCAAAGGCTGCATGTGGGCGCCTCGCGTTAGATCCTGTATCGGCCAGCGCCTTGAGCTAGAAAGGCGCATTATAAGAGCTATTAAGTAAAATAAATAAAATACTGCTTACATATTTGTATCTTTAGTAAATCTATCTTTGTATCAGTTTTGAAATATTAAATTTTATGTGGTTTATTTCTTAGAATGAGAATGTGGGTCTGCGCGCTTCAGAGTGTGTGTCTGGTAATCCCCTTATTTGCATACATGTGTGCTAAGTGCTGAACTGAACTTTCCACTGCATTTTAAAGGACATTCTCTGAAGAAACAACTAGAAAAATGAAAAAAAAATGCAATAAATAAGAAAAATGAGAGAAAGAGAAAGCGAGAGAGACGGAGGGGAAGGGGGAATAAGATAAGAATTTTATTTCGCAAGTTAAAGACTATGCACTGAGTGCACTGTTTTTTTATATCTTGCCCATTAGGCTTGTAACAAAAACAATTAAATACAGCAAATTAATGTAAGCTTTATAACATTAACATCATGGAATAATAACCAAAAACCATGAAATCATCAGATAAAAATCATTTTCAAAAATTATCGTTGTTAATGTCTATTAACAACAATTAATATTTTTAAAACAATTTTTTATGTGTTTTAAGAAACGTGTTCTAAATGATGTAAATTTAGATGGAAATCTTCAGGAAAGTTATTCCACAAAGTAAAATCGGAATAAGCTAGACTAGTTTTGAAGAGATCAATTCTTGAAATTGGAACATTTAATTTTGTGGCCGATCCAACAGTTTTTTGGGAAAATAAGAGAATTATGATTATGATTTATATTAGATAAGGGTCTTCTGACTATGACGCATGTTTAGTGTTTACGTCATCATCACTGACCTCGTGTTTTATTTATTTTTTAATCACTGAAGAAGGGCGTAGCCCGAAAGTCTATGATTTTATATTTTTCTTGGTGTTTTTTGTATATTTTGTTTCTGATTTATATGGGAAAAAAGAGAAGAAAGATAGGAAGGTGCATTGCCAGAAAGGACCTTGTGCATGAAAACCCTTTTTAAATTTTAGTCTGTCGGCAAGAGGTAGAATATTGGGCCGTTTATAGTCATCTGGAGATATTTTTTGTTTAAAAATAACTTGTTTAATTGCACACTTGTGAATTCTAACTAAAGACTCAGAGAGAGAGGGGGAGAGAGAGAGAGAGAGAGAGAGAGAGAGAGAGAGAGAGAGAGAGAGAGAGAGAGAGAGAGAGAGAGAGAGAGAGAGAGGGAGAAAGAGAGAGAGAGAGAGAGAGAGAGAGAGAGAGAGAGAGAGAGAGAGAGAGAGAGAGAGAGAGAGAGAGAGAGAGAGAGAGAGAGAGAGAGAGAGAGAGAGAGAGAGAGAGAACAAAATTGATTGAAAAAAAAGATGCCATATATTGGGTACACTATTTTTTTTTTTTTTTTTTTTATGAATTACAACTAATGGTGTTGTATTCTTCTTCACCAGCATACAGTAATATTCAAAATGTCTTGTACACAATTCGTTATGGCACTGTTGGTAGTAGTTATTTTGTAGTAGCCATCTTCATTATCTGCCAAAGTGATCAACTATTTAGGCAGTAAAAGCCTTTAGAATGTACAAACACACAATAATAAAAGACACTGTTGGTGTTGAGCTGTTAGGCAATTAGAAATAGTTAACACGTAATATATTAACTTTATAGGGCACAGCAAAAATGAAATAACAACAATACATAAACTAATTAATTAATAAATAATTAATTCTTTTGAAATGAGTTTGTATTTAAACACACCTTACAGTTACACTGAAATTGTGATTGTCCCATTTATCATCTGCATTTGTCACTACAACAAAAATCAGACAAAATAAGTCAGAGGTTGTTGTCTTTTTTCCAAAAGTTTGCACTACATAGTGTGATCATAGAAGAGTTTATTATTTCACTTTACTTTACTGAGGTGAAAACTCTCTAATAAGCCTGTACGCAGCTTAAAAAGACATTATGTGCCTTCATAACTTCACCTCACAAGTTTCCTAATAAACAGGCATCACGCATCAGGCCAGAGAAGCTAAAGGCCTCCAACACACACTGATAATGTTGAGCAACGACTGGTGTCTCCATGTTATTCGTGCCAGGATAGGTATTCTAAGGGAGATAAATTAAAGTCACCCAGTGGCTATAGCAGAAGACCTTTGAAGAGTCGAACACAAAGATTTGTTCTCATACATTAGACACAATGTATGGATATGTAATTAACCCCTAAGCTGATAGTCGATGTCATGCGCTATACAATTTTTTGGGTGCTATTGATCGCAGGTATTTTCCTTTACCATATCTGAAACAAATGGCTTCCTATTCGTCACCACTTTCAACGAAGACAAACCTGAAGACGGGTTGTAATGTTTTGAAGACCGTTATTTATTTTTTTCAACTAATTGAACACAGAACCATTTCTTTCCTTAATGAATGATAGGTAATCATACGTGAGTAAGAGTTAGTCATCTCTCAGCATGAATTAGATATGTTATACATTCGTGTGCAAACTTTAATTTCAACCTCTGAGGCACTTTATAGACAAAGCTATGATATAATATGTAAACTGATCCCTGAGGCACTACTGTTAAACATATAATTATCTTATTGTTCAATGTACCATATGACTTGGTGCCCAGACAGATGAGCACAATCCTGGGACCCCTGGGAATGAGGTAGAAGGGACCTAGTGCTTGCTGGCTGTCTTCGTGCAGTCGGCACTCACCCACTTTAGGATATGTGCAACAGGATCTTTAAAGTCCGAATGCATGCATGCAAAGACTAAATCTCAGTATATACTCTCATCCAAAGGGTTTCATTTTATCCAACTGCACTTGGATGGGTGATAGACACACAGGACGGATGGATAGATGGGTGAACCTGATAGAAATAATCCACTTTCATTAGATCAGGCCACATGAATGATTCTGAAGGTGTACAGTCCTGGTGCAATCAGATGAAGTGTCTGGTGCAAAATGACGGCAGACAGACCCCAGATTCTGTGTGGGCCGCCCCTGTACACTGGTAGAGTATAGCCCGGCTTGGTCCTAAACTGCGTACTGCCGGGTTTAATCTTTCCTCCGTCGCACAGGTCTGCTATCGTACACGTGAACACCTCTTCCACCTGTCACACACAGAAAGAAAAGATTATAACACTCAAACTAAAGGTATATTAACCTTCACACCGGATCATGATGGGCCCACAGACGCAGTTTCATTGCAAATATCTCATTAACTACTGAGAATTTGCCAGTGAAATTTTAGGAGTTTATCTTCTCCAAACTCTTAAAACCAAAAGGCTTCAAAGTGTAGTCAAAACAGTGTATGTATGAACCCTTTCGCTGCAGAGACTTTACTCTGAGTAACAACCATTTTCTAGGCAAAGCTAGCTCGCGTTTGTAGAAAGGTAAACAAAAATAAAATAAAATAAATTCTTACTGAGCAGCATTAGAAATAACTGGGTAACACTTACACATTTCTAAAAAGATAAGTAACATTAATTTTCTACATGTATATACAGGGTGTTCCAAAAGTCTTGGGCACAGTTGAAGTCCCCATATCTCAATGACTATGAATGGTAGTAAGATAAAAGTTGTGCCATTTTAAAGCTAATTACATTAAGTTTTTTGTAAAGCTGTTAATTTTTTTATTTCTTTTCAGACCCATTAATGGCGTTCACTCAATCAGAAAATGCTGGGACGCGTTTGGCAAGAATTTGACTATCGGCTTGATGTGTGTCGTGTGACCAATGGTGCTAACATTGAACATCTTTGAACATTCCATGTAAACATTGAGATTACAGGCTTTCTGAATTTACCAGATGCGTTTTTATATCCTTAATAGTTTCGGAAATATTCAATGTCAAAATGTGCCCAAGACTTTTGGAACACCCTGTATATAAAATTTCGAAAAACAATTTTTTTTTCTTTTTCTGTTTTCTGTTTATTTTATTTGAGTCCAAATGAAAGATAGAAAGTTAGAGAGAAAAAGAAGGAGAAGCAATCGCATCGTCTTTGCTGTATTTTTTTAATGTATGGGTGTACATTATTACGCCTCTTTGGTCTATGCTGCTGTTTGGCGCATAGATCATCTTTGCAGGCATGTGGGTGGAGTGGAAATGGAACCAATGGGTAGGGGTCCACCCACCATGAAAGGATTGTTATACCTAACTTATGAATGCTAAACAGCTAATGTTCTGAGCTTTACGTATTAGTGTTGCTGACCGTTTAACTATACCAAGAAAAAACCGTCATGTCATTGGCATAAATCATCACACTATTGTATGACCACCATAAGCAGTGGAGGGGTTAAGACTTTTTGTTTGTTTTTCTAATAAATTCTTTCCCCTTTTTCATGGCTGGTTATATACTATTGTCAAATTTCAAAGAACAGAGAACTTTTGAAGCTTGTGAATTTGACTTTTTTTCGTTGTAGAGGGGGCTACTTTCTATTGGTTACTGCAGTGGCTTATTCCGATCAATAGTATGCAACGGTAAAAGGTCATGGATTTCTTCATGCGAGGCTGGCATGAGGGTCCTGGAAACGAGAATTTCCAAGCAGTTGACCGTGCTGGTAATATATGGGTTGTACAATATCCAGAATGATATGATTTTGTGTAATTAAAATAGTTGGTAAAGTGTCTTAACAGAGATCACAAGATTTGTAATCTTGACCAAGTTCACAGCTTGCTCAAGGTGGTAGGGGAGCTAAGCAGTGACTTTGTCAAACCTGCCTCAATGTGTAAGTCATAATTAAAGAAATAAATAAGTAAATAAAATTAATAAACAAATAAAACAAATTATTTATTTAATTAATTAAATATTTAAGAATAGGAATTATATATATGTTTTTAAATGAATAAAGGAATAAATAAATTTGGGGGGAAAAAAATCACAAAACAAATGAATGAATGAATTACTCAATTAGTAAATAAATAATAAAAATAAATAAATACATAAATATATCACCTCTTCTTTGTTGAGCTGCAGAGTGCTCACATCAAGGTTCTGTGTGTATCTTGCAAGCACTGGGTACACCACACTGGTCTGCAATGTGTTCAAAAACTTGTTCTCAAAATCAATATGTCAGATAAAAGAAAACATAATACAACTATAAGAAAAGAAGAACGCGAAACTCCGTTCCATTAAAAATAAATTCTGCAATTTGTTCAAAACATATTCACACAGTGGTGAAAGTACAAGAAACTTCAGATAAAATAAAACACAATACAATGATAAGAAAAGAGATTGTGATACTCTGTTCGATTATAAATAAATTCTAAGGGGTGTTGAAAATCCTGCAGGAATGTCCCCCCCCCCCCCCCCCAGACTAGTGAATCAGGCAAAAAAGTAAGAAAATTAAGCCACAAGGGTTTGCATGCACAAAACAGGTAACGGTTTAGTTAAGTTATTAAAAAAAAAAAAAAAAAAAAAAGACGCCTTCAGGCTACTAACTTTGCCACTTGGGGAAGGACAGAGCGTGCCCCACACGTCAAAGTGTCGCGGGTTCAGTCCAATCTCCTCAAACGTCTCTCTGAGAGCTGTGTACGTCACATCTGGATCTTCCTCATCCTGATTCCCACCTGGAAAGCTAAAGGCAAAGCGCACCACATTTACCCCAATTTATGTGTTAAGTAATAATAATAATAATAACGGATTTTTATATAGCGGGTACTCCAGCCTATGACCAGACTCACCACGCTTTACATAGTCATTACATATAAATACATGCACTCGATGAAACATCACTTTTGCTACAATACACCAAAAGACGGGACAGTAAAGGTACAGACTATTTACAACTATGTACATAAATTACAAAAAAGACAAAGAATATACTATTTACAACTATGTACACAAAGTACAAAGTATTTACTGTACATAATGTAATTAATTAATTTTATTAGTAACTTGTTGAATTTATTCAATTATGTATGCATAATCATATGTATGTATGTCTGTATGTGTATTTATTTTGTTTCAGTATTTATTTATGTATGTCTTTATTTATTAAATTATTTTAATTATTTATGTATTACAATTTACATACCATTTTGTGCATATGTACTAACAGAGTTACTCATTTATTTAGTAACTTAACCATTTATTTATTTATTTGCTACACTTGTTTGGATGAAAGTATCATGTACTGAGGTCTAGTAGTGCACATGTACATTCTATCACATAAGAGTTTAAAGATCCTATAAGCTCAATGCCTAAAAGTAATTTAAAAAAAAAATGTATTTCAAACTTTTAAAATATATATGTAATCAATATTATTATTATATTACTCCATGCGGCCAACGGAGTTTGAAACGCTGCCTGTACAGCCTGCAATATGATTGAATGACATTTGAGTACATTGTGTACACCACTGAGCGATACGATTTTCCAAGCTGTTTGTTGGGACAATAAAGATTCTGATCCTGATTCAAAGTTTGCTCAAGTATGAACTAAAATCAGAGTAAAAATGTTTTTTTTTAAAATATAATTTTTTTTATTTTTAAATGTATTTGTCAAATATATGAAGTTTGTTATACTTACAGCTCCATGCTTTGAGCCACACATAAAAAAAATGCGTCAAAACCCTTAGCAGTAGCAGTAACAGCAGCAGTAGTAGTAGAAGTAGTAGTAGCATCAGCAGCAGTAGCTGCAGCAGGAGCAGCAGTACTAGTAGTAGAGTAGATACCCAACAAGAAGACAAAGTAAAAAGATAGAATGATAAAGAAGAAGAATTTATCAACTGTCTAAATGGATACTCGCGTACCTAACTTCCCCTCGATGTTTTCTAAGGGAGGAAGAGCGCAGCGTCAGGAGAATTGATGGCTGTCCATCCACCATGCAGAACGGAACCAAGACTGCCGCCACCTTGCCAATCTTTTCAAGTCCCATCATTTTAATTGTGCGGGCTGGTTTCACAGAATCCAGCTCGTTCCGCACTCGCTCCCTGTTCCAGTCACTGAAGATGTTGTCCAGGGTTACTCCGAAAGAATTTGATGTAGATGTCAT
The DNA here is from genome assembly GCA_036898135.1 of Oncomelania hupensis. Classification (NCBI taxonomy): domain Eukaryota; kingdom Metazoa; phylum Mollusca; class Gastropoda; order Littorinimorpha; family Pomatiopsidae; genus Oncomelania; species Oncomelania hupensis. The sequence goes on from CM072524.1 coordinate 28,354,877, forward strand.
CATCGATGAGTGCGGAATTGTATGGAGGGGTCTTGAGACATAATTATGATGTGGCATGGCATGGCTAAAGCTGTTTTCGCCTGAATAAGTTGATCTGCCGGGATTCAAATCTGAACCCAAAGTGTGGCTTGCCACTGTTGTATGATTTCTCACTGCTTTGCTTGATTTGGGCGAATGACCTGTGCTGTTACTACATATATGACAAGCAAGAGCTGAACAACGTCTATTCAAAGCTAGGCTTGACTTGGTTGAAACAAGCCTATTACTACTAGTTCTACTCAATGTATGAAAACGGCTGGCTAGCTGGCTGATACTGCTAAACTGATGATGAAAAAGTCTGGAAATAAATATCCTTGATTGTTGCATGCTATGCAGTGTTCTGAACGTTCTGCTGACCTGACACATTCCTTCAAAGCACATGGGGTTAAAACTTGTAGCCATTTTTATATTACATTCCGAGCAATTTCCTACATAATATATATGAATCTTATTCCTGCCTCATGCATCTGGTCTCTAGATTCAAAGAATTACAACTGAACACATCTGGTCAGAATGCTGAAGAACATTCTGCAATGAAAAACAGACACTGGCAGCAGTGGTTAGACAGCATGAATATATATGTTACCGGCAATGTGTGAAATCCGGCATTCTATAGAATGCCTAGATAGAATGCCTACATAAAGTATAGAATGCACCATCGGGCATTCTATACAATACCGGGATTTCACACATTGCCGGTAACATATTCATATACATACATATATACATTAAAAGACAGATATAACATTTACTGGTTTTATTATTTTATGTTTGATTTAAACTCACCAAAGTCAGCATCTCGTTCTTTGATACTTGCACTCAAGAATTTGGCACACTGAGCGAATGCCACTTGCAAACTGGTACTAATTATAGTTAAAAAATACACTTTTAGTGCAAGATCTGTCCTGTTGGCAGTGTTGTACACTGTAGATAAGGTATTCAACAGGCTTCGAAGTCTCTTTCTCTCTTTTGTCTATAACAATACTGTCATACTCAATCCTCTAAGCGTTACAAAGGCCTAGAAGTAACCAGAGGCTCTGAAGTATTTTCTTTCGTCTTTGTAAACTCGTGGGCCTCCTACAGAGTATGTAATTGAGGCCTACGAAAGACGAGACTTCCCAGACTGAAACAACAAAGTGCTGAGCAATGTAATTCACAATAATTCACGGAAACAGTGACTTGAAGACTATAAAGCATATAAACGAATGGCCCAAGCAGTTTCTAACTCCGATATTTACTTACCTGATCAGCCATAAATAACTTATCAGCAAAGACACTGGCAGACGTGAATATAAAGCATGAAAGTGTTAAAGAACAAGGTCGAAGTACATTTACTGGGGGACTTCACTCATTATAGACTTCCGTTTTCGGTTTTAATACTCGATTCATTGTTACTAATTATTATTTTATATACATTTCTTTTCTTATTTAAAAAAAAAAATTATAATAATAATAAATGAATAAATAAACAAAAATACGTAAATAAATTACCAAAAACTAAATTTAAAATTAATAATATCAATAGAAGTAACCAGAGGCTCTGAAGTATTTTCTTTCGTCTTTATAAACACAATAATTCAATACTAATGACAGTTGTTAATATAACTACCAGGATCTATGTAAAGGCCATCAATGGCCTACATCATAGAAAATTTCAAGTTTCAAGTTTCAATAAATAATTAAATAATTCAAATAAGAAATAAATTATACAATTTATTAAAAATATAATAAAAACATAATTTAAAAAATAATAATAATAATTATGATTTTAAAAAAAAAATCTATTATAATAAATACTGACCAATTGAAGAACCAGCAAACGTTTTCGCTAAACTAATGAAAACATCAAAACTAATATGGCCCAGAGTTGTAACATTGCGCAATTGATTGCATTCAAATAGAACATGTGATATTCTTACAATATTTAGTTCTTGTAGAATTTAGATATATTCTATAAGCCATCGTGACAACAGTTCTAGGAACTCCATTATGTTGTTCAAATTGTTGATAAAAATGACATTTGTTTTTAACTTCTTTTTCAGTTAAAACATGCATCTCTTTAACTGACAATGGTATATTTAATATTGCTGCATTATTTTGTTCAGCACCATTTTTTTTTGCAGCTCGGACAGTGGCCATTCATTAAAGATAAATCCACAATGAGAAGGAATCCAACAAAAGTTAACTTGTGTTCCATTAATTATAATACTGTCACGTGTGAATCAAGTTCTTCATTTCAATAATTATTTATTTTATTTCTTTACCGTTATTCGAACTTAGCAGATTTTGAGTCAACACATTTAGCTACACTATAGAAATTTAAAAGTATATTTATTATTCTATTTAAAGCCATCAGTATTGCTATCAATTCTGCAGTGAAAATTGAATATCCTTTTCCTAAATAAAATGATTCTGTAATTTTAAATTCAGGAATTACAAAAGCTGTTCTCGCATTTCCATTTTGTAAACCCGATCCGTCAGTGTATATTTTTAGTTGTGTTGAATATTTTTCATATACATGATTAAAAAAAAAAGGTAAAGGTAGTCCCATAGCCTTGTGGCCGTAGGGGAGCGTGATGTTGGAGATCACACTTATCTTGGGCCAGCGTAATGAGGGTGATGCCCAACTCTCTCCCTCGCTGCTTTACCTTCCCCACCCTCAAGAGAGTAGGTACTCAATCACAGTTGAGTCAACTGGGGGCGTTGTTGTTTGTCGCTTCACACCTTAGCGGTCACCCATCCAAGTGCTAACCGCACCGGACGGTGCTTCACTTTCGACACAGTAGCGAGTGCTCCAACCACTGCACTATCCGACACCCCAAACATCAATTTCATTAAACCTGGGTTATTTTTTTTTTCGTTTCATTTGTTAAATGAATATCACAGCTAACTTTTTGAAGTTTCCATACAGGTATTGGTGACACTATGTTCATGTTACATACAAAATCCCTTTTCCCGAAATTGTTTTGGAATTATGCCATTTGTATAAGTTGCTATTGTTTTAAAACTTTTAATTTTTTGTGCAAGTTTAGGTAATTATATATTTGATCTAAAATATATTTTCTCATTCGTACTATTATATAAGCCTACTGCAGTTGCTCGGATAACATATTTTGCACACGACAAATTTCTCCATTCATCTAAAGACATAATTAACTCCCGCCATTTATACTCACACATTATTTTAGTGTGTATAGGAGTTCTAAGAGCCAATTTTATAGACTTACTGTCTAAATTCTGTATCTTTTTTTATATAGCATATAGGGGCAAAAAAATAAGCCTCTTGGCCGCAGGTTAATTTAGATCTAGCAAGTGCACGTGCTAAATGTACTAGTGTTTTAGAGTCCTGTCCCAAAGGTTGCTTGCTGATAATTTTAAATAAATTATAACTTTTGACAGCTTTTTGAATTAAATATTCAATATGTTTTTCTCCAAAGTAATTTTCGGGTAAAATATACACCTAGAATTTTAACTTCTTTTACCTACTGTATTACCATGACCATTATTAAATACAATCATACTAGTTTGGTTTTTTTTCCTGTAGACAGTTCCAAACCATTTTGATTCATAAAACAAGTTGTATTATTTATTTCTAGTTGGTATAGCTTTGCAACAGAGACGTTTTCTGTCTTAAAGATACATTCATCCAAATGGCAGATATCATCAGCGTATTGAACAATCGATATTCGTTTGCGTATTAATCTGGGTAAATCATACATTAAAATAATAAAAAGAAGCGGTGAAATTATTGGACCTTGTGGAAATCCCATATCTATAGTGCGATGAGTATAGTAGAATATGAATTTCCAACTTTGGCACTAATTTTACGACCTTTAAGAAAAGTTCTAATGTAATTATAAATATTTCCAGACAATCCTTTCTGTTTCAACTTATACAATAACCGAGCGTGCCATACTCTGTCGTACGCTTTTTTAATGTAATAAAATGTAGCAAAAATACCTTTTCTTTTTGCAAATTGTCTCTTGATGTGAGTGCTTAATTTAAATAAATGACCTACTGTCGATCTGCCTTTTAAAAATCTTGCCTGGTTATTTTGGATGATATTATATTTACGACAAAAACAGGCAAATCTTTCCAATATGACCTTCTCCATTTATTTACTTACATGAGAAGTTAAGTGGACAGGCCTGTAGCTAGATGTTTCAGCTCTAGGCTTACCAGCCTTCATAATGGGAATAACTAGAGAGGACATTCATATCATTTATCAGTCAAAACTCCTCTTTTCCAGCATGTTTCCATAATTATAAGCAGAATACGAATCCACTCATTAGAAAGATTATTTAACAACGTATACGACATGCCGTCAAGTCCTACAACAGACTTTTTTGAAATTAGAAAATATAAAGCATCTTTAAGTTCAGCTAGAGATATATTTGAATTAATTTTAAAAAATTGTCTGGGCAAGGATCTTCATATTCTTTTGTTCCTTTTTTAATTTTTCAATTATTTATAATATTACATGACAAATTTGTACGCCTAATTATTTACCATACCAATGGCCACAAATACTCTTGTCAAATTTCTAAATAGGCGTAAATCGTATTTTATCAACAGCCATCTTGTGATTACCTTAGAGCTCTGTCACTCTGATGGACAAACTTTCAACCCTTACTATGACGTTAATTTTATATTAAAATAGTAGGTAAGGAATTTGCATCTCCTAGTGATAAGGCAGAGGAATTAGCTAAATTGTTTTCAAAAGCTAGTACTTCTAAAGAGTTGCCACAACATAGTACTATATTAAATGAAAGAAATAAAGCTGAACAAACAGAAGAATTTACTAACCCTTTGCCTGATAGTAGTTTATTAGTTTTGAAATTTTATTTTTTGAAGGTAAAGATGCTATTCATGTCCTGGGTAAAAAAAAAACTCTGCGGAAGGAATTGATGGGTTATCATACACTTTGTTATCTCATCTTCCCTTAAGGTGGATGCACTGTTTGCATAATATAATTAAAAAATGTTGGGAAACTGGGATTTTGCCTGATGTATGGAAATCGTCTATTGTGATACCAATTGTAAAATCAGGAAAGCCTCGATCTGATCCAGCTAGTTATAGACCAATTGCCTTAATGTCTCATGTTTCTAAACTCATGGAAAAAAATAATACTAGATAGGTTAGTGTATTATTGTGATAAAAATAACGTTATACCAAATAATCAAGCTGGTTTTAAGAAAGGCAGGTCAGTCAATGATCATTTTGTTAAATTAACTACAAATATAAAACAGCAATTTGCTAAGAAAAAAGTGTACTAGCGACCTTCTTTTATATTAAAAAAGCGTATGATCGAGGTTATTGTATAAGATAAAAAAGATAGGACTCTCTTGGAATATATATAATTATATACAAAATTTTCTTCAAGGAAGAAATATAAAAGTCAAAGTTGGAAATTCATATTCGATCTCTCATAATACAGATATGGGGATTCCGCAAGGATCTATTGTGTCACCTCTTTTGTTCAATATATTGATATATATGATTTACCAAAAGTAGTTAGTAACAAATTTACATTAGCTCAGTATGCTGATGATATTGCTTTGTGATGTAATGTTTCGCTTAGAAAGAAAACGTCAATGTTTGAAATCAATCATATTAATAAAGTTTATCAGAATGAAATAGACAATATAAGTAATTATATGAAGATTAATGGTTTGGAATTATCGAAGGAAAAAACAAATATGATACTATTTAATAATGGTCAAAGTCCTAGAATTATGCCTAGGATAATTTTGGACAGTGAAGAACTACAATATGTGAGTGAAGTAAAATTTTTAGTAGTGTATTTAACTTTTAAGTTGAATTGGAAGAAACATATTGAATATTTATTACAAAAAGCAGTAAAAAGTTTAAATGTAATTAAAATCATTAGCAAGCAGATTTGGGGGCAAGAAGTGAAGACTTTGGTTCACATAGCATGTGCTTTGGTTTGTTAAAAATTATGTTTTGGACAAGAAGTTTATTTTTCTGCATCACGTTGCCATCTTCAAAAATTATATTTATTTATTGATTGGGAGTATTCTCCGTGTGTATGTAAGGTCATTTTTTTAATTTTTATTCTAATTCTTATTGGTTATTTCTGCGCCAACGCTGCCTTTGTAATCTTATTGCCCAGCTTGAGAGGAATGAAGTTGTGTGGCATTGTTTTGTGCTGTATTGTGTTGTATTGTATGGTATTGGATTGTATTGCTGGGATGTACATCTTGTACTGTAGCTTTCTGCGGAGAAACTTGTGATATATCGGGGCAGTTTATCTTTTATGACTTTTTATGACATTCACCTCTAGTTTATTGTATGTATTTAACTGTATGTTTTGTTATCTATTTGTTTTATTTATTATTTTTTGATTGGACTATTTTTCATGTGTATGTAATAATATTTTAAATTCTTTCTGGTAATTGTGCTGATGCTGCCATTGTAATTGCTCAGTTTGAGATGAATAAAGTTGTATTGTATTGTATTGTATTGTATTGTATTGTATTGTATTGTATTGTATTGTATATAGTTTAGACAGTAAAGCCATAAAATTTGCTCTTGGAGTTCCTGTACACACTCGAACTATAGATGCTTATAAAACAGCAGGTGTACTACCATTAGATCAATATAGGAAATTGGCGTGCACTAAATATATAATAATAAGATCAAAATAATTTTACAAACCAGGAACTTTGTATTAGATCTGATATTGAGTTTCCTAAAAGAGCTATACACATTAGAAGCCTTATTACCATAGCAACTTATACACAAGATCTTCTTCAGGAATGTCAAATTACTCACGAAACAGTTGCTACACGTGTAATAACACCTCCTATCCCACCTTGGGAGTTAAAAAGGCGAATTTTGATTATGATTATAGTTCTGTATCAAAACATTCAGATAAGATATGGTAGTCATAGATGCTCGCATAAATTTAAATGAAAAATATAATAATAGTTTAAAAATTTTCACTGATGGTTCTGTACTAGAATCAGAAAATGCGGGGTCTGCTTTTGTCATTCCCGATTTGAAAATATGTGAGTCATTTCATTTAGGAAAATGGTTTTCAATTTTTACAGCAGAATTGATAGCTATTTTAATGGCTTTAAATAAACTTGCTAGCTTGCCTACTGTTTTCTATAGTATAGTAATCTGTGTGGATTCACAGTCTGTTTTACAGGCTTTGAATACTACAAATAACAAGGAACGGCAAGAAATAATTTAAGAAATCAAACATGTTGTTCATTGTTTGATTATAAATGGAACAGAAGTTAATTTCTGTTGGATACCATCACATTGTGGTTTTATATTTAATGACTGGGCAGATCGAGAGGCAAAGAATGGTGCTCTGAATTTGAATTCAGTTACATATCTTTATTTACCAAAGAAGCAATCAATAGAATAGAAAAATATTTTTTTTTAAATACAATTATTCACCCCAATATTCCTTGCATGTTGGTTTTGCTAGACCTGTTATAACATTAGCATATAGAATTCTTTTAAATTCATTACGAACTAAATTTTCTAAAAATATTTTTTGCTCATGTAATTGTGCTTTTTCACTGGTTCATATACTGTTTAAATGCACCGAGTTTAACTTTTTTGCTACCAGTGGAAATGAAAAACATTAAGATACTAAGTGATTTAAATTTTTCAGTTTGTTTAAAGCTGGCAAAATGTTTTATTTATTTATCTGTTGGAAGATTTATGTAGAATGTTTTTTTTCTTTTTTCAGTGACTATAGTATGTGTAAACTAAATCATAGAGGTATGGGGAGAGAGATAGAGACAGAGACAGAGAGAGAGAGAGAGAGAGAGAGTTATTTAATTTAATTTTTTCTTAGCTGTTCTTGTTAATGAGTTGATTTTTTGATATAGTTAATTATTTACATTTGTTCAGTAATGTGCTCGTTTTCTTATTTTCAATGTCTAAATCACTTAGGTGGATAATAGACAATAAATGAGTAACACACACGTTAATTTTATAATTTTCTAATCAGACAATCAAATATTGCCCCTGAAGTCAATTTCTTTTGGTACAGATGCACCCAACCACATACATAGTTACTATTATCAACTAACTCGCCTGCTAAATTTATGACATGTTGATGATGAAGATGATGATAATGATGATGGCGATGATGATGATAATGATGATGACGACGATGATGATGGTAATGACGACGTAGGCGCAATAATGGTTTCTATGGACAGAATATTAGATTGTCATTTGTTTTCATCAAACAAAACATGGCACGCTCATTATATACTTATATATATATATATACTGTACATTATATATAATGCTTTTGTCACTTGACCAAGGCTGTCCTCGGCCTCAATCTCAATGTTAAGATTTAAGTAATTATAAATTAACTTACAAAATAACTACTAATGCCACTGATCTAAACACATATGATGCCGAGCTGTAGAAGGTATTTAGGCAGTGAAGTGCATAATACACAGTAAAAACGGCATGCAAGTGGTGAAGTACAACATACGAATTTAAAATGACTGCATTTATACATGCTTAGATACTAATACAAACAAATAAACAAACAAACAAATCAAGAAAACAGAAATACACAAACAGATTTGTACAATTAATAGCACTTTAAGAAAAACAAATTAAAATGGCAACAATTTAGTGTATAATACCAAAAGAATTCATCGCCTAGATTTGAAACAGGTAGGCCAAGCATAACATTTGTACATCAAGCATTAAAGTGCTATCAGTGTTGTGTGCAGGTAGGCTTTCTCTCTTTCTCTCTCTCTCGTTCTCTCTCGCAAGTGTTTAGTGCGTGTTGTTTATTTTAAATGTGTGTGAGCGAGTTGTGTCTTATTGAGCGAGGGTGTTAGTGTGAGTGAGCGAGTTGTGTCTTATTGAGCGAGGGTGTTAGTGTGTGTGAGCGAGTTGTGTTTTATTGAGCGAGGGTGTTAGTGTGCGTGCGTTGACGGGAGTGAGAAGTTGGTTGTGGTGTATGTGTGTCTGAAAGTAACAATTAATTTTAACAACGCTAAGGTATTTTCTTTTTCCCCCCATTTTTTTAAATCATCATGGTATTTTTTGTTTTTTTTATTCGTCGTGTATAAAGCTTTAAATAAAAAGGCAAGCGCTCTTTGAAAGAAAGACTATCAAACAAAGCCTATCAAACGAAAGACTATCAAACAAAGATCACGCAATAACTCGAAATGCCGGTCATCAGATATCAATAGCTGTTACGATTTGTTTTGATGGCGATGATGATCAAGTGACTATCTATAACTGATGACTTTTCATTCGTTAGCAAACCATATGTAGTATCGATAATCCCGTGACATTCAGCAGTTTGACTGCGCACCCAGGGACAGGTAACTGAAATGATAATGATATGTGCGTGCAGGTTGTCAGGTGATCGGATGTTAACGCCGCAACTGTACCGTTTTCATTAGGAGGCGGATTCTCAAGCTGTTGGCTACACAAACTGATTGGATTGATTTATAGTCTCTCTTTTAGCTTCTACGACTGTATGGTAAGAATATAGTTTTAGTTTTATTTTGTACTATTAATTAACTCATGTAACGTCATATGTTTATTTGTTTGCTTGTTTCTTTGTTTATTTTGATGATGATGATGATGATGATGATGATGATGATGATGATGATGATGATGATGATGATGATTGATGCTGCTGCTGCTGCTGCTGCTGCTGATGATGATGATGATGCATGGAAGCACCGTTGATAGGATGCTGGTTTGCTATACAGAAAGTTGTGGGACGAACTTCGTGACTTAGATATGAGACTTTTAAGGACTATCCTATCCTATCCTGTCCCGTAACCCGGAGGTCGTAGGGGCACCACAGATGATCGTTTAACCAGCATACTCCATCTTTCTCTGTCCTCAGCAGCCCTGATGGCTTCGCTCAGTGTCAAACCAGTCCATTCTCGAATGTTGTCCTCCCACCTCTTTATCGGTCTCCCTCTTCTTTTCTACCTCCTTGCATTGTGCCTTGCACAATAGTCTTTGCAAGGCCTGATGATCTGGTGACGTGGCCATACAATCGGAGTTTTCGTTTCTTCACCACTGTGAGCAGGTCATCGTGTTGTCTAATGGCTTGTGTGATGGTCTGTCGGACTTCGTCGTTGGTGATGTGTTGGGTATAGGAAATGTCCAGAAGTCTTCTGTAGCACCTCCTCTCCATGCTTTGTGTTCTTCGTTGGAGATCTGCTGTGAGGGTCCATGCTTCGCAAGCATATAGGAAGATGGAGATGATAAGGGAGCGCAGACTGTAGACTGATGGTCCTGTCTTTCCAAATGGGCTTCAATCTTGTCAGGGCAGCAGTTGTTTGTGCGATCCTGGAGAGGACTTCCTGTCGGAACCCATTGTCTGATACAATGGCTCCTAAATATTTGAAGCTATGCACTGTGTTGAGGGATTGGCCTTGGACTTTCATGTCTGTGTTGATGCCATTGCTTATTTCCATTCCATGAGCTCTGGAGGTGGTGTCAAGCCTCTGTACCAGCTGTTCAAGTTCTTGTTCCTCTCCAGCCAATCCATCAATGTCATCCGCAAAACGAAGATTGGAGATTGCTCTACCCCCAATGCTGACTGTGCCTTCATGATCTGCAAGAGCAACTGACATGATACGCTCTAGGAAGATGAAGATTGTTGGAGAGAGTAGGCATCCTTGACACACACCGATTGTTGTTCTGAACCAGTTCCCGATGGCGCTGTTGTGGAGGACTGCACTGGTAAATGTCATACAGGCTTTTGATGACTTCAATAATTTTAGGGCTGATGTTGTACTTTCATTGTTGCCCATAGAGCTGCATGCCAGACTCGGCCAAACGCCTTCTTGAAGTCTATGAACACATGATATAGATGTTGTTGGTGCTGTAGGTATTTTTTACAGATTATTCTGAGGTTGAAAATCTGTTCAATGGTACTTCGCCCTGCCCTGAATCCTGCTTGTTCTTCAGCTATGATTTGTACAGATTGGGGTTTCAACCTGTTGAGTATTATTTTCAGGAGGACCTTGCTGGGATGGCTGATGAGGCTGATGGTGCGGTAATTTTCACACTCCTGAAGGTTACCATTTTTGGGAAGAGTAATGACAAGCGACTGGGTCCATGGTATAGGCCACTTCCCACTCTGCCAGATCTTGTTACAGATAATGGTGATCGCTTCTCCTCCAGCTTGTAGCAGTTCCGCGGGTATGTTGTCCACTCCCGCTGACTTCCCTTTCTTTAGCGATTGCACTGCTGCCTCAACTTCTTCCCGGAGAATTGGGAGGATTTCTTCTTCTTCTCTGTTCTCGGGACATGCTAGAACTGAGGGGTCTCCATTTGGTGTATGGTTGTAAAGGTCAGAGCAGTAGATATACTCTGTCCATCTGTCCAAGACTTCTTGTTCTTCTGGAAGGCGTATGCCAGACTTTGGGCTGTTTGACACTTGTCAGCCGCTTCACAGTCTGGTAGGCCTTCTTGCTGTTGTTCTTCTTCTTTGGTCGGTGCTTGCCAAGGATCTCAGTGGCGGCACTTGTCACAGCTGAGTTGAAGGTGGTGGTCATGGTGTTGACATTTACCTCACCAGCCCCCAAAATGAGCAGTGGTGCAAATTTCCCTCCAATTGTGGCCTGAAATAGTTCTGTCACCTCCGGGTCTTGCAGTTTGTCCAGGTCGAACTTCAGTCTAGTGCACTTTGCTGTATTTAGCCTACTCTCTTCAAGTGGAGCCGGAAAGACATCATCACGAGATCGTGGTCACTTCCGATGTCTGCTCCTGGAAAAGTGCGTGTCCTGCCAATGTTGATGCTTGGTCTGAAGCGTTTCTTGACCATGATGTAGTCTATTTGGTTGTGATGCTCCACGCCGGGACTGTGCCATGTCCATCGGCTGGAGGTTTTGTGGAGACCAAGTGTGTTTGCCAGTACCAGATTGTTGTATCTGTCAAACTCCAAGAGTCTCAGACACCTGTCATTTGTCTAGTTGTTGCAGTGGGGTCCACATGTGTCTCCCCAGTTGTGGTGCGCATCTTGGCCAACCTTGGCATTCCAGTCGCCTTGCACTATGACTATGTCCTTCTTCGGCACTTGGTCAAGGACCGCCTGTAGATTTTCATAAAAATCCTCCACTTCGCTGTCGTCACAGTCTGATGTTGGGGCATAGGCCTGGATGATGGTGATGTTGAAAGGGGCTGCTCTCAGGCGGATGGTAATGAGTCTACTGGAGACTGGGCGGCAACCCATGACAGTGGCCAGAATGTTCTTGTGGACCAAGAATCCAACGCCGTGTTCGTGCCTGTCATCTCTACCGCTGAAATAGAGCTTGTGGCCTTTGTGGCCATTTGGGTTCGGGCACTAAATAGAATGGACCCAACGTTTCCCGGCGTGTCGTAAGAGGCGACTAACAGGGGTGGTGTTAGCACGGCATCACTGGGCGAAAGTCTTCTACACAGAAGTCACCGGCCAGGGCGTAGGAACCTCACGTTACTACAGGTTCAACGACCACGTGCTCGGGGCCAAGGCGAGCCACACTGTATTCGTGGATTTCGGCTGTGGCCAACAGCCTGGAGAGGACTGGGCACCGCCAGGTCTTTTTTGCCCAAGACACACTACATGATGACACTATCCACTAATTCCATACCGGATCGGTCGTCGCTGGGCTCAAGGACCGCGCCTTCCGTTGGCCACCAGGACGGAGGTGTTAAGTATGCTACTGATGGACAATTTAGCAAGATCCGCACGAGAAACAACATCGTCATAGGAACCTGGAATGTCAGGACCCTAACTGCTGAAGGAAAATTAGAAGAACTGGCCCACGAGTTGGACCACTATCGATGGAACGTTCTAGGCATCAGCGAACTGCGCTGGAAAGGCCTAGATGAAACAACGACTTTTAAGGATACCGAGGGTTTTCTCCAGGTACTCTGAATTTCTTCCTCCCTTTAATAATGGTGGACTATTAGATGCAGTTAATCTAAATTTAAAAATTAAAATTGATTCTTATCAAATCGCCGCGCTTTGAGTTCGATTTTAAGAAAAAGTGCGTGAGAGCTTCCTGTATGATGATGATGATGATAAACATGCTATAATTATTAAGTTTGTGGTTCTTTGTGTTTCTTTGATTATTTATTTGATGATAATGACGATGCTGATGGTGGTGATGATGACGATGATGATGATGATAATGATGATGATGATGATAATGATGATGATGATGATAATGATGATGACGATGAGGAAGAGGAGGAGGAGGAGAAGAAGAAGAAGAAGAAGAAATAGAAGAAGAAGTTATAGCAGCAACAACAGCAATAGTTATTTAATTAGTTAGTTAGTTTATCATTTTTAAAATTAAAATTGAGGAAGAGGCCGAGGACAACCTTAGTCAACGAGACAGGAGCATGATATACCCTGCGACTATGGACAATTTTTATCATAGCAGCTCACAAAAATGTTGAAATATTTTATTAACGTGAAAATTATTTTTTCTGCAAATAAATTAACAGTTTTAAATAAACCAGATTTCGTGTACGATTTTAAGAAACACCCTCCATTGTAGCATCCATAATAATTATGCTTTATTAAATTTAGGTGATGAAATGTTATATTATTCTATTGACATACGTATTTGTTCCTTCCAGGAAGAAGTCAAACACCAGAGTTCTCAAGCAAAATGGCGACATGTGGAGCCGAGGAACCTAAAGAACTAGTCTGCGCTGTCTGTATGAAACCATACAAGGACCCGCGCTTTATGCCGTCTTGTTGCCATACGTTTTGCTGTGTTTGCATCCAGGACCTTTCTGACAAACATGCAGGCGGGGACTTCCCCTGTCCCTGTTGCCGTATGACCAGCCGTCTGCCACCAGGGGGGACCAGCGACTTGCAGATCAACTTTTACATCAACATGGAAAAGAAAATGCAGACCACAGCGCCCAATGCCCCTCCGGGACAACTCATATGTCCCGTGCACGAGCGAGAAACATTTAGGTTCTACTGCACCCAGTGTCAACAGGTCATTTGTCGCGACTGTAAGCTGACCCAACATGAAGGCCATCCCACTGAAGACCTGAAGGCTGCAGAAGTCAGGATCAGGAACAAGATGGCGCTGGCAGAAAAGATTGCAAGTGGCAAGCTGAAGCAGTATAACCACCATTTGAACCTTGTTCAACGGAGAAAAGATGACGCCATCCAGAAGAAAGCGGCCGTGGAGAAAAGCATCCGAGATCGCCACGCTACTCTGGTTGCTGCTGCTGATAAAGCGAGAGATGAAGCTCTGGAGTCTCTGAACACTGTAGCAGCACACATCGATGATGAATACAAGACAGAGATGAACATTTACGCAAACAGTCGCCAATTTCAGAGTGCATGGTACACTCAGTGCAAACTGAACGACGTCAGCAATAAGTCGATTGTCCAGTTGGTGGAGGTAGCAAAGGCGATGGACATCAACTTCCAAATGGACGATACTGAATTACAGCGACAGTTTGAAGACAAGTTTCCTGACACCAACAACGGAGTGGTGAGATCAGCAACCCATCGTGTCCAAGATAATGACTCCGTAAAGTTAGCTATACAGAGCGCGAGAAAGTTCATGGGCGTTGTGTTGAAAATAGAACTACCTGCCTCACAGTCTGACGTCACTGTGGTGGAGCGATTCACTTGTGCTGCTGATAATGAACACAACATTATAATATTTAGCGTCTGTAATGACGACGACAATGTGAGGGTGTCGTATGCTCACTATGGACTGGATGACAATGTCGCAGTGAAGCTGTTTGATGAGACAGGCAGATTCATCAATTTTGGGAGGATTTCTGGCAAAGTAACAAGTAAACGTTGCGCCATTGGAAAGACCATGCATATAAGCCCGATGAAAGGCTGGTTGGACACTTTGACAAAGTCACTCACTGCTGGACACTTTCAACTCAGCAATGACTTATCAGGAAAAGCAACAGTAAGTAGCATTAAGGTAGTGTCTACAGACCCATTCAAGACAGAATATGGCACAGAATTCCAAATCAAGGTTGGCGGTCATCGCGCTGTGGACGTGGACGATACAGAACAATTGTTTGCGGTGTTGGAAGAACCACAGGCGCCTGACGGAAATAGACGAGTGCAGTTGTACCGACGTGGTAAGGAAAAAGCCGTGGCAACGTACCTGTCTCCCGTGCAGCCCTTCCAACCCTCAGACGTCTGTTTTTACACTCTGGGCGGCCAGAGCCGGCTGCTGATTGCGGACGAAGCAAACGACTCTATTCACGTGGTGAAGGTGAGCAGCGACTGTCTAAAGTTCAGTTCAATTCAGTTCCATTCTATTCAGTTTCAAAGTATGACGTTCGACCGTTACTTGTTGCCTGGCTGTCCCTGCCTTGTTCAGCCCACAGCTCTCAATGTCGACATCAAAGGACGCCTGTGGGTGGCCTGCAGAGGAGGAAAGATAATTACGGTGGAAAACAAAGTCTGAACACTTTCTTCACAAAACTGTCAGCTTTATTTCACAGACTTATTCTTATCAGGCTATAACTGTACCGCACAATGCTGCACTTAAAACAACATCCAATCCAAGACTACAGTGAATGATTGTCTGTAGAGAACTTCAGGCGTGTCACAAAATGAATAACAATAATATGTGTGCCACGTTTCGGTTTTCTAAACCTGTGATGATAGGGTTTCTTAGCTAGTTAAAGAGGGTGGAAAGCGAGGGAGATAAAATAAAATAAAGTTTACTGCTAAGTTTGCAAATAATGTAATTTGAGTATTGTATTGTTAGTGTTGCTTCGTCAGCCAAAATTGGTCAAGATTGCCGCTATGTGGGTGTGAAGGCAGGCGTGTATTATCACGTGCCGTGCAAGTTTTGCAGTGAATGAGGTGCGCACTAAATTAGAGAGTGCAAGCAAATAAAACTAAACATTAGTGAGTCACAGGGAGGAATTTGTAAAGTTAAGTACTCTAGTGCCAGCAGAGTTTTTCGAAGGGGAAATTGTCGTCCTGCTGTAACGGTCCTGTGAGGCAGCGTCCAATCGTCCTGGAGCTGATGACCTGAGAAGAAAAGGGAGACTGCACGCACTACTGTAACCACTCGGACATGTCTTGTTCTGTGTTGTGTCGTCTTGTCCGGACCGAGGAAAATCACCGGTGGCGTTAGTACCTGCAAAACGATCCCTGGGTGGCCATTTTGCTCGGGTGCAAGCATATTTGTATAAACATGTATATATTTTATATTTTGAATGAAAGGAAATATCGCTTAAAAAAGTATGTTCTGTATGCAGGGAATAAAATAATTTGTAATTGATAATTATTTTCAACGTTTGTGAAGAGAAATAATTTGTGCATGACAAGTTTGGACTCTTTGCTAGCTTTGTAAAAGAAGTAAAAATATGAATGGAAATGCTTCTTTCGTCAATTATTAAGAAAATATATATAATTTATAATTGGAATTTGATCAGTTGCTCTCAACAGTCGTAAAGGGGAATAATTCGTAAATTGCAATTGAATAGTTTCCAATTATAATAAATGGAAATAATTTGGGAGTTTGTTTATGTCAATTATGTTAAAGGGAGGTAATTTGTGAATGAGCTTGATGATGAATAGAACGGAGTAGGGTAGTAATGTTCACTAAGATGCAGAAGAGTATGAAGTTTTTTCCTATGTTGGTTGGTTAATAATGCTATAATTTACTCTTGTGTGTGTCTTAATGTACTGGTACTGGCATCTCCACCAGCACTGTTATCCGTGCTGTGCGTGATGTGGCGTGGGCGTTGACCGTTACGACACAGGAGCCCTCTGTACAACCGGCCTGGCATCTCATCTGAGGGAACCACGCTGATCGCTGGCTGTCTTCAGCAGGACTGTAACCTAAGAAATCTGTAACGGAAAAGTTCTGAATATCATGTTCTCTTAAAATTTCTCAAAAATGAACTATAAAAAATGTTAGTTGTCGTTTGTATAAAGCCACAAGACAAGACAAGACAATTTTATTATATCTCTAAAGGAATTACGTGTAGTTAGTTGAAGTTTCATTTTCTATAGTCAAGCATCTTGTGTAATTTGTAGCCACTGAGAAATAATATTATTACTGTTTACAATATTATTAAGTATTGTGTATAATTAATATCCTGTACAAGTCATTAGTTAAATAATTTACCATTCTACAGCCAATTGTGAACTTGTATAGGCTGCAGCAAGAAAGACTTAACATCTTATTTATTATTGTTTACCAGTTTTGTTTTTATTAGAGTTAAGAGTGATTGTGGGTGTAAGGGTGGGTTAAATAGCTATATAAATATGTCGATTAGTTTGTTTTTGTGTGAATTAAAATGTTGTAATGGTTCCCTCTAATGTATTATGTGTTAGATTTTTGGGGTGATTGTTCTCGTGTCATAAGCACACTGTTGAGGTAGTGGGTGTGACTGTAGATAAATCTTCTAGAAAATCGTCATTATTGATCCTATCCTATCCTATCCTATAACTCGAAAGTCGTTGGGGCACCACAGATGATTGTTTAACCAGCGTACTCCATCTTTCTCTGTCCTCAGTAACCCTCATGGTTTCGCTCAGTGTCAAGCCAGTCCATTCTGAAATGTTGTCCTCCCACCTCTTTTTCGGTCTCCCTCTTCTTCTGCCTCATTGCACCGTGCCTTGGTGACGTGGCCATACCACCGGAGTTTCAGTTTCTTCACCACTGTGATCCTGTCATCGTGCTGTCCAATGGCTTGCGTGATGATCTGTCGGACTTTGTGGATGGTGATGTACGTGCTGGGTATAGGAAATGCCCTGAAGTCTTCTGTTGCACCTCATCTTCATGCTTTGTATAATTCGTTGTAGATCTACTTTGAGGGTCCATGTTTCGCAAGCGAATAGGAAGATGGAGATGACAAGAGAGCACAGCAGCCTTACCTTGGAGTGTAGACGGATGGTCCTTTCTTTCCAAACGGGCTTCAACCTTGCCAGGGCAGCAGTTGTTTGTGCTGTCCTGGAGAGGACTTCCTGTCAGATACAACGGCTCCTAAATTATGTCGGCCTACTAGCGCCCAAACCAAGAGTTACAATTATCACGAGATAATTGAAATTAAAACGTGTTCTGTATAATTTACAGAGATACCGGTAATCCACAGTGTTAATTAATAATTATCAGTATTTGCCACGCCTTCCTAGCGCCAAAACCTGATAATTACAAATATTATGAAATAATTACAAATATCATTGGAAAAATTACAATTATCACGGGATAATTACAACTATCACTGAAAAATTACAAATATATTCGCGTAATCATGTTTTAATTTTCAGTTTTGGCTCTAGGAATCCGTCTGGAAATAGGTCGAAACCGAAATTTGTAAATTTTACTTGATAATTAACATTTGTACGCGTTAATTGTAAATATGTCGACGATATTTGCAATTATCACATGATATTTGTAATTATTTTGTTTTAGCGGTAGTAAGCGGCATTAATGTGAATTACACAGAACAAGACAGTATTAATTACTATTATCACTGATACCTGTAAATGCACGTTTTGGCGCTAGTAAGCCGCCTTAGTCAGAATTATGAGCATGATCATGTAGAAATTGTAATTATTATGTGATAATTACAATTTTTGGTTTTGGACATTTGCAGGCGGATTGCTAGAGCCAAATTTGTAATTTAAACATGATAACGGGAAGATATTTATAATTTTTCAATAATAATTGTAATTATCCCATTATATTTGTAATTATTTCACGATATTTGTAATTATCAGGTTTTGGCGCTAGTAGGCCGACATACTAAAATATTTGCAACTATGCACTGTGTTGAAGGATTGGCCTTGGACTTTGATGTCCGTGTTGATGCCATTGGTGTTATTGGTCATCATTTTGATCTTCTCTGCACTCATTTCCATTCCATAGGTTCTGGAGGTGATGTCAAGCCTCTGTACCAGCTGTTCAAGTTCTTGTTCCTCTAAAGCCATTTCCTCTCCATCAATGTCATCTGCAAAACTGAGTTTGGAGATTGCTGTATCCCTATGCTGACTGTGCCTTCGTGATCTGCAAGGGCATCTGACATGATGCCCTCTAGGAAGATGTTGAAGACTAGAGATGATCGTTTAACCAGCGTACTCCATCTCTCTCTGTCATCAGCAACCCTCATGGTTTCGCTCAGTGTCAAGCCAGTCCATTCTCGAATGATGTCCTCCCACCTCTTTTTCGGTCTCCCTCTTCTCCTGCCTTTTTGCACCGTGCCTTCCAGGGTGGTCTTTGCAAGGCCTGATGCTCTGGTGACGTGACCATACCATCGCAGTTTCCATTTCTTCACCACTGTGAGCATGTCATCCTGTTGTCCAAGGGCTTAATAGCCATATGTGATGGTCTGTCGGACTTCGTCGTTGGTGATGTGCTGAGTATAGGAAATGCCCAGAAGTCTTCTGTAGCACATCATCTCCATGCTTTGTATTCTTCGTTGTACGTCTGCTGTGAGGGTCCATATTTTGCAAGCGTTTAGGAAGATGGAGATGACAAGAGAGCGCAGCAGCCTTACCTTGGAATGTAGACTGATGGTCCTGTATTTCCAAATGGGCTTCAAACTTGTCAGGGCAGCAGTTTGTGCGATCCTAGAAAGGACTTCCTGTCGGGACCCATTGTCTGATACAATGGCTCCTAAATATTTGAATCTATGCACTGTGTTGAGGGATTGGCCTTGGACTTTGATGTCCGTATTGATGCCATTGGTGTTGTTGGTCATCATTTTGGTCTTCTCTGCACTTATTTCCATTCCATAGGCTCTGGAGATGGTGTCAAGCCTTTGTACCGGCTGTTCAAGTCCTTGTTCCCCAATCCATCAATGTCATCCTCAAAACGGAAGCTGGAGATTGCTCCCCCTATGCTGACTGTGCCTTCGTGAGCTGCACGGGCATTTGACATGATGCGCTCCAGGAATATGTCGAAGAGTGTTGGAGAGAGTATGCATCGTTGACGTACGCCGATTGCTGTTCTGTAACGTTGCCATTAAATTCAATTCCATAAAGTATTTTAACGTCTGTTCACATACCCGTGATTTTAGACCCCACAGTAATTATCACGCATAGACACACAAGCATAATAACAGAATTAAACAATTTAAAGTTGAACTATAACCATCAAAAAGTAATATTACTACAAAAAGTTTACCAACTGCAGACATGTAAATTATACTGGCAATGTTTATTATTGCCGGAATGCAACAAAATGGTAATGGATTCATGAATATATACATTGTAATATTTTAAATTATAAAATAGCACCAAAATAGGACATTCATACAAAATATATTTAACAGGCATTTATTGTAAACAGGTACAAACTGCATCTTTTAAAAACTTGATATTCCATGAATATATCCTACATATCTTGTCTTAACATTAAAAATTTTCAACCTTTCTTTTGCTAGGTAAATTATAATGCATAACTCTAAGCTTACTTTTCCATTAAAGATAATAATTAAGATGCTGTTATTAATACTTGGGTGTGGAGGATTATGGAGCAACCGCATAGGCAGTTTCCCTTTCATATATAATTATTGTGACGGTGAGAGGAAAAACAATCTACTTATGTCATGAGTTATGTTTTGTCTTTACTCGTTAACACTTAAATATTAGATGTGCGAGAAAGAGGATAATGTCCTAAAAAAGGCTGAATAAATCTTGAATCTTGAATATTGTACAAGCAGCTATTAGCCTACATTAATTGATGCTGAGCTTGAGAATAAATTAGATACATAGCCTAAACCATAATACACATATTTTTTGTTGTGCTGTGGTTTGTATCCATGTGTGTATTGGTTGTGACTCTCTCTCTCTCTCTCTCTCTATCTCTATCTCTCTCTCTCTCTCTCTCTCTCTCTCTCTCTCTCTCTCTCTCTCTCTCTCTCTCTCTCTCTCATCGCAGTAAAGTTTATGACTGTTTTATAAACAGAACAATATAACAAGCAGACCTTTGTGAATCAAATCTCGGGCCAAAGAAGTCGTTCAAATAAGTTAAATCCAAAGTTTTAATTTGTGAACCCTTTTTAAATCTGTTACATGATTATTACAATATTTTAATGCATGCATATTTATGAAGCTTACCACATGAGATTTATGAATGGGTATATAAAAATACTATAATTATAGTGCCAAACACCAGCTGTCATTTTACCATTACGATCGAGTAATTTTCTTAGAAATGAACTTTAGACGGAAATTTTCCTTATTCATTATCATAACCAGATGGCATTTGCTCACAACCCAACCAAAATACAATACTAAATTTCAAGTAAAGTATTTGTGAAATTAAATTTTTTAAAACTTAAAAAGAATTAGTGCTGTGATAGTAAAACGTGTAGACTTCTAATTAATTTTTGTCTCTGATGGGTTTGAAATATTTCTGCTTCTTTCCTATAATCACATCCAATAATAAACAATTAAATTCCCAAATTAAGGCATCTAAACTTAAATATAAAGCAGAATTAGTATAGTATAAATTAAAACAAGCATCCGAGAATCCATTCCATGATACCAAAAACTAAAAATGCCTTATTATTCAACTAGGTCACCCCCACAGACTAGTATTACTAGTCTGTGGTCGACTAGTATTACTAGTCTGTGGTCACCCTTGTATGGGCCTCCCTCTATTCATCATCAAGGGACTTCACTCTTATAGTCTAACAATAAAACGCAACTTCCGCCGGCTAGATTCGCATGTTGTAAAGTGTTCGATACATTTTGTTATTAATCCAGTGAGTTACAGTTAAGAAAATGTCGGCAGAAGAAATGACAGTGAAGCACCGAGAACTGATGTATCGACTTATTATTAGGTAATATTTCTTGTTCTTGTGCAGTTTCTTATCTTTTGGAGTAACCGGCGGCTTCTTTGTCTGCACAAACCTCTTTTTCTTTTTTTTCTTTTCTTTTTTTTAGTTTACTAAAGTTACTTGATACTTGATGGATGTTTTCGATGTTTGAGGCCGGATGGCCAGTTCATCGGTTCTACTGTTGATTGCTATTATTCACTGTGGCATGCGTGGCTTTAAATCTTGTGTAAGTATATATACTTTAGTATAGCACTAAAGGTGGCAATTTTAAATAGTCTTTATTAATAATATTATTAATATGAATTGTTTCCTATTGGTAACAATGGGGATCGTAGAGGGATGGCAGATCGCTCCAGTGGGTGTCCAGCCTGTTCTTGAAGGCATTTACTGAAGGGGCTGTCACCACTTCGTCAGGGAGGGCATTCCAGGTGGAAACAACTCTCTGCGAGAAGTTCTGCCTGACGTTGAGTCTGCAGCGCGCCTTTGCAAGCTTCAAGCTGTGCCCCCTCATGTCTCTGCCCTAGAATCGCTCCAGGTGTGGCCTGTCTGTGTCGTAGATTCCATGAATGTACTTTTAGACATCGATCATGTTCCCTCTCTTACGACGGTGTTCAAGACTAGGCAGCTTCAGGGCAGCTAGTCGCTTGGGGTATGGCTTGTCTTGAGGCAAGAAGCTTGGTTGCTCTCCTCTGCACATCTTCAACCTTACCACAGAGTGACTTAAGGTTGGGCTGCCAGACTGAGGGCCTCACCAGGGACTTGTACAGCTGAATGAAGGTGTCCTAGACTGTCAGGTGGTCGAAGGATCTGCGGATCACGCCGAGAACTCTGTTGGCCTTTGCGGTAGCTTGGGCAACGTGGTTCTTAAAGTTGAGCTGCCTGTCTACAAAGACTCCTAGGTCCTTCTCTACCTCACTCTCTGCTAAGGTGATTGTGCAGTCCTCACCACTGGCATTCTTCCCTTTCATGTAGTAGGTAGCCTCTGATCTGAATTGCCCAACCTCATGACGCTGCACTTCTCTGGGTGGAAGCGTAGTTGCCAGTCGTTTTGACCACTGATATAACCTATCAAGATCTTCCCTGGAGCATGACTCTAGTGTGGGCATCGTCGCTGCGGTTGAAGATCTTGGTGTCATCAGCAAACAACTTAACATGGCTCTGAACATGCTGAGGCAGGTTGTTGATGTACAGCACGAAGAGGATCGGCCCAAGAACGCTGCCCTGAGGGATACCGCTGGTCACCTTTGCCTGGCTTGATCTGGTGCCATTCACAAAATTCAACATGCTGGGATCGCCCTGACAAGAAGTCCTGGATCCACTGACTGACCTTCCCTTTGATGCCGTGTGCTTCCACCTTGGAGACAAGCCTACGATGCGGGACACTGTCAAATGCCTTCATGTAGTTCATGTAGATGGCGTCAATGCTTGATCCAGTGTCTAAGGCCCCGGTCCAGATGTCTAGGGTCTCCAGAAGTTGTGTGGTACATGATCGCCCTTTAGTGAAGCCGTGCTGTAAGTGGTCCACCAACTGCTCTCTAATCAGGGCTTCCATCACTTTGCACAGGATGCACGTGAGACTCACAGGCCTGTAGTTGTTGGCCGACAGACGACTCCCCTTCTTGAAGATTGGCGTGACACTAGCTTTTCTCCATTCATCTGGAATTTTTGCCTTCCTCTAGTGACTTATTGAAAATGATGGTTATTGGCTGTGCCAAAACGTCCGCGAGTTCTGCCAGCAACACAGGGGGAATACCATCAGGTCCTGGGGCTTTTCCTGTTTTCAAACTTGCGAGATGCTTCCGGACTTTCTCGACATCTACTTGGAAATCTGTCAGCTTGGACTCATAGTCGTACTGTGGTGGGTCTGGCAATTCTCCGTCTCTCTCTTTGGTAAATACGCTCTGGAAAAACTCATTTAGAACGTCAGCCTTCTCCTTGTCTGTAGAAGTTTTTGAGCCATCTTGTCGCTTCAGGTCTGCAATTCCAGTTCTTGTCTTTGTCTTGGTCTTGACGTAGGACCAGAAGGATTTAGGATTTCCTTTAGCTTGCGCTGCAGCTATGGCCTCAGGCTTTTTCTTTGCCCTAATGCAGGCTCTTGATGCTTGGTTTTGTGCCCTGAGATAAGCCTGGTAATCCTGTCCGTCACGAGTCTGCATCCAACGTCTAAAAAGTTGGTGTTTCTTCCTCACCGAAGCTAGAGTACCTCCATCCATCCATTTCTTGCGTTGAGCGCTGTTGCTGCCTGTCCTCGGGACATACTTCACAGACAGTTCATCAAGCTTCAGCCTAAACAGCCTCCACGCTTCCTCTGTCTTCAAGCTCCGAAACTCTTCCTCCCAGTTAATCGCTACAAGTTCGTTCTGCATTCTTACAAAATCTGCCTTTTTGAAGTTTAGCCTTCTCTCTTTTGGGGGCTCCTTGAACATGCATGAGAGGTTGATGATCAGTGTGACGTGGTCACTCTTGTCAAGTGCTGCCCCAAGTTATTACTGTTTCAGCAGCTCTTTTTTTTTTTGGTATCCTACCGACTTATGCATTTAAAAAAAATCTTTGTTTTGTATGCATCATTTAATTTAGTCCTTTGCAGTTGAATCTCAAACATACTGGTATTTTGTAAATGGCTGCACAATCCAAGAACAAGAAACATTATTTTACTCCATAGTCCATTCCTGGGCAATGATTAATGTTGTAACACGTGTACGTTCTCATACATGACTGTGGATGTGAGACAGGGAGAGAAAGAATACATCAGCTTTATTGACTGAAACAATAATCAATTAGTTTGATTGCAGACCCTCAGCTTTAAAAAAAAATCAAAAAGATGGGCAGGAGGAAAGAGAGAGAGAGTTGATAAGTACTGTGAGCCTGATACTGAGAGAGTGCATGTTACTGTATATCTCCAACGAAGAATACAAAGCATGGAGATGAGGTGCTACAGAAGACTTCTGGGCATTTTCTATACCCAACACATCACCAACGACGAAGTCCGACAGACCATCACACAAGCCATTGGACAAAACGATGACCTGCTCACAGTGGTGAGGAAACTGAAAGACTATTCTGTAAGGCACAGTGCAAGGAGGTAGAAGAAGAGGGAGACCAAAAAAGAGGTGGGAGGACAACATTCGAGAATGGACTGTTTGACACTGAGCGAAGCCATCAGGGCTGCTGAGGACAGAGAAAGATGCAGAGGTGCCAACCAGTACGGATTGACCGTATTTAATTCCGGCGAAGTGAATTAAATACGGAAATACTGTAGCTGTAATAAAAATACGGAGGAGAAGTTGCCGGTCGTTTATCCCTTTACCAGGCATAGCGACCGAAAGCGGCCGATATCTAAACAGGCAAAACGCCCAAAAGCGTCCGTATCAACCACTGGTTATACTTTTGCATTGTTGGAAAATTTGCGAGACTTCCGGCAATTGACTTCCGGCAATTGACGTCCGGTTTATTCTGTTGTGAAAACAATCGACTGCATTTCCACAAGTTTTCTCTTTGATGCGTTCGTTTTTTCAATAAAAAAAAAAAATTGTGTGAGTGTCTAAAATGGATGGTTTGGATTCTTCGACTGATTAAGGAGAGTTTACAGGCTTCCATTTATCAGACATTAAAGTGAGAGAAATAGACTTTAAGTCGGAGGAAGAGATCGGTACTGACATTAGTGTCAGTAGTATGCATGCATCCAATCTTTCAGATGGGCAGGGAAGTAAAGAAGAGGAGGAGGCTTGTTTGGACTATTTAAAACTTTTTTTTTTGTAAACACATGGAGTAATAACAAACAAGACATAACAAGAGAAGCATAAAAAGGTAGATAGTCAAAAAAGAATTTATTTCTGTTCATTTTGCATTTTATTTCATTTAAATCTATGCACTAATACCTAAGAGTAAGATGTGGTGTTTTTACTAACGTACCCCGAAATATCTCTAAAATTATAAAATGTCTTGCCATTTTAAGAGCTAAAAATTAGAAAGACGTGTGCCCAGTAAAGGGTTATCTTTGCCAGCGGTGCTTCTGTACCGGTTTCTGGTCTCATAATAGTACTCCTGTACTCACTGAACGTCGCTGTGTTCAACGTGCTGATTTTCATGGTGATTTTAGAGTAAAACAAGTGTGATGTTCAACAAGCTGATTTTCATCATTATTTTAGAGGACTGAAAATAGCCTGCTGTTTCAGAGGGAAGCCTGTCGTTATTGTATAGTGTCATTGGCTGGGTTTTGCGAGATAAAAAATACTGAGAAGTGTTAAAAAATACTGACAAACGGGTCCGGAAATACTGACAAGAAGATTAGGGGGTTGGCACCTCTGAAGATGGAGTATGCTGGTTAAACGATCATTTGTGGTGCCCCTACGATCTCCGGGTTACAGGACAGGATAGGATAGTATAAATATATATTATGGTAATTATTTGAACATACATGCAATATGTGTGTGTGTGTGTGTGTTTGTGCGTGTGTGTATGTGTCATGTGTGTGTGTGTATTCATGCATACATCACATGTATGTGTTTGCGTGCATGCAAGCATATTATAACACAATTCTTTTAATTTTTTCTTCTTTTATTCATTGTCATAATTGAAATTAAAAGTTATGTTGAGAATTTCTTGTTCTTGCTGACTGATCGAGTAGTCAGTGCCTTGAGTAGCTCTTACACTGGGAAAAAGCTTTATAAGAGCATAGAAAAATAAATACATAGTTTAGTGGTGATGATGTTGATGATGATGAAAGAAGGAAGGCACTCAGTCCACGAAGATCATGCTCAAAGCTCGCAAACCCCCACCCACCAGTAAAAAATATTAAAAAAAGAAAAACAAATAAAATCAACCAACATGGAAACAGTGTGAATTACACATTTAAATTGATTATTTTATAATTTTTTTTAGGTATTTTATTATTTTATTATTTTTGATGTTCAGTCAGCTGTTCTATGATGGATACAAAGATCAGGCAGTGTCACTTGCACAAGTCATCAAGCCGTACCCGGCTTGCCCACCCAGCGATCGCCTCTTCAGCATCTTCAGACACGGACATAAGATTGAAGAAGGTGTGTGATTTGCTTTTATGCTTGTGGTCTGCTGTCATCATTTACACAAACTCATGAGTTATATTTTGATGCACTTGACGTTGTATGCCAACATGAAATACCCATTTCTTTTTCAGCAATACAATAGAATTGTTAGATATTTTATTGAACTCAAATTTCAGCAGTTCAAACGCAACTATTTTGTATCATATGTTCTGATGCACTTACCATCGTATACATGTATGGACAGGGTACGCAATAACTGGCCCTGGCCAGTAGAATCATTTTTTTTAAAATGGTAGAATACTAAAATAAATCCATGTGCCGGTATTGGAGACCAGCTAAATTTTGTTCAGGGCCTGTTGATGTGCTGTATATTTCACCAAGAGAAAGCACCAAAATTTGGGTACCAAAGTGTTTTGTGGTACCATTTTTTAACTCAAATGCATAGCAATGTGAGTCTATGTGCTCACCGCCATCACCCTCCTCCCTCTTCCCTCCCTCACCCCACCCCCCCCCCCAAAAAAAAAAAAAAAGAAAAAAAAAAGAAAGATTTTTACAAATCGGTGCAAGATGATTCCTAAATAGTCCAAATTTGATGTCGAAAAAAAAAGTCCGTCCGTCTTTTAGCCGTCCGCCATCTGTGCAAACATTTAAAGTGGCTGAGTACTCAGAACCTATTTCAACTATCACAACCAAAAAGATGGTGTACACCCATGAGACCTCATAAATGATCAGTGAATGAATGACTTCAAGTCAAGATCAAAAAGTCATCAAAGGTTAGTAAAAACAGTTTTAAAATTTTCACAATTTAATTTCACTTTTTTGTGTTTAGGTTATTTTAATATTGAACTTATTGATACAAGATAGATATCAGTGAAACACATATTATACAAATTTGATCAACCTCACCCCAAGGTCAAGGTGCTGGAGCTGTCCAAAGCAGGTTAGTATAGGTATTTTGAAGTGAACTTGACCCTAAACTAAGAGAGATATATATATGAAGTCCAAACTTGTTGAATTTAGAGATGATAGCTTGATCTATCGTGTGTTTCGATTTTGCTTTGATCTTGAAGGTCAAGGTCATTTTAGACCTTGCAAAAATATTTTTTTAAAAAGGTAATCGTACAATTGAATGGCTATTTATTTAACCCATTGCAACAACAGTGGGTTATTTGATCAGACATGCATGAGAGATCTTGGGAGGGTCAAGGTCACTGATGGTCAAGGTCATCCCAAGGTCACCTTCTTTCTTTTTTTTTCTTTTTTTTAAAGCATAATACAACTTTTGCTGTACTTTATTTGATAGTACATGATGAATGTATTTGGAGCCAGAGGTCAAGGTCATCTCAAGGTCAAAAGGGTAGGACGATCAAAGTCGATATTACTTTGTATTTTAAAATTTAATGCCATATTTCATTTTGTTTTTTCTGGGCACTCATTTTCATGTTAAATATTGCGAATTCCATAAGAGCATGTGAGTCATATATATGGGCTTTGCCCTTCTGTTTTTTTTTGTTTTTTTTTTGTACAGTTTTTGACACTTTCAGGTAGTAGCATTATCTCTAGCACAATCTCTGATGTAGATGAGTGTAATACAATGTAATCTAATCCAAGTTATTTGCATTTTTAGCGGAAAAATGTGAAAACAAGGATGCCCCAAAGGTTGACGAATTTGTGGCTCCTGTCCAAGGCATTGATCTGGAGTTTGAGACTGAAGGTACCTTTGTCTTTGAATTTTTATGGCTGAATATATTAAATACATTATGCATGTTATATTAATATTTTATACATGTTAATGTTAATTAAAGTGTTTATTTAAAAAAATACATACACACACACACAAAACACATGTTTTTAGCCAAATTGCTGTCAGTACGAAGCGTCATTGTTAAACCCTCAACCGTTGCATGTGTGGTTTAGATTTATGAATAAGCAGCTATGCCTATGGACTCATAAATTTCTTGTGTATCTCCAAATTGGGCTTTTCGTGTTTTTTGTGTTGTGTTTTTTTGTGTGTAGTTTTTTTTGTTGTTGTTGTTGTTATTATTTTTTTGCCTCTGTATATGGATGGATTGCCACAAGATATTGAAGTACAATGTCCCTTATTTATCACTGTGTTTTATCTTTCAGCACATTTTTTTGTGTGGTTTGTTTCGAAAATGAAATTCACATTGAGCTTATTTTTAGGAAATGTGTTTCAAGAGTTATGCATGTATTATGAAGTGCGTTTTCTTCCATTTGAATAATTGTCAGTTGCTTTTCCTCCCTGTTAACACATTCTGGTCTAAGTCTAAATGTATGAACGTATTTGTTATAATAATATTAACTCATTGGAGGCGTAATTTTCTTGCCATGTTTATTCCCTGAAAGCGCACTATTTAAGCGTATTTTTGAAAATATAGAAAAACTATACATTTTTGTAAAGATATTGCATGTTCTTTCAAGAAATAAACAATAAAAATGTATAAATTCACTTTAGTAAGAACATAGCAGGTATCCTCAGGTATCCGCACTCTATGGGGATATCCCAAAAGTGTTTGATATCCAGAATATATTGTACATTCACCACAAAACATGTCAGTTTTGCACTAATGATAAAAAAGAAATTCTGAATAAATAAAAATGTTTATGAATGATTATTGTATATCAGTAAACATAAAATTGTCATATTAGAATTGGCTGCCATTTTGGCATTGAGATAAAACATTTGTGTCATGTTTACTATAAAAATTACTCTCACAGCAAAAATACTCGGTTTTACAGTTAAATACTCAGTTTTACAGTTGAAGGGAAGTGACAAACCAATTAGGAATTATTAGTCTTGCTCCCTTTAATAGTTGGGTTGCTTATAAGTTATAAGCAACCCAAGTATTAAAGGGAGCAAGACTAATATATATAATATAATATAACGGACACTACCTACCTTCCAAGTAAGACGTGCTGCGCTGGCAACCATATAAACAAATCGCACATCATATGAAGCGCATCACTGGCAATAACTTAATACTCATTTTTATAAATAAAGTTGCTGCACTCTTTGAAAACAATTATTATTTTGTTATTAATATTCGTCTAAATACAATTAAAACAGGGGATCCCCAAAATATTGTCAAAAATCAGTGTTGTGAGTTCCCCCCACACCTCCCTCCAACACCTCTTTATTGGTCCCAATGGACCTCTTGCAGCTATTGGGCTGCTAGTAAGAGGCAGTTGGCCTGGAAGTGATGCAGACGTCATTATGGGCATCAGAGGCTGTCAAGTGCCTACGCCTATACACAGCCTATGCTTCATAGATCTGACATTCAACCAGCCTCAAGGTCGCCTGTTTAGTGTTAACAGGCCTATTATCACAACAGTCTAGGGGTACTTTGGCCCAATATTTCTTTATTTCAGACAAGATTTCATGTGTCCCAGAGGAAGAATACAAAGTTATGGTTGCGTTTCAGTGCAAACTATCTCGGCAGAAGCATCTTTGTATGAGACCTGCTACGTGACAGCCCACAAGTCTGCCTGTAGAGTGGCCAAGTTTCACAGGACAGGCCAGTTGGTTGCCACAGGCTCTGAGGACTGTTCCATCAAGGTGAGGTCATGATGGGAGCACAACCCCAGGTTTAGTCTGTGCACTCACAGGCTTTCTATTACACAGACTTTACAGATCCTGACGCCTATGTACTAAACGGGAGAGTGCCGTCTACACAAATACCAGCAAGCACTAAACGCCTTCTTCCCTGTTCTAAGTCACATAGGATCGTGCTCAGTTGTCTGGACGTCAGACAATGTACTTAAAACCTGCAAGTGAGCACCTCCAGCTTGAGTTAGACCTTGTATCGACCGGTGCCTAGAGCAGTAAATAAAATAAATGATTTAAACGACATGTTTATATATTTGTTTGTATCGGTTCTGTGGTAGAACGCTTGCTCAGAATATACTTGTTTGATTCTTGACATTGACGGGAAGTGTTTCTCACAAGATACACTTTTCCATAATTACCCTTTAATATGGTGTGTGAAACAACTCTAGAGATTTGCCATGACACTACTGAACCATCAGTCGTGCCTCATGGAAGCCAGTGTGTTACTGTGTTGATGTGTTATAAAATCCTGTGACAATAAGCGTGCCAGTTTTTGTGGATAAGACAATATGTAAAAGGTATTAATTGTATATGTCAACACCCCTTGGGGTCATGAGCAATCTTGCCACTGTAGATTGTTCAAACCTATAAAGGGAAAAGTGAAAACCACAGTTGAAAACCTGTCTTTCCTTTATAGGCAAGACAGATTCACTGCGGCAACAGTACCCCCGTTGGAGTGCCGGGGGTTTTCAGTATAAATAGTATCCCCACTTTATGGAAATTTAGTGCTTTAAATTCCCACTGTCGCTGTCTTCCTCATTTACTCTTTCCTATTCCTGCTCTGTCCTTCACTCTGCTATACTATCTTCTTCTTCGCTAGATCAATGACCTACCTTTTTTCTTGAAAACTCTTCCTGGACAAGACTCCTTGTTTGTGTATGGGGTCTGTTGGATCAGCTTGGGAGTGTTGGACGCTTTCTGCCGGGTGGTCACTAGGGCTTCCTATGATTGTACTATTTAGCACTATAGGCATTTTATATGTATGCGTTTTGTTGATGATTTGTAATGATGTTTGTATTCTATTTTGTTTTTGTAACCGGGGGTTCGCGTAGTTGAGGTCAACCCTCAGCCGTCCCTCGCGTGGGACGTCTTTATTGTAAAGTGACTGGCCGGTGGAGGGCATTCAATTTTCCCACTGGGGTTGTTTCAGCAGATCTTTTATGCGGATCGGGGGTTGTCCGGTCCTGATTTGGCTCGGAAGAGTCCGCTGGACCTAAAGCAACAATAAATCAATCAATCAATCAATCAAGTATATGTCAACAACCAGTTTCTTTCAGTCATTTATTAGTTGAGTGGACATCGTTGCTACCATTACACACAGCAATAGATGTGGTGCTTAATAACACTGATGATATTAATAACATACTAATCCTATACAAGGAGATAATAGAAATTGTAATATACATTTGAATGGCTTGCCATCTTGTTTTACTGTTGTTTTACTCTTTGAATGTCTGTGGCAGGTTCTGGACGTGGAGCGCATGCTGGCAAAAAGTGTGACACCGGTGGAAGTCCTAGCCATGGAAACGCATCAGCAGCAGATGGAGAACCACCCTGTCATTCGCACACTCTATGATCATTCCGAGGTACGCTTACCCGTAATATTCATTGGCAAGATGGATGTAAGGGTTTAAACAATACTGGACTTAGTGAAAGAATGCTATAACTAATCTTTTTTCTCTTGACTGTCTGCCTCTTTAAATATGGGTGCCAAACTGTATTTGCAAAACTGGAGGTGAGACCTAACCAGAGACTCACGCAGTTTACAGATTGACTATCCCTATCTAAGAAATTGATAGGTCTTTTTATTAATGCCAGTCATTCTATTAGCATGGTTTACACAATTCTGGATATGGGGATCAAAAGAAGAAAACTTTATCAAAAGTTATCCCCAAGTCTTTTTCTTTTTCACAAAGGGCAGGTAAAAATAAAATTACTACGTCTCACACTTTACATAATCCACAGTAATTTGTATTGCTTTTTGATTTCATGTGCTTCCTTTTTTGCATGATAGATATGTTCCACAATTAAGGTCCAGTCCAAATGAGTTGTTGGTCAATGTTTTTTGTCTTAGTTAATAATAATTTTTTAATTAATAATAAAACAATTAATAATTTGTAGCCAGTCTTTGAATTGAATATATTTAGATGGATGAATATAATGTATTTGTGTACGTTTGTAGTCCACACAAACTGATAAATGTTGGTTACAGAGACAATTTCAGAAGCCGACGCAAATCCCACCTTTTCTGTTAAAGCCATATTTGTTTTACCCCGGTCATTTTATTTATGCTTTGTGTGTTCTGGGCATGCTGCCCGCATATATATGTGCGCCTTACAAGTACACACGATCATCATCATCATCATCATCATGAATGATTATGTATTTTCAGGAGGTGACCTGCTTAGATTTCCATCCGTTTGAACAAGTTTTAGCCTCCGGTAGTAAAGACTTCAGCATCAGATTCTTTGAGTTCTCCAAGCCATCTGTCAAAAAGGCCTTCAAAAGCATTCAGGTATGGTATGTTTTCCTCATGGCCCATTGACAATATCATCATCAGTACACTATACAGCAAACCCAAAGTAGCAATCTAGAGCAGTACTCTGTATTGATTGTGGCTGCTCAACCTAAGAAGATCATCACCATCATCATCCTCATCATCATCCTCATCATCATCCTCATCACCATCATCATCATCATCATCATCATTATCATAAATCAACATAATGGCTTCATCATCACTTCTTGTTAAGGGGCATTTTGTTTTGTTATGTTGTCATTTACAGTTGTTTATTTCATCAATACTGATAGTTTTGAGGACATTCTATTTACTGAATGAGTGAATGACAGTTTGGTAGTATAAAATAAAATTGAAATATAGATGGAACTGCTATAGCATTGTTTTGTGTGAAAGTGGTGTGCATAAGAGGTCTACACACTATTGTGCATAGCGGTCTTTAAATAGTTAAAATCTATGTTCAGGTTCGTCTTCATCTAATATGGTGATGAAAAGAAAGCCTTTCAGATTTGGTAAAGGGAAATAACTGCGATCAGTAGAACCAAATGAACTGTAATATTGCAACTTCTGTCTTGACAACCAACTTAAGGGTTAATAGACACACAAACAAATAGATCTACCTATTCATAGATTTGGCTTTAATCTAATTTTTTTCTAATGGGACAACATTCATTGTGAATGTTAAAAAGGATATGTCTCATTAAAGCTGATACTTTTTTTTTTACATCTTGTTATTTTGGGTGGTTTTGTGTGTGTGTGTGTGTGTGTGTGTTACACAGTTATTTATCAGCAGTCGATTCAGCCCCGATGCTTGAAGCTTGATATGTGTAACTCGAATTTGTTTATCCACGCAGCCTGTTCACTCAGCAATAAGGCAGGAGCCGTTGTATAAATTTTTCCATCTTTATTCAGCAAACAACAACTGCATACAAGATAGCTTTCCAAAAATCATTTAAAAAATCTTCCTCACAAGCAGACAGTGCATTACTTATATATCCCTTCTACGATCGAGAAAAAGTTTTAACATTCCAGCATGACGCAATAACACCCAATCAATATAAAACTCGTCACCGGAAATATGCTATATATAATGCACTGCCTTACGTCATATAATGTTTAGATTCGACCAGCTTTTACCCGTAAGGTCTCGAAGCTTCCATTGATAGTAAGTAGACAAGTAATTACTGAAAATTCTCGACAATATCCACTGACTAAAATTATGAACATTATACAAAGCTTCTTCTAGCAACAACACAAAATCAAATTAAAGATAAATACACTCATATTATTGCATGCTTTGCAAGACAAAATGATCAGATCTATCGTGCGCGTCTCAATCGTAACGGTGTGCCCTGAGCATGCGCTACCGTATCATGGAGAAAACACTCTATACAAGTGTTCAACATCAATATCATACTGGAGCCGTTCAGTGTATTTAGTACTAGTAGGTACTCAGTTAGTGAAAGTTAAGTCCCCAGTCACCGTGACTTTAGCATGGTAGCTTTAATCTTGGTGTGACCAGTAAAATGTATGACTTACCCTATTTGTGGAACAAGGGCATCAAAAATCCTTACTGTTATCATACGAACATTTCAGAATAGCTTGGTTTTAAGAGTTCTCAAAGCAAAGTGAGGAAAAGTATCCTATAAAAGCCTATTTCCTACACTAATCACAAAATGTTCACATTTCTCTAAGTGAGGACCCCTCAACCCCCCCCCCCCCCCCCCCCTCCCTCCTCCCACCATTCCCAACATATGTCTGTTTACAGTATATTGACCGACCCAAATTTTTTGGCTTGAATACTAAATGTTTTTTTGTGATCGTCTAAGAAAAAAAATGTTTAAAAGCCAAAAAAATCGCATCGTAGGTAGAAAAGGTTTAAAGAAAAAAAAAAGAAGTTACCTACTGACCCTTTTTTTTTCCATGTTACCGTAAACTGACATTTTTTAAATTTGCCTAATAAAACCAGTTTATACTACTTGTTAAGAACAATACTCATTATGTCATTAGCCTATTAGGTAGCAATACAACTAAGGGAAATGACTAAGTCTATTAAAACAATTTCGGTAGTTACACACTCCTTACTTCCCTGTTCCCCATCACTGTCATTACCAATTTTCTCTGTCTGTCTGTCTCTTTCCCTCTTTCCCTCTTACTTTCATCAACACTACTACGATCAAGGAAGACAAATAAGAATAAAGGGAAATAACCTTATACATACTGACAAGCACACTAACCTACTCATTAAAACTACTGCTGGTCACTTTGTGAGTGGTATCTACAGTCTAGATAATAATGCGTGTTGAATAGTGGTGTTGATTTGTTGTGCAGGAGGCAGCACCACCAAGATGCATGGTGTTCCATCCTTCCGGAGACTACCTTGTCGTTGGCACGGAACATCCAACCTGTAAGTCATTGATTCAGCTAGGCCTCATTCTTATTACTGTGTTTTACGGACTTCATGTAGATACACGTTGCAAGCCGCACCCATTCCCTATACCTCCGCCTCACCTTCCTCCTGCTGAATTTTACAAAAAAACTGTCCATTTTAATCCATACGTAAGCAAATGTGCCTACCTTATGCCCTAGTGCATATTTTTACCCATTTTTGGTTCAAAAGTGAATATGATTTGTCTGCTCAAAATATGCATTTTCACTGTTTTTAAATACGAATGTTAGTTTCTACAATTTTTGAAACGCAATCCGAATCCAGTCCATTATTTCCATTGCTAACTGTTCTCGGTGCGCATGCATGAATAAGAAATCTCGTGCACCAGATGTCTGTGCGCGTCGGCTTTATGGTAGGGGTAAATGGCGTCAAGAAAACATGCGCATAAAACAAAACTGAAACGAAAACAGTGAAAACGAGGTGAAAGAAAAGAACCTGCAAAGAAGCAGGTTCAGGTTAACACCAAGCAGACATTCCAAAAGGACTATATCCAGTGTTTACCAGGAATTGTTGACTATAGAAAGAGCCTTCACCATATGTACTGCACTGCAGGCAGAAAGATTTTGGAATTGGCCACAGTGATGGATATTACATATAGCGGCATATTAAATTTGCAGGCCACGAGGAGCGCTGGTGATCTTTTTTTTTTTTTGCCATTGGAGTAAAATCGTTCAAGAGAAAGAAGCGCAGCAGTTTTACAATGTGAAAGCTGAGATAAAATTGGTTACAATGATAGCGAAATTTAACTAATTTTAGCAGTGCTTGTTATGTACAGTAAGAAATGAGCAAGTTGATCATAAGCAAGGAATGTAAAAAGGTAGTGTTTGTGACATTGTAGGATAAAAAGGTGAGAGAGACAGAGTAGTGTAAAACTTAAGGTGCACAATTTATTATCCTTTTGAATGTAGTACTTATTTGTTGTTCATTATTGCACTTTGCAACGGTAAGAAAAACGTCGACATGTAAAATGATACAAAATACACATTTTCATGCAGTCATTACACAAAATGTCCTCATAGGGCATAGGCACCTTTGCGTAAGGTGCAGCATGTTAGACAGCGTAAAAGAAAATTAAGAAAGTTGTTATGAACTTGACTTTGTTCAGACAGATTTTCCTATCCTATCCTATCCTATCCTGTCCCATAACCCGAAGGTCGTAGGGGCACCACAGATGATCGCTTAACCAGCATACTCCATCTTTCTCTGTCCTCAGCAGCCCTCATGGCTTCGCTCAGTGTCAAACCAGTCCATTCTCGAATGTTGTCCTCCCACCTCTTTTTCGGTCTCCCCCTTCTTCTACCTCCTTGCACTGTGCCTTGCAGAATGGTCTTTGCAAGGCCTGATGATCTGGTGACGTGGCCATACCATCGGAGTTTCCGTTTCTTCACCACTGTGAGCAGGTCATCGTGTTGTCCAATGGCTTGTGTGATGGTCTGTCGGACTTCAATGTTGGTGATGTGTTGGGTATAGGAAATGCACAGAAGTCTTCTGTAGCACCTCATCTCCATGCTTTGTATTCTTCGTTGGAGATCTGCTGTGAGGGTCCATGCTTCGCAAGCATATAGGAAGATGGAGATGACCAGAGAGCGCAGCAGTCTTACTTTGGAATGTAGACTGATGGTTCTGTCTTTCCAAATGGGCTTCAACCTTGTCAGGGCAGCAGTTGTTTGTGCGATCCTGGAGAGGACTTCCTGTCGAGACCCATTGTCTGACACAATGGCTCCTAAATATTTGAAGCTGTGCACTGTGTTGAGGGATTGGCCTTGTACTTTGATGTCCGTGTTGATGCCATTGGTGTTGTTGGTCATCATTTTGGTCTTCTCTGCACTTATTTCCATTCCATAAGCTCTGGAGGTGGTGTCAAGCCTCTGTACAAGCTGTTCAAGTTCTTGTTCCTCTCCAGCCAATCCATCAATATCATCCGCAAAACGAAGATTGGAGATTGCTCTGCCCCCTATGCTGACTGTGCCTTCGTGATCTGCAAGAGCATCTGACATGATGCGCTCTAGGAAGATGTTGAAGAGTGTTGGAGAGAGTAGGCATCCTTGACGCACACCGATTGTTGTTCTGAACCAGTTCCCGATGACGCTGTTATGGAGGACTGCACTGGTAGCCTTGTCATACAGGCTTTTGATGACTTCTATAATTTTAGGGCTGATGTTGTAAACTTTCATGGTTGCCCATAGAGCTGCATGCCAGACTCGGTCAAATGCCTTCTTGAAGTCTATGAACACATGATATAGATGTTGTTGGTGCTGTAGGTATTTCTCACAGATTATTCTGAGGTTGAAAATCTGTTCAGTGGTACTTCGCCCTGCCATGAATCCTGCTTGTTCTTCAGCTATGATTTGTTCAGCTTGTGGTTTCAACCTGTTGAGTATTATTTTCAGGAGGACCTTGCTGGGATGGCTGATGAGGCTGATGGTGCGGTAATTTTCACACTCCTGAAGGTTACCTTTTTTGGGAAGAGTGATGACAAGCGACTGGGTCCATGGTGTAGGCCATTCCCCACTCTGCCAGATCTTGTTACAGATAATGGTGAGAGCATCAGTCATCGCTTCTCCTCCTGCTTGTAGCAGTTCCGCTGGTATGTTGTCCACTCCCGCTGACTTCCCTTTCTTCAGCGATTGCACTGCTGCCTCAACTTCTTCCCGGAGAATTGGGAGGATTTCTTCTTCTTCTCTGCTCTCGGGACATGCTAGAACTGATGGGTCTCCATTTGGTGTATGGTTGTAAAGGTCAGAGCAGTACTCTGTCCATCTGTCCAAGACTTCTTGTTCTTCTGTAAGGCAAATGCCAGACTTGCTTTGGATAGTGGAGACTTTGGGCTGTTTAACACTTGTCAGCCGCTTCACCGTCTGGTAGGCCTTCTTGCTGTTGTTCTTGTTCAGATTGTTCTCTATTTCCTGGCATTGATCTTCTATCCAGTTCTCCTTTGCTGTGCGCATGCCTTTTCGGATGTCATTGTTGATTTTTCGGTAGACATCAGCTCCCTGTGAGGTGTTCTTTTTCTTTTTTAACTCTCTTCGTTTATCACACAGATCCAAAAGTTCAGGTGTGATCCACGGCTTCTTCTTTGGTCGGTGCTTGCCAAGGATCTCAGTGGCGGCATCTGTTACAGCTGAGTTGAAGGTATTGGTCATGGTGTTGACATCTACTTCGCCTGCCCCCAAAATAAGCAGTGGTGCAAATTTCCCTCCAATTGTGGCCTGAAATATTTTTGCCACCTCCGGGTCTTGCAGTTTGTCCAGGTCGAACTTCAGACAGACAGATTTTAGCCACACATTAAGCACACAATGTTATAAGCCCTATGGGTCATAGTCAAGAAAACAGGTACTCTCTTGGTATATTTGCCACACTTTATTTGTATAAAGGACAATATATGTCTCGGTGAATGGTCGGCTTTTTGTGTATACAATATATTTTTTATTAATTTATGTTAATTATTTGTTTTTTGCAGCGCTTTGTATGGAAAAAAATATTGCGCTTAATAAATCATCATTCAGTAATTTTATTGATGTACATTTTCTGGCACTGTTGCAGTGCGTCTCTACGACACAAGAACGTTGCAGTGTTTTGTGGGCAGCAATCCACAGGACCAGCACAAAGGACCTGTCACTGCCGTGAGTGTTTTAGCTCCTTCCCTGCTGATCCTAAAATCTACACAATCTTTAGTAGGAGGAAGAGCACAGCAAGAAAAAGAAGAAGAAGACCCATTTTGCTTGTGACGTCCTTTCCTTATACAGTGGAACCTCCGGTATTCGTCTCTCTGGTATACGACTCCCTCCGTTATGTGACCTGAAAATTTCTGACGGATTCACTTCCAATAATAAATGACCTCTGGTATGCGACAACCTCGTTTATGCGACCAGCGACCGTGTCTTAAGCCCTTTATACGACCGTCTTAGGCAATTTAAAAGAGCTATCAGTTAATTTATTGTCTGTACCTTTCGTTTTTTCTCTCTTGTTAGTGTACGCCTCATGTTAGTGTACGCCTCGAGGGGTGGCGCAGTGGATAAGTCGCCGGTTTCCTATGCCGAAGGTCGCGGGTTCGATTCCCGCAAGGGGCCAACGTATGTGACTTAGGTATGGGACTATTGAGGTCACCGAGGGTTTTCTCCTGGCACTCTGGTTTCCTCCCTCCCTTCAATAATGGTACAGGACGCAGTCAATATAAAAATTTCAAAAATAAAAAAATTCGATTTTCTTTCCGTCTTCTAATAGCGATTTCCCTGCCTTTACACCACCTGTTTGAGTGATGGATGTGTATTTGGTGTGTGTGTGTGAGGGTGGATGAGACAGGTGAGCGTGTATGTTGGTATAGATCGCCGCGCTTTGAGTCTGATTGATTTGGGGAAAGGCGCGTATATAGCATCCTGTATTATTATTATTATTATTACGCCTGCTGTTGTCTGCTATTTCCGGTTCGCAAGTAAGGGACATTACTCGTCTACACTGGCTTGTCAAAATGGCGTCGCGCAAGAGGAGTGTGGCAGAGAGAATGAAAGTGATTGAAAGAAGTGAAAATGGGGAGAGTTGTTTGTCTATTGCAAGAAGTTTAGACGTTGGGAAGACCCAAATTCAGCTATTCATAAAGGATAAGGAATCTGTGAAACTACGATGGGAGAGTGGAGAAAGTGGCGAAAGGAAAACATCGAAACTGAGAGCTTCTGCACTGACAGACTTGGATGAACGTGTTTGGCAGTGGTTCGTGGAGGCAAGAAGAAACATTCCGTTATTTTTGAAGTTGTGAATAAAAGACAAAGCTAAAAATGAAACATGTTTTACAGTTTCCTTTGTCAGAGAAAATACATGCTGGTGAGTGTGAAAATTATTACTACATACCCCTCCGAGCAGGACACCCCCGCCCTCCCCCCACCCCCACCCGCACCCCTCTCCCCCCCACCCGCACCCCTTGTTTCCGGTATAAGACCACCTCTATTATAAGATCGTTTTTCTCAGAGATCGTTTTTCTCAGATTTTGGACGGTCATATACAGGAGGTTCCACTGTACTGGCTGTTAATGATCAACATTTGTGCAGCTGTTTGCAATCTAAACTACAAAATCGAGTGTCCATAGATGTAAACAAAACCTATAACTCCACTGAAACACTTTTTTTTCTGTGTGTTGAGGG
Organism: Oncomelania hupensis; assembly: GCA_036898135.1. Classification (NCBI taxonomy): domain Eukaryota; kingdom Metazoa; phylum Mollusca; class Gastropoda; order Littorinimorpha; family Pomatiopsidae; genus Oncomelania; species Oncomelania hupensis. The sequence continues at coordinate 28,395,456 of CM072524.1, forward strand.
ATGGGATTACTTTAAAAAAAAAAAATTAAGTTAAGCAGAAGAATATTAAGAAAAAAAAAAGGTTATGTTTGCAAATAAGGGTTGAAACTGCATGCACCTTTATGAGCATATGAACAGTCAGTGGCTGCTTCCATTGCCATGTCCAAGACTACTTAGGACCTGCAGTTTTTTACCAGTCATTGTGGTTATGACAGCACACTGCACTGTGCTAAAAATATTGTCTGATTATAACCAGCTATTGTTCATCTTATGTATTTTGTTAGGTCAATGATTCTATGTAATTATGAGGATCGGTTGTTCAGATACTATTATATTAGTTGTTCTGATTATTATTGTCATGATTATCAAGTTGTTAGTTATTATATGCTGACAGGTGGACTGGAGCACCAACGCCAACTTGTACGCCTCCTGTTCCAAAGACGGCGACGTCAAAGTGTGGGATGCCGTCAGCAGCAAGTGCATCACCACCTTCAGGTTGGCACACCAAGGCCAGCACGTCTGCTCTGTCTACTTCTCCAAAAACTCCAAGGTGCGTTTTGAGCTCTTTACATTCGCATATAGCCTTAGCCCTGCTCAGCAGCTCTTTGAGCTGAGAAGTGCACTATGTAGGAACAGTTGTAAATTTATGTCTATCACTGTACAACGAAAATTTGCATTGTGAGGTTTTTGTCTTGTGTTTTTTGTCGAAATTAGCATTCCTTTAGCGTACAGTACATATTTATTTCTCTTATTAATGTACAACGTTGTTGCCGTTTGCTTTCCAAAGTCTTTTATGGTGTATTTGGTGTCTTTAACTCTTTCCCTGCCAATCGACGATATATCGTCAATCTGAGCCGCCATGTTTGTGCCAATCGACAATATATCGTCGATTTCAGTATTCCGTTTCGTTCCGGTTTTTTGCACAGTCCAATCCAAGTTTTATTTTAACCAAAGAGAGATAACTCTTTCTACTTTCGTTCTCGATCGACAGCCGTGTGGTTTCTTCAAATTGATTTGTTTTTAGAGTGTTTTTTGTGCATTTGACTAAGCATTGTGATGGGCACAATCGACAGTGTGTCAAACTCTGCTAATAATCAATATAATTTCAAACTGTAAAGTGTATTTTTCTCCTAAATAAATTTTCTTTCTGGTGTGTGAAGCTGATTCAGTGATTGGAATTATTCCTCCAGATTTTTTTTATCACTGTGGTATGTAGAAATATTTTAATTTTATTTTATCATTTCAAAAAGATCAACATGCTTTCAAAACACATATTTCAATAACATAATCAAATTAACATTTTTGTGGGGATTTTTCTTATTCTTCACTCTTTTACCTTTAATTTGATATGAAATATGTCTATTTAACAACTATTATTGAAAGAACAGTAGCTTAAATGCCTAAGGTACTGAACTTTCTTTTTGGTGCCAGAGAAATGTCTGGCACAAACGTGGAAACATGCCTGGCAGGGAAAGAGTTAAATACATACAGTGATACATACAAGGTGGTTGAAAAGTGACTCCCTATTGAACATGGATGATACATTTGGAAAATAGTACTGCATTTGCATCAAACCAAATGCATTGTGATCCTTAACCCCTTGAACCCTGGATGCCCCACCAATTCTGAGCCCCATCCCCTGGGCTCCCCGGAGAAAAATGGCATTTTTAGCATGCTTTTAGTAAAACAACGAAAACATAACCAAAGTGTTAGACAACCCAAAGTACTTCAAATGTCATCTCTTCATCTTCATTATCATCCCACAATTGATCGATTACTTCCTGAGTTGTGTACAGTCGCTTAGCGACGCTTCCTTGATTTGTAGACCTTCGTTTCATGACGCAAAATTGAGAAAAAACCGTCACAAAAACACGCACTGTGCTGCACTAGAGCGCTGACATTTTGCTTTACTTTATTCCCAATAACCCTCAATAACCCTATTCCAAACAGCAAGTACTAGAAAGAACAGTAAGCTGTGTACGGACCGCAAGATTAACGGTAAGGTTACGAGACCGATTTATCGGTCTTTCGGGGCACAGCTGTTTAAGGGCTAGACCGATATATCGGTCTTTCGGGTTCAAGAGGCTAACGTGGTAGAATTCTGTTGCTGGTCTCTGATTTCATCTTACTGTGATGAAAGCAACCCATAATGGCCTGTCGCCTGACACGGCTTGAGCGTTCTCAAATGACATAATACCAAGTGTCGAGCAGAATCTGACAGTGACCCGTTGGTGATGACATCCTGGGAAAAGCACCAATTCCCTGTCGTTTCTGTTTTTCAGTACTTGCTGTCCAGTGGCAAAGATTCACTGGTGAAGTTGTGGGAGCTGTCGACCAATCGCTGCCTGATCGTCTACACCGGAGCGGGGGCCACAGGGAAAATGGAGCACCGGACACAAGCCTGTTTCAATCATACAGAAGATTACGGTATGTTACGGCTCTGTTCATTTTTGTACAGTTATGTAGTTTGGACTAGTCTGTTGTACTTTTAGCCACAAAGATTATGGTTTGTTGCATCTGAAATTTGGGTTATGTAGTGTTGCATCTTCTTCTGGTATATTTTAATAAACTCTTACTTTCTTATACATCGGTATTTTGTGTATTATATTGTTACGTCTTCATCTAGTATGTTTTCCAGAACTGTTCCATTATTACTAAATGCTAAATCTTTCATCGGCAGCAGAACATCTGCATTTCATAGCATGGTATGGCACACAGGTAAAAACCTTTAGCTACCACTTATCTCATTATACTCCTTCTTTCGATGAGAGTATAAACTGAGATATAGAGTGTGCATGCATACATTCCATTGCACAGCTCGAGACTTGTAAAGATCCTGACACTCATGTGCTAAACGGGTGAGTGCCAGCTACATCAACACACCCAGCAAGCACTAGGTCCTTCCCCATTCCAGGTCGCCCAGAATTGTGTTGATGATGCACCGAAAGCAGAAAGTGAAACTCGAGCACCTTGAGTTAGATTCTGTATCAGTCAACGCCTTGAGCAGCTCTTGAGCTAGAGAAGCGATACATAAGAAGAATAAAGTGAAAAAATTTTTTTGGGGGAGGGTCATTGTAACTCAGGACCCATCATTACGCTACATTGTGACAATGATAGATGCAACATTTGCTGAAATGGAAGGTTGTAAAGTGTAGCCATTGATTGAACTGCATGTAACAGACAATGCAAGACTTGTATTGAGAGTTATAACACATTATGTCGTTGCAGTTTTGTTTCCTGACGAGAAGACTACCAGCTTGTGCTGCTGGGATTCCCGCAATGCCGAAAGGCAAAACCTATTGGCTCTTGGTCAGTATTGAATAGTTTCTTACATTCTTTACATTTTTTTTTTGTTCCTTAGTGTTCTAAGGCGGGACTAACTTGCCTTATCCACAGGCTAGAAACCAATGGCATGACAGGTGTGAAATCGATCCCGGATCTGGACGTTATGTCCCTCCGAATATTATTTACGTTCCACTCAAGCAATGTCGTGGTTTTTTTTTTCCCAGGTACTCCAGCTGCAAAATGTGAAAAAACACAACTAATATTAAGAAGATTAAGTTTTGGCGCGACACAGGCTGTGACTATGTCTTCCCCAGTCGTCTCAGAATTTCCCAATAAAATGTCAAAAATCAATTAAAAAAATAGTTGTTCATGCACTCAATGCTTTGCAGAGGAAGTTTACACACTGCATACTGATAGTATTTTTAATAAAAAGTCATGAGACTTGGGTACCCCTATGTGTATTCTAAATTTCAATAAAAAAGATTGATTTCTTTTCTGCCTTTTACAATAGGGATCTCTTCAGATTGCTGCACTTGACAAAACAGTGTGTGATATCGATAACATCCTGTATGATGAGGATGATTGATGATGATGGCTATTGTTGTTATTATTATTATTATTATTATTATTATTATTATTATTATCATCATTATCTTCCTAAGCAAACCCCTCCATGCCCTGTGGTAAAACATGCTTTTACTACTACCACTACAATAATATGTTACAGATAATGTGGTTGTTGGCATTTTGTTCAGGTCACAATGGCGCAGTGCGAGCACTGGCCCATTCACCCACAGGCCCTGCCTTTGTATCATGCAGTGAGGACTTCCGTGCAAGGTTTTGGTATCGAAAGGCCATGGACTCTACAGATTGAGGCAGCTATGCACTCATGACATTGCAGTGACTTTTTGGCTAATTTTCAGGTCCATTTGAATTCAAATACCGCATCCAATTTTTCAATTAGTTTAATGTTTGGTTGCAGTTGTTTCTTTTTTCAACGATGATGATGATTATTGACGCTATTAATGTTTCAACGATGTCAGTAATGATGATACCAGTTTTTCGAGTTGGCCACCATGCTCACATTCTGCTGTGGTATTGGTTTTTAGATTTGTTGTTGTTGCTGTTGTAAAAGAGAAAAGCACCAGCAACAGTAACTACTTGTTGGTTTGAGTGTGGGTGTGCGTGTGTGCGCGTAGGCATGAGTGTGTGAAGTATGCAAACGTGAAGAAAGTGAAATGAATGAGAATTATTTTGTTTTATTGTCGAAAATGTGAATATAAAAGTGAATGAAGTTGTTCTGTACTTTATTCAGTAGTTACAAAAGCTCTACCTGTTAACATTATAGTATGATCCTTGTTTTCTTGCGCACCATTATAAAGGATTGTATTTTGTTCATGTTGACGCATGTTTTTTTTTTTTTTTTACTACAGTGATGAATGTGTTGCTGTTTAAGTGTATGTTTGTTTGTTTAAAAAGGTTTGTAAAAGAAAGCAAAAACCAATAGTGTTCAATTTTTACCTTTACCATGAAACTTCGTGTTTGAATTGATAGCATTCAGATTTTTAGAGCACTTGGGTAAGTTTAATTATACGTTTTATTGTTTTCAAGTTCTTTTGTTTGAAGTGTTATAAAAGTTAAGAGTCTTGAAGTTGTATTATATACTACTGAATGTTGTGATGAATAGGTCGATAAATGGATACATAAATAATACTGAAAGATACTGTAAAAGTATAAGATTAGTGTGGATAGCTTTGAAATGTGTGTGAAGTGATTTAGCCGAGTGGTTCGAGTGTCATTTTGTTGAAAGTTAATAGATGAGGGAGATTTAACCTATATTTTATTTGTGTGTTGAATAATAATAATAAATAATTACAACGAAAAATTACTTTATTAGTATTTTGTCACTTGTAAGAAGTGGAACGTCTTATGATTTCTCCACAACACCTTTGTTACATTATCCTGGCTTGGTTTGGTGTTGAATATAATTAAAACAGCAGGGTTGCCAACCACTACGGAATTTCCATAGTGTACTCCGGAAATGAATACGCGGCTACGGAGCTACACAAATAGAAAATTTACTACGGAAAGTCAATTTTTGACGATAGTATTACAGTTTTAACGAGTTTTATTGAGCGCCTGTGCCTCCCGTAGCACCTCAAGGTCACGGTCACTCAGTTTACGTGCACGGTGTAATAGATCAGGCTCCAAGTGCATGTTAGGAAATTCGACCAATCACCGTGAAGTGGTTTTGCAAACGGCCAATCGGTGCACAAAACCTCGACCTTTCTGTGACACTTTCGTTTCCGGGTCACGTTCTACAGCGCGAGAAGAAAAGTTTGTGTGCGGCGTATTTTGAATCCATGATGCCAAAAAGAAAGAAAACTAGCGATGAAAGCCCAGAAAAAAAGAAGAGGACAGCAAATCAAGAGTACAGGAAAGAGTATTCTGAAAAATTTCCGTGCATCACTGCGTCATCGAGATCAAAACACAGCGTGTATTGTACAGCGTGCTTGGCAGATTTTAGCATTCAACATGGCGGCTTCCACGATGTGACGCGACACGTGAATGGCAACCGTCACAAAAGTCGTTGCCCTGATCCAGAAAAGTTAGTCCCTGTTCAGTCGGTAGCCACCTTCTTCAAGCCCGATATGGATCTCTCAATAATTCGTGCGGAAACGCTCTTCACGACCTTCGTTGCAGACTGTGTATGCATGTCTTCGTAAAAAAAATAATGCGAGGACGTATGGTAATGGCTACTGAAAATGTCATAAAACTACTGAAATTCAGAATTTTTACTACTGAAAACTTTTTGGGGGGTTGGCAACTCTGAAACAGCATTCAGCAGTCATTTTGGTGTTTCAAACCAAAAACAGGTACAAGCATAGCAAGGTGAGTCTATGTACTCATAACCCCCCCCCCCCCCCCCCCTCCCCGAAACAAAATTTCCAGATTTTGCAAATTTGAGCGAGATAAGTCTTAAACAGGGCAATAATTACATTTTTTTTTTTAAATTGTTCTTATGTCCGCCATCTGCAAAACTTGCAAGTAGATTAATATCTCAGAACCTATTTCAACTATCGTAACCAATCTTGGTTAGATGGTGTACGCTGATAAGACCTCATAAATGATCAGAGAATGAATGACTTTACTTAAAGACCAAGGTCACAGGGTCAACAAATCAGACAGACAGGCGGACAGACATTTGTTTTTAGATGTCATTTAGAACTGTTTAGAAAACGTCTCGCACAGATTTGCTAAAATCAGATTTTTTTGCAGAGGGGGAGGGGAGGAGGAGGGTGATGGTGGTGAGGGAGTGCATGAGGGGGAAATGGGGGGGGGGGAAGATTGGAGGTGAATACATAGACTCACATTGCTATGCATGTGATCAAAAATGACAATTTTTCACAGTTATAGAAGGGATGTTCCTAAAAAAAAGACACTTATATAGAGAGAAAAAGAACACTATTTTAGAAAAGACATTAAGGAAAAGAGACACTTATTTTATAAAGAATGTTCAGAAAAAAGACACTATAGAACGAATGGATGTTCAAACAACAAAAAGTATAGAAAGAAAGTTCAGAAATACAGGGTTGCCAACCACTACGGAATTTCCGTAGCTTACTCCGGAAATGAATACGCGGCTACGGAGCTACGCAAATCGAAAATTTACTACGGAAAGTCAATTTTCGACGATAGTATTACAGTTTTAACGAGTTTTATTGAGCGCCTGTGCCTCCCGTAGCACCTCAAGGTCACGGTCATTCGGTTTACGTGCACGGTGTAATAGATCACGCTCCCAGTGCATGTTAGGAAATTCGACCAATCACCGTGAAGTGGATTTGCAAACGGCCAATCGGTGCACAAAGCCTTGACCTTTCTGTGACACTTTCGTTTCCGGGTCACGTTCTACAGCGCGAGAAGAAAAGTTTGTGTGCGGCGTATTTTGAATTTATGATGCCAAAAAGAAAGAAAACTAGCGATGAAAGCCCAGAAAAAAAGAAGAGGACAGCAAATCAAGAGTACCGATATGGATCTCTCATTAATTCGTGAGGAAACACTCTTCACGACCTTCGTTGCAGACTGTGTATGCATGTCTTCGTTTTTAAAAAAAAGGCGAGGACGTTTGGCTACGGAAAATGTCATAAAACTACTGAAATTCAGAAATTTTACTACTGAAAACGTTTTTGGGGGTTGGCAACTCTGGAAATAGGACATTATATATTATAGATTCACCGGTAAACCTTTTACCTGTCAACAAGTTAGCCCACTGAAGGAGTTTTCTCCGAAGGCCAAGTTTTATCCACTGTCATCAAGCCTTTGTACCACACCAAAGCCTCTTCAAGGTATTCTTTTGCTTATTATAGAAAAGATGCTCAGAAAAAAAAGCACACTATAAATTAATAAAAAGGATGTTAAGAAAATTACACTATTTCAGAAAGAATGTTCAGATAAAGACTATTTTAGAAAGAATGTTGTGAAAAATACTATTATAGAAATAATGTGAAAAATATGATTATAGAAAGAATGTTGTGAAAAATACTAGTATAGAAACAACGTTGTGAAAAAAAACTATTATATAAAGAATGTTGTGAAAAATACTATTATAGAAAGAATGTTGTGAAAAATACTATTATAGAAAGAATGTTGTGAAAAATATTATAGAAAGAATGTTGTGAAAAATACTATTATAGAAAGAATGTTGTGAAAAATACTATTATAGAATGAATGTTGTGAAAAATACTATTATAGAATGTTGTGAAAAATATTATAGAAAGAACGTTGTGAAAAAAACTATTATAGAAAGAATGTTGGGAAAAATACTATTATAGAAAGAATGTTGTGAAAAATATTATAGAAAGAATAGAATGTTGTGAAAAATATTATAGAAAGAATGTTGTGAAAAATACTATTATAGAAAGAACGTTGTGAAAAAAAACTATTATAGAAAGAATGTTGGGAAAAATACTATCATAGAAAAAAATGTTGGGAAAATTACTATTATAGAAAGAATGTTATGCACACCAGCTCAGTGCCTATGTGAGCAGCACTGTTTAGTGCCTACACATTTTGCTTGCTGCGGGCTATTTATAGCTTGCATGCACCCTCCCTTCCAGTGAAAGGAAAGGAAAGGAAGCATCGGCCAAGTCATTTATAGCTAACCTGGCTGACCTAACCTCAAAATCTTAAAAGCTTTGGTTGAGTTGCTGTGTATGATAAATACTATTATAGAAAAAATGTTGGTAAAAATACTATTTTACAAAGAATGTTGTGAAAAATACTATTATAGAACGAATGTTGGGGAAAATACTATTTTATAAAGAGTGTTCTGAAAACGAACAATACAGAAAGATGTTCAAAGACACTTAATGGAAAGGACGTTCAGAAAGAAGACACTATTATAGAGGTGTTCAGAAAAAGGCTATTTATAAAAAGGATGCTCAGAAAAAAGGTAACCCATTTTACTATACATATATTCAGAAAAAGGACACTTTAGAAAGGATGTTCAGAAAAAGGACACTTCTAGTACAGATATTCAGTTTAAAAAAAAAGAACACTACTATTAAAGAACGAATGTTCATTTAAAAATATGACACAATAAAATGGATGTTTAGAAAAAAGGACAGTAATATAGGAGGGATATTCAAAATGAAGGACAATGTGATAGAAAAGATGTTCTGGCAATACAAGGCATAACAATGTAACCAATGCATCATTAACGCATTATACCAATAACAAATAACACTTTATTAGTCATGTTTTGGAAAAGAGAAGCTGCTTATAAAATATATATGGGATACAAATAGTGATTGTCATGAACCATGGATTTAAAAATGACAACAATAATGAATAGGTTATAAAATAAATGAAGTATAATTTAAAAAGTCAAGTCATACAATTTGCCGCAGGTAACACCTTAAACATTCTCTTATACATCCAATTTTTGAAAGGGAGTTTAAAATCCACTTGTAGTTACAGAAATTGGATTACAATATTTTATGTTTACTGTATATCACAATAAAATAAATGTATTTATACATTCTTTCCTATCGCAAAAAGTAAGCCAGTATTAAGATATACTCCGAAAACTAGAAGGGCAAAGCCCATATGAATCACATGCTTTTTATGGACCTGGCAATATTTCTCGCAATAGTCCTGCATTTTTTTTCGTCAAATACTTAAATAAAAACACAATCATAGTTATTGTGTGTGGGTGCGTGTGTGTGTGTATTGTGTATGTTCTGCTTTGGTCTTTCATGTTTTTCTTTCGCTTTGTTTAATTATTTATATATTTGTTTGTTTATTATTTATTTATTTATTTATTTATTTATCTTCTGTAAAGTGCTATGAGCTCTAGTGAGGAAATATTAATTATTATTATTGATATTTATATGAAAATGAGTGCCCAAAGAAAACAAAATGGAATGGTGGAATTAAAATGTGAATACTGACTTTGATCTTTTTGTGCTCTTGATGTTGAGATGACCTTGATCTCCGGCTCCAAATACACATATACTATCAAAACAACAACAACAAACAATGCAAAAGTTGTATTATGTCAAAAAACGGTGATCGTGGAATGGCTTTGACCTTTAGTGATCTTGACCTTGGGATGACCATGACATTTATGTGACCTCTCATGCATATATGATCAAATAACCCAATGTTGTTGCATACTATCTTACGATGACCTATTTTTTGTATGGTTTTTGCAAGGCCTAAAATAACCTTGATCTTCAAGATCAACGCAAAAACGGAACAAAGAGAAAAAATCAATATAATCTCTAAATACAGGTTTGGACTTTGTACCTCTAATAGTTTGGGATCAAGATCACTTCAAAGTACCTATACAAACCGAGCTCCAGTGACCTTGACCTTAGAGTGAGGTTGACCAAATTTGCATAGTATGTGTGTCTCATTAATATCTATCATGCATCAAAGAATCATAAGTTCAATATTAATTACCTAGAAGAACAAAAGTGAAATATTGTGAAAAATTTTAATTTGTTGACTAACATTTGATGACCCTGTGACCCTGACTTTGAAGTAAATTAATTCATTCACTGATCATTTTCGAAGTCTGATGGGTATACACCATCTTACCAAGTTCGGATGACAGTTGAAATAAGCTCAGAGTACTGAGCCACTTTAAAGTTTTAAGCACAGACACACGGTGGACAGACAGATGGACGAAGGGACATTTTTTTATTGATATTATTTTTGGACTATTTAGGACTCACCTCGCACAGATTTCCAAATATCTGGTGGTTTTTTTTGTTTTGTTTAAACTATGCATAAGAGTCAAAAAGAATTTTAAACCGTGCTGGTAGGCATTAAACATTAAGTTTGGTTCTAAAAGCATTAACACAAAATAATATCCATATGCTACTAGAAGAGTAGGATAAGATATAAGTTAAAGTGAAATTATGAGAAATTTCAAAACACATTAACAGACATATATGCCAAAATTAATTTATATTTAGAACTGTTTGACTTGCCATAAGAAAACATGTAATTTTCAGATGTAAGAAATCATGCTGTCCAAACATCTGTGTATTACAAACCTCGGTTTAAAAATAAATACAATACATAATAATTATAATTTTAAATAGTTGAAATTAAATATGTAGATAAATAATAAATAAATAACTAAAAATAAGTAACAGCACTCCCAAACAAAATTGAGAATCAAGACTTCATTAAACAGATAATGAAACTGGTACACCTGCACGAAGGATGTTATAAATTTTGGAAGAGATACTTGAATAAGTTCAAATATATAATTAAACCACTGGATTTCATTGTAAATCAACTATCTGAGTAAAACGATGCAATGTGGATGTATGGTGACTGATGAGCGTTAGACAAAAGAGAACAACCACTAAATTTACTATTCAACTCAAGTAAACCAGTTCTAAGATTTACAAAACAAAATCCCAAATCAAAGTCCCATAACTAACTGTTTTACTTGGTGAATAAAGATTTTTATTCATATAACTTATGCCAATTAACGTAAACACTTAATGATACTTTATTTTACTCATTCATGCAATTAATTATTGGATCTAACTAAGAATTCTAAATTAAAAACAACAACAACCAAACAATCAGCATAAATCTACAGGCCTTTTCCCACGTATACGTCATAAAATGCTTACACATTTTGAGGTATTTATTTAAAACAAAAGTTTTTACCAGATCGCATATTTCTAAACATAAAAGCATTATTTCAGAATGTGTTGCTATCACCAAGCATAGTTATAAAATCTTTAGTAAAAATGTTTTCTAAATAACAATGTCAAAGTTCCACATAAACGTATTACAGATTTTAAAAATAAAATAAAAAACACAAACGCTCACACACACACTCACACACACACACACACACACACACACACAACAAACAACAACTTAGAAGTCCTGTATTACATTAAAGTCCTGAAAAAAAAAAGATATAAGTTTAAAATTCATATGATAACGGATTTTAAAGCAAATTTTATGCACTGTATATTCACACTTTTCTGCTATCCTATGCACCAACGGGAATCCCCTCTATGAAAAATACTTCCGTTTTTTTTCGCCGCGTGTTTTAGTGAGTTATTTCCAAATATTCAAGAATAATAACATGTGTCACTGGCCACCTGCATCGTACCCTCACATATTTTTTTTTTTTTGCTGCAGTTTATTATCCCTTTCTATCGCCAGTGGCGCGCCTAAACCCTACCTACCTAACATTATTTGTGAATTTTTGAAAAATATTCGGAAAAAACATAACGCCCAGATGCTGGCTCGAACCCACACCTGTCAGGCGCCATTGGTTTCTGGCTTGTGGACAAGGCAAGTTAGTCCCGCCTTAGCCCACTTGGCCACAACGCTAGCCTAACATAGTCAGTTACTTCGTGTTTTGTGAAGGTTGCGACGGCGAAGCTATGGAAAACTACAAGAGTTTTCAGGTCCTGTTTCACTTTCTGTCGATGATCGACGCACCTCCGAAGTCGCCACAAATACAGGCCTCTACGATTGTTTTTTTGCATTCTTTCACTGAGCATGTACTTCCTCCACCGTTTTTATACTTATCCCACTCGTTTTCTGGCTCTAACAATCGTCGTTTTCGGCAATTTGCCATATTTAAAAGTCACGCATCAAGCTTTGATAAAAGCAAAACAAGCCAAACCGGAACTTGGTTTCATATAACCTCGTTTTAATTTATAATGGCGATACCCACGAGTTTTTATGAGAGGTGCCGGAAAGTTGTGAATATGTCAGTGATTCAGATCTAAAAATGTTCCTTTGTAAACATATAAACAATTTGAAAAAAGTATTTCACATACATAAGAGTTTACTTTAAAGCTAGCTGCTCAAACGATTCTTATTGTTGTTTTTTTTGCTGAACATGTACTAAATACTTAGAACATTTTAAGTGTATGCACTAAAAATTAGCAAATCCTACCTTCTTCTTTGTCCAACGGCTGCTATAATCTTGTGTGTTTACAATGTGTGTGGGTGAATGTACGAGTGTTTGTGTTGGGGACGAATACACGTGTGTGGATGTCTTTGTTGGCATGTGTCTTTTGTTGCCATACTTTGAAATAATATGGAAATTACAATTTGTGTGAAACAAGAATGTGTACATGTTTTCTGTAGTTGCCATATTTGAGGGAAAACAATATGCACAATACTGATGACACAATTAAAATAAAATCGGAATAATGAGATGAGCATAATAATGGTCAAAGCATGAACGAAAATTGTTCGAAAATGTTCACACAAAGTTTGATATTTACACAAACGTTTCATAAAAAATGTCACAATCTGAGGTAAGAAACACGTTTTGGGTATTGCAAAAATGTAATGGTTGATGAATATGGTTATATATTAAATTGTTTACACACATACGTAGAAATTAACACATATTTATCTGGATAACAGTTTATATGTAAGAGTAAAACAAAACACTTATAATATGCAGATAATACACAAACATGATTAAGAGTCACAGAAAAACAAGTTAACCCAAAAAAAATTACACAAGTGGATTTCCCAAACAAAACTACTATCTTTTAAAATCAGTGAACACACGTGATCAAATTAAGACAACATACCACTATGACATACCAATTTAAAAGAATATGGGTTATGATATACCAATTTAAAAGAGTATGAACAAGGAATAAAGGTATCACTTAAAGTTGAAATTAGTTATAAAATTGTAAGTATTTGAAGGTCACCTAAAAAAAAAAACACCCTTTAAATGTTTGGTATTTTTGCGTGTCTAATAATAGGAAATTAATAATAATAGGGATTGATATACTAGGCGCCATGTCCTAAACAAACTCAGTTGAAGGCTGCTTTTTGAATTGTCAGCTGTTACTTTTCACATAAAAACTATTTCATTGAATGGTTTGTATTCTTTGATATTATTTATAAAAGGTCTTTTAAAAAATATTTCATGGGATTAAGGGTGAGGTCATGGGGTTAGCATGGGAAACTGAGGGATGTTAATTGTAATACATGCAAAGATGCCAACCTGCAGAAAAATCTGTCAGTGGGAAATTTATAAATTGTCAGATTTACAATTTTGTCAGTAGACAAGAGGGAGCGAAGGTCCAGGATTGAGATTTCTTATTAAAAATCATATTGGAAAAATCAAACATGACCGAGCTCCGCAAAAGAATTCTATAATAATCTGTGGTAAAACTTGACCCCGACCAAAGTCAGAAGGATAAGCGATGCCAGTTCGCAAAATTTTTAACATCAACCTGCTACGAACCGGAATCATGTACAGCACAATGTTAAGAGTTAATTAAAATAAATCGCTTTGAGGTTGTGTATCGGCATAAAATTTAAAAAAAAGGTAAATCTCAATGATTTCTTTGCATTGTTTTGTCTGCTGCTGCTGCTTCAGCGCAGCTAACAAGGTTGTGAACTACGATATGCAATAAGTTAAACTAATCAAATAGATTTATTACCTTATAAGGTTGTTATATAATATGCTGCATTATTTTATACTGTGACAGTGCCTAAGTGTAATCAGTCTGAAACGTGTAACAGTCCTTTTGCCATAATCATCAGCTGGAAATATATATTCTTGTAAACATTATTCTCGCCGTAAGAAAAATGACTTCAGCATAAATCCGTAAAAAAAATTATTTGCCACCGGAAAATAATACGGCGAAACCGTGAGGGTTGGCATCTATGTACATGGATTTTAAACACAAAGGCTCCTGCCTCAAGGAGAAAACGCAAACAACAACCCTGGCAAGTATAACATGTATAAAATTATAATTACAAAACAGGAAATCAGGTGATGATGGAAGATGCTGTCTTGAGCTGCTGTGATGTCTAGATCGCAAACATTTTCAAGGGTTTTAGTTTGGAAGTACAGCTAGTTGAAACTGCACAAAAGCTAACACACAATACCGTTTACAGAGAGAGGCAGGAGTTGTTCATTCAAATAAAACCAACTACAGTGAGGACATGAAATGTATGAAGCATCCCATCACACCCCCCTCTCCCACTTTTCCTTCCCCTTCCGGTTCCCTCAACTTTTACCGCCAATGGTTAGTTATGTCTCGCCTTAAAGTAATCCGCTTTAGAATTCAAAATTATTCTATTCAAGCGTATTAGGACCTCACTCACAGTCTAATTTAGTTTAATTTAATTCACATTTCATGTGATACTTTACGGTTTTCCTGACTCGACCCAACTTAAATAACCAGATAACAGTATTGGATATGACCATAATAACCCGAATTCTGTGTATAAAACTGCACTCGTGCATTGAGATTTTCGGGACTGCACATTAACTATGTATTACGTTGGACTGCTAGCTCAACTGTGTCGTCCACTTTTAGAACGGGTTATACACTCCCTCTTTGTATTTCTCGTATCAATGTATAATCATTGGACCAAATCCAATTTCCAATTTTCATGTTTGGAGCTTTAAATTGGCAAAAAACCCACAATATTTTAGATGGTCCATGGTTAATTTTTTAGACTGGATGCACAGAACACTAAGTCAGTCGGTCTAATAGACTGGACGCACAGAACATTAAATCGGTCAGTCTACACTCTTCAAGTCATTTTACATCGTCACGGCCTTTTTAAGGTATCTGTTTATTCCTGTTCTTTTTACCTGCTTTAACATGTAAGGTCAACACTCATTCTCTATGATGGCCTTTACGTTAGTAGACTCTAGCTCACTCAAAGTGGTATAGTTATATTTGCAACTCATGCTCATTGCCAGGGATGATGTTTGGTACAGTTTTAGTAGTGGTAGCCGCACATTTGTGACACTGCAGCAGTTGAAATATTAATTGTATAATCGAAATGCAGATATAGTATGCGAGTTAAAACGATACTTAGAACGGCATTTAGAGAGAAAAAAAAATTCCAAAAAGTTGAGTCATTGTAGAGAATGTACACATGTTGTTGTAACTCAATCATTTGAACCAGGAACAACATTTTTAACAATGCGGATTCAGGTGTCAGTTTTTGAACTTTCATAGTCCTTCCAAAGTTCTCTCATTCCACGAACCTGTGAGTCAGCAGCATCTTGCTTCTCAGCTCATAATATATAATTTTCAAGCGAAGTGTGCCTGTCCCACACACAGTAAAGGTATTAACTCTCAAGCGAAGAGTGCATGTCCAACGTTGAGAAAGTACAAGATTCATATCCAAGCAAATTCCTCACAGAGAAAGTTGAAGAGTCAGTTCCCAGTTCTCAAGCGAAATCTGTATATCCGACATAAAGAATGCATCAAAAGTCGAAATATACAGTTCTCAAGCGAAGTGTCATGTCGACACAGAGAATGTGAAAGTATCAGTACACAGTTTACGAAATGGAGTGTGCACTGCTTCACGTTATAGAAAATGGTCGGTACACAATTCCCAACCGAAGTCTGCATGTCCGACGAAGAGAAAGTAATAAGAGTCCGAATGCAGTTCTCAAAGCAAATGTCCGCCATAGAGAAGACAGAAGAATTTGTACCCAGTTTCTAAGCGAACTGTATATAGTTCATTAAAAGAGCGGGCGAAGAACACAGGCTCGATGCATTCTAGGATTCTGTGTGGTTTCCAATGCCGTTAGGATTAATATATCGGTTTGATGCAAACTGAGGTTCAACATTGTCAGCAGCACCATTTGCTTTGGTGGATGTAAATCTGGCAAGTTCAGTTGGTCTGGATTAGATTGTAGTGATTAGAGACGTGAAGGTAAAGCGTGGCAACTACCAGACGATACACTTGTTGCTGGGGTTCATGTAGCTTGTAGCTGAACACTTGAAGGCTTCTGCAAAGTCCAGGGAATTCTGCAGCGTACCAATCACCCTTAAAAGTTAAAAAAAAAAGCAAAAACACACATGTTTTATTTGAAAAACATAAGATTTGCTTTAATATTGCGTAATAGCAAAAGCATCCAGGATGAAAAGTGAATAAAATGTAGTGTTTACATTTTGTGTATACACCTGTCATTAAAAAAGGTTAGGACAATATGGTGAGAGAGGCACGGATAGTTAAAATTTGTACGATGAAAGTATGTACTCAGATATACAGCATAACACGCAAAGTAACAGTGCTCTCCCAGCAGGCGTTAATCTTTCACAGTCAAAAAGGTGGTTATCTTGCTTTGAGTTAAAGTTGACATGAAAAAAAAAACACCATATTCTTTATTTAAAAACAAATCCACTGAGTTTTTACTGCTATAGGGTTAGGAACACTTTCAAAGTCAGGGATTTGAATTATTAATTAGCCAAAATATCTCAAAAGGAAAATGCTAGAGGTCAGCTTTACAGCTAGGAATAGACAGGACGAAAAATAGAACGAAAATGTTAAAACTGTTCAAAGAGTTCAACTTTAAATTTCTTCCTCTCAGTCCCTTGTTTTTAGACAGGGTCAGTAACCGAGAATGATATCATCACAAATTCGACGTTCTGTGTTTGTAATCCGTAAACGATACTATAACCATAAGTGACAGAGAGGTTGGTTGGAAATGCAAAGAAATTAGGAGGAACATAACAGTAATTAAAAAAAACAAAAAACAAGAAAGCCACCCTCCACTCCCCCCCCCTCCTTCGTATCCCATACTCACCTCTAAAAATGAAAATTATGTGCAGGACGAGATTATTTCTACATTTTGGTATCCTCATTCAGTTCAATGTACTATTGAGTAAATATTTACAGTCTGCTCACTTTTTCTCGAGACACAGCCACACAGGACGTATCATATTAGTACATGCTGCTGTGGGTTTGTGGCTGTTTTTATTCAAGCAAATTACCATCGCCAAGGTTGTTAGGCTATTAAAGTCTACATATATATCTGCCTACCTGAATCGGCCAGGACTGTGCACACCTGTCAGAATCCTGTTCACGGCACTCTCTCTTCGCATGTTGCTGCACCAGATCTGCAAACAAAGAATGGTCAGTTGCATTAGCTACAGAGAATAATCTAAAACGTCTTGACTTTTTTCTGATTAAATTTATGTTGGCTTTGACTGTTGTACTAATAAAGCCATCCCAGGGAAAAGGGATTATGGACCACCCGAGCAATCCTACTTTTAAAACATGACCACTGTTATGTTGTTCCAATGTTGGTCATTGGTGTACCAGGCGAACGCTCTGCCTCTGAGTTACGGCAGTGGGTTTAGATCAATAAATAAAATCAACCAACCTACTAACCAACGAAGAACCTCTTACCTGAGCGAAGTTGATGAAGAAGAGCTGGTTGTTGTTGTACTTCAGGCCAGGTAGCAGGTCCTCCTCCCTCCCATTCCGCTCCTTACTCACCCAGTTCCTGTAGGCCTGTGTAGAAAGTAGGCAGACTTAGAACACATTGGAACGGCATATGACATTTTAATGCTAACTGCTAGCTACTATTACAACAGCAACTACTACAACTTACTATTACTGCTACTGTTATTAACTTACTACTAGTACTACTACAATTGCTACTTAGCTTACTACTACCACTACTCCTTGTACTATTCACAAAACAAACAGGTTTCTCTCTCTCTCTCTCTCTCTCTCTCTCTCTCTCTCTCTCTCTCTCTCTCTCTCTCTCTCTCTCTCTCTCTCTCTCTCTCTCTCTCTCTCTCTCTTCCTCTTTATTATTATTATTATTATTATTATTATTATTATTATTATTATTATTATTATTATTATCCTTATTGTTGTTTTTGTTCTTCTTCCCCTTCTTCTTCTTCTTCCTATATTATATCAATGCTATTTTTATTAATACTATGCGTAGGTGTTCTTAATAATGTATTTTTACGTATTTCTTAACAGCAGCATTCATTTATTGATTATAGTTTTTTCCCAATTCCAATGGGCGCTATGCACAAAGGCGTGGCGTTCACGTGCTGCGGGAATAACACAGCGTGATCGAGTTTGAAAATGGTGAAGTAGCCTACTGTGCTGCGTTTGGATGCTCTAACTCCGACGTAAAACCTTTATGCAAAGAAAATAACATTTCCTTTCATCGATTTCCACTTCGAGCGCAAATGATGAAGCACTGCATGTCGTCAACTCTAAACTGAATGTCAGTGACAAATCGTTCTGTAATCATTATTGCACGAGTGTGCTATGTTCAAAACATCACAATATCCCAAAATGTCGGTAAAGTTAAAATTTTTAAGCAGCATTGGAGTACACGCGAGCGAGCTAGAAGAAGCCATGACCCCTTGGGTGTGGGGAAATACCGAAAGAGGCTAAGAGGCTAAGAGGACCGAAAGAGGCTAAGAGGCTATAAGAGGAAAAGACGCTAAGAGGACAATACACTTACAGTACGCTAGAAATAGTCTGTTTATGAGTTTTAAATACAATATTTATGATAGATGATAGTTATAAATGCTGATTTTAGAAACGGAGAAAACATTTTCAATGCCGTTTGAGTAAAAAGTCTCATCCGGGTTTGCTACATCCGTCCGCCATAGCCATCTTCTTCTTCAATGGGCCAGAGGCCGTTTATGCATTAAATTGTCAAATTCTCTCTCTCTCTCTCTCTCTCTCTCTCTCTCTCTCTCTCTCTCTCTCTCTCTCTCTCTCTCTCTCTCTCTGTCCCATTATTTATTTATAGTACAATATTATGAATTCATGATGCACAGAAACAATAATCGACATGTCTGTCTGTTTATTTAGGTTATTTTTGTTTATTTATTAGAGACATTTTTCGCAAGTTCAGCAGTGTAAGCGGCATCTACCTATAGACACATTTTTCTTGTTGCTGAATCCATGCAACTGTATTTTTGTTTTAAACCTCAATCTTACCCTTTTGTATTCCCGTCTCTCAGCACCATGAGCATGCATCGAGCCTAAAATTGTGCGCCATACAAATCTTTATCATCATCATTATCATCACCATCATCGTCGTCTTCATCATCATCATCATCATCATCATCATCATCAACATCATTTCATCATTCTTACCCTGAAGCTTTGCTTGAGTCCTCCGTTGTCAGCGATGTTCTCCCCTTGTGTGTTCACACCGTTCAACTTTTTGAAATGAAACAGAAAATCACACTTTATGTACCGGAATACCTGTACGGTGACGAAGGATAGAGCAATAAGGAATGAAGAAATGAATATGCATTTTGTTTTTTACATTTAAAGTCAAGAGTGATAACATTAGCCAATACACATCTTTAAAGTACAGTTGACATTGCAACATTAACCTTGCACTACAGCTGCTCTGCATTCCCATCCGTTATTTTGGTGACATTTAAAAATCCGTTGTTTTCCTATCATACTGTCTTAAACAAACGTTGAAGTTTAGCGTCTACACTCGCCATTGGCAATAGGGTAGGCGAGGAGGGCACCATCCCAGGGATGATGGGGGTACCGCCGTACCGGTATGGACCAAAACCAACGCTGAACCATCAGAACATTCGTATCTGCGCTTTGAACTGATATTGTTCATTGGGAAAAAGCGCTATATAAATATCCTTATTATTATTATTATTATTATTATTATTATTATTATTATTATTATTATTATTATCATTATTTATTGCTAAGACGGACAGTGGAAAATGACCACTTCAGTTTTGCCTACCACGGGATTTGAACCTAGTCACCGGTGTAAGCTTACCAAGCGAATGCTCTATCACTGAGCTATTGAGGTGGGACCATTCTTATTTACTGTTCTTAATAATAGTTCGGTAGTTTCAGTGCTTAGCTTCGGGAAGGTTGGGGTTTTATTTTTATATTTTTAATTATATTGGTCAGTCGTGCGAAAAAAGCTGATGCTTGTAATTTTCATTAATTACAATGATTATTGACGTTTGTGATGATTGGTAATGAGATTAAAGTGTATCAGTTTAAAAAGAAGTGATCGAGAGCAGGACAGTTTTGATGATAATGATGATGATGATGATGATGATGATGATGATAATGATGATGATGATGATGATAAAGATGATGATGATGATGATGATGATGATAAAGATGATGATGATGATGATGATGATGATGATGATGATGATGATGATGATGATGATGAACATGATAAAATTATGATGATGAAGATGATGATGATGATGAAATTATGATGATAAAATTATGATGATGAAGATGATGATGTTGGTGGTAGTAGTAGTAGATAACAACATTAATGAAAAATTAAATAAATGAATTACTATTTTCCAAACAATATGCTACCTTATCTATAATCGTGTACGCCGTTGATTGTTTCTTTTTTTTAATTCGCAGCTGGAAACACAGTTTTAATTGTTATTTAAATGCTTTAAATGATCATCTATCACGTGAAATCAAGTTTCAGCGAGATAGGGTGGTGTGTGTATGTGTGGGTGGGTGTGTGTATGGGTGTGCGTGTAAGTGTATGTGGTTGGGTGTGGTTGTGTGTGCGTTTGGGCCTCGGTGTGCGTGTGTTCGTGTGTGTGTGTGTGTGTGCGTGCGTCTCTGCTTAAAGTCTTACGTTGATATAATCCACCTGCTGCTTTAAGGAAAAAAAAGAAAGGCATATAAGACATACAGGTTAAATATGCAATATTCCAATATAAAAAATATGAACAGAAAATTAGCATAAATATGCATATTACAATTTGGGTTGGAAGGGAAACAACAACAGGCTCCATCCGCTATTGTTCATAATAATGATAGTAATAATGTAATAGCAGTAGCAGTATAATATTAACGTCTGCTAAAACCCCATGGTCATTCCAGACGACACAAAATCAAACACGATATTAATGTATGAATACAAATCGCAATAAAAGAGCAAATGCATCAACAAGAATTGTAATAAACGAACAAAAAGCATAAATAAAAAAATTGTAATGAAAGAAGAAATGCCTCAATACAAGGCCAAGATGTCGCTGAACCTCGAAGAAGAAAAAAAAGTGGTTATGAAAAAAGACATGGGGGTGTCAACACGATCCGGTGCCAAGAAGAAACGAGCAGAAGAGCGCGATAAAAAAGATGTTCTCAGAAACAGAACAAGATCAACAAGAAAGGTGGGAAAGTGAGGGTGACGTGTCCTTCAGCGAAGCCACCGCTTCCTCTGTTACTGTCAAGGACGACTCACACCCTCAGTTCACCTACCGCTGGACCTTAAAAACAACTCACTATGTCAATGATCCAAGCGGGTACGGTTATAGACCCCGAGTTCCAGGCTATTTTTGTTGCCTTGTTTAAACGCATCGGCTCACTCGTGAAAACCGTGCAAGAACAATCGGAGCTGATCAAAGAAATGATCAATCCGGAATCTGCAGTCGGAACTGATGGGTTATCATATACTTTGTTATTTCCTCTTCCATTAAGATGGTGGATATGCACTGTTTACATGATCTAAATAAAAAGTATTGTGAAACTGTGCTTTCGAGTAACACACACACACAGAAACACACACACACACTCATACACAAACACACACGCGCGACGCGTATCAATACAAATTATAATACAAGAAGAACAGCAACAGTGCAGTAGAACGATATAATGGAGTAGGGAGTTCAGTCAAGTGCCTATAAACTATTCATTACTGTTGTGGAACTAATTGAATTTGATGACCGGATATACCTACATTCATGTCAGCTTCGGGGACGGTGTAGTTTCCATACTGGTTGATAATGCACTGAGCCCGGGTCTTGAATTTCTCGATGGCATTGTTCGTCCACCATTGTTCCAGGTTACCGTTCTTGTCGTACTGTCGGCCTTCAAACAGTTAATAGAACACCGTGGCAAAGATATTTTAAAAAATAATTATTTATAAATACATGTTTAATCTGAACCTCATGATGATACACGTGGTGAAGCCCTATGCTAGGAGCGAAAATTTGGAGCGTTAACAAAAATGAATAATACAAAATAGAAAAATACAAATAAGGAGCACTGGAGTGTACTGTGCCTGATTTTAATATATTTGTTTATTTATTTTATTATTTGTTTGTTTGTTTGTTTGTTCATGACAAGGAAATTTTATCTGCATTTTACTGCATTAAAAGAATGACGAAATGGTAGCCTGTTGCTCAAATCGACCACAGAACTTTAATTTGCACGGTAAGCAAAACAAACAAACACTGTTCACACCCTGGGAAAGTGGGTGCCTTTGTGCTGACCCCAACTGTACACAGATTTTTTTTGTTAATTGTGCTATTTTTAAACACACTTACGATTTTATCTCGATAGTTAAAAAGAGTTGTTTTTTTTTCTCTTTTTTGGTTTTCAGCTTTTTCATTTTTTTTAGTTGTATTTTTTTAAAAAGTGTACAGACACTGAGTGCGAATATTTAAAGGATCTGTTACACAGAATTCGTGAAGTCTTACAGTAACTGTAATTAATTATATTAAACGTTAAAATTTTAAAGAGCGTGGATGAGAGAATCACTAAAATGTTACCTCTATCGTCAAACCCATGAGTGATCTCATGACCAATGACAACGCCAATACCGCCAAAATTCAAAGATCTGAAAAGCACAACAACACATTATTTATACAAATTATAGAAACGTATAGGTATACAGAAATGGAGTAGATAATGTACGTTATTTACAACAAGTTCACCCCACCCCCGACCCCCACTGCCTCTCCCTCCCCTCTCTCTCTCTCTCTCTCTCTCTCTCTCCCTCATAACTGTTTTTCTCCTAACATTATAATGGTGAACAATAAACACAGCTAACTGAACACTGCTCACTGACTGAACATTGAACAAACACGGCTAACTGACTGAACACTGAACGAACACCGCTGATTACTCATAGAACGCTGCTCATTGACTAAACACAGCTCTTTGACTGAACACTGTTCGCTGAACACTGCTCATTGAACGAGCCTTGCTCAAGGAACGAGCACTGCTTACGGAACACTGCTCCCTGACTGAACACTGCTCTCTGACTGAACACTGCTGCTGACTGACTGCAAACGCGGCTCACTTGACTGAACATTGCTCACCGAAAACGGCGCGCGCACCGCGTGAGCAGAAAACAACAACGCGCAAAGGATATTGGAAATAACGTACACACATCAACAATTGCCCTTGCCCACCCACCCCATAGGCTTCTAGATCTACACGCTTATTGAACTAGCCTGCCCCGAATCCCACCACCAAAATCACCAATAACCAATCACCAATAACCAATCAACAATAACAATTCCTTTCATTTTAACGCCCCCCCTCCCAACCCCCCCCCCCCACACACACACAAACACACGATAATTATATAAACATAACAAAAATGTACATGGTTCATTAAATGACAGAAACATATCAAAGATTGAAATTAATATACATCAAATTAACGTAAACCATTTGACTATTTACAGTTCGTCAAATTTCAACAAGAAAAGAATCCCTTACTTCGGGTAAACCATGCTGTAGAATGGAGGCTGCAGGATGCCCGCTGGAAACACTGTAAAACACAACAATAACAAACATTTGATAAATGCGCAGTCATTCGGCCATTCTATGATAACCTGTGTTATAATAACGTGCTACCTCCCTCTCTTCCTACCTCCCTCTTCCCCGCCCCCCCCCACCCCCCCTCTCTCTCTCAATCTGAAACATACTACCTAAAGAAATAAAGAATGCTGCTATCACATTAGACAGTTTCAGAGATCAGCAGCTTAAACAGTGCAAGAAAATCTTTGGAAAGAGAGTATAAACCTCGGTTAAGTCTGTGCTTGCCTGCATTCGATCGCACGGACAACCGATCCTGACGATGATTCTGTGCTAGATGCGGGATTTTCCAGACCTTTATTATGCGCATAACGTCTTTCTAGCTCTGAGGTTTTGTTTTCTCTCTTGTTGCTGTGCGCGGTGAGCGTGTTGCCAGCGTGGAGCCGTGCGCGTTACAAGTTATCATCTTCATCATTTACTTCATCAACGACATCATCAACGACATCATCATCGTCATCATTATCATCATCATCATCATCATCATCATCATCATCATCATCATCATCATCATCATCTTCATCATCATCATCATCATCATCATCATCATCATCATCATCACCACCGCCACTATCACCTCTACTGTCATCATCACCATCATCATCATCATCATCATCATCATCATCATCATCATCATCGCCACTATCATCTTAATGTCATCATCATCGTCATCATCATCATCATGAGGTAATGCACATGGCTACCAGCGCACTCAAGATACAATTAAAGGAACCGCTGTGCAGAGTATCACGATACCAACCTACATCTTGAGGATACTAACTTGAGCCCGCTAAGAAACAGTCCATATGGCGACCAAATTGCGCTTTATGCAGACCCATAACGGTCGACCTAAACACAGTATGAATACCCGGGTACAAAAACTATTGAATTAGGTCGAGCTTTCTTTTATCTAGATCAACTGTCTTTTGTGAACCGTTTGAGAATATGTTCGAACCGGATAGCGTCCTCACTCGCTTTCATACCATGAGGATCTAAGAAGGTAAATTTCTGCTGGAGACGGCAAGAGCGCCATCTTGTAGAGCAACATTTTGTATCAGACATTCCTGATTTTGGGCTCTTACTGTTACTCATTACGTCCCTTCTAAGCCTTAGTCGACATAAGTACTGGAAGCGAATAAAAAGCGTATCTTGACGCTATCACGACGTAACCTGTACAAGTTAAGCATCGAAGATTGGAGGGTATATTGAATGCGCTGGTACCTTGGTGCAACGGGTTTCATTATCATCATCACCCCCAACATCCTCATCATCACCATCATCACTTCCATTGTCATCTTTATCTTTTTGTTGCTGCTGCATTAATTTTATTCATCAGATTAACTTGCGTTCTCATTATCATCATCATCATCATCATGTTCATGTAGCGGTTGTATCAATTTTATTCATCAAGTCAACTCAAGTTGTACTCATATTGATATCATCATCCTCATCATCATCATCATCATCATCATCATCATCATCATCATCATCATCATCATCATCATCATCATCATCATCAATAACAGCAACAGAAATAACATCATCACCATCACTACTATCATCATCACGACAATCATTATCAGCACCATCATCATCATCATCATCATCATCATCATCATCATCATCATCATCATCATCATCATCATCATCACCATAATCATCAACATTATTATCTTCATCATCATCGTGATCCTCATTATCATCATCATCACAGTCATCACCACCACTACCATCATTACAGATGGTAAGTGTGGATTAAGGGCACTGTAATATGATAGAACCACTCACTGATCTGGTTGCGCTGAGCGCTGTAGAACGCATTGACTGTGGAGGGTGGCGAGGTCCATCTGCAACACAATGCATAAATGCACAACCGGTACATCCGACGAACAACAAGGCTACATAGCGCACTCGCTATCTCAAAGAACTGCTCAAAACCCTGGAGAAAATCAGGAGGGAACACCTACACTTGCAGTTGTAGCGTTCCCTGTCAACTGTGAACATTAACGCCTTAAGCAATTGAGCTAGCCTGGTGGACCTGATACACCTGTGAGCCTCATGCCATTTTGTTAGACAACATATCGGTTTCTCTGATGTTCCTCTACAGCCACACACGGGGAGTGAACACCGACTAAAGAGTTATTACCGAAACGTCGACTCCTGAAGGGTGGGGTAGGGGTGGGAGTAGGGTGGTTGTGGAGAACACAACCGCAACAGCAACATACTGTAATACATACACGCACACATTAAAACCCATCCTGGATATTCTGCACGTCGATCAGGAAAGCGGGAAGTCTTTCACCGACCGACCCGCTCTGCCAACAATGTTTTGTTAAACTTAGGTAAAACATTAAAACCAAACTAGGTTCTGAATTCACCCCCCCCCACCCCCCCCAAAAAAAAGGAAATTGTAGCCAAGCGGAGTATTTGACTCCCGCCTCTCTGCTACGACCTTGAGAACACGTCCTGACCCGAACGGTTAATTTCATTTATCTCTCGTAAGAGGGGCATTAAAAATATTTGCCCTGCAAGGCGGGGAAGCGTGTTGGTAGTAAACCGGTTTGCCGGCTACTAGTACCATGACACTCTCGGCAAAATCACTGCCACTGACTTGCATAAAATGCCTGCCGACAATGCAGTCATGCTCACCACCAAAAGCAGAAGACGAATGGTCAGCCGGGGAGAACAAATGTCGTGTCGCCTTGTCCTGCAAAACCCAATGGCCACTCCAAAGGATTCTGCACAGCAGGAGCCACCCAAGGCTAGTCTAAGCAACAAATGGAAGGTAGACAACCTCTCTCCCAAGCTTGAACCAGTCGCCTCCCATTCCGCCACAGATCCACAGCTCAAATCGAACCATGTCCTTATGGTTTCCTAGTTCGCAACAGGTATGTCTGGATCCGACACTAACTACGTCCCCTCCGTCTCCATTCACTGACTTAACAGTGAAAATCTGCCTTTAACAGTTACCATGGTCCAGCATCATCCTGTTCCCCGTCGTTGTTCACCACTTATAGCCTAGCGGAGTATTTGATTCCCACCTCTCGGTCACGACCTTGAGAACACGTCCCGACCCGAACTATTGCTTTTATTTATCCCTCCGTAAGAGGGACATAAAAAATATTTGCCCTGCAAGGCGGGGAAGCGTGTTCATAGTAAACCAGTTTGGCGGCTACGGATGCCACGACACTCTCTGTAAAGTCACTGCCACTGACTTGCATAAAATGCCTGCAGACAATATAGTCCTGCTCACCACCAAAAGCAGAAGATGAATGGTCAGCCGGGCAGAACAAAATGTCGTGTCGCCTTGTCCTGCATAACCCAATGGCCACTCCAAAGGACTCTGCAAAGCAGGAGCCACCCAAGGCTAGTCTAAGCAACAAATGGAAGGTTGACAACCTCTCTCCCAAGCTTGAACCAGCCGCCTCCCATTCCGCCCCAAAATTAACAACTAAACAAAAAATAATCCCCAACAACAAACAAACAAAAACACAAAATCTTCATTTCAAAGAAAATGTGATCAATGGATTAACTTAGGCCAATTATACGAAGACAATAAAGGGATTCGTGTGCGTAGATTCACCCCTGTGTTGTCCAGGAAGTAGAGAAAAGTGACTATAATAGAACTTACTGGTCTCTGTCGACGGGTTCTCTCAGTTGACGCATGCTGTAGCGGAACGCCTGTTCGATGTTCCCCACCACGTTGTTGAAGTAGGAATTGGTGTAGGAGTACTGGCATGAAAAAAAAGAGTTAAATTCACTTAAAGGGACCCACTTTGACCAGGCTCTCACGACAGATCCTTTTAACATTCACAGCGAGTGTTGCCCCACTGGAAAAATGAGCTTACAATAAAAATTAATCTTTCGAAAATTTAGTTGGTTTTTTAATGAATACATTTAGTAGTTTTTGTGCTTATTAATAGCAACAGCCTTTGGCTAGCCAACCAACATTCTGGAGCTAAAAATAGCATCTACCAAAGCCGGTAAGAGACAGAACCCATTAAAAAATTGCTTGTAAAGTTTTTCGGTTTAGGTTAACCAAATAGACTCCACTCTACCACACGAATCCTGACTTCAGCAAACTATTTTGTGATTGCTGGATATTACGGGCCAGCGCCTTGAGAAGCTCTCTGAGCTTGTAAGTGCGCTATATAAGAGAAATCTCGTTCTTTTACCACAAATAGCAAAGATAAACTCTTCAAGCCGCGTGATATAACTAAAATTCGGGTTGTGGTGATTGCGATTTGATTTTTTTTCCCGATGTTATTCTTGTCTCTTTTCGGCTCTGTTTGTCTTTATCATAATCTGTTTTATTTTCCATGCCGTCAAAAATGACACAAATGTACTGACGTTCTTCCATAATGGTACTGGACGCAGTCAATATAAAAATTTCAAAAATAAAAATTCGGTTTTCTTTCCGTCTTCCAATAGCAATCTTCCTGTCTTTACACCACCTGTTTGAGTGATGATGGGTATTTGTTTGTGTGTGAGGGTGGATGAGACAGGTGAGCGTGTATGTTGGTTCAGATCGCCGCGCTTTGAGCCTGATTGATTTGGGGAAAGGCGCGTATATAGTATCCAGTATTATTATTATTTAAGGAAAAAATACAGAAAGAACCAAAATAAAATTCAAGTATGTGTGAACAGGCAAAATTGTGACCAATAAAATGTGTACACCAATTTATAATTAATGAAATTGTATTTATTGGTCATTATATATCGCCGTTCCAGCTCAAAAGCTGCTCAAGGCGCCGCTCAAGGTGCTGCCCTAAACGCACCGTCTGATGTCTGACGTAAAAACTACTTTGTGCGAAATAGAAAGTGTGGAACTTACATTTGTATACAGCTCTGCTAGGTAAGTGGTGTTCAGAACTTCATCTGGGTAGCCAATCTTCTCGTCGATGAATTCGTTCTGCCCAACACACGGTACAAACACCGTTGAAATATACAAGACGCTGGGATCTTCTTCACCGTCGCAGCTATCATCATCATCATCATCATCATCATCATCATCATCATCATCATCATCATCATCATCATCATCATCATCATCATCATCATCAGCATCATCATCATCATCAGTATCAGCATCATCGTCGTCGTCGTCGTCGTCAAACACAGTTGAAATATACAACCACCGCAGCTATCATCATCATTATCATCATCATCATCGTCTTCTCCATCATCATCATCATCATCATCATCATCATCATCAACATGATCACCATCATCATCATCATCATCATCATCATCATCATCATCATCATCATCATCATCATCATCATCATCATCATCATCATACCTTTTCCCGAGCCACAA
Source organism: Oncomelania hupensis (assembly GCA_036898135.1). Classification (NCBI taxonomy): domain Eukaryota; kingdom Metazoa; phylum Mollusca; class Gastropoda; order Littorinimorpha; family Pomatiopsidae; genus Oncomelania; species Oncomelania hupensis. The sequence continues at coordinate 28,424,943 of CM072524.1, forward strand.
CTTTAGTGGTCTCATCCATCCAATCCAGTTCATCCAACAGTTCATTGAACGCCGTCTTGAGCTCCACAATCATCGACAGTGCCTGAAAACCCCAGGATATATACCACATCATCACATTATAGGTATCATATCAACACAGGATTTGTTTCACATCGTCACATTATAGGTATCACATCATCGCCCTGAGTCTGAAAATCACAGCGTAGGTTACAAATATTACATTAACAGCAGTGTTTGAAACTCACAGCATAGATATATATCCCATCATCGCCACTGTCACTTGCTGCCCTTGGCGCTTCGTCTGACTCCTCAGACAACTGAGCACAGTACTGGGTGATATGGGAGGGGACCTTAGTGCTTGTATCTTGTAAAAGAGTGTTAAGTACTGCGCAACGAGTCTCCTTTCTAGAAACAGACAAGAATTATTAGGAATCTATTTTGAGGTATTGACTACCTAGCTCAGATTGCCACTGCGACGCTACTGAAGACCGGTCCTGATTTGGCTCGGAAGAGTTCGCTGGACCTAAAGCAACAATCAATCAATCAATCAGCTACTGAAGACTATGGTCGTCTTAACAACTCCTCGAGGACTTAACATTATTGAGAAGAGGATGAAGCACTGGTTGCATTCATCCATCTATGACGATACGAGTTAGTTCCCTTGTGTCCTTGACCATCACGCTCTTCTTGGACTTTTGCCTTCTAAGAAGCGTGGCGTTAACACTAAGTATTACATGCTAAATGTCGATTTAGCCCCGACGCTTGAATCATGTAACAAAGCTTTGTGTGTGAGGATGGAGGGGAAAGTGGAGATAGGGGAGTTTGGTGTATCTGTGTGTGGGAGGTGGGAGTGGGTGAATGGGTGGGGGTTGAAGGATAAATTGCGGAGGATGGGGGTGGACTGGACAGGTAGGCTTATAAAGGCAAAAGGCCACTAGAAGTTGTAGTGGGGGGCCGGGTAGCTCAGTTGGTAGAGCGTCTTACTAGTAACCGAAAGGTACCTGGTTCGAATCCCGGATTGGCTAATGTGTGATCATATTATTTTCCCCTTACCATCAACTGGTTCGCTGGTGTCAGAATAATGTGACCAGTAGTCGCCTATACGCTTCGGTGTCGTGTGACTATAATCTACAGTTACAAGTTGTAGTGTATGTTGTTAGTGGTATAACGGTCTACAATACTACGGCCTCTTTCTAACTGTAGGTTATCGTCCTGTTTTGCATTTTACTTACAAGGCAGCTAAGTCATTGGATGAGATTGGATTGGACTAGATTTCGATGGAGACAATACAGATTCTAATTTGATTCGGATTTTATAACAACAACAAAAATGTCTATCAGCCATCCACACGTCTATCAATTCACCCATCCATCTACTGATCCAACTCACCAATTCTTTGGCCTCGTCTGAAAAGGCCTCCTTGACAAACATGTGTCCCACAGCCAGCCCCATGGTGTCCGTAGCGTACGCTGCGCACGTGCGGAATCTCGCGCGCTCCGTCCCCGTGCCGAATACCACCTGCAAGGTTAAGATTAGCCATCAGGCCAAGATCAACTAGAAACGTGCGATCTGTTACGGATTATATCCTAGATGCTATTTGTACTCCAGTCCATTTTCCATTAGGCGAAAACTTAAACTTGCTCCCAAAATTTCACACAATATTTTTGTGTTCGGTCTTATTTACAAATATCAATGTTAGTCCGCAATGCAAAGGTCAAAACTATGCATGTCAAGGTCAAGGCGTGACATGTGATCAGTATTACACTTATGATATTCTGCCCTAGTTTCAAAGCTGTACAGCAATCGCGTCTCACGATACTGTTGTAAACCAGTATTAGCCAACTTCACTTAGGTTTCAATTTCTTTCATTGTATTTAGTTTTATTCTCAACCAAATCCGCTTCTTAAAGTTCGAAGTCAACCAAGAAGAAGCAAATTTAGTTTTATTCTCAACCAATATCGCTTCTTAAAGTCCGAAGTCAACCAAGAAGAAGCAAAAGAAGAAGGAGTAAAACAAGAAGAATGAAGAAGAAGAAGAAAAAGAAGAAGAAGAAGAAGAAGAAGAAGAAGAAGAAGAAGAAGAAGATGATGATGATGATGATGATGATGATGATGATGATGATGATGATGATGATGATGATGATGATGATGATGACGATGATGATGATGATGATTTTGATGATGATGATGATGATGATGATGATGATGATGACGATGATGATGTGTACCTTGTTATAATCGAGGTAGAAGTCGCGGAATCGTTCACTGAGCGACGTGGCTCGGTTATGGGTGATTCTCCACACCATGTAGTTGGCCACCACGCTGCCAATGAATGAATGAATCAGTCAATCAAACCTATGTATTCATCCCTCAGTAACCTTACTCCCTTCTGATCACCTGGATCCCCGGGATGACGTGCTCACCGCTTTCGCTGTATTGACGTTGAAACTGTTTTTTAAAGCAATATTGTGTCACAGTGTTCATAGAATACCAACAATGGACCACGAATAGCAAAAAGACCTATCGGGCTGCTACTAATGTTATAGAGGCAGTCGACCCAAACCTCAATCTGAGGGTCAGAGACTGTTGAGGGCAAACGACTACACACGTGTACAAACCTGTACTTGATAAATCTGTGATGATATTTGATTAAGTACACACACGCCTGTGTGAATATGTGTGTGTGTGTGTGTATGGTCATGTAGGTGTGTGCTGCGTAAAAGTAAGTTTATCAATGAAAAGATTTCAAATTATTATTTACAAACTCAATCTAAACTGAATCAGCTAAACGTCAATGGTGCTAGCTCAGGGGAAACTAGCATATTGTGCGCAATATAGTTAAAGTGCACAACGCCTTCGACCACCAGACACGTGTGAAGTGTGGCCAGTTAGCGTAGAGGTTGAGCGCTAGTCTCCATTGCCGAAATTCCACAGCCTAACGGAAATAGCGTGAGTTCGATTCCCGCAAGGGGCGATACGTTTAAGCTTATGTGTAAGGTGTATCCGTTCCCTAGCTTAATTATGAGGTTGGAGACAGTCAACTTACCTTTATTATTTTAAAAAGTATAGAATTAATTTCCCGTCAGTCTTCTAATAAAATTCTCCCTGCCTTTACACCACATCTTTGAGTGGTGAATGCGCGTTTGTTGTATATGTATGAATTTGTGTAACATGTGAGCGTGTTGATGGTTACAGATCGCCGGGTTTTGAATCTGATTTAAGAATAAGGTAGGTATAGTATAATAATAATAGTAGTAGTAGTAGTAGTAGTAGTAGTAGTAGTAGTAGTAGTAGTAGTAGTAGTAGTAGTCTTTTTAGGGATCATCATCATCATCATCATCATCATCATCATCATCATCATCATCATCATCATCAGACTTACTAGGGATCGGTTTTGTTGAGCAGTTCCACGAGTCTGCTGAAGAAGAGAGGGGACCTGTTGACTACAGGTTCGTCAGGTCTGAGCTGTACCTGGACGTCGGAGTTGTTGAACAACGTGTAGAACAGCCTCTCCCAGTCCCACAGCTTTACAGAGGAAGACAATAAAATTAAGCCCACACTCAGTATTTCTGCATTGATTTAGCTTGACCTGGAATTAGGCTATTTCAATCAATGAATCAATGTTGACCAACCTAACCTAATGTAATTCTAACCTATTTAATTTAATCTAAATCTACTAAAACATCTAAATCTAATTTAGCATCTCATCTTGTTTTACCATTAAAAAGAGTTTTTAAGTAAACTCAAAAGTTTAGTTTTATCTGACGACTAGCAGTGCTGTTCTTCTTTTTTTCTCTTTGCCTAATCTAATCTAAATCTTATGTAATCTAACCTAATCCACTCGTAATCTAAGGTATTCAAATCCTACTATAATCCTAATCTACTATAATCGAGTTCTAATCTAATATAATTTCAATTTAAATCTATTTTAATCTTATCAAAAACTTTCGAGTTAAGGGATAGGATAGGATAGGATAGGAAAAGAAATCTACTATAAAATAATCTAAATATTAAAATAATAATTTTTAATTTACTCTAATATAAGATAGTGTAATCTAAATCTAATATAATTTAATCAAATGCTCGTACGATGTAATCTAAGCGCATGTCCTAAGCGCCAGATACACAAGCATCCCCAGCGGCAAGCATTTAAAGGTACTATTTCCTTTCAGTCGCCCAGGATCGAACATGATTTGTCTGTGGCGTTAAACAGTGGCGCGTCAAGCAGCGAGTTGGCGCTTTGAACGGCTTGAGTTAGATCCCTATCTATGCAGGCTCATTGAGCGAGCAGCTTTTTGAGGTTAAAGCACGCGCTATAAAAACAAACAGATAAACAAAACACAAAAAAACAACACTATTCATCAGAACATTGACTTACCGAGGAGTAGTTTCGCGCTAGCTCCGGGATGGTGTAGATGTTGTACAAGGCTTCATTGTCACGGCGATCCTCATCTGGAACACTGATCTGTTGGACACAAGTGAAATATAGTAAAAGTAAAGTAACGTCACATAACGTCAGTTGGAGTAACGTAAATTACAGTACAGTTACGCGTCGTAACGTTAAATAAAGTAAAATAACGTTGCCTGACGTTTAAAAATAAAAGTAAAGTGACACTGCGTAACGTAAACTATAATTATGAATGAAAATAATGTAGCGTAAGTTAAGTAACGTCGCGTAACGTGAAAAAAGTAAAATAAAAGTAAAGTAACATAATGTTATGTCGCGTGCCATAAGTAAAAGACATCGATGAAGTGACAATCGCTCTTATCAAGTGCTATATAAGAATAGTAGAGAAAGTGTCAAACCCTGTCATTACACCCTGTCACTATACCCTGTAAATACAGCCTTTCATCACACCTTATCACTACACCCTGTCACTTTATACCTTGTCGTTATACCCTGTCTCTACGCCTTGTATACATCCTGTCGCTATATATTCTGTCACTATATATACCCTGTCACTACACCTTGCATATACCCTGTCGCTATATATTCTGTCACTATATATACCCTGTCACTACACCTTGTATATACCCTGTCACTACACCTTATATATAGCCTGTCGCTATATAATTATTCTGTCACTATATACACCCTGTCGCAATACCCTGTCACTACACCTTGTATATACCCTGTCACTACACCTTATATATAGCCTGTCGCTATATAATTATTCTGTCACTATATATACCCTGTCGCAATACCCTGTCACTACACCTTGTATATACCCTGTCGTTATATATTCTGTCACTATACGTATATACCATGTTGCAATACCCTGTAACTACACTATGTATATACCCTGTCCCTATATATTCTGTCACTATATATACCATGTCGCAATACCTTGTCACTACACCTTGTATATACCCTGTCGCCATATATTCTGTCACTTTATGACCCTGTCGCTATATCCGGTCACTACACCCTGTCGTTACTCACGGTCGCTATACCACGTCACTATATCCTTTCACAACATTCTTTCGCTATACTCTTTCGCTAGGCCATGTCACTACACTCTTTGGCTACACCCTGTCACTTTCACTATACCATGTTAACTACATCTGGTCACTTCACCCTGTCATTATATGTGGTCAATGTCGCTACACCCTGTCATTATATATCCTGTCACTGCACCCTTGTCATTGCACTCTGTCATACTGCACCCTGTCACTACACCCGGCTATACTACACTGTCACTGCACCCTGTCACTGCAATCTGTCACAGCACCCTGTCACCGCACTCTGTCACTGCACCCTGTTACTGCATCCTGTCATACTACCCTGTCAATGCACCCTGTCACTGCACCCTGTTACTGCATCCTGTCATACTACCCTGTCAATGCACCCTGTCACTGCACCCTGACATAATACCCTGTCACTGCACCCTGTCGTTCTATCCTGTCACTGCACCTTGCCATTCCACCCTGTCACTGCATCCAGTCATTATACCTTGTTACTGCGCACTGTCACTACACAGCACATTGTCGCTATCGAGTGTTGTATGAGAACAATTAATTCGCTCCTCACTTACATTGGCTAGCTGAATCTCAAAGTCGACTACCGCAGTGATATCTTGTGTCAGGTTGGGGTGGGGGTGGGGGTAGGGGTTGGGGTTTCCAATATCATCAGTCAAAGCTACAGCGATGTTCTGCATCAGCTTCTGGTAGGCCATGATGTTGGAGTCGTTTCGCTCAACCAAGTAGTAGCGTCGTCCCGGCAGTCCAAAGCCTGGCTGATCTACCTGTGATGCATATAGCATCCAGTATTATTATTATTATTATTATTTTTATTCTTACTATTATTATTATTATTATTATTATTATTATTATTATTATTATTATTATTATTATTATTATTATTATTATTATTGTGTTGCTGTTGTTGTTGCTGTTGTTGTTGTTATTTATTATTATTATTATTATTATTATTATTATTATTTATAGCACGACCTCACTGATTTATCATCCTCATCATCCTCACCATCCTTCTCAGCATCATCATTGTCACGTCATCATAATCATCATCATCATCAGCAGCAGCAACAACAAAAACACCACCAACCATACGACCAACGTCAACACCATTACTACCACCACCATCAACAACATCAGACAACCGTCCATTAAACTGACCCCAAGGATTCTGGCACTGGAGTTCTTGAGGTCCGTGCCCACGAAGAAGCTCAGAAGGTGGAAGTTGTTATACAGGCCAAGTTTGATCATCAGGTCCGTCAGGTCGAAGCTGCTATTAAATAAGGCGTGCCCCTTCAATAAAGGCCAGCCGTCTATCTTATTCAGAAAGTCTTTCAAGGGCTGGGCGTCCAACCGCTCCAACTCCGCTGTAAAGCAACGAAAAACCATGTTAAACTTAAAGAGGCCCAAATTGGATGGCTTTATTTACTTTTGACGAAAACAGGGTTATCCTAAAATTCGCATTGTTATTACAATGATAAAGCGTAAAGTTTACATTTTCCATTTCTGTTCTGACATGGAGTGACTTCCTCTGCTTCCTCTGCTGACTCGCGCACCCTGTGCATCCCTAGAATCCGCACGAAATCCTACGGAGCGAGAGCATTTTGCTTATTCTGCCCCGAAACAATGGAACACTTTACCAGCACAAATTCGACTTATTCCTACCACTCAAGCCTTCAAGCGAGCACTTAAAACACACCTGTTCAGACAATACTACTCTGACTGATCATATTTTATTTTCTGATCCTGTGCTGCTCTCTGAGATTATGACTGTCTTGACTGAGGTTCGATGTGCACTATCTATGCCTGATTCTTAACTTATTGTTTTGTATACATGTATTGTCATTGTCAACGATTTTAGTGTGTGCCGCAGATATGTCCTGATTGTTTTTGCTGTGCTATGCATGGCTTTGTCACTGCTCTTGTATTATTGTTTATGACTTCCTTTTTAAGTGTGAAGTTTTTACATAAAATGTGTTTTTTTACATATTCTTAAATTAAGTTTTTAATTGTGAAGCACAGTGAGCCTGGGCATTTTTCAGGAAACTGCGCTATATAAATGTACGTTATTATTATTATTATTATTATTATTATTATTATTATTATTATTATTATTATTAAAACGTTATACCCATACTATAGCCGTGTGACCTGTGACTCTATTTGTGAATGAACCTCATGGCATCAAGAGTTCGTCTTTGGTGTCTGGGGCAGGGCAGGGCAGGGCAGGGCAGGATCTATTGTTTGAATTTAAAACGAAAAACCTCGTTATGGTTTCTGTCTCTTACCGGCTTTGTTAAATGTTAATTCAAGAGCGGGGGGCCCACGGTTGCTTTTAATAGGCACAAATGCTACCGAATTTATTGATACCATACTTTCATACTTTGTTGTTGCAAGCTTACTTTTTCAATGGGGGTAACACTCACAGTGAATGTTAAAAGGACCTGTCAAAGTGGCATGGGCAAAGTACGTCCCTTTAATCTTACACTTCATCGTCTGAGGAAACTTGCCGTAATCGAAAAACGCCCCCATTCAATACCAATTTGTATCCCCATTCCTTTCCCTCCCACTCATTCTTGCGAGAGAATGCGTGCGATGGGTTGTCAGGTTGTGTGCACATAATTTATATTTGTTGTATCATGATAATGACTGTGTATACTGCGAATGTTTATCATGTGCACTCTAGAATACGAGTGAATGATCCATTTTTATTTTTGTACTATATGTACACACATACTGCATTATAATAATGCGTGTACTGCATTTCATGCGTTCCACTATTATTCATTTCTCTGTTTTATTTTTAGTCATTTTTATTGTATCCACGTGCCCCAAGGGGTTTTATGGAATAAAGCGCGTTTGACTTGAGAGCTTTAGATTGTTGGTTCGTCACCTGAACGCTGGGTGATCCCATAACAAAAGGACATGCGTTCCAACTGAAGATTTCCCATCCACAGTGACAATATCGCATTGTCTTAAAAGGGAAGGTCCGCTAATACAAAACGGAGTGTAATATGAAACATACTTATGACCATTCCGACCAAAGTCCAATATATCGTCGTACTTTCATCATAATATGTGGACTTGGTTCAAACCTAGATCTACATACTGTATTTTTAATATCTAAGCTTGAACCAAATCGCAAAAATTACAACTCAGATGGGTGAGTGGTTTTTTTCTCTCGCCAGAAAGTCCAAGTTTCATTTTACATTATTTTATTTTATTTTATTTTATTTTATTTTATTTTAACGTCTATCTATTTATATATGTGATATTAGACAAATTCACATTACACTCCGTTTCATATCAGCCGACCTTTCCCTACTTCGCAAATGCGGTGACTGTCTAATTGTGTAACACTGTTGTCTCCACTCAATATAGGAGGACTATCGTTGGCTGCTCTCAAAAGTGCTGGGTGAATAAATGATGTACTTACCCAGGTCCATACAACTTCGGTACAGCTGTCTGGGTTTCTCCAACACTTCTTCCAATGTCACATTTTCTTCCAGAATGTCTGACAACAAAAATGCAGCACAATTTACCTATTACATTTCCTGTTTTTAAAAAAAAGGGAAAAAAAAAAGAAAGTAAACTACGTTTAGATGGAAAAGCCGCTAAAGCAGCAGGTCAGCATAATCTTTGCAGCAATAAGCTGGGTACAATCAGGTTTGAACCCTCTTTGCGTATTTGTTGTGTGGAACGTATATGTTGATACGGATCGCCGCGCTTTGATTCTGATTCGGTGATTTGGGGAGAGGCGCGTATATGGCCTCTCTTATTATTATTATTATTATTATTATTATTATTTATTATTATTATTATTATTATTATTATTATTATTATTATTATTATTATTATTATTATTATTGATGCCTGAGTAAAAAGCACTGCTTTAAAATGATTTTTTAAAAACAATTATTTCATACAGTTGAGTTTTTTTAAAAATAAATGTATGTCTAATACTTTGCTACATTTTGTTAGAATAAATTTGTACTGTTTATTTATTTATTTATTTTAATTGACCCACTGATTCGAGTGTCAAAAGGGCAAACAACATTATAGAAACTGTGGCGCAATTTAACTGTGAAACAGGTCAAAACCACACGTAAGTGCCCGTGAAATGTGGGTTAAGTAAAGCTGAAATGTAAAATCTGATACAGCAACGGCAGCACACAGCGGAAGTACGGCTTAAAAGGGGTTAAGTAGAGGTAACGAATACACATTTGATACCAGCACGAATAAAAGATGCTGTACGCACTTTTCAAGATGACCTCCACATCGTCTCTGAGAACGCCGAACATGTTGATCTCGGACCGATCCTCGGGGATGACGTTCTTCTTCATCCAGTCCCCACAGGCAAAGGTATAGAAGTCTTCACAAGGGTCCACCTGCTCGTTCAAACTCTGCGCTATCCTAGCCGCTGAAAGCGGGACAAAAAAAGTGTAAATGAATGTGAAGGTTGATGAATAAACAATGAATTTTAAACTTCGTACCCACCATTGGCGATATGGAAGAGAAATAGAGAAAACATGGACCTAAATCAACAGTGAACCACCAGAGCTAAAGACGGACATGAAATTGAAGCAATGTGGAAGACCAGGATGCTTTCCACTATAGTTTCGGGGGCGCATATAAGATTAATGCTTCTAGCGCAGAGGGAGGCAGCGAAGAGGGCCCGAAAAGCGACCTTGACCTTACTCTGTATGTCCGAAAGGATTTTGAGGCATAAGCTTGCCAGATCTGACAGTTTGTGTTTCATATGCCAGGTTTGAGCATGGAATTCGTCCTTAGCGCTCATGATGAAATTTGTTCTTCATCATCACTCACTTTGCGCCAAACTAAGGTGAAGGTCGGATCTAGTGGAACACGGCCAATTGACGACAGGTTCCTAGTTAAGAGGGCTCCGACAGACTTAATTGGTTGAGCGGAGACATTGGAGGGGCTCGATAAAAAGTGGGACCCAACTTAACTGCGGAGGTATCATCACTTTTAATATGCTGCCAGTTTCTCTTTGTCCGCGTCCACTGAATTAGCTCACGTTCCAGCTTTTCACGCCGTGTCTTAAGAGGTGAGGTTCCATGATCAAGTGAAAGAACGAGAAGGGATGAATAGCACTTCAACATTTCCCATTCTATCATATTCGTCTCAATCAATTCGGGTTTAACCGTTAGTTCACCCTAACTGGAGTAGCTACCATTAAGAGAGAGAGAGAGAGAGAGAGAGAGAGAGAGAGAGAGAGAGAGAGAGAAAGAGAGAGAAGAAGAAGAAGAAGAACAAGAAGAAGGAGAAAGAAAGAAAGAAAGAAAGAAAAATAAAGAAAGAAGCACAGAGACAGAGAGAGAGAGAGAGAGAGAGAGAGGGGGAGAGAGAGAGAGAGAGAGAGAGAGAGAGAGAAATGGGGAGTGAGAGAGAAAGAGAGGAAGAAGAAGAAGAAGAATTTAGTTAGTTATTCATTGGGTCCAGCGGACTGCAAAAAGCCGAATCAGGACCACAAAATCAGGACCACCGCCCGGCTGAAAGAGGCCCCCCCCCCCCCCCAATCCGCACAAAAGATCTGCCGAAACAACCCCAGTGAACAACATCGAAGGCACTCCACCAGCCGATCACCACCCCCACATCAAAGGCATCCCAAGCAGGGGACGCCGAGGCCATACTCCAACTCTTGGAACCCCTGCTTACAAAAACATAACAAAAAATAAACACCACTACAAAACATCAAGAAAACACACACACAGATCATGTCTACATTGCTAAACAACTATATCACAGGAAGCCCCCAGTGACCAACCGGCAGAAAGCGTCAAGAAGAAAGGAAGAAAGCAAACAGAGAGATAGAGAGAGAGAGAGAGAGAGAGAGAGAGAGAGAGAGAGAGAGAGAGAGAGAGAGAGAGAGAGAGAGAGAGAGAGAGAGAGAGAGAGAGAGAGAGGGAGGGAGGGAGAGAGAGAGAGAGAGAGAGAGAGAGAGAGAGAGAGAGAGAGAGAGAGAGAGAGAGAGAGGGAGGGAGGGAGGGAGGGAGGGGGAAGGGAGGGAGGGAGGGAGAGAGAGAGAGAGAGAGAGAGAGAGAGAGAGAGAGAGAAAGAGAGAGAGACGTAAGACATTTTATTGAATAAACAATACATTGTTCATTTCAAGGCCACAGGCCACATTAAAACCCAATAATGAAACGCTTCATAAATGTACAAACACAAAAATACGCGTCCCTAAAATCGGTCCATGATATAAATACGATTAAGACAAACCAATTAAAAAAAACAATTTCTGACATTAAGTTAACACAAAATGTATACGACACACACACAAATGCCCTTTTTGTATTATACCACATCTATCCTTTCTCATTTTCTCCCAAACGCATGTTTTAATTCTCGCTGTTATCAAACTTTCTAGCATCATTTTTCTCTCAAATCTACTTATTCTCTCTCTTATTCTTAAATGTAACTATCTTCATTGCATCATTTTCTCACAAACATCTGCATCCTTACCCACAACTATCTGTCCATTCGCATCGTGTTTGTCACAAGCAGACCCGTTTACCCCGCACTATTTGAGCTTTTACTTGTTTAGCAGTAGTAAAACTTAGAAGGTTACTGTAGTCTATAGCAGACGATTAAGGTATAACTGATGTGTACACATACACTGCAAGCTGACGCGAGCCGTTTAGTGACATCATCGCGGCTTACGATCGAGTTTTGAACTTTATAGCCACTTAGATTGTTTCATCCAATCGGGACACAGGTAGAGGGTTAGAACTAGTTCTGGCTGATTCAGTCAAAGCCAAGTATAGGTCAGTTGTGTGGAAAGCTCTGAGCAGTACACAGCTACACTCGAGCAGAGAAATATCTCCACTGATAGAACAGGGAAGCAGTGCTTGTTGAATATTTGAATTCAATCAAGTAGCCACGGGCCTGACATTGTCGAAAAGGTAAATGAACATACTTCTGTTTCATCGTGATGTATTTATATTATTGTTGAAATTACGTTTGTGGAATTTGCTATGCATAGATTTGAATTGTTAGTCCGTCTTTGCCTTACCACGTGGAGAAGCCGAACACGTGTCAAGCACGACCGGTTTTGACGCCATGTTGTATACCTGACGGAACCACTGTTGTTTAACCTATATGTATGCTTGCAGACCAGTGGCTATACCAGTGAATGTTTATAATATTATTAATTCTTTATGTGTATAAGTAGCCACGATTTATATTTATGTATGTATAGGAAATTAGAGTGGAGATTCCAGTGGACCACCGACTTAGCAGAATGTTAGTCGCTTATGTATAGAGATGTGGAGCTATCACTGAGGGCTACTTTGGCTTTCAGTGAGACGCTCTGCACATACCTATTATTCAGGTTGAGCAGGCGGGATATCGTGAGCCCAACTCAACACAGAATAGAACCTAATCTACGATTCGAGTTGGCTGCCGAGGCATCTACAGCATCGAGCGCAGATAGCCCACCCGTCGAACACAAGCAACGACAACACAGAGTGTCGTAGAAGCTACCTCAATGCAGCGCTTCAACCACGAAAACATTCAGTTAAGTGCCCAGGAAACAGTGCACTAAAACTGTATCAAAAGGACCACAGTAGTCCAATCTTCATGAACGCTAGTAGCCAGTGCCCGATGAAGAATAAGTAGCTGCCTAGATTATCAGCGAGCGAACCATTCGCATTGACAATTGAACTTTTAAGTTAGATTCGTACTTTGAAGATCGTGTATAGAGTAGAAGAAATAAATGTGTGATTTTGACTGTTATCAAGTGGCTGGACTACATATGATTCATAGCCTTGTGAAAGCTAGTGTGACAGTGATCTTTTACCATTTTTCTATCTATCTCTGTACTCCAGCCTTAACACAGACCGAGCTAAACAAATAAATGTATTAAAGTAATTCACCGGGTGACTCACTAGCGGTTCCCATAGGATAAGACGTGAGGGTTACAGCATTCCATTGTGCAGAGCCCAGCAACAATAAAACCCCACGTCACAGTGTTCTCATACACACCGCTTTCTGACATCAATCTGTCCATCCATAAACATTTTATTAAACACCTGCATTCTAACACACATCTGTCAGTCTAGTATCATTTTCTCTCAAACACCTGGTCTAGTATAACGTCTTGCAATCTTACAACCAGTTTACCAAATAAACACATTCATGTTAACTCGCATCTATGTCTATAAATCTTGTATTTTTTTCGGGCACCAGCATTCTTACACAACACACACAATTGTCTATTTTGCATTATTTTCTTTCAAGCTATCCGGTTTCTAAATGTTACCAAAAAATAAATAAATAAAATAAAATAAAATAAATAAATAAATAAATAAATAAATAAAATAAAAAAAATAAATAAATAAAAATAACAACAACAATACTACTACTACTACTACTACTACTACTACTACTACTACTACTACTACTACTACTAATAATAATAATAATAATATAATAATGGACATTTATATAGCGCTATTGTCTTTTTATAGACAAGCGCATAGCGCTTTACATGAAAGGAAAGAAACAAACATGAAACAACTTACAATATTGCATTAGAAATTATACAATGAGAAAAAAATAAAATAAAATAAAACCAAACACACAAAATCAAACAAAATACATAAAGTTAACTTTCTGCAAACAAGTCATCACAATCACAGTAAATCCACAAGCATAGCCAAAAGCAGAACAAATATGAGCTGCGGCTAGGGTCTATAGAATGAAGGATTTAGTCAGGATAGTAGAGTTTGAAGAGGTGAGATTTTAGAGCTTTCTTGAATGAGGGTGTGGTCTGCTTGTGTCTGATGTTGGCTGGAAGAGTGTTCCATTGTCTGGGTGCACAAAAGGTGAATGCCCGTTCTCCGTACATTTTGGTGTTGGTTTTTTGAATGCAGAGTGTGCGAGAGTCAGAAGAAGAGCGAAGAGTGCGAGAAGGGACATAGACTGACAGCAGATCTGACAGATATGAAGGGCAGGTTCCAGAGAAGAAATTGTGGCACAGTACGGACGGTTTGTATTTAATGCGGGCCTCTACGGGTAGCCAATGAAGCTTACGGAGTAGTGGAGTGATGTGATCGCGCTTTTTTGCCCTAAAGACTAGCCTAGCAGCACAATTCTGGACTTTTTGAAGTTTGTCTATGAGATGACTCGGGCAGGAAGCCAGTAGGGCATTACAATAGTCTAGCCTAGACAAGACTAAAGCACAGACTAAGGTGATGGTTGCTTGAAGGGTTAAGTAGCAGCGAATAGAGCTGATCTGACGCAATGCAGCATATGCTGATTTACAAACTTGTGCAATATGGAAATCAAGCGTCATGTCACTCGACATAAAAAAGCCTAGATTTCTAGCCGACTGAGAGAAAGAGATTTCATGCTCTCCTACACTTACAGTGGTAGGCAAGGTGCAAGCTAAGGCAGTGTTACGTTGAAACGCGAATGATAATATGGCTGAAGCGCGTACGATAGATCTAATCGTTTCGATTTGCAAAGTATTCAATAATAGAGTTTATTTACCTTTGATTTGAGTTTGCATTGTTGTTAGGAAAGGCTTTGTATAACGTTGATAATTTCCGTTAGTCGATATTGTTGTAGAATCTTCTGGATCGGCATGTTTATCATCGATCGAAGATTCGGGATAATTGTAGAAATTTGAAGGAACGATCCGGAAGGAGAAGAAATGTGTAATGACGTAAGTCAGTGATGACGATCTTTAGTTCGATTGGTGGCAGTACGTCATTTCTACCGTATTCGAAATCTTTCCGGAAAAGAGAGAGGTTATTTAATCGTGTGCCGAGATTGTTGTTGGGACAGTAAAGTTGTTGATAGTGATTTGGAAAGTTGCTGTGAAAGTTGTTGAGTTGAATTGAGAATTGTATGCAGTTGTTGATGTGTGCTGAATAAAAGTGGAAAACTTCATACGTCGACTTTGTGACTTGTATGCTGTTTTGGACGGGCTGTGTGAATAAACGAATCTGAGTTACACAACTATCAGGAATTCAAGCATCGGGGCTGAATCAGATACTGATAGAAAACACCAACATCGAACTGAGCGTAACATTTTGGGGGTCAAGCCGCGATTCACGCCATAGCCAAGGGTTCAACTGCTACAACAAGCGAGTCAACGTTACGAGAGGCAGTCATCGAGGGTAGCCGCCAACGAGTTGCGTCGAGAGGGGCCAACATACTGGGACTACATCACCGATAGGTTCGGGTTGACTGCAAGGGCGTGTAGTCGCCGAAGAGTTGCTTCGTGAGCGAACAACAGATCGGGACTACGTTGCTGCCGTTAGACTACGTCGAGGGACAGTCTCGGAGCTACATCGCCAGTGTTACAGAGAGCGGCGAGCGGACGTCGCGTCTACTTCAGCACAGGAGCGTATACATCAACACCAGCGTGGTGCAGCGTCGCATACGACGAGGACAGCGGGGCCTGCGTCAGCGAAGGCGACTAGTGACAAGCATCAGCGCTACTGCAGAAAGCGTGCTGTTCTAGAACAGTCTAGAAAGGTACAGCACAGTCAAGAACTTTCCAGAAAAAAAAGAACTCTACAGTCAAGAACTTTCTAGAAAATTTTCCAGACAAGAACTTTCCAGAAGCATCAAGATGGCTGACTTCTGGCAGAAAGGGATTGCACTGAATCTCAAAGGCAAACAGCTGACGGAGTACGTCAAGTCCCAGGAGAGAATAGAAGAAAGAGAATTAGAAGAGCAGCGTCGCCGAGAAGACAGAGAAGAGCGGCGTCAAGAAAGAGAAGAGCAGCGACGGCGTGAAGAAAGAGAATTAGAGGAACAGCGTCGGCGTGACGAGATGGAAGAGAGACGACTAGAAGCTGATCGTCAATACCAGCTAGAGTTGGCGCGTATCCAAAACAATCAGCATGCGCCACAAGTCGTCAGCGACCACATGGCTCCAAAATTGCCAGCCTTCGTCGACGGGAAGGACCAGATCGACAGTTATTTGGCGAGATTTGAAAGGTTTGCCAAAAGCTCTAACTGGCAACCTCAAGACTGGGCGATTCGACTAAGTGCACTTCTGACGGGAGAAGCACTCGACGTCTACACCAGATTGTCGGACGATGACGCTAAAGACTACGACGTCTTGAAAGAGGCCCTATTGCAGTGCTACAACTTTACAGAGAAGGGCTACCGTAAACGCTTCCGTGAATGCCGGCCCAAGTCAGACGAAACGCCAAAGCAGTTTGTGGAACGCCTGTCGTCATATCTACACAAGTGGGTGGAGTTATCAGGCGAAAGGAAGTCTTACGACAGTCTCCATGACCTGATCGTGAAGGAACAATTTCTCAATGCCTGTCACAAGGACCTAGCGACCCACTTAGAAGAACAAAAGCTGCAGACGCTTAAAGAGGTGACTGAGGCTGCTGAAAGATATCTTATCGCTCATGGGAAAACCCTGGGGCCACCCAGCACGACGAAACATTTTCAGAAGACTGGAAACCATGGGAACCAGATCCAAGGGAGCCAGACGAGCCAGAGACAGACGGACTCCACCCCACCTCCCAGGGAAGGGCATTCAAGAGGCTGTTTCACCTGCAACGCTACAGACCACAGAGCAGCTAACAGTCCTCAAAACAAAAGTAGCGGACAGCGGAGCAGTACGGACAATTCAGCGGCGGGCAACCGGCAGAGGCGGTTCTCCAATCAACGGCAAAACAGTAGATCTGACCATCAAGTGTGCGGCGGGAGCGTCATTCTTCCGAGTGAGACCAAGCGCACAGCTACCCCTGCGGACGTGCAAGAGTGCATGACTGATGGCCAACTTCTCCTTGCCAACGGAAAATCCATCCCCGTCGTCGCCAGCGCAGCTGTGACCGTCCAGAACATGCCTGTTTCAAAGGGACGCGTCGGAAATTATGAAGTGACTGTCTTAAGAGACTCTGGCTGTAGTGGGGTTATCGTCAGAGAAGACCTAATCGCTAAAGAACAGTTCACTGGCGATTCAAAATGGACACTTATGGCCGACAGCAAATGTGTAAAAGCGCCAGTTGCAAAAATTCATGTCAACACCCCTTTCTACATAGGCGAAGTCGAAGCGGTTTGCCTGAAGAAGCCGCTGTATGATTTGATGATCGGGAATATCGACGGCGCGAGACGACCCGACGACCCCGATCCAGAGTGGAGTCCTGCCTCAATCCAACGCGTCGAAGTTGTGGAGGAGGATCCATTGCCGTTTCCCGATGGAGACCTTACAGAGCTGCTACGGGACAATGTGGTTACTCCGGCTCAGCCCTGCCGACCAGAGATCGTCGGTGCCGTTACTACCAGGGCCCAGGCCAAGAGAGACAAGACGTCTACGCCACTGAAGGTCGCCGACAACTCTAAAGCTGCCATCGTGGACAGAGATAAGCTTATCCAGCTCCAGGGAGCTGATAGCACTTTAAACAAGTACAGGAACCGCCAAGACCACGTGACCAAGGGCAGTGGCACGGTCTATTTTGAGGTGAAGGCCAAGATCCTGTACAGAATCTTCCAGCACCCGAGGGTCAACGGAGGTAAACCACTACGTCAAGTACTGGTACCATTACCCTTAAGGCGCCAGGTGATGGAAGTAGCGCATGACTCAATTATGGGAGGTCACCTAGGCATCAAGAAGACGTCGGACAGAATCCAGGCGGTGTTCTACTGGCCAGGACTTCATGCGGACGTCAGTCGTTTCTGCCGATCATGTGACATTTGCCAGAAGACCATACCTCGAGGAAGGGTCCCGAAAGTGCCTATGCAGAGGATGCCTCTGATCGACCGGCCTTTCAAGAGGGTGGCCTTAGACTTAATCGGCGAAATAAGACCTCCGAGTGAAGAAGGTCATCGATGGGTACTGACTTTAGTGGACTATGCGACACGGTACCCAGAAGCAGTGCCACTGAAGAAGATTGACACTGAAACTGTAGCAGAGGCACTGGTGGACATGTTCAGTAGACTTGGAGTGCCTGAAGAAATTCTGACAGACCTCGGGACGCAGTTCGTCTCTGACTGCATGAAGGAGGTCAACAGACTGCTGAGCATCCGGCATTTGACTACGACACCCTACCATCCGATGTGCAACGGGCTTGTCGAGAAGTTCAATGCTACGCTGAAGTCCACCCTGAAGAAACTGTGCAGCGAGCAGCCCAGACAATGGCATCGCTACATCAACGCCTTACTTTTCGCCTACAGAGAAGTACCGCAGGAGTCCACCGGCTTTTCTCCGTTCGAGCTGCTGTACGGAAGAACCATCCGAGGACCGATGCACATCCTGAAAGAACTGTGGACGAAAGAAGTAGACACCCCAGAGGTGAAGAACAGTTACCAGTACGTGTTTGAGCTACGGGAGAAGCTTGAGCAGACTCTCGATATAGCCAGAGAAAACCTGAAGAAGTCCCAGGACTGTGGAAAGCACTACTATGACCGTAGGGCTGTGAACAGGAAGTTTAAACCTGGCAACAAAGTGCTGGTGCTGCTACCTACTGATCACAATAAGTTGCTGATGCAGTGGAAAGGCCCGTACGAAGTGGAGACCGTGGTGGGGATCAACGACTACAAGGTGAAGGTCGGCCAGCATTCCAAGATATACCACGCCAACCTCCTCAAGCTGTACGTGGAAAGGCCATCAGAGACTGTGCATGTGGCAACAGCAGCTGAGATCGACAACAGCTTTGACAGCGAAGAACTGTTGGAACTGGGAGACTTCCACAGCAAAGAAGGCATCAATGACGTTAAGCTAGGACCAGGCTTGACGGAAGGTCAAAAGTTGGAGCTCAAGGACCTTATGGGCGAATTTCCCCATAGCTTCAGCGATGTCCCAGGCTCTACGACTTTGGTCGAACATGAAGTCCACACCCAGACCTGGAAGGAGCATCTGCAGACCTTGAGGGAGCTGTTCCACCGTCTCGCAGAAGCCAACCTGACCGTGAGACCCAGCGAATGCATTCTGGGAGCTGACAACATCGACGGCGTCGGACATCCGATGGAAGAAGGAGACAACGGAGGACGCACTGATTCCAGGGAAGCCCACGTGATCATCGTCTTTGACCCTGGGCCGATGACGACCGCAACTGACGAGGGCGTCGATTCCTTGCGAACGAAAGAACATTGACTGTGTGGACGAACTAAGAATATTGGTAATGACAGACTTGAAAATGAGAAACATTGACTCTGTGTAAATGATCTGTGAACATTGACAGTATCCAGAAAGACTTGCAGATGAGAAACTTTGACTGTGTGAATGAACTGTGAACATTGACAATATCCAGACGGATTTGAAGATGAAAACCATTGACTCTGTGTAAATAAGCTGAGCGCAATTACAGTATTCAGACAGTCTGAAATAAGTCTTAATTCCGTACTTTGTTTGTGCATTACGTTTCAACGTTGTTGAAAGAAATTAGGTAAATTTCTTCTTGAGTGGGGGGTTATGTTACGTTGAAACGCGAATGATAATATGGCTGAAGCGCGTACGATAGATCTAATCGTTTCGATTTGCAAAGTATTCAATAATAGAGTTTATTTACCTTTGATTTGAGTTTGCATTGTTGTTAGGAAAGGCTTTGTATAACGTTGATAATTTCCGTTAGTCGATATTGTTGTAGAATCTTCTGGATCGGCATGTTTATCATCGATCGAAGATTCGGGATAATTGTAGAAATTTGAAGGAACGATCCGGAAGGAGAAGAAATGTGTAATGACGTAAGTCAGTGATGACGATCTTTAGTTCGATTGGTGGCAGTACGTCATTTCTACCGTATTCGAAATCTTTCCGGAAAAGAGAGAGGTTATTTAATCGTGTGCCGAGATTGTTGTTGGGACAGTAAAGTTGTTGATAGTGATTTGGAAAGTTGCTGTGAAAGTTGTTGAGTTGAATTGAGAATTGTATGCAGTTGTTGATGTGTGCTGAATAAAAGTGGAAAACTTCATACGTCGACTTTGTGACTTGTATGCTGTTTTGGACGGGCTGTGTGAATAAACGAATCTGAGTTACACAACTATCAGGAATTCAAGCATCGGGGCTGAATCAGATACTGATAGAAAACACCAACATCGAACTGAGCGTAACAGGCAGTTCTGGTCTTTTTGAACAGGAGAACCTCTGTTTTATCATCATTGAGCTTTAACTTGTTTTGTTTCATCCAGGATCGGACATTAGAAATGCAATTCTGTACAGTCTGGACATTGGTATCGATTTGTACCGGAAGACTTGATTTTAAAAGCTGAGTATCGTCAGCAAAAGCTTCAACAGTTACATCGTGTTTTTGAATCAGTTCGAGCAAAGGCTTTGTGTACAACACGAAGAGAATCGGTCCAAGAACTGACCCCTGCGGCACACCATAAGTCAAATTTTCCTTCTTTGAGAGCACCTCAGCAATGCTGACAGTTTGCGTACGACCTTGGAGGTATGACTTGAACCAGGCCAAGGCATTACTACTACTACTACTACTACTACTACTACTACTACTACTACTACTACTACTACTACTACTACTACTACTACTACTATCAACAAAATAAATGAATAAATAAAATAAAGAAGAAATAAAGAGAGAGAGAGAGAGAGAGAGGGAGGGAGAGAGAGAGAGAGTGAGAGAGAGAGAGAGATTGATTGATCATTTAATCAAAATAGGCCATAGCCCCTATTGAAGGGGTCTGCGCATAAGAAACAAGATACACGAGTTCTTCCATTATAACTATAAAGAATACATTATCTCACAACACCGTGAGAACTTAATAAAACAGCATACACTATATTTAATAAGTAATAAATATTTCTTCTCTACTAATAGGATTATTCAGAATCATATACTCTGTATCACCTATAAATTATCTGCTTCATTATCATTATCTAAACCTACGTCATCACAATCGTTATCTACACAAGAAGTTTTGTCTAGTAGCTCTTTAAAATGAACAAAGCATTCTTCAATAGAGATAGTATTTTTACCACAACGTTTTTTAAAGTGGAATTTGTTTAGCATTATTCCAAAAATCAGATTGGTTATTGACAGACTCTAACAAGTTTCCTAGAATACATTCATAATGTTCTTTATTTTTTCTACGCAATAAATGTTTATATTTACGCCTAGCAATGCAAAAATTTATCTAGGTCTTTTGAGTCCAAACTCCTTTTAAACCTATTTAATTTTTGTCTAACCGACTTACGAAATGTACGACATTCAAAGTCAAACCAATTTTGATTAGCCATATTATTGACACGCAATTTCTTTTTCATACACTCACCTGATTCCTTTAAACATTCATTAAACATAAACAATGCATCATTTATATCTACAGATATCATGTCAATAGCTACCTTCACTTTCCCTCTCAATTCTTCAGAGTTTAGTCTGGAATTCCAAATAAACTTTTCAACATATTCAGATTTACATGTAAAGGTGTCCTTATTCAGAATACAGTTATTTCCAACATGCGTAACTACAAGTGAAACAGGAAAATGATTTGACTCCAAGCGATCACCAACAGACAAACAGCAAGTATCCCAAAGATAAGCAAAACGTTCCTTTGAGTCTGTGCTTGGCTGTTGTGCGGTAAACATCTCCCGAGCTGTGCTCCGCTATTTTGTCATCTGCTTGTATTTGTTTTGAATTTCTTAACTATGCCATCTTCTGCTTTGGCTTTTCGAGCGAATTGTGGATGTTTTCTGTTTACCTACATGAATTTTATGTTTAAAAGAGAATGCGTTGTGAAAAAGTTGCTGATACGTACAGTGTCTCTAACGCACAGATGGAGTGGTATTCTAATTGGATGTGTAGGCTACTTATATACCTTTTCTGGGGAGGTCTGCTTATGAGATGCGGTGATGTTGAATCAAATCCCGGTCCCATGGATAAATCCCAGGAGAAAACATCTACCGTCGGAGGAATGAAACAAACAAGACTGAGTTCAAGTCGACAAAAAGTTGGTCCGTCAGCTGGTAATAAGGTTACGAATACTACATCGTCGCCTCTTCGATATGCTGCTGCTGCTGCTGCTGTCGGTTCTAACGAACTATCATTACCTGATATTATGCAGAAACTGTCTGGTATGGATAGCTCTATGAACGCAAAGTTGGATGCAGTGGTAGATGATATCGCCGAGATTAAACAGAACTTTGGTCATATGCAAGAAGAGACAGAAGAGTTGAAAAGAGAAATTGACGGCCTTCGATGAGATAATCAAACATTGAAAGATGAAAGAGACGTTTTATGTAGTAAAGTAGATAATTTGGAAAAGAAGACCGATGATCTGGAGGGTCGTTCAAAAAGAAACAATTTGATCTTCTATGGTTTGGACAGGGAGGTGGGGGAGACTAACGCGAGCTGTGAATTACGTTTGAAGGATCTGATTACTGATAAGTTGGATTTGACTGATGATATTGAATTTGACAGGGTTCATCAGATCAGTAATAAACCCAACTCACCCCTCATTGCAAGGTTCACTTTTTACAAGCAGAAAATGAACGTGGTGAAAGCTAAAAATAAACTGAAAAGTACCAAGACTTTCATTGGAGAAAACTTTTCATTGAGTGTGAAGGAAACTAGAAAGAATTTATCTGTGTTGATGAAAGTTGAGAGGGCGGCGGGGAAGAGAGTGTCTTTGGTCTATGATTATTTTGTTATTGATGGAATTAGGTTCCGTCTCGATGACAACAACTGCGGTCTTGTTGAAATGAGATAGGATGTCGGCCGCCCATATGAACATGTGAATAATCATTCTGATGAAAATATGTCTTCAAATAATTATTTGTCTTCAAATAATTATTTGTCTCGGAATACTTTTTGAGAAAGAGGGAGAGAGAGAGAGAGAGAGAGAGAGAGAGAGAGAGAGAGAGAGAGAGAGAGTTGTGGCCGAGTGGGCTAAGGCGGGACAAACTTTCCTTGTTCACAGGCCAGAAACCAATGGTGCCTAACAGATTTGGGATCGATCCAGCATCTGAGCGTTATGTTTCTCCGAATATTATTTCTTTTTCGACTCGGCAACGTCTCGGGGGTTTTCTCCGGGTACTCCGGTTTGCTTCCCAACACAAGTTTCAAAAACACAACTAAATATTAGAGAGGTTGGGTTTGAGCGCGCACAGTCTTCGACTACGCCTTCCCCAGGAGAGGCGGCCCACAATTTCCCGATAAAAGGGACAATAAAGTGTCAACAATAAAAGAGAGAGACAGAGACAGACAAATTGACAAAAACACTCATAATTCATACTATCTTACCCGCAACGACGCATTCTGTTGATGTGCATACAGTCTGTGCGCTGGGGACCGCTGTACTTGTTTGGAACAGATAAACAAACACACAAAACTGTTAGAGAAATCATCATCATCATCATCATCATCATCATCATCATCATCATCATCATCATCATCATCATCATCATCATCATCATCATCATCATCAACATCATCCAACATCATCATGGTTGTCGTCGTCGTTCAGTATTTATTAATTAATTTTAGTAGTAGTAGTAGTAGTAGTAGTAGTAGTAGTAGTAGTAGTAGTAGTAGTAGTAGTAGTAGTAGTAGTAGTAGAAGTAATAATAATAATAAAAGTAGTAGTAATAGTAGTAGTAGAACGAGTTTGTTTTAATTTTAATTACATTTTTGGTTGGGGGCTGGGGCAAATGAGGAGGAGTGGGGGTATGAGGGTGGGTGGTGGACGAATTTTAAAGCATTTTGTCGAGCTCGTGGCATTTTGAAGTCTGATCTCACGCAGCAAAAGCAACAACAACAATAATTATTCCCAACACCGTTGGCTGAGGTTCAGCGTCTGTTGCTAATGATGATGTGCAAGATGAGAAGATGATGACAATCATAAAGATGATGACCCGAGAACGCTGGTAACGACAGAGGCATTAATCCATGATCCCCCGTTGGGGTGCCGGGGGTTTCAGTATAAACAGTATCCCCACTTTGTGGAAATTTAGTGCTTTAAATTCCCACTGTCGCTGTCTTTCTCATTTGCTCATTCTCATTCCTGCTCTGTTCTATCAATCTGCTATACTATCTTCTTCTTCGCTAGACCAGTCTCCTACCTTTTTTCTTGAAAACTCTTCCGGGACAAGACTCCTTATTTGTGTATGAGGTTTGTTGGATCAGCTTGGGAATATTGGACGCATTCTGCCAGGTGGTCACTAGGGCTTCCTATGATGTTATTATTTAGCAATGTAGGCATTTTATATGTATGTGTTTTGTTGATAATTTATAATGATGATTGTATTCTATTTTGTTTTTGTAAACGGGGGTTCGATAAGTTGGGGTGAAGCCTCAGCCGTCCACTGCGTGGGATGTCTTTATTGTAAAGTGACTGGCTGGTGGAGAGCTTTCGGTTTTACCACTAGGGTTGTTTCAGCAGATCTTTTATGCGGATCAGGAGTTGTCCGGTCCTGATTTGGCTCGGAGGAGTCCGCTGGACCTAAAGCAATAATAATGTAATGTAATGTAATGTAATGTAATGTAATGTAGTAATCCATGAAATGATGATGATGATGATGATGATGATGATGATGATGATGATGATGATGATGATGATGATGATGATGATGATGATGAAGATGATCGTGTTGCCCGATTAATGAAAAGGATGCTGTACAGATGTTGACTATATGAATCACGTATAGCATTACATTTATCAAGTTAAATAAGAGCGCTGCTTGGCCGCACTTTTGTTGGTTAAAAAGTCCCCTTGCGCTGAGAGCCTGAATAAACCTTTGAACCTTTTCCAACACAAGGCAAACTGGCCATTGATGCATGGCTGAGGCAAGGCGGGTTGGAATCCGTGACCTCTAAAACAGGACCCCGACTTTAACCGAATGCTTTGACTCTTTTCCCATCCCTCCCATCAGAATGCCCACCCACTTCCCCACTTCCGGAGGTCATGATCAATGTCCTTAATTTTCTTTTCACCACTTCTACCCACCCACCATCACCCCCTCTCTCAAAACCGCCAACACCACCTGCTGGGGTAATTCCCGTGGGTGTGTGGTCGGGTCCAAGGCAGTTCCTTACACTGGCGTACTTGTCCGACTGACCTATTCCGGACTCGATTTTCTCCTCCTCCTCCTTCTTCTTCTTCTTCTTCTTCTTCTTCTTCTTCTTCTTCTTCTTCTTCTTCTTCTTCTTCTTCTTCTTCTCCTTCTTGTCCTCTCGAATGGCCTTTGGTTTTATCAGATATTAATAAAATTTATTATCCTCCTCTTCTTCTTCTTCTTCTTCTTCTTCTTCTTCTTCTTCTTCTTCTTCTTCTTCTTCTTCTTCTTCTTCTTCTTCTTCTTCTTCTTCTTTTTCCTCTAGAATTACTTTTCATTTTAGTAGATGTTAATAAAATATATTTCTTCTTGTTCTTCTTCTTGTTCTTCTTTTTGTTCTGTTCTTCTTCTTGTTCTTCTTGTTCTTCTTGCTCTTGCTCTTGTTCTTGTTCTTCTTCTTCTTCTTCTTGTTCTTCTTGTTCTTGTTCTTGTTCTTCTTGTTCTTGTTCTTCTTGTTCTTGTTCTTCTTCTTCTTCTGAATCATTATCATCACGAACTAAGTAAGCTGCAAAACAGAAATCCCATTTCAATTCTGTTTGCTCCTCCTCCTCTTGTTCCACCTCTTCGTTTTCTCTTCCTCTGTCTTTCCTTTTGCCATCTTTTTATTCCCACTCCCCAAATCCGCTCCTCCTCCACCTTAGTCTTCGTTTCCTCCTTTCAGTCCTCTTTCTCAGCCTCTCCTCTTCTCTTTATTTCAACGACGCCATCCTAAAGGCGTCGTCGTTACCGCCTCTCTTCTGCACCCCCCCCCCCCCCCCCCCCCGCCTTCACGACAGGACCAATCTCCACCCGGCCTTAAAGATCACAGGAGCATATCGGCATGCCGGCACACGAACATGACTAGCAACAACATTAGTAACACGGGTAAGGTCGGCTGTTTGTATACTTGTTAACAAGCGGGTCCTGTTGCTGAGTCAGGTTACATCAGGCTGCACAATCCGACCCAAGGAAAACGTTCTTGCTCTTGCATGCGCGCTGACACAATCTTGATAAACGGTTTTGCAGTTGCAATGTGGGAGACCACCAAAGACGCCGCCACGCTAATTCCTGCCGAAACGTCAGTACGCGGACCATTTAGTTTATTTATGTATTTTATTTTATTTTAGCGCTCTTACATTTATTAAAGCGCTATATTAGATCAAACACTACTCAAGGCGCTGTTGGGTACAGGATCTAACTGAAGCCGCCCGAAGCGCCCGCTTGCTGCCTTGGGCGTATCGTCTGACGCAGGGGAGAAGACCTAGTGCAAGCTTGCTGGGTGAGTTCATACAGCTTATGTATGACAGCGTCTGACGCTTGTTTTGATACACGCGTTTCATCAGCTAAAAGAACTGCTTAAAGCGCTATCCGACGACAGGATCTATCTCAAGCTATCCAATGCACCAACCTGCTGCTTTAATGCGGGCTAATGCCCCCAAACAATTGAGCGATCCTGAAAAATCTAAATATATGTGAATTTATTTCACAAGCATGCCTCTTTCGAGCACTCGCTACTGTGTCGCAAGTTAAGCACCGTCCAGTGCGGTTAGCACTTGGATGGGTGACCGCAAAACGTGAAGCGACAAATAACAACGCCCCCAGTTGACTCAACTGTGACTGAGTACCTACTCTCTTAAGGGTGGGGAAGGTAAAGCAGCGAGGGAGAGAGTTGGGCATCACCCTCATCACGCTGGCCCAAAATAAGTGTGATCTCCAACATCACGCTCCCCTACGGCCACAAGGCTATGGAACTACCTTTACCTTTTGTTTATGCCTCTTTCGACAGAATGGCCGCTTTCGCCCGAATTTTCAACCGACCTCCCCACCCCCTTAAACTTGAATCTAATGCGGATTGAAAAAAAAGCAACAGACGGGACAAATGTGTTTATAGAGATCCAGCGGATGAATATCTTAGTAGGTCTTCAGGGCGTCGCTCGGATCGGATGACACGTAGAACTATGCTGGCGATGAGTTTAGCAGCAGATTCCTCCCCGATGCTGAAAGACACAATGTGGTCAAGCGATTCCCCGTCTGATCTACAACAACAGCAGTCTGCCAAACTAAACTGGCGTCGCCTGCAAATAATTCCGGAAACTCGACGCTCCGTCCCGGCCCACTGGGTACAGAATGTGAGAATGCGAACGGTGTGATGTGCACGTAGGCACGGTGTAGGGACGTAGGTACCCAGTCTCTCTCTCTCTCTCTCTCTCTCTCTCTCTCTCTCTCTCTCTCTCTCTCTCTCTCTCTCTCTCTCTCTCTCTCTCTCTCTCTCCCTATCTCTCTCTGTTTGTTTGCTTCTTTTCTTTCTTTTTTTTCTTCTACGTCTTTTCCTCCTCCTCCTCCTGCTCCTTCTCCTTCTTCTTCTTCTTCTCTCACTCTCTCTCTTTGTTTGTTTGTTTGCTTCTTTTCTTTCTTTCTACTAAGTCTTTTCCCCCTTCTTCTTCCTTCTTCTTGTTCTTCTTCTTCTTCTCTCTCTCTTTCTCTCTTACTCTATCTATCTCTATTTGTTTGCTTCTTTTCTTCTTTCTTTTTTCTACGTCTTTTCCTTCTTCTTCTTCTTCTTCTCTTCTTTTTTTTTTTTCTTCTTCTTCTTCTTCTTCTTCTGCTCTCTCTCTCTCTCTCTCTCTCTCTCTCTCTCTCTCTCTCTCTCTCTCTCTCTCTCTCTCTTTCTCTCTCACTCTCTCTATCTCTGTTTGCTTATTTTCTTCTTTCTTTGTTCTACGTCTTTTCCTTCTCCTTCTTTTCTTCTTCTTCTTCTCTTCTTCTTCGTCTCTCTGTCTCTCTCTCTCTCTGTCTCTCTCACTCTCTTTCTCTCGCTCTCTCTTCCTATCCCTAACTCAATTAACTAACTGTGTTAGTGCTAGGACTGATGGTAATAAATGTAAGTTTAACAAGAGGCCCAGACGACTGAGTACCATCTTGGGCGATGGGGAATGGGGACAAGTGTGTGCTGGGTGTATTTGTATAGCCAGCACTCACACGTCTAGGACATGAGCGTCAGGATCCTAAAGTTCAAGCGATGCAATGTGTGCGTGCACAGACATGACCTCGGTTTATACTCTCATCCGAAAACACACAAAAACAACATCATCCTCACCACCACCACCACCACCTTCTACCTGATTTACTACCACTCTATGAAGTCTTACACTCACCATCATCTTCATCGGCGACGACCGCCAAGCCAATGATGAGACCGATTGAAACCGCCGCCAGAACACCCACGGTGACAATGAGAGCTTTCTCCAGAAACGTCCTTCTGTTCCAAAAACTCTTTTGCGATGAGTACCTGCACACACACACACACACACACACATACACACACACACCCACCCACACACACACACACACACACACACACACACAATACACAACTTTATTATTGATAGTAATACAACACCACATCATCATCATCATCATCATGATCATCATCATTATCATCATCATCATTAAAGAACCAAATGAAGAAAGAAAAAGAAAAAAGTTAGAAAGAAAGAAGATTTTAAAAAATAAAAAGAATTAACGAATTAAAAAATGAACGAAAATGAACGAATGAAAGAAATAGAGGTGGCAAAAGAAAGAAAGAAAGAAAGAAAGAAAGAAAGAAAGAAAGAAAGAAAGAAAAAAAAGAAAGAAAGAGAGAAAGAAATGTAAGAATAACAGAAAGGAAAAAAAGCAAGACAGACAGAAAGAACGAAACAAAGCAAAACAAAAGAAACAGGGAAACTAACTAAGAATAAAATGAAGAACGAAAGAACATTTCAGAGCAGATAAAAGAAGATGAAAATTACATTTCTAGACTTCTTCGGACGACATAAAAGAAAGAAACATAGAAATTACTTAAGGAATGAATATATGAAACAAATAAGAACAATTGTGAAAGAAAGAAAGAAAGAAAGAAAGAAAGAAATTTGTGTTTTGTATGTTGCATCATGTTTTAGTCGTCAGATTAACTTTCAGTCGCACTGATTAAAGAACAAACCACACAAACAAACAACGCAGGAAGTTAGCAAAGACGAATTAGAGAGAGAGAGAGAGAGAGAGAGAGAGAGAGAGAGAGAGAGAGAGAGCGAGAGAGAGAGAGAAGACGATTCCTCACTAATTCACACTTTTCTGCTATCCTATGCACCAACGGGAATCCCCTCAATGAAACATACTTCCGGGTTTTTTTTCTCCGCGTGTTTTAGTGAGTTATTTCCAAATATTCAAGAATAATAACATGTGTCACTTGGCCACCTGTATCGTACCCTCACATATTTTTATTTTTTTTTGCTGCAGTTTATTATCCCTTTCTATCGCCAGTGGCGCGCCTAAACCCTACCTACCTAACATTATTTGTGAATTTTTGAAAAATATTTGGAAAAACAT
Source organism: Oncomelania hupensis (assembly GCA_036898135.1). Classification (NCBI taxonomy): domain Eukaryota; kingdom Metazoa; phylum Mollusca; class Gastropoda; order Littorinimorpha; family Pomatiopsidae; genus Oncomelania; species Oncomelania hupensis. The sequence goes on from CM072524.1 coordinate 28,454,769, forward strand.
AACGCCCAGATGCTGGCTCGAACCCACACCTGTCAGGCGCCATTGGTTTCTGGCTTGTGGACAAGGCAAGTTAGTCCCGCCTTAGCCCACTTGGCCACAACGCTCGCATAACATAGTCAGTTACTTCGTGTTTTGTGAATGTTGCTACGGCGAAGCTATGGAAAACTACAAGAGTCTTCAGGTCCTGTTTCACTTTCTGTCGATGATCGACGCACCTCCGAAGTCGCCACAAATACAGGCCTCTACGATTGTTTTTTGCATCCTTTCACTGAGCATGTACTTCCTCCACCGTTTTTATACTTATCCCACTCGTTTTCTGGCTCTAACAATCGTCGTTTTCGGCAATTTGCCATATTTAAAAGTCACGCATCAAGCTTTGATAAAAGCAAAACAAGCTAGACCGGAACTTGGTTTCATGCTAACCTCGTTTTAATTTATAATGGCGATACCCACGAGTTTTTATGAGAGGTGCCGGAAAGTTGTGAATACCAGCGTACTTTAAACTACAACGAATAGCCTGGGACTTGTATCTGATTTATCTCCCCCTACTTATCTGGAGGCTATACGCAGCTTTATCGTTATGAAGTCTAGACCTGCATCTCTTAAGGCTGTCACTTTGCTTGAACATTTCAGTATTTCATTTTGTTGATGGATTGCCCGAATGGTTCTAACAGCTATAGCGCTTTCCAGCTCAAAGGGCAACTCAAGGTGCTGGACATGAACAGGATCTTCAAACTCAAACCACCCAAGGTTGCCAACTTGCTTCTTGATGGGCATCGTCTTACGCCCCAGACCGCACAACGCAATGGAACGCAATACAATACATAACAATACTTCTTTATTGTCCAGCTTTCACTTTGACTGCCAGACCGCCCAACGCAATGGAAAGCAATACAATACATAACAATACTTCTTTATTGTCCAGCTTTCACTATACCTATATCAAATTGGAAACGTTCTTTTGACGCGGGCCAAACACTTTACATTAAACGAACAAATCTACAATAAATACATTTTTATGCACGCATTTATCACAGGCAAAGCTGAGTCTCTCTCTCTCTCTCTCTCTCTCTCTCTCTCTCTCTCTCTCTCTCTCTCTCTCTCTCTTTCCCTTCCTGTTCCAACACACAGTGCATCCACATAAACACACACATACACACGCGCACATACACACACACTCACCCATACACACATATAATGTGTGTGTGTATATATATATCACCAGCCTTCCTGGAACATTAATTGCTATGAACGTGTAACGAAGAGTGATGCTGACCACGGTTAATTGCTAATGGTGAAGGCATGTCCTCCGCAAACAGCTCAGACAAGTGATAGCAATAATACAATTAGTGGTCGACCTGTCCACTCGTGGTTCGAAGCTTTCTGACCTTTTAGTGGAAGATATGGCATTGGTTGGTTTTCTTTGATTGTGCGTGGGAAATAAATTTACTTTCTAGCAGTAGCAGTGAAACCAAGGGCTCTTAAAACATTGAAACCGCTGGTCAGTACCCTATTTCAAAACCCCGTTTTTTCTTACTTAAGATAATGGTGTACGGACCGTTCCTTAAGTAAACCATGTTCGTTTATACTTTAATGTCTTTTAAAAATGTACATTTTTCTTGTTAAACTTGCGCGCGATTGTGTGTGTGTGTGTGTGTGTGTTTGTGTGGGTGTGTGTGTGTATGTGTGTTCCTAGAACAAACTGTCAGTTTGAATTTTGCGCTTTATAATGAATTAAGCGCCGAGTTATAAGTGTTTGATTATTTTTTTTAAAACGTTTTTAAAGAACGGCCCGTATGCCAAAAGCTACTGGGCTGCACTCAGTATACATGATATAATAGTAGGCTACAGTAGAGATAAACGTGCTCTATAGGAAGACTCTCTCATCAAGATACAGGCACCCTTGTTCTCAACGCAAGTACATGATGCTGTTTTTAACCTTTTTGGTCTCCGCCAGATAGTTGATGTATTAAAACCAACCCCGCGAATAGATTGAATGATTGACTGATTGATTGTTGCCTTAGGTCCAGCGGACTCTTCCGAGCCAAATCAGGACCGGACAACCCCCGATCCGCATAAAAGATCTGCTGAAACAACCCTAGTGGGAAAATTGAATGCCCTCCACCGGCCAGTCACTTTACAATAAAGACATCCCACGCAGGGGACGGCTGAGGCTTTACCCCAACTACTCGAACCCCCGGTTACAAAACCAAAATAGAATACAAACATCATTATAAATTATCAACAAAACATATACATATAAAATGCCTATATTGCTAAATAATAACATCATAGGAAGCCTTAGTGACCACCCGGCAGAAAGCGTCCAACACTCTGTTACACTCTGTTTGATGTTGGTGTTTTCTATCAGTATCTGATTCAGCCCCGATGCTTGAATTCCTGATAGTTGTGTAACTCAGATTCGTTTATTCACACAGCCCGTCCAAACAGCATACAAGTCACAAAGTCGACGTATGAAGTTTTCCACTTTTATTCAGCACACACCAACAACTGCATACAATTCTCAATTCAACTCAACAACTTTCACAGCAACTTTCCAAATCACTATCAACAACTTTTCTCTCTCAACAGCAACTCGGCACACGATTAAATAACCTCTCTCTTTTCTGGAACAATTGGGTACATGGTAGAAATGACGCACTGCCACCAATCGAACTAAAGATCGTCATCACTGGCTTACGTCATTACACATTTCTTCTCCTTCCGGATCGTTCCTTCAAATTTCTACAATTATCCCGAATCTTCGATCGATAGTAAACAAGCCGATCCAGAAGACTCTACAACAATATCGACTAACGAAAATTATCAACGTTATACAAAGCCTCTCCTAACAACAATGCAAACTCAAATCAAAGGTAAATAAACTCCATTATTGATTACTTTGCAAAACGAAACGATTAGATCTATCGTGCGCGCTTCCGACATACTTTCGTTCACGTTTCAACGTAACACACTCCCAAGCTGATCCAACAGACCTCATTAACAAACAAGGAGTCTTGTCCAGGAAGAGTTTTCAAGAAAAAAGGTAGGCCACTGATCCAGCGAAGAAGAAGATAGTATAGCAGAGTGATAGGACAGAGCAGGAATGGGAAAGAGTAAATGAGGAAGACAGCGACAGTGGGAATTTAAAGCACTAAATTTCCATAAAGTGGGGATACTATTTATACTGAAACCCCCGGCACTCCAACGGAACTGTTGCCGCAGTGAATCGGTCTTGCCTACAAAGGAAAGACAGGTTTTCAACTGGGGCTTTCACTTTTCCCTTTATAGGTTAGAACAATCTACAGTGGCAAGATTGCTCATGACCCCAAGGGGTCCGCGAATAGAGTAGTTGTAGGTTTACCTAGTAATAACTCCAGAAAAAAAAAGTCTAGCACTGAATGTATTTGAGGTCGAAAATAAAAACAAACAACAGCAACAACAACAACAACAACAACAACAACAACAACAACAACAATCATGAATAATTTGAAATAAAACAACAATTTAATGACTGAAACAAATGTTCAGTTTGGTGAGTAGTGTTCACTGGTTATTCTGAAGGAAAACGGAGAGAAGGGTCTAGAGAGACGTTTACCGTCTTCCTATTGCTCTAGGCCCGCTAAGATGACAACCTTTCTCATCTGCTGGCTTTACCTTCAACGGTTCTACACAGAGCCAGTCCCAGCTGGGTGGATGGACGAAGGATGCGTTGTACGCTTGTTTATTTTTATTTTTTGGAGAGTGTGGGAGAGGGAATGGGGTGGAGGTGTTGTCTGGTGATTTTTGCCTTCCAAGAGTATGGAATTTCCTTTGTAAATATTTATTTTCATTACTTTCAGCTCAATAATCTTTCTTTAGAAAATATTTTCGAAATACTCATTTGTTTACAAACAATGTGAAATTTCTTTAAATAATATATTTTATCCATAAAGAAGTTATTTACCTAAACAATATATTGTTTAGGTAAGTTAATCATGATATAAGTCAATAAAGCATTGTTGCTAAATAGAAATTATTTACCTATATAATGCATTAGTAAGCAGATTGTGTTGCATAATGCATTTTTAGAAATGTTTCTAAATACTGATTTATTTACCTATATTATGCATTATTTAGCAGAATTTGTTAATTAATTGTATTATTTAGATGTTGCTAAAAAAATTCATTGTTTACAAAAAATCATTGTAAAAAAAAATCATTGTTTAGGGACTGCAATTTTCATTATTTAGGGTATCCGCAGGAACATATCGTATTACTGGGGAAGGATACGTGATAATGAGAACAAAAAAAAGAAAATGGTGATTTTACGCTGTTTTGCGATTTAAAATGAGTCAACTGCTTAATTTCACTCTAGTTTTTATTTCTTCGCAACGGTATTAATATAGCAAACTTCAACGGTAAAATGGGGATCCATCATTATTTCTGCATTGGCGTCATTGCCTTCAGAGTACTGCCGCCATATTTCTTGTCAGTCCGTCCTGCAAATCCTTGGTACTTTTGAATAAGCTCAAACTTTCTGTTTTAAATTAAAACATAATTCAACTCAAAAGAATAAACAAAAACACAGTCTCAACACAGTTTTGGGATAAATAAATAAATACTGTGCTTCGTTTCCAGCTCGTCAGCGTATCAGCTTGACTTGCTTTAATTCCGAAAATCGAGTTAAAAAAAAGAGCTTCCTTGAGCATGCAAGAATTTGTTGTATGCAAAACTCAAGAGTTTAGAAGGTGGTTATGCGAGACAGAATATTAAACAAGTTGGTTTAAAAAAATATATTGTCGTCATCATCATCATCATCATCATCATCATCATCATCATCATCATCATCATCATCATCATCATCATCATCATCATCATCATCATCATCATCATCATCATCATCATCATCATCATCATCGTCTTCTTCTTCTTCTTCTTGGGCGTCGTCGCCTCCGTTTTCACCATTACCATCACTATCACCATAATTGTTAACAGCTAACAAGTTTCGTTAGATCGCCTTATCAATTTATTATTGCGCCAAATTACAATGGGACGCAAATACATAATATTATGAGGAATTCCCTCTAATAAGGGAATAGAACAAAATGGTAAGCCATTCAAATGTATTTCCAGACACTCTCTAATACAGCTGAAAAAAATAACATATTTTCAAAGGGCTAATTTTCGTGGGTCTGTTCTGTCTCGGTTTTATCCTGAAGAAGAAGAAGAAGAATCATTGACCGCCTCTTTTGTTAACTCGATTTTTGGAATTAAAGCAAATCCAGCTGATACGCTGACGAGCTGGAAACCAAACGAAATGGCACAGTTCTACAACAAGTGCAGTGATCGAATAATAATAATGTAATATAAAATTGTAACAATCCTGAATCGATGAATTCATCATTACACATCACTTGTAGGGGATTCTATACATTAAGGAATAAATCGAAAAATAAAGTAATTTAGAGAGCCACAATTCGAAGGCTTTTTATATTTTTGGCAAATACGCGGTTACTTTACAATTTGCATTGTTGTTACATTAAATGAAAATAAAATGGGCTTTCGTTGCTGAAACCAACCACTACAGTTTCAATGTTCCATATGTGTTCTGACAGAGAGTGATTTGCCCGGATTAACAGTACACCAATACCACGATAGCCGTGTGACCTTTGACCCTATTTATGAATGAACCTATCTCATCCTATCCTTTCCTATCCCGTAACTCGAAAGTCATTGGGGCATCACAGACGATCGTTTAACCAGCGTACTCCATCTTTCTCTTTCCTCAGCAACCCTCTTGGCTTCACTCAGTGTCACGTCAGTCAATTCTCGAATGTTGTCCTACTACCTCTTTTTCTGTCTCCCTCTTCTTCTGCCTCCTTGCATCGTGCCTTGCAGGATGGTCTTTGCAAGGCCAGATGCTCTGGTGATGTGGCATACCATCGGAGTTTTTGTTTCTTAACCACTGTGAGCATGTCATCATGTAGTCCACTGGATTGTGTGATGGTGTTTCGGACTTCGTCTTTGGTGATGTGCCGGGTATAGGAAATGCCCAGAAGTCTTAGGTAGCACCTCATCTCCATGCTTTGTATTCTTCGTTGAAGGTCTGCTGTGATGATCCATGTTTCGCAAGCGTACAAGAAGATGGAGATGACAAGAAAGCGCAGCAGCCTTAGCTTGGGACGTAACACTGATGGTCCTGTCTTTCCAAATGGGCTTTAACCTTGTCAGGGCAGCAGTTGTTTGTGCGATCCTGAAGAGGATTTCCTGTCGAAACCCACTGTCTGGTACAATGGCTCCTAAATATTTGAAGCTATGCACTGTGTTGAGGGTTTGGCCTTGGACTTTTATATCCGTGTTGATGCCATTGGTGTTGGTCATCACTTTAGTCTCCTCTGCACTTATTTCCATTCCAAAGGCTGTGGAGGTGGTGTCAAGTCTCTGTACCAGCTGTTCCAGTTCTTGTTCTTCTCCCAGCCATTCCATCATTGTCATCCACAAAACAGAGGTTGGAGATAGCTCTACCCCCTATGATGATGGTGCCTTCGTAATCTGCAAAGGTGTATGACACGAGGCGCTCCAGGAAGATGTTGAAGAGTGTTGGAGGGAGTAGGCATCCTTGACGCACGCCGATTGTTGTTCTGAACCAGTTCCCGATGGCTCTGTTGTAAAAAAACCTGCACTAGTAGCCTAGTCATACAGGCTTTTGATGACTTCATTATTTGATAACTTCATTAATGGTAGGGCTGATATTGTACACTCTCATGGTTACCCACAGAGCTGCAAGCCAGATTCGGTCAAACGCTTTCTTGAAGTCTACAAACACATGATATATATGTTATTGGTGCTGTAGGTATTTCTCGAAAATTATTCTGAGGTTGAAAATCTGCTCAGTGGCGCTTCGCGCTGCCCTGAATCCTGCTTGTTCTTCAGCTATGATTTGTTCATCTTGGGCTTTAAACCTGTTGAGTATTATTTTCAGGAGGACTTTGCTGGGATGGCTGATGATAGTGCGGTAAATTTCACACTTCTGAAAGTTACTCTTTTTGCGAAGAGTGATGACAGGCCAGTGGGTCCACGGTGTGGGCCAACCCACTCTGCCAGATCTTGTTACAAATAATGGTGAGGGCGTCGATCATCGCTTCTCCTCCTGCTTGAAGCAATTCTGCGGGTATGTTGTCCACTCACGCTGACTTCCCCTTATTCAGCGATTATCCTGCTGCCTCAACTTCTTCTCGGAGAATTGGGAGGATTTCTTCTTCTTCTCTGTTCTGGTGACATGTTAGAACTGATGGATCTCCGTTTGATGTGTGGTTGTAAAGGTCAGAACAGTACTCTGTCCATCTATCCAAGACTTCTTGTTCTTCTGTAAGTCATATGCCAGACTAGCTTTGGATCGTGAATTCCTTGGGATGTTAACACTTGTCAGCCGCTTCACAGTGTGGTAGGCCTCCTTGCTGTTTTTCTTGTTCAGACTGTTCTCTATTTCTCAGTATTGCTCTTCTATCCAGCTCTCCTTTTTCTGTGCGCATGCTTTTTCGGATGTACTGTTGATTTTTTCGGTAAATATCAGCTCCCTGTAAGATGGTTTTTTCTCATCTCTCTTCGTGTGTCACCCAGGTCCAAACGTTCAGGCGTGATCCACGATTTTTTCTTTGGGCGGTGCTTGCCAAGGATCTCAGTGGCGGCATCTGTCACAGTCGGGCTGAAGGTGATGGTCAATGAGCATTCCCTCCAATTGTGGCTTTGAATACTTCTACCACCTCCGGGTCTGGAAGTTTGTCCAGGTGGAACTTCAGTCTGGTGCACTTTGCTCTGTTTACTCTCTTCAAGTGGAGCCGGAAAGTCATCATCACGAGATCGTGGTCACTTCCGAAGTCTGCTCCTGGAAAAGTGCGCGTCCTGCCAATGATGACGCTTGATTTGAAGCGTTTCTTGACCATGATGCAGTCAACCTGGTTGTGATTCTCCCCGCTGGGACTGTGCCAGGTCCATATCTGTATTTTTTTGTGGGAGCCAAGCGTGTTTGCCAGTATCAGATCTGTGAAGAGTCTCAGACCTCTGTCATTGTTGCAGTGGGGTCTACATGTGTCTCCCCACTTGTGGTACGCATGTTGGCCAACCTTAACATTCCAGTCGCCTTGTACTACGACTATGTCCTTCCTCGGCACTTGGTCAAGGACAGCCTGCATGCAGATGAATGAACCAAGCGGGTTCAAGAGCGCGTCTTTGGTGTCTGGGGTAGGGTAAAAGTCTATTGTATCAACCTAAAACGAAAAACCTTACCCAGCAACTGATGTATGGGTTCTGCCTCTTACCGGCATTGCTAGATGTTATTTTTAGCTCCAGAGATGTGTTTAGCGGTTGCTAATAATAGGCACAACTAGAGAATTTATTGATAAAAAAAAATATAAAGATATATTTTTTGCTGTAAGCTTATTTTTTCAAGTGGGGCAACATTCACTGTGAATATTACAAGGATCGGTCGAGGTGGCGTGGCCAAAGTGGGTCCCTTTAACTAAATGCTATATTCTCACTTTTTGTCTACCTGGTTCAAGCTCTTCAGCACCAGTCACTTCCTCAATCCACAACTGTATTGGATCTGATGTTATCACCTCAGCGACGTTACTGTTTGAAAGTAGGTAACCGGGGCACATCAAGATAGTTATTTACTGGCGTGGAATGCAAAGCCTCGGACAAGGTGGACCGCGTGTTTCAGTCCTTACTATGCAATTAACCCCTCCTTGTGTGAATGAGGAGCTACTGGACTCCTCGGTAGCCAAAGTTGTTGTGTGTACTCTGTACTGCCTCCAAGATTGTGTGTTTTGTTGTTGGTGTTTGTTGTAGTTTGTTGTGTGGTGTTTGTGTGTGTTGTGTTGTGTTGTGTTGTGTGTGTTGTGAGTGTTTGTGTGTGTGTGTGTGTGTGTGTGTGCGTGCTCGCGTGTGTGAACGGAACAGAAAATGTTTTGCCCTTTTAACCTGAAGGTTATAATTATGAGTGCGTGTGTGTGTGGAAGAGAGAGAAGTAAAGGAGAGAGAGTGCGGAGGGGTAGTGCGTCGGTATGTGCGTGAATGCGTATTGTGCTGTGTTGTGTTGTGCGTCTGTGCGCATTGTGTGTGTGTGTCGTGTGTGTGTGTGTGTGTGTGTGTGCATACGTATACATGAGGTCTGTGGAGTCCTCGGTAACTGGAACTACGCTGGAAGTGAAGGACAACGCCTCTTCGGCTGGGCATTAGCCTAAATTGTTGCTAGGTCGGTAGGATTTCTCTATAATAAAGTAAATCGGACGAACATCTTAAGAAAACGCTGTAGGAAAAATTGTGAAATGGAAAGGAAAGAGGCCCTTCTTCTGCAACTGTGAATCAATGAATGAATAAATAAACTAAGGGTAGTAATAATTAAAGGAAGAAGGCGAACAAGAATATGTAGGAGAGAGGGAATAAGGTACATCGAGCAAAGCACACACGTACACACACAAACACACGCACACACACGCAAACACACAAACACACACACAAACACACACACACACACAAACACAAACACGCACGCACACATATATTTGCAAAACATCAGAACCGAATTTATTTAAGAATGTAGGGATTAGGAATCGGAAAGTGTTGGTGTTTTTTTTTTTACGAAGAGAGCTCAAAATTCGTCTAAAATGTAAATGTAAGAATCTGATGCAATAGGCTCTTTTTCCGCTTAAGAAATTGACCTAATTCGTCTCCTTTAGGGGACGAAATAGAACGGCGTTTCTTCAAAATTTGCCCGAAAAGTGGCTGGATTTTCTCCGTCCCGGATAAATCACTCTCTTATACTTAAAACACTCTCACGTACTATAACTGCGCCCTAATGCACTCAAAGAGCACTCCTATGCACTTATAAAAAAGCGGGTTCCTGGGAAAAAGTGGGTTCGAAGCAAATGAACCCATTTGTAGCTAAGAAAGGCAAGGTCTGGCACCCATTTGTACGTTTATGCAAGTGCACACACACACACATACACACACACACGCGCGCGCACACACACACACACACACCCATACACACACACGCGCGAGCACACACACATCAAGGGACAGCTTAGGGAAAGATTTGAAAAGGAAGGAAGAGGCGTGGTTACTAAAGTTGTCCTTGTGCAGCTGTGGATGAATGGACTAAGAAGGGCGGGAAAAAAAAAGGAAGAAAAGATAGAAAGAAGGAAAGTAAATAGATAAATCGAGCGAAAATCAAAGAAACCTCTGTATGAAATGCGCCACAAAAGTATAGACTCCAATAGTTGCATCTTACTGTATAAGCACCGTTTGTAGACTTCTGACATTTTATTTACTTTTTTTATTAACTTTTTTATTTTCCTTTCTTTTCTTTTCTTATTTTTTTTTGGCGTAGCTGTGCAAGAAGGAAGAAAGGAAGAAAGGAAGGAAAGACAGAAAATAGATTTTATGTGATTTTTATTTTCATTCTTTAAGTTTGGATTTTATTCGAAACCCACGTGGGCTAAATTCGGATTTCTTCTCAGCGACAGAGCGGCAGCCGCTAGGGCAGCGCCAACCGTAACAAAGGCGATGGGAGGGGGGTGGGGGTGGGGGGTGGAGGAAAGTTGGGGTGGGGGCAGGGAAGAAGTAACATGACCTATTGGTGTATTGGTGTATCTTGCACTCACCAGTCTTGGAAATGGGCGTCAGGATCTTTAACAGAATGCGTGCGTGCGCAGACTATCAGGTTTTATACTCTCAACCGAAGGAGTACAGGTTAATTATTTCGCTCCCCTGCCAGAATCGACCTCACGCATAAGAAAGACGAAGGAAGCAAGAATAAGAGATAGGACAAAATAAGAACAGATAAAATAAGATAAGACAACACTTTATTAAACAATGGGTAAACGAGTATGCACTGGGTGTGTGCGTTGTTATTTTCCACATCTTTCCTTTGGGGCGTGAAACAAAAAAAATAAGCTGGTTCCCTTTAAAAGGACCGTGAACATGACACCGGGGTCAAGCGTTACGTCATAGCGCAATAGTTGCATTCTACTGTATAAGCAAACGTTGAACGCGGCCAGTTTGATTGATTGTAGATGGCAAGAATGGAATGAGCATGTAAATAATAGTGAACGTTTTCAAATGTATAGTATGTTTTGTAATTCTGAACACAACAATCTGCTTAAATATGTGCATTTAAAGTTTGTGATGGCAAAATTTATGTTTGTTGTTTCAGAAGTATTTGTTCACTTTTATAAATACATAGTGCATGTTGTTAATGATACTATTTGTTCTATGTGTAAACCAGCAGAAGAAAAAGAATTACATTTTGTACTGTGTTGTCCATCCTTTAGTATATTAAGGACACAATTTATAGCCCCCAAATATTACCGAACGCCTGGCACAGCACATCTCATTCTACTATTAACCTCTGACAACGAAGAGACTGTTAGGAAACTATGAATCATTAACATGAAGTCATACTGGTCCTGATTTGGCTCGGAACAGTCCGCTGAACCTAAAGCAATAACCATGTAATGTAAAATGAAGCCATGAAACTTCGGGAACTAGCAGTATTAAAACCTGTTTTGTATATAGGCCTATATATCTATCTATATCTATATCTATCTATATATCTATATCTATATAAATATCTATCTATCTATCTATATATATATATATACAATGTTCGTTGTTTTCTTATTTCTTGTACACACCCCTTAACCCCCGTTGGGGTGCCGGGGGTTTAAGTATAAATAGTATCCCCACTTTCTGGAAATTTAGTGCTTTAAATTCCCACTGTCGCTGTCTTTCTTATTTGCTCTTTCTCATTCCTGCTCTGTTCTATCAATCTGCTATACTATCTTCTTCTTTTCTAGACCAGTCACCTACCTTTTTTTCTTCAAAAAAGTCTTCCGGGACAAGACTCATTATTTGTGTATAAGGTCTGTTGGATCAGCTTGGGAATATCGGACGCTTTCTGCCAGGCTTCCTATGATGTTATTATTTAGCAATGTAGGCATTTTATATGTATGTGTTTTGTTGATAATTTATAATTATGTTTGTATTCTATTTTGTTTTTGTAAACGGGGGTTCGATAAATTAGAGTACAGCCTTGTAAAGTGACTGGCTGGTGGAGAGCTTTCAGCTTTACCACTAGGGTTGTTTCAGCAGATCTTTAATGCGGATCAGGGGTTGTCCGGTCCTGATTTGGCTCGGAAGAGTCCGCTGGACCTAAAGCAATAATCATGTAATGTAATGTAATGTACATACCCCTTTTAACGGAGCGATGCCCTGAACTTCTGGAATAAAAGACTCTCTCTCTCTCTCTCTCTCTCTCTCTCTCTCTCTCTCTCTCTCTCTCTCTCTCTCTCTCTCTCTCTCTCTCTCTCTAAGGATCACTGAACCGCTTTAGTTTCAAAAGTGCATGCATGTGACCGAGTTGAGAGAACACACATAAAGTGCAACTTACACAGTAGGCTCTCCTTATACGACAATTAACGAACCAGACAAGTATAAATCAGCAGCACGTTACTTGTTGTCAAAAAAGATATTTCATATAACATTATGACTGAATATGACACCATGCACAAGCTCCTGCAATGACAGCAAGGCGCATTCAAATACAGACTTTACATAGGCAGGGCACCGTTAAAGGCCCATCTTTTGGTAACTGAACTCTTTCGTGCGCGAAGTCAAGGGAAGTAACAAGCAGCAAAAGGTTCATTAGTACAACAAAATAACCTTATAACAATAACATCATAATACAACAAGACAATCAAGATCTGTGCACACACAAACACACACACATGTAAACATATTAAAAAAAGAAGAAGGGAGGAATGAAAGAAGAAGAAGAAGAAGAAGAAGAAGAAGAAGAAGAAGAAGAAGAAGAAGAAGAAGAAGAAGGAGAAGAAGAAGAAATGTAACCCAATGAAAATCGAAGACAAATACTGTGACGGTGCATACAAACACGAAGAACGATAGAAGCCCCTTGTGGACAACGTGTGTTTTACCAAGATAAGCGTTCCGTTCTTCTCTAACAGTAACCAAAAAAACAAATATCATCACCTAGGATGTAATACATTGTTCAGGAGGTAGATGTTCTTGGTAGGGTAGATGGGAAGGGGAATGGGGAGAGAAAGAGAGAGAGAGAGAGAGAGAGAGAGAGAGTGTGTGTGTATGTGTGTGTGTGTTTGTGTGCATGTTTGCGTTGGAGGGGATTGCATGCACAATCAATCCCGATTCATCAATGTAAAATCGATTTAAGCAAGAGGTCAGAAGCCGCTCAATTCAAAGTGAGTCTGTAGTCATTAAAAAACGAACAGCAACCTCATTTTCAGTTACCCTGTATAGCATGATTATAGAAGAATGTAATTATCCACATTATTGATGTGAAAGCTCTCCGATGATCGTATAAACAGAATAAAATGACACTGGGGTCCTTGATAACGTCACTGCGCCAGTCTAGCAAAAGGGTGATTCTTCGATAAATCAATTATACGCGTCACTTCATACCACACACAAACAAACACACACATACTTGCGCAGACACCGTTATTTGGACTTTCCTCTATCGCCACATACGTTCTGTGGACAATGGGTCGTGCTACGACCCCGTTTTTAAGTACTTTAAAGTGTTCTAACCCTAACCCTAACCCTAACCCTAACACTAGCCCTAACCCTAGCCCTAACCCTAACCCTTACCCTACCCTAACCCTCACCTCATTAAATGGACGTCCCAACAAGGAGGACGTCCCAACAAGGAGGTCGAGAAAGAACGTATGCAAACTTGCACTAATTTGTCCCAATAACGCCGTGTAAACATCCTCACACACCCTACAACAACACACACACACAGACACACAGTACACTGACACACAGTAACAATCAATAAAGTCATCGAACAACAATGTACAAAAAGCGATGGTCTGAATGAAAAATCTCGGAAATAAAGATCTCTTGTTACAAAATTTGAAACGTGAGCTGTGAATTACATGAAAAAGATCAAGATCTTTTTCGTGAAAAAGTGCGCTCGGACTGCTGCGAATGCAATGTTTTGAACGAAGCAGTTTCATTGACAAACGTTTATTTTCGAGATTAACAAGAGTTTGATGAGCGAGAATGGTTTCAGCATTGCTTGTGGGTATTCGCAGACAGAAAGAGAGGAGAATTTTACAGGAAATGTACAAAAATTTAATAGCTAAAGTAATTAAACATTAATTTGAACAAATGATGTTTATTGTGATGGTTCGAAATGTGCGTAACGAAAACATTGTGTTCAGCCGTGGATGTTTTTAATATTATAAAACATGTCTACAAGTTGGTGTTAAATTGAGATATTTGGATGCCATTTTGGTTAAAATAGATTATAGTGGAGTTAGGTGGTAAAAAGATGAACTAAAGCTGTTGCCCATTGGTGTGTTTTAGGATTTGTTAATTTTTTTTTTGTTATAATACATAATATATTTTGAGTAACCAACCCGATGAGGTTTTAAGTTTTTGCAGATTTTGACCACAAAGTATATATTTGTTTTAAATTGGCATCACAGATATGAGTGTATCATATTTTTGGTTTTTGGGATGTGTTTGTTTTTTTTGGTTTTTGTGATTTATTATTGTTTGCTTATTTGATTGTTTTGATTTTGCATTTGTGATTTGAGTGTTTGACATGTGTTACAGGAATGGTTTTTTGGTTGTGTATCGTGTTTTTGGTGTTTGTGTACGAGCTGGTGCTGGTCACTGGGTTTTTGTTTTGTCCTCGTGGGGCGATTGCTGCTCACCGGTTTTATTTTCATTTTAATTAATGAATGTAAATATAACTAAGGAAATAATGACGGCAGACACGATACGGAAGCTGTCTCCGGGTTTATTTTATTAATTATATTTTATTTTATTGTTTTATTGTGTAGCAGTATTTATAATGTATTATTGGTCTTCAAACCAGCTAAATATTCTGTTGTTGCTAGACGCCTAGATTTGATTGTAAATCTTGAGAAATCGAATGTTATTGTATTTAGAAACGGAGGATTCCTTGCTCAAAACGAGAGATGGGTATTTGGAGACGCTAGCCTCACCGCTGTTAATGTGTATAAGTATTTAGGCATTATTATTACTACAAGAGTTTCGTTCCAACCAACTTTATCAGACTTGTCTGAACGTGCAAGAAAGGGAGTCGCAACCCTTATAAGACTGATGTGGTCAATTGGAGAACATTCGCCAGAATTTTTCTTTAAATTATTCGACTGTCAGATACAGCCTATTCTCACCTACGGTGCAGAAGTTTGGGGTCTCACTGCTAACCAGACTATAATTGAGCGTGTACATCTTTCTGCAATGAAACGATTCATGTGTGTCACTCAAAGAGCGCCAAAACATGTCATTTATGGCGAACTAGGCAGGTATCCTCTCTTTATTAATACTTACGCTAAATGTATTAAGTTTTGGTTACGCGTGGTTTCCATGGATGACACCAGAATTCCCAAAAAAGCATATAACACGATGCTCTTTCTTCAAAGACAAAATTACACAACGTGGGCATGCAATGTGAGAAACGTTTTGTACAGGTATGGGTTTGGAGTGGTGTGGGAAGCGCAATCAGTTGGGAGTACTAAATTGTTTATTGCTGAGTTTAAGCAGCGCCTTAAAGACTGTTTTTATCAGGACTGGCATGCTGCGCTTCAGTCCCACACGTTTTATAGTGTTTATTCGTCTTTTTGTTCTTCACTATCACTCCGTCTTTACTTCAGTTATATTCAGTGCATTCATGCACGCAAAATTTTCACTAGATTTAGAATTGGTATGTTACCACTACGTAATCATTTTCTCCAATATGAGGGATTACGTAAGGATTCAAATATTTTTTGTCCCTTTTGTGAGGGTGTGCCTGAGACTGAAATACATTTCTTGCTTGTTTGTCCTAAGTACTCGGATCTACGTACGCAGTACATACAGAAAAAATACTTTAGACAACCTTGTATGTTTAAAATGTCTTTACTTCTCAATAACACAAGTCAGAAGGTAATCGGTCAACTATGTACTTTTGTATTCAAAGCATACAATGATAGAGCTGCAGCTCTTGCAAATATGTGATGATCATTCTGCATTGAACAGCGGATTGCAGTGTATGTGTGTGTGTCGTGTGTGTGTGTGTGTGTGTGTGTGTGTGTGTGTGTGTGTGTGTGTGTGTGTGTGTGTGATGGGGATGTATGTGTTTTGAAATATGTTTTCTTTGCCAAGACACTCAGTCCTGAGTAATATACTCGTTACTTATTGTTGTGAAATTTTTGCTATTGCTACTTATTGTTGTGAAATTTTTGCTATTGCTTTGTTTTGTATATGCTTTGAATGTTAGTTAAACGTTTGTGATGTCGGCTTTGTAACTTTGTAATTGTGAACTCACTTTGTTGTGGGCCTTGTGGCCTGACAAATATTATTAAATTGTCTCACACACACACACATACACACACAATACCCTAGTTTACCACAACGCCTCGGAGCATGTGCGTCACCGCTGCGTTAATCTGGTGGGTGCCTATTTAATGCCTATTTATTTTTAATTTTTTTATTTTAATTTTTATTTTTTAAAATATTTTTAATATTTTTAATATTGCTGCTTTTTGTGTGTGAGTCTGTGCGGTACACATGATGTGTGTGGGTGTATGTGTGCGCTTTGATCTCTGCGAGGGAAAGCGCCTTATAAATAAATAAATAAATAATAATAATAATAATAATAATAATAATAATAATAATAATAATAATAATAATAATAATAATAATAATAATAATAATAATAATAATCCATTTACTGCTTATAGCGGACGACCTTTGAACGGTCAGACACAAAGTTTAAATTAAAATCTTTTTGTGCAAATATTAGACACACATTTACCAAAAAAAAAAAGAATAGTTTTTAAGCAAATAGTAATCTCTTAGATCTTTAATAACATTTTGCGCAATTGTATCCATTCCTCAGACTCACTTAAAAATATTTTCAGGGATAATATAAGAGGATCAAGTTATCAAGCGATCACGGTTAGAGTTAGTTGTAGAGGAAGGGATTTTGATGAGAGTGTATCCAGGGGGTGGGGGAGTGGGGGTGGAGTTGTTACGTTATAAGGGACGGGGCAGGTATGGAGGTTGGGGGAAGGGGGCGGGGTTTGGAGTTTGGGGATGAGGGTGGTGGAATTACTGTGAGGAAACAATGGGTCGACTATTGAGGCAACATCGATTTTAAATAAAAGAACAGGAACCTCGTTCTGTGGAATCTATCGACCGAAGCTAACTGTGGATCAATGAACCTTTCGTAACACAAACACTGCAATATACACGCATGCACGCTCACAGGACGGGCACATCCACACACACACACATATGCACTAAACACACACACAAACATGCACTGGAAACACACACACACACACACACACACATACTTTTACACATTCAAACACACATTCACATACACTTGACATACACACACAGACACATAATATTATTCCCCACCCACGCACCACCCCGAACACATACATCGCGCCGCACACAACTATTGGAAAAGAATGGGCCAAAATCTTGATGTGCAGCGAACGGAAGCAAGATAGCCGTTTGAGAAAGAAACGACATTAATGCCTTTGTCTCACGCCTGCTATAATGTATTGAGCACGGACCCACTTCGCGCTATCAAACTTAGCCCCAGTTACGAACTTCAAACGGAACGCTCGGCCGTTCCTTCTATCTTTGAGCAGGGTTCAACAAAATGTCTCTCTTGAGTGGTTCAACAAAGGTTTCGTAATTGTCTCCCTTGAGTGTTGAACAAAATTGCCTCCCTTGAGCTTTAGGTGTAGCAAATTAAAAGTTGCCTGCAGGAATTTAAAACAAATGTCAAGCAAAATAAATAAATAAATAAATAAATAAATAAATAAATAAATAAATAAATAAAGATTTAAAAAAAAATCGAAAGTTATGAACACATTTTGAGGTGAATACACGAAGTAATTGTCGATTCATACGGCGTTCCAGCACAACTTCGATGTAAAGTTTCATCTTAAAAGACTCAGCAAAATGGGATTTTTTGGGTAGTGTTTTTAAAATTCACCATTCCACTTCTTATTGCCCGGGTGGTGCTTGACACATTTTCAAGCATTCAGTTTTTGCTGCTGTTCTGTCACGACAGTTTGCGTAATGATGGTCTCCCTTTAACTGTGCCTCCAATATAATGAAAGGGAGCTTACTCTTCGGAGACCAGGCGCTACATTTTGAATATAAAATAATTTCTCTCTCTCACTCCCTCTATTTCTCCATCTCACCAAATTCTCTCTTTTGACCTCGCAATTTCCCTCGCTTCATCAGTTCGTCCTATTGTTAGATTACAAATACTTTCGTACTAGCTCTTTCACGCCTTGCCTCTGTGTGTGAGTGGGTGTGTAAGTGTGCGTGTAAGTGTGCTATTTTTAAACCGAATTTGTTTTTAAATCCTTCAAAAAAAGAAGATAACAAATATTGTTCGTTACTGTTGTTATTATTTTTGTAATCTGTGAAGTTGTGCCAGACCGGGTTTATCCATCCATAGTGTTATGTTAACCATTTCGCTGCCGTTGATACGGACAGGCAAGGGAGCCTGAGGGAAAGAGGAGGCATCAAAGTGGAATGAGACTGGCACTGAAGTAGTCATGTCGAGCGTTTCAGTTTACACCCAACCTCATTATTATGCGTCCTTGAAAGCCAAGCTTTGTGACGCTATAGTTAACACTATTGCGGTTTATTGTGTTTTAACCACAGGCAACACCAGCATCATGCAACCCTTACAATGAGTTCCAAGTCTTTTCTTTTCCAAACATTTACTCTATATATTATGATCATGCAAAAGCTGATTAAGGTGTAGGGCATTATTAACTGGAATACTTCCCAATATTAAGGTGAAAGCTCTCCGAAATGGCGTGTAAGCAGCTTAAAAAGTCACGGGGATTCCTTAAAAAAACGTGGCCGACTCCGCTAGCAATTGGGTCCCTAATATAGCTCATTCAGCGTCCCATTCAGACTACAGGCACAGCATTGTTTCTTTTGGCTAGTTTACAGCAACGCATTGGGTAGAAGGGGTTGGTGGTGTTGGTGGTGGTGGGTGGGGGTGTTGGTTACGGTTCGCTGGGTTTTGTTTGTGATTCTCCTGTGGCTGAGTTGTAGCAGACGTCTTTTCCATCGTTCGGAAGGGCAATACGTTTAGATTTAAATTTTGCAAATATTAGACGCAAGAAAGTATGAATGTATAAGCAATTAAATCACCTCTTTGCGTGAATTAAACATTTCATTTATTTATTTTTATTGTTATTTTTATTTATTTTGGCTCTTTTGCTCTCGAGCTCAGACTCATTCTTATATCGCAGCCTAGCAATAACCTTGCAGTAGTAACTCAATCAATGTCATATAATAAGTTGCCACCGTATTCGCCCCAAGCGGCAACTGCTTGGTCAATGCTGGCACCGAAAGGGTTAATCCAAAGTTGAGATTTGCCGGGTTTTTGTTGCTGGTTATTTTTTTTTTGTTATTACTGTTGTTCTTCTTCTTTTTATCAAATACGTTTTGGGAATACCGTTTTTAGCTTGGCCCTTATTGGCTAGTGAGCCGCGATCGCCATCCATAGATGTGTATGCTTCATCGCCTTGCTTGCAGCATGTTCCATTTCATCCTTAAAATGCTTCTCCGCTCAGCCGTGAGATCCCCCGATCATTCTACCCATGGCCTGTGGGTCGAAACACTTAACACTTTGCAACAGAGCTTTGACACGCTTGTTGGAACTTTTTTCTTTTGTCCGTCCGGCCGTACGTCTTGCATTGAGACCCTCGATCTTTTAAGTTTGCATTCGGTCCGTTTATAACCAAAACGCCAGGAAACTTTCCAACAGAGTCTGGCTGAAGCATTTTCTGGTGTTTGTACGTCGGCAGTGAGACCCTCAATCCCCTAGTCCGTATCCAAACACGCAACATTTTGGTGTCTCTGTACGTCTAGTCTGCAGTGATGTGGTAGTAGTTCCGATGAAAACTTGCCCGCCAAGCATGTAGGCATAATCTTAAGATCACGAAGAGGCTGCTCTATTTTTCGTATGTACATTTTTATTTATTTTGTTTGTTTGGTTTTGGTGGCACATTTTTCTTTTACCAGTTTTAAGGACTAAAAAATGTAGAAAGCTTGGTAAAGGTTGCCGCAAAAATATATTTATAACATTCTATTATCTTTTGTTTTCTCTAGCCAGTGCCAGTGCAAATGGAAATCTTTTCGGTTGATTTCTAACATTTTTGCTACACTAAAAACATGAACAAGCGCTTTCATTGACAACGTCACAGTCCTCACCTCAACAAATCTAAAACAGCAGCAACGTCATTACAATGCAATACAATACAAAACAATACAATACAAACAATACAACGAGAATATATGATTAAAACACGCACAAACATAACAAACTAGATAAGCAAAGCCCATAGGACTCGCATGCTCCTTGAGGAACGTGCAATATTTTAAAATGAACATGACTGCCAGAAAAAAAAGAAGAAACAGTGTCGGCTCCAAATACACTCATGTAATATTAAATAAAGTATAGTAAAATTGTATAATGGCAAAAACGGTAACCTTGGGATGACTTTGACTTCAGTGACCTTGATCTGTGGATGAATTTGACCTTCACGTGCTCATGTATAATCAAATAACTCAATGTTATTGCATACAATGGTTTAAATAGAGCCATTTCACTTGCAATGACCTATTTTAGGTGTTTTTGCAATACTTAAAATGACCTTGATTTTTAAGATCAACGCAAAAACGGAACACGTATAAAAGATCAATCTATTATCTTTAAATACACAAAGTTTAAACTTCATATCTCTCATAGTTTAGGGTCAAGATCACTTCAAGTACCTATACTGACTTTAGACAGTTCAAGTGACCTTGACCTTGGAGTGAGATTGACCAATTGTCCATAGGATGCGTGTCTCATTGATATCTATCACGCATCAAAGAATCACAAGGTCAATATTAATAACTTTGAAACAAGTGAACTTTGTGGACAAATAATATTTGTTGACACTGGTACCTTGACCTTGAAGTTAAGTCACTCATTCATTGATCATTCATAAGGTCTCATGGATATACACCATCTTACCAAGTTTGGTTGTAATAGTTGAAATAGTTATGAGATAAAAATCCACTTGCAAGTTTTGCACGTCCAGAAAGCGAACGGCGGACAGACAGACGGATAGACGGAATGTTTTAAAAAAATTTCATTATTGGACTATTTAAAACGTATGTCGCTCAGATTTGAAAAATCTTGGTTTTTTTTTGTTTGTTTGTTTGTTTGTTTTTTTTTGTTTTTTTTTTGGGGGGGGAGGAGTAGAGGGAGAGAGTGCATGTGAGTAAAATAATGTCTTTTTAATAATGCTGCTTAAATGTTATTTAAAAAGCGTCCAAGATGTTTATTTTCTGTAACAATGAGTTGTCTACTGAAACTGCACAGTAAAAGATGATATGATGGGTAATCGTTGCTCAAACCGACCGCTGACCTTTGAATTTTAGACGTCTCTTCCTTATTTGTGGAAACAAACGATTGAGCCTGGTTAACTTTCGTTGCGATGCTATATTTAGACTCAAACTTGATGCTATTAAAAGGAACATACAGAAATGAATTTATCAATTATGTATTTAAAAAAAATCTTCCTTTTGAACTTTTGTTTTCCTTACTTTTTTCCGGTTGGGAAACACTGTTGAATTTGGAAAGGATCTGTGATGCAGACATGTGTGACCTAGTATTCCTTTAACGGGCTACATTATTGGAAATTCACGTAGACTCCATCACACAACAAACCGACAGTGTACATAAAAGCCTTTATCTATAATCGAAATTGCAAAAGTAAAACGCTAAATAAAATAAAATGAAATACAATGAAATAAAATAAAATACAATGAAATTAAAAATTGCATTACATTTTAACTTAAATTAAATAGAATTAATATACATTTTAAATTAAATTAAATAGATTTAATTACATTATTTGACTTTACTTGGCAGATCTATGTTTTTACAACAAAAATAACTCAACATCATCCTCAAAAACAACAACAACAGCAACAAAAACAACACGCTATGTTTAGCTACTTGTTGAGAAACGTGGAAATGCTTATGCTACCTGCAATGAATGGCTGTTCCGTTTCCAGCATGTTCCTCTCCTTTCCCAGCCTCTTTCTGGTTCTCGGACAGCCAAGACTGTTTCTCTGTCGGGATCTCGGCATCCATGTTAACAATTCAAGAGAGACGACTCCTCCACTTCCGCTTGTTGTTGCTGTGAACAAGGGTGACTAATCTCCACTTCCGCCTCTCTAATCTGGAGTCGATGATCTTGTGTGTTTTGGCAACTTGCAGCGCGAGTTCAAATCTGTGGCCTCCCTACACTCCGGAGCGGCAGGGAAAACAATATATCCCGCAGCGATGACATGCACGCAATTGCAGCTGCCAAAACGTTCCCGAGGGGCTCGCTTAAGGATCACAGAGAGCAGTGCGCATTGCCGATTTGTGTAAAACGCGCGACGTCAGACGGCAGTTCATCTTGTACCCAGCCTTCTTGTACCACAGTTAGAAATACTGGGGCCCACAACTCAACGGACTGAAGTTTCTAAACTATAAATTCTGGTGACAATACATTAACAAACTTAAAAATGTGTACATTATTACACGTATCACACACTGTCGATGGCACACCAACTCGCTCAATGTCCAGAGTTTTCTACCATATAAACAAACTAAAACACACGCACCACAGTTGTATTATCCAAACCATGTAGAAATCCGGCTCAATCGCTCAACACCCACATTTCTCGAACTACAGATTCCAAGAACATTTACTCGCTACCACATTTAAAACAATGAATGTTGACATACAGTCGACATCACAACTCAGTTGCTTAACATCTAGAATTCTTGTACGATTATTATTATTATTATTATTATTATTATTATTATTATTATTATTATTATTATTATTATTATTATTATTATTATTATTATTAAGTTTCGGATCTATCGTCGGGTGGTGTATATACAACAGTTGTTATCTTTTCACATCTTGTACCACCAGCAGCAGTAGTAGTAGTAGTAGTAGTAGTAGTAGTAGTAGTAGTAGTAGTAGTATAGTAATTTAAGCATTGTCGACACCCACGAGAAATTGCTTTACATTTTTTTAACGATCTACATATATTGTGGAGAAAAGTGTTACATTCCTTAACATCTAGCATTGTCGCAAACCAGCTATAAAACCTATAAAACTAAAAAACACACACAACAAAAAAAAATAGAGTAGTGAGGTCTTGGCGTGAGCCAAGAGTACATCGAAACTTATTGAAATCCCTTCACCCAACTCTGGAAAAAACGCGCGGAAAGACCAACAAACAGAAATACACGCACACAAACACACACACCCACACACAAACCCACACACACACGCACACACACCCACAGACGCACAGCCGAGGTTACGCAGTATTATCATGACTTTCCCGAAACGCCACCTACGGTGTGCTGGCAATGGGGCATATTTCGTCCCCATTTTTAAGTACTTTGCAGTGTTCGAACCCAAACCCTAACCCTAACCCAGCCCTAACCCTAACGGATCATTGTTCTGACATCAAAACAAGTAGGCATGTCAATACAAGTTATGTAGATGTTCACTGATTTGTCCAGATAATACTGTGTAAACAAGGACGCGCGCGCGCACACACACACACGCACACACACACACACACACACACACGGCGCAATTGAAACTAATCTATACCGCTAGTACAGACTAGGCTACCTGTATAGAAGCAGTACAAAATATTGCAGAGAAGACAACACACACTGCATCAAGTCCCAACATTTCGCACCACATGATGAAATACTGAGGAGGACAAAACTAAATCGCTGATCACAATGAAAATGCTGTGGAGACAGAAACGGGGACACAGACAGACAGACAGATAGGCAGCCAACAGACAAACAGACAGAGAATACCTCGTCTCATCTCAGCTACGCGTTAAGTCTGAACATGGAAGCCATTTCAATTATGAAACCGCACCTACCATTACGCCAAACCTTTTGTTTGTCTAAACGTTATTCATTGTTAGCAGGCCCAGTCTTTGGTGTAAACCAATACAATACCCAGCGAAACAGATCCTCGCGGTTAAAGGGTCCCAATGTCGGACGCTTTGTTTACTTTTAGCGAAAAGGGGTTTTATCCTAAAATTCCCATTGTTACTGCATTAACAGTGGGGTTTCGTTGCTCAAACCAGCCGCTATGGTTTGAATCTTCCATTTTGCCCTGTTGAATGGTACACCAATACCAAGGCCGTGTGACCTTTGACCCTATTTCTGGACGAACCACGGGGCTTGAAAAGTGCGTCTTTGGTGTCTGGGGTTAGGTGTGGGCTATTGTATCAGCCTAACACCAAAAACCTTATTGATTCATTGAGGTGTGTTTTTTTTTTTTTTAAAGGGGTCCTTCTTCTTACCGGTTTCGGTAGACGAGATGACAGTATAAACCAAAGTCTAATCTGTGCACGCACGCATGTCGTCGCATGGACTTTAAAGATCCTGACGCTCATATCCTAGACGGGTGCGTGCCGGTTACACAAATGTACCCAGCACGCACTATGACCCTTTTACTCCTCCCCAATCGCCCAGGGTTGTTTGTGCTCAGTCGTCTGGCAGTCAGTCAATGAGCCCACAAAGGAGGTTGCAGGAGGGCGCCTCGGGCGTCTGGAGTTAGATCCTGTATCGACCAGCGCCTTGAGCAGCTCTTGAGCTGGAAAAGCGCTATATAAGATTGTTTAATCAATAAATCTGTAGCTCAAGAGGGTTGGCTAGCGGTTGCTATTCATAGACACAAAAACTGCGCCATTTATGAATGACTATACTTTGGAAAGAATTATATATAGTCCCGCGTCAGACCACTCGGCCACAACGCTGGCTGTGTATTTTGATGTAAGTTTCTGTTTCTTTCTTTCAGTGGAACATTATTACACTCAATCAAAATGAAGCACTTTTTTAAAAGCTTTGCTTTTGTGTGCTCTTTATGTTCTCTATGTTTTGTTTGCTTGTCTCGTTAATGCTAATTAAACTCAGTTTTAACCAATACACTGTGAATGTTAAAAGGATCTCTCGAAGAGATCGCAGACAAAGGGAGTCCCTTTAAAATCACCTTATATTTTCAACTGCACAAATAGACCTTATAGTTCCGCTGTGAACCCAAATGATCACAAACATCGCCATAGTAGGGAATCATTGTCAGTTTTAGTCACTGATCAGTTCATGTTTTTGTAACTGGTGGTGGTAGTGGTGGTGGTGGTGATGGTATTTCTCTTGTTGTTATCTGAAAATATCTTGGAACAGTCGGGAATAAAACCGAGCCGAGTGTCGGTCGGTGGCTCTGTCAGTCAATCCGTTTGGAAGCCATAGCTCAAGAACCAATGAACGGATATGATCAAACTTCATAGGATAGTGGCCTGTTATCCGTCCCATCGTATTTGGTCTACCGCGAAAGTGAAGGTCGCTGGTGCCAATTATTTTTATTTTAAATTTTTTTTAACGAAAAGCTTATTGAAAAAAAAAACACGTTGCATTCAGCGAAATATCTAGTTTGTTTTAACATATTTCATTATTGTTAATAGTTACCTCAGCCAATATTAACCCCGCGTGCGCTTTTTCCTGAGGTTGGAGTCTCGGCTCAGGCAGTTGTTATTTTATTGTTATTTAAAAATGTATAATTATCACATAGGCGTTTTCACGTGTGTGTGTGGGGGGGGAGGGGGGAGGGGGGAGGGTGTGGGGTGTGTGTGGGTGTGTCATTGCCTTCAGTTATTATTACTATTACTTAAATCTGTTGTTTAATTATTTTTTCCTCAATTGTGTGTGTTTTGTTAAACTTAGTTACTTAGAAATTTATTTATTATTATTTTATATTTTTAAGGGCGGCGGGTCACTGATGATGATGTGAATGATGATGATAATAATAATAATGATGATGATGGTGATGATGATGATGATGATGATGATGATGATGATGATGATGATGATGATGATAAAAGTGTGTGTTGTATGTGTGTGTGTGTGTGTGGTGTGTGTGTGTATGTGTGAGAGAGAGAGAGAGAGAGAGAGAGAGAGAGAGAGAGAGACAATACCTTGAAACAGTCGGGAATTACACAGATCTAAATGTTGGTGGGTCTGTCCGTCGGTCCGTCGGAAGTTATATCTCAAGAACCACTGAACGGATTTTGACCAAACTTCATAGGACAAGTACGTAGGTTGGTGGCCCTTCCTCCCTTGCTAACTAATGTATTACTTAGCAAAGGTCAAAGCCACAGGAGTCATGTTGTTGCTAAATACTCTTGGCTCAACGTATATCAAAAACGCCTGAAGCGATATTGTTGATTTTTAGTATACATGTATTTGAAATGATGGGCCATCCTTCAGCAGCAGCACGGTTGTCGGTCAGTCGGTCGGTTCGTCGCTTCAAATTTCACTTTTCTGTTCTATAACCTTATCTCAACAATAACTGAACCGAAATTCTTCATTTTGATTATGCGCACTCTTAACCTACTGCTCATTCATATTTGGATTTTGTCAAAGGTCAAGGTCACTGAGATCCATCACTTTCTAAAAAAACGTTTTGCGAGGTTTCAAAAAAAGTGACATAACCGATTTTTATAATATTTTGCTTGCAGTTAGTTCAGATAGTGACCTATCATTCCATATTTTCAGTTTTCTTCTTTATGAGAAAGCCCAAAAAAGGTAACCTTCAGGAGTGTGAAAATTACCGGACCATCAGCCTCATCAGCCATCCCAGCAAGGTCCTCCTGAAAATAATACTCAACAGGTTGAAACCCCAAGCTGAACAAATCATAGCTGAAGAACAAGCAGGATTCAGGGCAGGGCGAAGTACCACTGAGCAGATTTTCAACCTCAGAATAATCTGTGAGAAATACCTACAGCACCAACAACATCTATATCATGTGTTCATAGACTTCAAGAAGGCGTTTGACCGAGTCTGGCATGCAGCTCTATGGGCAACAATGAAAGTGTACAACATCAGCCCTAAAATTATTGAAGTCATCAAAAGCCTGTATGACAAGGCTACCAGTGCAGTCCTCCACAACAGAGCCATCGGGAATTGGTTCAGAACAACAATTGGTGTGCGTCAAGGATGCCTACTCTCTCCAACACTCTTCAACATCTTCCTAGAGCGCATCATGTCGGATGCTCTTGCAGACCATGAAGGCACAGTCAGCATAGGGGGTAGAGCAATCTCCAATCTTCGTTTTGCAGATGACATTGATGGATTGGCTGGAGAGGAACAAGAACTTGAACAGCTGGTACAGAGGCTTGACACCACCTCCAAAGCCTATGGAATGGAAATAAGTGCAGAGAAGACCAAAATGATGACCAACAACACCAATGGCATCAATACGGACATCAAAGTCCAAGGCCAATCCCTCGACACAGTGCATAGCTTCAAATATTTAGGAGCCATTGTATCAGACAATGGGTCCCGACAGGAAGTCCTCTCCAGGATCGCACAAACAACTGCTGCCCTGACAAGGCTGAAGCCCATTTGGAAAGACAGGACCATCAGTCTACATTCCAAAGTAAGACTGCTGCGCTCCCTTGTCATCTCCATCTTCCTATATGCTTGCGAAGCATGGACCCTCACAGCAGATCTCCAACGAAGAATACAAAGCATGGAGATGAGGTGCTACAGAAGACTTCTGGGCATTTCCTATACCCAACACATCACCAACGACGAAGTCCGACAGACCATCACACAAGCCATTGGACAACACGATGACCTGCTAACAGTGGTGAAGAAACGGAAACTTCGGTGGTATGGCCACGTCACCAGATCATCAGGCCTTGCAAAGACTATTCTGCAAGGCACAGTGCAAGGAGGTAGAAGAAGAGGGAGACCGAAAAAGAGGTGGGAGGACAACATTCGAGAATGGACTGGTTTGACACTGAGCGAAGCCATCAGGGCTGCTGAGGACAGAGAAAGATGGAGTATGCTGGTTAAACGATCATCTGTGGTGCCCCTACGACCTTCGGGTTACGGGACAGGATAGGATAGGATAGGATGAGAAAGCCCAGTCACCGCCATTTATGATAAAGCCCAGTCACCGCCATTTATGATAAAGCCCAGTCACCGCCATGGAAAGTAACGCTTTTGAAAATGCTTATTTCTCGTCTATGCGTGTGAAGAGTCTAAAATATAGTTGAATTGCTTGTCATGTTATCTCTTTATCATACTGTCATTGTAATAGTTAAGTTATGGAGAGAAAGTTTGGCTTTTTAGCTTATTGTGAGTTTAGAGGTAAAAAGTTTAAAACAGCTTATTGTGTTCTTTCATGTGCAGGGAGAACGCTTAATCGGGGTTACGACAGCGGTGAATTGCGCTAATAATTACTTTATACCCCACCCCCCACTTTCACTCCACCCCCACCCCCACCCCCACCCCAAAAGAATGATAAAAAAAGAAAAGAAAAGGAAAAAAACAACTTCAAAAAGATCGGTAAGTCATGCCCCTAAAGGCAGTTTTCAACAAGACTCCAAATTTGACTTAAGCATGAAAACCACAAAAGGAAACTTCGGCACAAAGAAATGATTAAGGTCTGTCCCTCCCTCCCTCCCTCCTCCACCACAACCACCACCACCATAATGCACACACTCACAATCTACCCTCACCCCCTCGCAGACGCTCGATCACCCCCAACACAGCCCGCAAACCACTTTCACACAAGCTTATCCACATACGGGTCTAGATGATGGATCACGGGCTCGGAAGTCTCTTTCGTCTTTGTAACTTTTACTATCACCACTACCTTAATAATGGTCTTCCACTCTTCATTTCCGTTTTAGCAACTGACCACCACCCTCCTTTTACTTCTACTCCCATCCCCCCATACCCCCCCCCCCCCAAAAAAAAAAAAAAAAAAAAGCCAAAGTTTCTTGGTGGATCGGCTCTCTTCAATTTTTCCTGTGCGTTCTTTGGTGAAAATACTGTAAAACTAAGAGTATATTAGCCAGCTCGTAGGCCTATGAGCGTGTATTATAAGGCGACTTAGGTTCCAGTTTGACATTTACTTTGGTATCAAAATTCGGACCAGCTTTTGTGATTGCGTTTTGGAACAAATTGGAAGTGAATTTGGAGCTGACATCGTTTGTAGTGATACGAATTGTTGCTATAAATGTTTGTGATTCTTCGGCACCCTCCGTTTGAGTTTAAAGTGAATATGACATGTAAGAAAAGCGCGTTTCGTTGTTGTTGTTGTGGTTTTGGGGGAAGCGGTAGGAAGGGGATGGGGCCGTCGCTGAAACGGAAATGTGGAGTGAAAGACCTTGGTTATTAAGTAGGTAACAGTGATAGTGAAAGTAAGAAGAGACTTTCTACCGCGAAAACGTTTTAAGAAGAAGAATAACGGCAAGTTGAATCTCATGTATTCTTAAAGTAACCAAGCGTATTCGACTAATTCTACACAGCATGCGAAATGAGTGTTGTTGTTTGTTCAACACTGTGTCATTTGATCACAGTCATTTCAGTAAATGACGTTACATGAGGTCATGTCCTGATTGTATATTTGAAATGGTTGGAATGGCCGCTGTGTAGATTCTATTGTGTCTTGTTGTGTGAGGTTTTGCGAATGGGAATTTAATGAGACCGATTTGATAGGCTGATTAAGTGAAAATTGAATATGGTGTGTAGTCCGCCTGAGCTGGTTGTGTCGTATTGATAATTAATGATGCCAATATTGATTGCATAGGTAAGTGTTTGTGAGTTGTTTTTTTAATGAATGTTTGTTTTAACTGCGTGCAGTATTATTCATCTTGTTATAATGTGTATTGCTATTATTTCATAACTCCGTGTACTCATAGAGGTTATAAATTGTGTGCAATAACATTTCTTGACTTGACTTGGCTTGACCGGCGGGACCCTCGATTAAAAAGAAGGGCAAAGCGCGCATTGAAGTGGTTCTCATCATGTCGCGAGAGCGGTTAGGTGGACTAGCGGTTCTGTAGGAAAAGAAGAAGTTCGAACATACGCATGCCGGGGTCTATATACACAAACGCACGCGCAAGCAAACACCCATTTTCACCCAAACACGCGCACAAACACAAAGGCAAACTCTCTCTCTCTCTCTCTCTCTCTCTCTCTCTCTATCTCCCTCTCCCTCTCTCTCTCGGCTGGAAAATTGCTCTCTCTCTCCCTTAAAATTATTTTTCATTGTTATTTTATTTTATAATTTTTAAATAGCATTTTCCAGCTCGAGAGCTGCTCAAGACCCTGGCTGATACAGGATCTAACTCAAGCCGCTCGAGGCTCCCGCGCCCACTTGCAGCCTTTGGGCGCAGAGTCTGACGCCCAGACGACTGAGCACAATCCTGGGCGACCTTGGATGGAGAAGGGACCTAGTCCTTGCTGGGTGTGTTTGTGTAGCCGGTACTCACCCGCCTAGGGCATGAGTGTCAGAACCTTTACAGTTCGGGCGATGGAATGCGTGCGTGCGCACTAGAAATCAATATATATTCTCCTCCTCCATCCCTCCTCCCCCTACCTCCATCTCTCTCTCTCCCTCCCTCTCTCTCTCTCTCTCTCTCTCTCTCTCTCTCTCTCTCTCTCTCTCTCTCTCTCTTTGTGATTGCATAGCTGTTGCGTATTTTCTAACAAGCTCTTTATTATTATTATTATTATTATTATTATTATTATTATTATTATTATTATTATTATTATTATTATTATTATTATTATTATTATTATTTATCATTCTTATATAGCGCTTTTTCAGCTCAATAGCTGCTCAAGGCGCTGGTCGATATAGGATCTAACTCAAGCCGCCCGAAGAGCCCATTATTATGCATGGTAACTTTTGTATCTGCCAGTAAATCTATTCTATTAAACAAAACAACAAAACAGTAAAATATTCAAACAAAAGATGCCTACCCTCCCCCTTCACCCCCACTCCAAAAAAAATAAATAAAAAAAAATACGCGGAGCTCATTGGCTAAAACCTAAAACCCAATCAATATAGCCTAATTTAAAATCAAAATTCTTTTTTTTTTTTTAAAGAGAGTGGAAACCTCGACATTTTCAAACTGTCACACTAGATAGTATATCTAATAAAGAATCTCTAAATCCAAACTATCCTGATGAAAACTTTCCAGTGGACGTGTAAGCAGCTAGGAAAGAAATTAGCTCCCTGATAACATCACGGCGCGAATCCAGAAAAAAAGTTCTCAATACAATCATCAAGCATCAACCCGACACCACAGGCACCTCACGTGGTTAATTCACAACAACGCATTGAAATATGTTGGTTACGCTCGGATGCGTTTTATCTGTGTGCGTTAGCGTCTCCATTTAATTTTTTTTAAGGATATATGTCAGCAGACGACCTTTTAATCGCCCAGACACGAAGTTTAGACTACCATTTCGCAAATATTAAACACACAAAATATATTAATATTTATATATAAAAGCAAATTACTGTCTCTTTAGCTTGGATTATACAAGTAATCATTTGATTTTGCAAATTTAATGTTGACCTCCGACCATCTTTACGTTTATCATGGCTGCTACATGAACTAAAAATCCGACTTTTCAGGTAAAGGCATGCAGTAGGACCGTGCTTAGTGGTAACGTGGCCTAAATATATCTTCGCCAATTAAAAAAAAAGCAATTCCCACATTCAACGACCTTCAAGTTACGATTAAAAAAGGCATTATACATTTGAACGCACTTACAGATAAACCCAGTAATAGTTGTTCAAAGTTCTTCACATCGATTTATACGTTTACAAGAAAATCAATATATTACTCCCTTCCCCAACAAACAAAAAATCTAAATTAAACAAAGCAAAATTAATGATTTGTTTCTTTCTACCGTAACAGTTCCTCGCACCCAGTTGTCTTCAGTTAGACATTAACCCTTTACTGCATGAATTATTGCATGAATGTGGCGATGGGAGTGCTAGAAACATATTACTTACACCATTTTGTGATATTCAGTTTTGGGTTATGTAATATGGGTACGTTGACTGAGGGCAACATTATGCAACCGAGGCAAAAGACTGTATACATAGAATAAATGAGTAGGTGTTATTTGATGAATTTATTTATATTACAGTTGTAGCAAAACAGTACTTCAGATCTCAAAAAACATTCTCAGCAAGTGTGGAAGTCTTCGAAATAGTTTGAAGGTGGTGTGAGAAAAAATTGCACAAAATTCAGCGTCATAGATCCCTTTCATATTTATCTTCAGTGCATGAGGTTTGCTAGATCCCTTTCATATTTATCTTCAGTGCATGAGGTTTGCTAGATCCCTTTCATATTTATCTTCAGTGCATGAGGTTTGCTAGATCCCATGAGGATTGATCGCTCCACTGTCAAAAAAGAAAGAGACAAAAATGTGTGTGTTTTTTAAAAGTACTTATTTGATTTAAATCGATCGATTGCTTCGTCTGTTTATATGCCTATGCATAGCATCAAAGTTAAGTCTAAAAATAGCACTGCAGCGTAAAAGTGCATAGTAGGCATAGTTGCGTTGTGTTTGCACATAACAAGGGACAGAAGCCGAAATATCGAAGCTGAGCATTGGGTTTGAGAAGGGAGTACCCATTATAAATTATCATCTTTTAATATGACAACAATACTAATTCCCTGGTAAATTCATTGTGTGTGTGCGTGTGTGTGTGTTTGTTTGTGTGTGTGTGTCTTCTTCTTCTTCTTCTTCTTCTTCTTTTTCAGCTTCCTACATATATATATAAAGAAGGGGGAAGGGGAAGGGGAACAATCCTGGCAAAAACTGTGGGATTAGTTTTACAAGGTCTCACCCAGATGCAAATTTGCAGAGAAGAAAAGAAAAGCAAAAAAAAAAGGCAAGTTCTTTGCGACGCTGCACTATTCCCAAAGCAATTTGGAGAAATGTAAATGCGACCCTCTCTTTACTAAACTGCTTCTTACAATAGAATTTTCTGTCAAACGGGCCGACGGGAATGCGATTACCTCAACCTCGCTTTGTTAAAGGGCCCACTCTTGAAACGTCACGCCCCTCTCTCCTTTCCCACTACTACCCACCCACCCCTGCCTCACCTCGACAGATGCCTTTAACATTCGCAGTGAGTTTTTCCCCACTAGTTCCCGCGTAGTTCATTCAGAAATAGGGTCAAAGGTCACACGTCTATGGTATTAGTGTACCGATCAACAGGGGAAATCACTCCCTGTCAGTACATAAATGGGGAGTCGGATAGCGCAGTGGTTGGAGCACTCGTTACTGTGTCGCAAGTTAAGCACCGTCCAGTGCGGTTTACCAGAACGTAAATGGAAAATTCACATCTGAGTGGCTGGTCTGAGCAACGGAAACCTACTTTAGCACTGTTTAATGTAATAAACATGCCAATTTTAGCACTGTTTAATGTAATAAACATGCCAATTTTAGGGTAAACCAAGTTTTCGCCAAAACGTTTTAAAAAAAAGCCTTCAAATTGGGTCGCTTCAAACTAGAGATTGAATTCTCGGTCTTCTTGACTTAAAAACGATTTATGCACCAGCCGAGAAAGGCTTGGAGGGGGCGCTAAGTTTTAACAAGAGCTTTGGATCGACAAAACTAGTTGCGAATTTGGGGTAGAGTAGTAGGGCGGGAGGAAGGAGGGGGGGGGAGGGGGTGGAGATGGGGAGGAGTGGGATTGGGAAGGGGAATTGTTGGGAAAGGGAAAGAGAAGAGAGGGTTAGAGTGTGGATCTAACAAAAGATCTGGGCAACGTGATTTTTTTATGTGTTGTTTTTTTACTTTAAATGTAAGGTACGTATAAGTAAAGGAGGTACATGTATCCCCAACTGCGGACTTTTGTTACTCTCATAGTTTCCGTCTACATTACTTGATCGTACATGTATCTGCCCACATGACTGATGGTTGGTTTTGTGGGTTTTTGGTTTGCTTTTTTTTTTTGGTTGTAACTAGTAAAACCATCAGATACAATAAAATACATATTTACTCATCTCTACAAGAGAAATTACCAGCTGGACTGAGTCTGTAAAATCAATTCAGCAAAAACCATGCAGAAATAACATATTGACATCACATGTTCACATCATACCATCACCTGCAACGTTATACCCACAATCTTACTACATTACATTACATTATTATTGCTTTAGGTCCAGCGGACTCTTCCGAGCCAAATCAGGACCGGACAACCCCCAATCCGCATAAACGATCTGCTGAAACAACCCTAGTGGTAAAATCTAAAGCTCTCCACCAGCCAGTCACTTTACAATAAAGACATCCCACGCAGGGGACGGCTGAGGCTTCACCCCAACTTATCGAACCCCCGTTTACAAAAACAAAATAGAATACAAACATCATTATAAATTATCAACAAAACACATACATATAAAATGCCTACATTGCTAAATAATAACATCATAGGAAGCCCTAGTGACCACTGGCGGAAAGCGTCCAATATTCCCAAGCTGATCCAACAGACCTCATACACAAACAAGGAGTCTTGTCCCGGAAGAGTTTTCAAGAAAAACGGTAGGAGACTGGTCTAGCGAAGAAGACGATAGTATAGCAGATTGATAGAACAGAGCAGGAATGAGAAAGAGCAAATGAGAAAGACAGCGACAACTGGTAATTTAAAGCACTAAATTTCCAGAAAGTGGGGATACTATTTACACTGAAACCCCCGGCACCCCAACGGGGTACACTCTTACTAAGAAGAAGTCTAAAACAACGCGTTGACTGTATAGGCCTAATAAGGGAAGTTTATAATACCTACAACAAATTAATATTATATCCACGACACGTTATCATTCGCCATCATTATAACTAAAGAAGACAAGCGACTGACAACAAAAGTGTAACAAATATCTAGTATCACAAAAGGAAAGAAAAAGATCCCCTAAATCCGTTGTCAGGGCGACAGCACCATCACCTAAAGCCTTGGATTTTGTTCTATACAGATGTCGACATGTTTTAGTTGGTGGCCCGCCGTCAATTTTCAGGTACAAACATAAACAAACCAACATAGTTCTCAATGAAAACAGAATGGATGCCGGCAATAGCGGGCGGGGTAAATTGGCTGTTATTTTTCCTTCATAGGGAATATCCAATCTGTTCGAAAGTATGAAGTCAAAAATTCGAAATGCATTGTAAGCCACGAAAAGTGGGCGCGAATATACAAAACCAAATAGCAAAAATATATTGCAATGTACTTTAAAACAACCAAAAAAAACTATTTTGAGAAGGGTATGGCGATTGCACAGACGCTGGTAAACAAAAAAAAAAGAAAAGAAAAGAAAAGAAATTCATCATCAATTTATGATGGCGTGTGAAAAGAAAGCGTATACGCGTAGGCGTCCGCCAATGGGATCTGACCGTAAATGAGGGACACATACCATAGATAAAGCTTTGTTTTGGTTTGTTTGTATTTTGTTTTATTATTTAGCAAACTTTACTTCACAGAAAACGGGCATGAATGAAGAGAGAGGTAATGATTTGGGATGTTAAAAAGGAAGATAATTTAAGATTTACCAAAAAAAAATGTCCCCCAAGGTTTAAAACAAAAATGATAACAGAGTTTAGGGTTGGAGAACAATGCGGGAGCGCAGTTGGCTCAGTGGTATACGCAGTGTGCTCAAATGTCAGGTGATAATATTGCAACCTGTACAGGTAGTGGTTCAAATCTCGTTGACGACCTGGAATAATAATAATAATAATAATAATAATAATAATAATAATAATAATAATAATAATAATAACATTATTTTTAAACAAATTAAAATAAAATAAAAATTACTTTGAGACACTGCGCCCCTATTCCTTCCGATGAGAGTATAAACCGAGGTCCCGCACCCATCCTATTGCTCAAAAACAGCACACACTATGTCCCTTCTCCTCATCCCCAGTCGTCCAGGATTGTTGTTAGTCGTCTGGGCGTCAGACTATGCGCCCAAAGGGTGCAGGTGGACAGTCTTGGGCTGTTTGAGTTAGATGCTGTATCTTAAGCAGTCTGCTGCCCTGGCGAGGTTGAAGCCAATTTGGAAAGACAGGGCCATCAGTCTACATTCCAAGGTAAGACTGCTGCGCTCCCTTGTCATCTCCATCTTCCTATATGCTTCCGAGACATGGACCCTTACAGCAGATCTACAACGAAGAATACAAAGCATGGAGATGAGGTGCTACAGAAGACTTCTGGGCATTTCCTATACCCAACACATCACCAACGACGAAGTCCGACAGACCATCACACAAGCCATTGGACAACACGATGACCTGCTAACAGTGGTGAAGAAACGGAAACTCCGATGGTATGGCCACGTCACCAGATCATCAGGCCTTGCAAAGACTATTCTGCAAGGCACAGTGCAAGGAGGTAGAAGAAGAGGGAGACCGAAAAAGAGGTGGGAGGACAACATTCGAGAATGGACTGGTTTGTCACTGAGCGAAGCCATCAGGGCTGCTGAGGACAGAGAAAGATGGAGTATGCTGGTTAAACGATCATCTGTGGTGCCCCTACGACCTTCGGGTTACGGGACAGGATAGGATAGGATAGGATAGGATAGGAACCAAAAACTGAATACAAGATCGCTTTCCGAAAATCGCTCCAAAAATCACATCTTGCAAACAGAGACAGTGCATTATTTATATAGTATTTCAACAATCTGGTGAAACTTCGAATATTCCAGACTTACGCAATAACACCCAATCAAAATAGAACTCGTCACCGGAACTGCGCGCTTTCTTACGTCATAGAATGTTTACGAATGTACAGGATTCGACTAGCTAGCTCTAGAAAGACCTGGAACATTTGATCGGTACTAAACAAGTAATTCCAGAAAGTTCTCAACGATACGTCAACGATATGGATCGACGAAAACTATCAACGTTATACAAATCTTTCTCTAGCAACAGCGCAGAATCAAATCAAAGGTGAAGACATGCTATTATTCCACGTTTTGCGAAACAACATTTTCGGCACTATCGTGCGCATCTCAATCGTAACAATAGTATTATACATAATTTTATATAGCGGGCATATCTCGCTCAAAGAGTGATTCAAGGAGCATTACTTCCTTAAGATGTATAATTTCATCACTTTACAATATGAAGTTCAATACATCAGAACTAACATGTCATTTCTCATATCAACACGTTTTCATGCAAGAACTGAACATTTAGGTTTAACGTCTACACCCACCATTGGCGATATGGCAGACGGGGATAACCATCCCAGGGAAAGAGGGGTAGGGACCTAAATCAACACTGAACCACAAGAGCAATCATACTGCTAAAATGGACAGGGAAAATTGGCACATTTTATATCGCCCACCACGGGATTCGAACCTGGGTCATAGGTGTGCTAGGCGAACGCTCTATCACTTGAGCTACGGCGGTGGGACGCATGCAAGACTACTGTACTGCGCCTAAAATACCCTGTGGGCGCCTCGGGCTGCTTGAGTTAAGTCCAGTATTTGCCAGCGCCTTGAGCAGCTCTTTAACTGAACAGTGCTATATAAGAACGATAAAATAACACTTCTAACTTAATTTTTAAAAAATAAACGCTTTCAGCCCAAATGTTGGGGATCGCGCGCTACCAAAGCGTTTATTATTCATATATTACTGCTTTCTGCTGCCATAAATTATCGCGACTGTTTGCATCACCTCTCAAACTCTTGTCGACATGTGATTTCGGAAATAAACCATGTCCCGTCTCATTTGAAATCATTGCACTGGCTTCCTGTGGAAAACAGAATACAGGATAAAATTGCAAGCCTTTGCTTCAACGCTGTCACTCTGACTGGTTCATTGTATCCTTCCGAGATAGTCCACTTCTATAAACCATCAAGAGCTCTCCGTTCATCTTCTGACAGTCGACAGCTTCACATTCCCCTTATCAAAACAAACAACCAAAAAAAGAAAAAAAAAAGATAAAAAAAAGCGAACGATCATTCTGATCTTGTGTGTGTGTGTGTGTGTGTGTGTGTGGTATTATAATGGTATCACCAGGTGTTAGCGCAAGATGAATGCCTTGAACCTGTCAGGTAACAATTCCCACACGTATTAACCACGCACTACAAGCGCACACACATACACACAAACACAATACACTACACACACACACTACACACACACACACAAACACACGCAGACCATGGTATGATCATTGCAAAAAGGTTGAATGCACGACGAAATTAACCTCGGTTTCACAGATAGATGTTTTTATGGCCTTGTGTTGATTTACTTCTACTGCGCTTGAAGATTTCTTAACTAGTCGGGAGTAAAGATGGGAAGTGGGGGGGGGGGTGGGAGGGAAGAAGGGTTTCAAAACCAACCAAATGTCTTTCTGCTTGTCGGTCGGTCTGCTGGAAGCCATATCACAAGACCCAATAACCAAACATCAAAGGGACATTACCTAGGTTAGTGGCTTGTCTCCCGTGCCATCATCTGCTCTACCAAAAAGGTCAAGGTCACTAGAATGATTTTTTGGGGGGTTGTTGTTGTTGCTAAACACGCTTGGCTCAATATCTCGAAATTCGACTGAAGCGATTGTGTTGAGATTTGTTACACAGGTGCTTCAAATCATGGGCTATCCTTCACTAGCAGTCCGATTGTCGGTCAGTCGGTCTGTCCGATTTCACTTTTTTTGTGTGCTCAAAACACTTGTTTGTTTATTTTCTTATCTCCGAAACAAATGAACCGAAATTCATCATTTTTACTTAATAATAATAATACTAACGGATTTTTATATAGCGGGTACTCCGGCCTATGACCAGACTCACCACGCTTTACATAGTCATTACCATATAAATACATGCACTCGATGAAACATCACTTTTGCTACAATACACCAAAAGACGGGACAGTAAAGGTACAGACTATTTACAACTATGTACATAAATTACAAAAAGCGGATACTTGACCTACTGCTTAGTATGTTAGCTCATTCGTATTTGTACTTTCTCAAAGGTCAAACTTGTTGCGCTTCACCATTTTCCAAACACGTTTTGTGCGCTGTATTCCCCCGTTGGGTTGCCAGGGGTTTCAGTAGAAATAGTATCCCCACTTTCTAAAAATTTAGTGCTTTAAATTTCCACTGTCGCTGTCTTTCTCATTTGTTCTTTCTTATTCCTGCTCTGTTATATCAATCTGCTATACTATCTTCTTCTTCGCTAGACCAGTCACCTATCTTTTTTTCTTAAAACCTCTTCCGGGACAAGACTCCTTATTTGTGTGTGAGGTCTGGTGGATCAGCTTGGGGATATTGGACGCTTTCTGCCAGGTGGTCACTAGGACTTCCTATGATGTTATTATTTAGCAATGTAGGCATTTTACATGAATGTGTTTTGTTGATAATTTATAATGATGTTTGTATTCTATTTTGTTTTTGTAAACGGGGATTCGATAAATTAGAGTATAGCCTCAGCGTCCCCTGCGTGGGATGTCTTTATAGTAAAGTGACTGGCTGGTGGAGAGCATTCAGTTTTACCACTAGAGTTGTTTCAGGAGATCTTTTATGCGGATCAGGGGTTGTCCGGTCCTGATTTGGCTCGGAAGAGTCCGCTGGACCTAAATCAATAATCATGTAATGTAATGTTTTGCGCTGTATCGAAATATTGACTGGGCCGATCTGGATAATAATTTTGTTATCAGATAGTTCCTATTGTGGTCCGTCATTCCATGTTTTCCCTTTACTTCGTTAGGATAAAACCGAGCCACAACGCCGCCATGAGCATCAGCACTTTTGAAAATGACTTTTCTTTTGGCTTTACGCGCTTGCGTAAATTAAATACATAGGAGTGGCTTGCCATCTTTCAGGCTTTCGCACCTTTTTACCTTCTAACAAAGATTTTTTTTTACCGTTATATTCAAGAATAGGCGTTTTTACCTTTTGCTTTTATGGACCCTTTCATTGTACTTGTATTACCAACAACGACTCCCAACTGTTGTCTGACACTAGTCCAACAGAGTTTACTACTATGTTCGCAATTCCATAGGGTCGTAGTTTACAACATTAAAACGCTTAATAGGTCAGATTTTACTATCACGTGCGCCACAATTATGACATGATTTTACTCCCAATTTCGCAGTTAGAAAAGATTACATTTTACTTCGTGTGGCTTTTTTGTGGGTCCGATTTTACTATAACATATTCGTCATTTAACAAGGTCAGATTTTACAACCGTGTTCGTCATTGAACCAGGTCCGATTTTACTATCATGGTCGCCATTTGACAACATCATATACTACTCAAAATAATTGAAGGGCCACTCTCATATTTCATTTAGTTTAATTTTTTTTGCTGCTAGCAATAATATCGCTTATATTGCTTATTTCAAAACTTATCCTGTACAGTAACATTCAAGACAATCTTATTCTGACAAGTAATCACATGTGTGAGTTTTGAACTTTCTGCACTGAGTTGAAAAACAAACCCAATTTTTACAAAAAAATGACCCTAATTTACTGTTGTCTTGCTAATAAAGCAAAATTTTCAACATTAAAAAGTGATTTGCACGCGAAAGGCTTGCATTTTCTGAGTTCAGTTCAACAATCGGCGCTTGTTTCTGGGTATGAATGGCAGCGCTTTTGCTGCTTTTCTAACCATGCATCTGATTGAAAGAGAGACCCATATCATATATGATATGTCCAAGTGGCCCTTGTATTATTTTGAGTAGTATATTTTACTTCGTGTTCGCCCTGCAATAAGGTCAGATTTTAGTATGCGTTTGCCACTTTACAAGGTGATATTTTACTACGTGTTGGGCATTTGACAACGTAAGGTTTTACTCCCGTGTGTACCTCTCCAACAGACGTCGTCGCTGTTTTGTCTGAATCGTTTTAAAATGGAAAGACTGAGGCAATTTTTTGTATCCTCAAAATTATTTATTATTTTATTTAATCAGTTTATAGTCCCCTCTCTTCCCGGTAAGGATTTTCAGAGAGGAGACTTTCTTTTATAGTATACATCATGATCCTAAAAGGGTTTATTAGTCCAAATTATTAAGGTGATAGTTCTCAAATAAAGTGTTAGCAGCGTAAATAACAACAACAACAACAACAGCAACAACAGCCGCAGTAGCAACAACTACTACAACTACAACAACAACAAGGCTTACTTAATATTGTCACTACGCCTCACTCAATACTACAGGCACACAATCTTCCCGCATGGCTAATTCACAACAAGGCCTTTGGAACCCGTTCGTCATGCGTCGCTGAATTCATCTGCTGGGCGCCTGTCCCATTGTTCTAAGGGAGATAAGTCATTTACTGCTATAATTATAGGAGGCGACCTTAATTAGAACGGTAGGACAACGAAGCTTAGATTCAATTGTTGCAAATACTAGACAGAAAACAATTCGGAATATAATATGATCACATATTCACCTCTTCGCGTGAATTCGATTGTATACAGTTTTAGCGCAATTTGGACCTCGACTTCAGGCGCACACGCACTTTAATTTTTACAAACAATATTTCATTTCAGTTAGTTGTTCTCGCATTGTGATTTTCCATCTCAAGAACTTCTCAAGGCGCTGGCCGATACAAAATCTACCTCCAGCTGTCCGAGGCGCCCACTTTGCAACCTTTGGGCACCATCTGGGCGACCGACAACGGCAGGGGGGAGGGGAGAGAAGGAACAATTAGCTTCAGGGTCTTTCAAATCCGTGCAATGCAATGCGTGCGTGCACAGACAAGGCCTCGGGTTTATACTCTCATCCGAAAGAACGCTGGGGGACGCGATGGTTGGTTGGTTGGTTGGTTGGTTGGTTGGTTGGTTGGTTGTTTTATTAACGTCTTTTTTCATCAAGATGATAAAGACCATACATACAGATTCACGCATTTAAACAGACATACATGAACACATAAATACACACAGGTACTGTTACTATCTCTCTAACAGAACAATAACAATGTCAGTTCAATAAAACGAGCGACTGGAGAATTGATTAAAGCTTTTGCCAATCCCACACTTAATTCATTGCTAATGTTTTTAACTGATGTTTTAGTATTTACATCAAGGGGCAAAAGAGGGTGAATCTGAATACAATCAAATAAGAGATGTTTTAGACTTTTAGAGCGGGACGCGAGTATGCAACATTAAGTTACACCAGCTGCTGGTTTAATCTTCTTCACTTGTTAAGTTCTTGCCAACTATTGTTGTCCTAAATAAATTCACGCGTTAACACCTTACAATCAACACGCAGTTAATACGATTTCACTACATGAATTCACTCACACCAACAACATTTAATTATGTAGGTGGCTGAACACTCTCGATGGCAACAATGTTGTCTTAAACAACAACAACAGCAACAACAACAACAACACCTTTTCACGCCTTAACTTAAAAAAAAAAAACCTCCAACGGACAAAGTAAAAGAAAAATATAAAATAAAACGAAATATATTATCACCAATTAAATTCAGTCTTTGTGACTGTCGTTTGAACGAAATACGTTATCACCAGTTAAATTCACACAACATAGTAGGCCTATAATTGTATTAAAAATAAATGAACTAAACTCACACCACAAGCAACAACATCTTTCAGTACCTATTTTATATTCACTACACGTGACAGCTTACGATTACATATTTTAAAAAGAAAATTAAATTCATAGCATAACCGACCGTTTTAAACACCTGTTAATATAAATATTCAATTCGCGGAACAGCATACGTATTAAACTTAAATTCAAAACACAGGCCACCGTTTCAAGCACCTTTGTATGCAAATATTCAATTCACGGAACAGCAGACGTTAATAGAAAAATGTAATTCACCGCACAAGCAACAGTTTCAGCATATGAAGTCGCGTAAGCAGATGCTAACGTTTAAGCACCTGTGTATTCAATACACATGATAGCTTCTGATTATTATTATTTAAATCACAGCGCACCTGTTTTTATATAACACATAATTATGATCAATGTTCCTTTTTTGTGGCCTACCACTCACACTCCCTTCACGCGTTCTCCTGCTCTTACTGTCTCTCACACTCCACATAACCTAGTGTTGAATGCGATCGTGTAATCAAGCGATCATCTTTGTATTCCTACGCTGCAACGCTGACCGACTGTGAAGACTCCACCGCTACTACGGCTTGCAGCGATCCAGAGGAAGCAGGAGAGAGAGAGAGAGAGAGAGAGCAGAGGGGATGGGGAAGAGAGCGGGGTGGTGGTGGTTGGGTATGAGGTGAGGGGGCCAGCTTCCTATCCTATCCTATCCTGTCCCGTAACACGGAGGTCGTAGGGGAACCACAGATGATCGTTTAACCAGCATGCTCCATCTTTCTCTGTCCTCAGCAGCCCTGATGGCTTCGCTCAGTGTCAAACCAGTCCGTTCTGGAATGTTGTCCTCCCACAACTTTTTCGGTCTCCATCTTCTTCTACCTCCTTGCACTGTGCCTTGCAGAATAGTCTTCAAGCCCAGCTTAGCTTAGTCAAAAAGTAAGAGGGTAAAAGAGTGGATGACATTGAACTGTCCTTGTATTGTGATTAGAGGGAGCAAAGCCCTGCCAGTCTCAAATACGCTGTGCTATTTCTCAGCTGCCAGTTTAGCTTAGGACGCAGTAAAAAAATGTGACTATGTTGCCTGGCTGAGATTGACTTGCTCTTGTATTACGAGAATAAAGGGAGCAAATCCTAGTCAGTGTCACATACGATGTGTGCTAATTCACACTCCATCACCACCCTCTTCTCCACCTAAGTATTGCGCCCTACTAAGACTATTCCTTTTTTAAAAGTTGTTTTTTATTATTATTATTTTTTTTAACCAAGAAGGATTTTCCTTTCTATTGTTGTCTAAAACTGAGCTAAAGGGGATTTTGTTTTCTTAAAGGAGTAAAACTAGTAGTAGAATCTCTCTCTCTCTCCGGTCCCTCTCACTCTCTCTCTTTTTCCCTCTCGCACACACAGATTCACGCACACGCATTCTCTCTCACATATCTCTCACCCATTCACCCACGCGCGCACCCCCCCCCCCCACACACACTCATTCACACACATTCACTCACTTAATTTGCTCTCTAGGACTCGTATAGATGACACACATGTCTCAGAGACAGATAGACAGTAGAAGAGAGAGAGAGAGAGAGAGAGAGAGAGAGAGAGAGAGAGAGAGGGAGGGATGGAGATAGAGAGACAGATAGCGAGAGCGAGAGAGAGACAGAGACAGACAGACAGACAGACGGACAGAGAGCGAGAGAGAGAGAGAGAGAGAGAGAGAGAGAGAGAGAGAGAGAGAGAGAGAGAGAGAGATAGGTGATTGTAATTTCAAATTACAACAACTATACGCCACCAGCACCTTTAAACACAAAAAACTGAAGTTGTGGAAGTGTTATAAAACATGAAATCGTATCAAACAGCAAAAGAACATAAATAGAGGTGGAGATCGGGTCGTGGGAGGAGGGGGGGGGGCGAGGTAGGGGGGTAGAAAAAGTGGGTGAGTATATAGACGGATAGGGTGTGGGGTGGATTTGGATGCAGAGTGTATACTTGTGTTTAATGTAAACTAGACAATGGATGTTTGTTATTGTTGAAGAGTAGGACTCGCGCACTCAAGAGGAAGTCCAGACAAAGGGCCATGATGATTCCCACACCTCTGGGTATGTCGTTTGTCCACACTTACTACTACCAGCATTATACTGGAACACACTGCGTAGCTGAGACGATCCGAGGTTCACGTTGGCCTCCTTAAAGCAGTGGAGCACAGGCGCCGGTAGACCCAGGGTATAGTCTCAGCTATGCCGTGTGGCAGACTATGCCATTGGTGTCAGTAGATGGCTGTCCTA
This sequence comes from Oncomelania hupensis, assembly GCA_036898135.1. NCBI lineage: Eukaryota > Metazoa > Mollusca > Gastropoda > Littorinimorpha > Pomatiopsidae > Oncomelania > Oncomelania hupensis. The sequence goes on from CM072524.1 coordinate 28,499,588, forward strand.
TTCTATCCTATCCCATAATATCGTTTAACCAGCGTACTCCATCTTTCTCTGTCCTCAGAAGCGTTCATGGTTTCGCTCAGTGTCAAGCCAGTCCATTCTCGAATGTTGTCCTCCCACCTCTTTTTCAGTCTCCTTCTTCTTCTGCCTCCCTGCACCGTGCCTTGCAGGATGGTCTTTGCGAGGCCTGATGCTATGGTGACGTGGCCATACCATCGGAGTTTCCTTTTATTCACCACTGTGAGCATGCCATCATGTTGTCCAATGGCTCGTGGGGGGTTGCTCTGTCGGACTTTGTTGATGATGTGCTGGGTATAGGTAAAGCCCATAAGTCTACTGTCTTTCAAGGTGGCTGTAGTGATAACACATGAGAAGAAAGGACCCATGCCACATACACACGACAGAGAGAGAGAGAGAGAGAGAGAGAGAGAGAGAGAGAGAGAGAGAGAGAGAGAGAGAAAGAGAGAGAGAGAAGGAGGGAGAGAGAGAGAGAGAGAGAGAGAGAGAGAGAGAGAGAGAGAGAGAGAGAGAGAGAAAGACAGAGACACACATACACACACACACACACATAATAATTGGAATTATTGGAATTAATGCTAATTTTGATAAGAAAACGGAAAAAGTATCCCTTTATTCATTTTCATCATCACCCTCCTCCTCATCTCTTCCTTCTCCTTATTAAAAATTGCAATATTCAGACAGAGAGGAAGAGAGTTCCAAGTTAAGGGCACAAGTACCGGGAAGTATTATCGACAACGTGCACAGAAGACTTTGTTGGTTTTAAACCAGTTCAACGTGGAACAATTAAATCACCTGCTACTCAAAGTGTTGTGTTCCAATGTTAAGAGACATTATGTAAGAGTACTTAAGGGAGTGAGCTGTCAGAAGAGACACGAGGAAGCAGCCGTGCTTTTAGTTTTATTTCAAGACTCTCTCATTTGAGATTGGACTCGTTCCGAGAAACTTTACAATGAGTGGGGATGTTGCTATTTCTGCAACAGAAGCGTAATCGTCACTTATAAAACTCTTAACCCCCTCCCCCCATCTCTCTCTCCGTCCTCCCCCAAGTCAACACACATCTCTCTCTCCCTCTTTATCTCTCCCGCCCTCTTCCTCCCTTTGTGTCTTTCTATCTTAATCTCCCTCCCTCTCTCTATCTCTTTTCCCCCTTAATCTATCTCTCGCTCTGTTCTTCTCTCAGTGTGTGTGTGGGGTAAGGGGAAATGGGGTAGCGAAACGTGAAGAGGAGGGGTAAGGGGTCAGTTTGTCTGTCTGACTTTCTTTCTGTAGGTCTTTCTCTGTCTGTATCTTTGTATATCTTCTCCCAGTCCCACCCATACGCCCCATTCTCTGTCTGTAGTTCTCTCTGTAGCTATATCCGCATCTCTCTCTCTCTCTCTCTCTCTCTCTCTCTCTCTCTCTCTCTCTCTCCTCCCCCTGTTGTCCATATTTTGATGATCTACGTAGAGAATGTATTGCCCCAAAATACTATAGAACCTCAAATGCATTCAGGCTGTCTTTATTGTTGTCATCTGTGACAGACGGACTAGTTTTACCCTGCCTTATTTACGTGTTTGCATGTATAGTCATTGTAACCTTAGAAAGTTAATGTAGTACAGAGCAGACTATTACAGTATACGAGGTACACACTCAGCGAGTTTGACGCAAACAGTGTAGTGACGTCAGCACTGTGTGCGTGGAAGCGGACGGCTTATCCAATAAGACTCAGGCAGAGCGGTTAGAGCCGGTTCTGACTGGGTCAAAACCTAGGATAGCTTAAGTCAGTGCTATGAAATACACCAAAGTCTACACAGCTAGACCGGAGCAGAGAAAGATCTCTCCTGAACAGACCAGGAAGCAGGACTTGAGAATCTTAGAATTCAATCAAGTAGCCACGGGGCCTGACTTTGTCAAACAGGTAAATGAACATACTTCTGTTTCATCGTGATATATTTATATTATTGTTGAAATTATGTTTGTGGAATTTGCTATGCATAGATTTGACTTGTTAATCCGAATTTGCGTGACCACGTGGCGAAACACGACCGGTTGCGCCGCCATGTTGTATACCTGACGGAACCACTGTTGTTTAACCTATATGTATGTTTGCAGACCAGTGGCTGTACCAGTGAATGTTTATATTATTAATTCTGTATGTGTGTAGTTAGCCACGATTTATATTTATGTATGTATAGGAAAGTAGAGTGGAGAGTCCGGGACCACGGACGTAGCGGAATGTTTGTCGCTTATGTATAGAGATGTGGAGCTATCACTGAGGGCTACTTTGGCTTTCAGTGAGACGCTCTGCACAGACCTATTATTCAAGGTTGTGCAGAATTTCGTCTCTTATATTACAGACGAGCAGGTGAGATATCCCGAGCGCCCAACTCCACAGGAAAACCGAGTTGGCTGTTTAGCCTCTACAGCACAAGACTGAGAGAGCAACCCTGGAAAACACCCTGCAAGACACCACAGTGTGTCAAGGGACCAAACTACACGACGACCCAACGTGTACCAGAAGCTACCTCCACAAAGGGCTTCAAACACACCACACTGCAGTTAAGTGACACGGAAGAAGTGCACCCAAACTGATAGCAAAAGGACCACAGTAGTCCACTCTTCAGAAACTATATTAAAACGGACCACAGTAGTCCAATCTTCATGAACTCTAGAAGCCAGTGCCCGATGAAGACATAACAGCTGCCTAGACTATCAGCGATCGAACCATTTGCATTGACTATGACTTTTTAAAGTAGATTAGTACATCGAAAATCTTGTATAGAGTAGAAGAAATAAATGTGTGATTTTAACTGTTATCAAGTGGCTGGACTACATATGATTCATAGCCGTGTGAAAGCTAGTGTGACAGTGATCTTTTACCATTTTTCTGTCTATCTCTGTACCCCAGCCTTAATACAGACCGAGCTAAATAAATAAATGTATTAAAGTAATTCACAGGGTGACTAACTAGCAGTTCCCATCGAATAAAGCGTGAGGGTTACCGCATTCCATTGTGCAGAGCCCAGCAACAACTAAACCCCACGTGACATCATCAAATAATGGAAATGTTGTAAAGAAACTTAGTTGTTTTTTTTTTACAGAGCGTTCAAGGATAGAGAAACTGTTTTGTTGTGATGTATGTATGTTTTGAAGATTTGAGATATTTTACTGTTTTGATGTATGTTCTGACTTGACTACTGTTGTATTTGTGTTTTTTGTGAATATGTTGCACACACCCATTCTAAGGGGGCTAGGCCCTTTTTGAATAAACATTCGTATTCGTATTCTCTCTCCCCCTCTCTCTCTTCCTTTCTCCCGTTCAACCTATTAAATGCATGGAAGTAGTTATGTACTGTTACGTTGAAACGCGAAGGATAGTATGTCTGAAGCGCGCACGATAGATCTAATCGTTTCGTTTTGCAAAGTATTCAATAATAGAGTGTATTTACCTTTGATTTGAGTTTGCATTGTTGTTAGAGGAAGCTTTGTATAACGTTGATAATTTTCGTTAGTCGATATTATTGGAGAATTCTGTAGATCCGCTTGTTTACTATCGATCGAAGTTTCGGGATATATGAGAACGTTCCTGGAATGTTTAGAAAGATGTATGACGTAAGTCAGTGATGACGATCTTTAGTTTGACTGGTGTTAGTGCGGCATTTCTACCGTGTTCTAAATTGTTCGGGAAGAGAGAGAGGCTATATAATTATGTGCCGCACTGTTTTAGTTGTTGTTGATAGTGAGTTGGAAAGTAAAAAGTTGAGAGTGAAAAGGTGATTGTATGCCGTTGTTGATGTGTGCTGAATAAAAGTGGAAAACTTCATACGTCGACTCCAGACTTGATGAGTGAGCAGGCTGCGTGGATAAACGAATCAGAGTTACACCTATCAGGATTTCAGCATTGGGGCTGAATCAACTACTGATAGAAAAACACCAACATCGATTCGAGTGTAACATATACATATGTATGTTTGTATGTATGTATATATGTATGTATGTATGTATGTATGTATGTATGCATCTATCTATCTACCTATCTATCAATCTGTCTATCTATCTCTGTCTGCCTGCTTGTCTCTGTCTGTCTGTCTGTCTCTCTCTCTCTGAGAAATTAATTAATTCTAAACGTTGTGTATAATAACATATCTAATAAAGTCTTTCATGTAATTATGTATTTAATAATAATAATAATAATAATAATAATAATAATAATAATAATAATAATAATAATAATAATAAAAATAATAATAATAATAATAATAATAATAATAATAATAATAATAATAATTATTATTATTATTATTATTATTATTATTATTATTATTATTATTATTATTATTATTATTATAAGTGTAAAGGATGGGGAGGAGGCGAATTTCTAAAATTGCTAAAAGAAAATGATGAAGATGATGTTGCGTGTGCATGTGTGTGTTTGTTATATGATTTTCAAGTTAATGTGAAAGGTTCCTTATTATGTTAATTTGTTAAAGGACCGATTGCAAGATTATAGCCTACTTATTTAAATTATTAAATTAGTCTAAAATCTTTATTATTAATAATAATAATAATACAGGATGCTATACGCGCCTTTCCCCATTCAGGCTCAAAGCGCGGCGATCTATACCAACATACACGCTCACCTGTCTCATCCACCCTCACACACACCAAACACACATCCATCACTCAAACAGGTGGTGTAAAGGCAGGAAGATCGCTATTAGAAAACGGAAAGAAAATCGAATTTTTATTTTTGAAATTTTTATATTGACTGCATCCTGTACCATTATTGAAGGGAGGGAGGAAACCGGAGTGCCCGGAGAAAACCCTCGGTGACCTCAATAGTTTCGTACCTAAGTCACATACATTCGCCCCTTGCGGGAATCGAAACCGCGACCTTCGGCATAGGAAACCGGCGACTTATCCACTGCGCCACAAGGCCACCCCTAATTTTCCTAATTTTCCTAATTTTTAAAAAAAGTTTCAAGTACCAAGTTCCTCCCCCCCCTTCCCCCACTCCTCTCTTTCTCTGTCTCTCTCTGTCTCCGTTTCTCTCTGTCTCTCTGTCTCTCTCTCAAAAGAGTCTCAAGAGAGAACGAGTGTGGAAGCAATCACGGCAAGATTCACTGGCACAATTATGAACTAGCTTTCTATTCGCCTGCGGAGCTCAAGGGACTAAATTAAACTTTACGCTTGGTTGATATTCAAAGCAGTGAGTGCATTTTCGCCGATGTAGATCGCCTCCAATGCAACGCTAAGCAAATGATGGAATAGTATAACTTCTAGCATTGAGATTTCATACTATAGAAAGGAAAATGATGGTAACAAAGAGACGACTTCCGAGAGGACTGTGAAGGTGGTACAAAAACAGAAAAAGATTATACAACATCATCATCATCATCATCATCATCATCATCATCATCATCATCATCATCATCATCATCATCATCATCATCATCATCATCATCATCATCGTTGTTTTTTTCATCTAACATCTCCTCATCCTTCTCCTCTTTCTTTTCCTCCTCCTCCTCCTCCTCATCATCATTATCATCATAGCATTCATCATCATCATCATCATCTTCTTCTTCTTCTTCTTCTTCTTCTTCTTCTTCTTCGAGGGTATATTTAAAATGAGCCTATTTTGAAAACGAGATTAAATTAAGATTATATATTTTAAAGCTTAAATAAAAACGAAGATTAGATTTAAATTAAGATTTATTTTGAAAAAATAACCAACAAAAACAATTACTATAACTACCAATACGGATTGGACTTTATTTAGATACCGATCATACTCGTAGCTAATGATTATATTTATAAGTATTATATTGTCTTATATCATTATTATATTATCTTATACATTTAGTGTTAAAATTTGTTTTTATAGGTGTAAAAGGAAGTAGGAACGTTATTCTAACAAAATTAGTAATAACAAAAATTCTCTCAGGAGACGAAACAAACCAATCTTTGTAAATATTCGTAATGGTAATATATTTGAGGTGATAGGGCGTTCACAGTTTGCTAATGTGTGTACGTTAGAGTCATGAAACTTACTGACGTCTTCAAAGTAATGCGTGAACTCATACTAAATGAAATTTACCAACGGTAGTTAAAAGAAAGGTTCCTCTAAAAAAACACAAATTTTTAAGTTAAATGTCGCAATAAATCAATTCATGTCATTATTTCTGATTGGGCAATGCAAAGTGTGATATACGTGTAATCACGCCAGTGACCAAAACAAATCTGATGAAATTGCATAGTTTAACTTCTTATCAAATATAGTGAGATGTTAGATAAATGGGAAGTAAGCGTCGGGGAAATCATCATAAATTAGCAGCTATACAGACCATCCCTAACACTCGGTGTGGCAAAAAACGTGAATAACACAAATAGACTACATCTCATTTTTCAGTGTATCATTTAAACAAGCCCGACAATGTTCAGCACCCTGATAAAAGAATTCACCGAAATCTTGCTTATTGCCAGTTTTAATTATAATTCCAGAGCTGTAAAGCTAAGAAACTACTGTTTTTGGCTTTTGGGCTTTCGGCCTTCAGCGTCAGTCCGTCTGACCATCGTCCGTCCAGCGTTCGGAGGTGACATTTGCGCACTTGTCACTAAAACTAATGGACATATTTCTGTACAACTTGGAATTTAGTTTTTTTTAAAAGTGAACCCTACCAAAAGACAAAAAATTGTGCATATTGGACGGGTCATAATGGTGATGTCATAATTTTTTTTTTTAATAAAGATTTTATTCTAATCCTATTTCTCCCAAACTACTAGAGGGATTTAGTTCAAGTTTGGTAGTGCCTCCAAGGAAAAAACAAACTTATGCAAATCGAGTGACGTAATCATAGTAACGTAATTTTTTTTAAAAGAAAAGTTTAACATTTTATTTTTTAACTTCGTATGTAGACGTTATAGTTTGTTTTTTCATTTCTTTGTAATTCTACCTTCTCTCAAACTACTGGAGAGATTTGGTTCAAATTTATTATATATTTAGATGTTACCTAACGTAACTCTAAAAGTATGCAAATCGAGTGACGTAATCATGATGAAGTCACCTTGTTTTGTTAACATTTCCTTTAAACTTTGTATGTAATGAGAGTGTATAGATGCGTTGAGCCTTATTCAAAACTTACGTATATCGAGTTACGTCATCGTGGTGACGTTATATTTTAATTTGTATTTAGTTATTTATTTTGCGCATTTTTCTCTGAAATTAATGGACGGATTTTTTTAAAAACTTGATATTTAGTTAATTTGTGTGTGTGTGTGTGTGTGTACGTGTGTGGGTGTGTGTGTGTGTGTGCGTGTGTGTGATAGAGTGAGGGAGATAAAGAGTGAGAGAGAGAGCACGCGAGGGAATTTGGGACCCGTTAGCCTCTATCAGTTGTTCATTAATTTATTTTACCATATTCATTGATGTTACAATACATTGGGGCTAGCTTTCACCTCTTGCAAAACTGATTTTGTACGGTTATAGTTCGCTACCAAGGCGAGATAGTACTCCAGCAAAAATCAATGATGCGGATCGGTGAACACGCGATAACAAGAACCGGGGTTAGAACAATGACCAGGCCGAATCGTTAGCTTTTCCATGATAGCAGACTTGCCGGTACAATTGTTATACTTGTTCTCATATATTTCTTCTTCTTGCGCACACAACCTGACAGACAGACTCCGAAAATGTGTGTGATCTTAGTTGTCGACACGTCTTGTGCGTGAGTGAAATTATTCCTTCTTCTTCTATTTATCTCCTCCAACGTGTTCAGAACTCAGCTGCACGTCTGGTTCCCCCCCTCAAATTAAAAAAAATCTGTTTATATCACTCCGCTTCTACATTCACTCCACTGGCTTCCAGTGTCTCATAGAATTATCTACAAAATCTCTATTTTCTGTTTCAAGTGCGTCCATGGCTAAGCCCCTTCTTACTTCACCCAGAACATTCAATTCTATAAGCCTTCTAGAAACCTTAGTTCTTCCTCTGACACCCTCATGCTTCACATACCCCGCTACAAACTCTCCTCTGCTGGCTGTCGATCTTTCTCAGTGCTTGGCCCTTCAACTTGGAACTCTCTTCCTCTCTCTCTTCGCAGCTCTCCAAACATAGCTACGTTCAAATCCAATGTGAAAACTCATCTCTTCCTTAAATGTTTCTGATCTCGCCTCCCATCATCATCGTCGTCCATTTTGTTTTCAGACCACCGCCACCACCCATCTCTTCACCCCTTGTTAGCTTTCCCCTCCTCCCTCCCTCGTCTCATATTCGTTAGCAAGTGTCTGATTTTATTTTGTATGAAGACGGAGGTTTAGAATGAATGCGTGAGTACTGCGCTTTGAACTGATATTGTTCTTTGGAAAAAAGCGCTATATAATTATTATTATTATTATTATTATTATTATTATTATTATTATTATTATTATTATTATTATTATTATAGACTGAGCTACTATGCTCCATACAATACCAGACTACACGGCTACATACAATACCAGGCTACAATGCTACAATACTTACAGGAACTAAATTAAAGAATAATACAATGAATGAATTGGCTGAGTTCCTACTTACCTACCCTATTACATCCATCCCCCACCCCAACTCCTCTCTCCATCTCCCTCCATCCCTCTTTCTCTATCTCTCTTCCCACACACACACATACACGCACACACATACAAACATGCACCTAGATGCCCATTTTCCCCTCCCATACTATCCTATCCCTATCCTGTCCCATAACCCGAAGGTCGTAGGGGCACCACAGATGATCGTTTAACCAGCATACTCCATCTTTCTCTGTCCTCAGCAGCCCTCATGGCTTCGCTCAGTGTGAAACCAGTCCATTCTCGAATGTTGTCCTCCCACCTCTTTTTCGGTCTCCCCCTTCTTCTACCTCCTTGCACTGTGCCTTGCAGAATGGTCTTTGCAAGGCCTGATGATCTGGTGACGTGGCCATACCATCGGAGTTTCCGTTTCTTCACCACTGTGAGCAGGTCATCGTGTTGTCCAATGGCTTGTGTGATGGTCTGTCGGACTTCGTCGTTGGTGATGTGTTGGGTATAGGAAATGCCCAGAAGTCTTCTGTAGCACCTCATCTCCATGCTTTGTATTCTTCGTTGGAGATCTGCTGTGAGGGTCCATGCTTCGCAAGCATATAGGAAGATGGAGATGACCAGAGAGCGCAGCAGTCTTACTTTGGAATGTAGACTGATGGTTCTGTCTTTCCAAATGGGCTTCAACCTTGTCAGGGCAGCAGTTGTTTGTGCGATCCTGGAGAGGACTTCCTGTCGAGACCCATTGTCTGACACAATGGCTCCTAAATATTTGAAACTGTGCACTGTGTTGAGGGATTGGCCTTGTACTTTGATGTCCGTGTTGATGCCATTGGTGTTGTTGGTCATCATTTTGGTCTTCTCTGCACTTATTTCCATTCCATAAGCTCTGGAGGTGGTGTCAAGCCTCTGTACAAGCTGTTCAAGTTCTTGTTCCTCTCCAGCCAATCCATCAATATCATCCGCAAAACGAAGATTGGAGATTGCTCTGCCCCCTATGCTGACTGTGCCTTCGTGATCTGCAAGAGCATCTGACATGATGCGCTCTAGGAAGATGTTGAAGAGTGTTGGAGAGAGTAGGCATCCTTGACGCACACCGATTGTTGTTCTGAACCAGTTCCCGATGACGCTGTTATGGAGGACTGCACTGGTAGCCTTGTCATACAGGCTTTTGATGACTTCTATAATTTTAGGGCTGATGTTGTACACTTTCATGGTTGCCCATAGAGCTGCATGCCAGACTCGGTCAAATGCCTTCTTGAAGTCTATGAACACATGATATAGATGTTGTTGGTGCTGTAGGTATTTCTCACAGATTATTCTGAGGTTGAAAATCTGTTCAGTGGTACTTCGCCCTGCCATGAATCCTGCTTGTTCTTCAGCTATGATTTGTTCAGCTTGTGGTTTCAACCTGTTGAGTATTATTTTCAGGAGGACTTTGCTGGGATGGCTGATGAGGCTGATGGTGCGATAATTTTCACACTCCTGAAGGTTACCTTTTTTGGGAAGAGTGATGACAAGCGACTGGGTCCATGGTGTAGGCCATTCCCCACTCTGCCAGATCTTGTTACAGATAATGGTGAGAGCATCAGTCATCGCTTCTCCTCCTGCTTGTAGCAGTTCCGCTGGTATGTTGTCCACTCCCGCTGACTTCCCTTTCTTCAGCGATTGCACTGCTGCCTCAACTTCTTCCCGGAGAATTGGGAGGATTTCTTCTTCTTCTTTGCTCTCGGGACATGCTAGAACTGATGGGTCTCCATTTGGTGTATGGTTGTAAAGGTCAGAGCAGTACTCTGTCCATCTGTCCAAGACTTCTTGTTCTTCTGTAAGGCATATGCCAGACTTGCTTTGGATAGTGGAGACTTTGGGCTGTTTAACACTTGTCAGCCGCTTCACAGTCTGGTAGGCCTTCTTGCTGTTGTTCTTGTTCAGATTGTTCTCTATTTCCTGGCATTGATCTTGCTGTGCGCATGCCTTTTCGGATGTCACTGTTGATTTTTCGGTAGACATCAGCTCCCTGTGAGGTGTTCTTTTTCTTTTTTAACTCTCGTCGTTTATCACACAGATCCAAAAGTTCAGGTGTGATCCACGGCTTCTTCGGTCGATGCTTACCAAGGATCTCAGTGGCGGCATCTGTTACAGCTGAATTGAAGGTATTGGTCATGGTGTTGACATCTACTTCGCCTGCCCCCAAAATAAGCAGTGGTGCAAATTTCCCTCCAATTGTGGCCTGAAATATTTTTGCCACCTCCGGGTCTTGCAGTTTGTCCAGGTCGAACTTCAGCCTAGTGCACTTTGCTGTATTTACTCTCTTCAAATGGAGCCGGAAAGACATCATCACGAGATCGTGGTCACTTCCAATGTCTGCTCCTGGAAAAGTGCGTGTCCTGCCAATGTTGATGCTTGATCTGAAGCGTTTCTTGACCATGATGTAGTCGATCTGGTTGTGATGTTCCCCGCCGGGACTGTGCCATGTCCATCGTCTGGATTTTTTGTGGAGACCAAGCGTGTTTGCCAGTACCAGATTGTTGTATCTGGCAAACTCCAATAGCCTCAGACCCCTGTCATTTGTCTCGTTGTTGCAGTGGGGTCCACATGTGTCTCCCCAGTTGTGGTGCGCATCTTGGCCAACCTTGGCATTCCAGTCGCCTTGCACTATGACTATGTCCTTCTTCGGCACTTGGTCAAGGACCGCCTGTATATTTTCATAAAAATCCTCCACTTCGCTGTCTTCATAGTCTGATGTTGGGGCATAGGCCTGGATGATGGTAATGTTGAAAGGGGTTGCTCTCAGACGGATGGTAATGAGTCTACTGGAGACTGGGCGGCAACCCATGACAGTGGCTAGAATGTTCTTGTGGACCAAGAATCCAACGCCGTGTTCGTGCCTGTCATCTCTACCGCTGAAATAGAGCTTGTGGCCTTTGTCAGTCGTTGTTTCACCTAGGCCTTTCCAGCGCAGTTCGCTGATACCTAGAACGTTCCATCGATAGTGGTCCAGCTCGTGGGCCAGTTCTTCTAATTTTCCTTCCGCAGTTAGGGTCCTGACATTCCAGGTTCCTATGACGATGTTGTTTCTCGTGCGGATCTTGCTAATTTGTCCATCAGTAGCATACTTAACACCTCCGTCCTGGTGGCCAACGGAAGGCGCGGTCCTTGTGTAGCCGGGCGACGACCGATCCGGCATGGAATTAGTGGATAGCCTCATCATGTGTTGTGTCTTGGGCAAAAAAAGACCTGGCAGGGCCCAATCCTCTCCAGGCTGTTGGCCACAGCCGAAATCCACGAATACAGTGTGGCTCGCCTTGGCCCTGAGCACGTGGTCGTTGAACCTGTAGTAACGTGAGGTTCCTCCGCCCTGGCCGGTGACTTCTGTGTAGAAGACTTTCGCCCAGTGATGCCGTGCTAACATCACCCCTGTTAGTCGCCTATTACGACACGCCGGGAAACGTTGGGTCTATTCAATTTGCCCGAACCCACCCGAACCCCCTCCCATACACGCTGTTTTAATGAAACCGCCATCAATTCTTCCAGCAGTATGTACTATATATTATGTAAATTAATACTTCCTGCCAAAATGAGTTCAATGTTTTTACAAGCAAATAAAGTACACCTTTTCGCGCAAAGGCAAAACCAAATGGCTCAAAATTGCATTATTTTAAAGGCCTTAGCAAAGTAAATGAACGCCTACAGCCGTGTGTTCAATATATTATATTCTGTAAATACTTCCGTTGAATTTTTTAAACAAACAAAAAAAAAATCATCTTTTTGGCGCACGCACTAACATGTTCCGAAATAATAGAAAAATATAGATCGTATTTCGTTGGAGTTTCGCTTCGTTAACCTTTCGCTGCATGCGCGTGCAGCCGTTCTAGCTCAACCATTTTCGCATAACTTTTGCAGCAGAGAGAGACGAGTCAGCGAACTTCGCGTCGCTGAAATAAGGGACGCAACTTTTTGTTTATTGATTCCCTTGGAGTAACTCTCGTGTGGTGAGAAAAAAAAGTTGGTGTTCCTAAGGGACAGTACTCGTATGTACTCTGCCAAACAATATCCTACAACCAAGCCTACAATAATTTATTGATGCTGTACAAAAACTTGAAACGCCAAATTTATCAATAAAAAAGTATATAGATATATAAATCGTCCCATTAATGAAAACAACAGTAAGTTACACGTATAAGCAACTTAGACGTAAATGTTATGTCACCTTGAAGCAAACAAGCCGGAATAAAATGCCAATCGATGGTGTTCCTCTTATCGCCAATTTGGATCTCTCAATCCCATGGCTTTCGACACATGCATCACTCAACAATCGACACATGCATCACTCAACAAATGCCTACAATCTCTTAACAGCATTTTGAATGGCCTAAGACGCGCGAATCAATAGTCCGAATATGAATCTAAGTATTTCTTAGAGCAAGTTGCTGTTAATTGACCAAGATAACACTCAAAAATAAGGACGAAAAGGGGTTCGTGTAATCTTGGATTTTCACGAAAGTGGCTTCGCTTCTTGGAACGAAAGTCGTATCGCGTAAAGGAGGAAGTCACGTGACCTTCAAAAATGTGTGACGTTGTACAACCAAAACTCCCAGCGAAAGTGATATTGTTGCAGCATCTATGTATATCTATTACTTGGATGTGCTTTAGATGTAATAATCTCTTGCATATAATGGCAATAGAATGCAGTGCTTGCAGCAAATTGTCCTATATAATCTAGGAAATAGTACACAATGAACTGATTATGTTCACACAAAAACTCTCGTTCTCGCGCTCATAAAAAAGACCCGAGACTACGCTTAGATGCCGTAGAAATACTCGCTATTCAGTTGAAACAGCCAGCAAGCTTTGGAGTAATACGTCATTCAATACATATATAATAAGCCTTACTGGATTAAAATGAGCTGATTGATTTTAACACACAAAATTCACTGCTTTGGGCACACACATTCAAATGATCCAACGCTATACTTGGAAATTTAACAATTGCTATTTTAACTGACACAGACTGTGCAGGGCCTGAAGCAAATACTCGCCTTTCGCAAGGTAGTTTAATATTTTAACGCACAACAATCACCCCTTTTTGGCGGAGGCGCTAAAATCATCCAAAGCTATATTTAGATGCCGTAGAAATGTAACACTTGAGGGCTGCTGTCGACGAAGCGGGATTTTGTTTTACCCGTGTCACGACTTGTTGAATAAAAGGGGCCTGGTTACCACGTGTGTGCTAGTGACAGAAAGAATGAAGGGAAAAAGAGAGAAAGACGGTGTATCCTCAGGACCAAGAGCAAAGCGACGCAACTGTCTACTGCAGACGTTGGGATGCTGATGTGATTTTACCTTCCTCACCTCCCCCTCCCCCCTCAACCTCCTCCTACTCCCTCCCCCCCGCCTTCCTCCCCACTTACCCTTCCCCATCCTTTGCCCCTTCACCCCATCACTTACCCCTTTATCCTCTTCTGTTTTCCTGAACTCCTCAGACCCAACCACTTGCTCGCGCCAAGCTGTTCTCTCAGTCCCTATCGCATCCTCCCGCACCCCTCTCCAAAAAGGTAGTTCTAGTTAGTGGGTCAATTATCCTCCTCCCCCCACCCCTTCTCTGCCCCATCTCACAATCCGCTCCGCTTAGTCCCCATCCTCTCCACTCGCCACACACTTCCGTCTGATGAACGGTTGCACTAGTCGGTCAGACATTAAGACATTTCTCACACATACACACACACACCCACACCCACACACAGACACACACACACACGCGCGCGCATGCATACCCTCCCTTCGCAACCTACATGACCTCTCATTAAAAAAAACGTTCAGCTCAAATGTTTTATCTTGAGCGGAGATTGATGCTCTTGTGTCAACAAAACACCTTCAACATCGCTCCAAACTGTCAATCTGTGAGGTCCGTGCAATATTTATTTGCCTGTATCGTTTCTCGCTCATCATTACCTTCTAGAGACCGTTTCGCCAAATTTTGAAGTGAGTCTGAGAATATTTGTTAATAGTTCCAGAGCGAAAGCTGTGGAACTATTGCTTTGGGATCTCTGTCCGTCGCTTTTTTCTCAAAATGATTGACGGATTTCTTTGAAACTTGGTATGTAGCTACAACCTAAAGATGGCTACCAGCTGATACAAATTCATTCATATCGTGTGACGTCATCATGGTGACGTCATCATTTGTTGTTGGTTTTTTTCTGTTCGCATTTTCTACCAAACTAATGGATGGAGGTGGTTAATTTAAATTGAGATTTTTAAAAATGTTAACAACTAATAAATATTACACTAGATAATACAGTATAATCATAGAAGAGTGTAGTACTCCGCATTATTAAGATGAAAGACATCCGATGGCCTCTAATACAGCCATTGAGCGTCACTTCTCACCACAGGCACAGCATTGTTTGTCATGGCCAATACACATTGGGGGTCTCCGCTTCGTTTGCTTGTTTACCCTTGGGCCTGAATTCCAAAGGATGTTATCAACTTTCTGGTATAGCCGACGACTTTTTGAACGCTCGCACTCCAAGTATAGATTTAAATGTCGCAAATATTAGAACCCACCTCCCAAACTTATTCCACCCACCCATCTTCCCCCCCCCCCCCCCCCCCCGAAAAAAAAGTAACAAAAAGCAAAAAAAAAAAATAATAATAATAACCCACCTATGCTTTGTTTTCTCTCTCAATTTTGATCGAGACCTCAGACGCACTTTAATAGGGAAGGTTGTTGTTGTATCAATTTTTATTTAAGCGCAACAGCGTGGTGGTTAAAGCACACGCTCCTATTAAAGTGAGTCTCAACCCTAGATCAAACTGCAAAAATAAAAACTAATATAATTTACGATTGAGTGATGACCATCAGTCCTCTAAGGGGGTCAGGTTCCTAATATTTTGACAGCGGCGCGCAAACGTGTTTATACGCTTACCGGATAGCTTTTTTCTTTGCTTTAATAAAGTGGGTTAATAAGCTCCTCTGTGGTCATACTATATTTGGGCCAAAAGTTTGGCCTCAGATTCACTCCAAGAAACAATACAACAGTCCCGATGTACCACAAGTTGTATAGTTGCAACATCCGTTTGTACTGTGACAAAGATCACAGACTGGATCTGTTGTGGTAGGGCAGTGTTAACTCTCGCTTGGACCTGACCCTGATTCCAATCCCGACAAGTGACGTTTTTTTTTTTTTTTTTTTTTTTTTGTTTCCTCATAGCAGTCGACTTTCTCCAATGACTATTTATGCGGTGCAAGTGGTTCACCCACACCGTCAACCCCCACTGTGGCTGAACTGTATATTAAAGAATCCGTTCGTTCGATCGAAAAAAAGGGCAGAGGGCTGACAAATACACGTACATACATTTAGACCGTTCAGGACTTGTTCATTGTCTATCAACTTTGATATTAGGTAAATGGCCTTCATTATAGAAACCAGACAAGGTAAAGGAGCAGAGTATTGAAAATAATCTCAGAAAGCTGAACCTAACAAAAGGGAAATTACCCCCATTTTCTGTCTCTCTTATATAAACCATAATATAAGCTATTCCTTCTCAAAGCTGACTCTGAGGAATCAAAGACTTCTGGGGTAGGGGGAGGGGGAGGGAACGGAGAACGGAGAACGAAGAGCATTGCCTAAAAAAAATAGCCGTGCACCAAGCTCAATTTAGAAATGTAGCGTTGTGAGTAAAGTGCATGCAGCTCCGGGATTATTTTGAGATTCCAAGATATTGACAAACCACTAATTTTGCTACCTGTGATTCTTACAGCAACGCGTTGCTTTTGGCAAAGTACAGCATTCTCGATTCAACCGACTCTCACAAAATGTCGAATTATCCACGAAACGCAAACATGGCCAATTTGTCGTGATTGACAAATTAATAAAGAGCGCGCGCTTCAATTAAAGCGATGGTAGTCCGAAATGGCTGCTTTTTTTTCTCACATCACTCTCATCCATCCCGTTCTGACATTAGGAAGAACGGGATATTATTGTATAGTTTTGTTGTTTGATGATTATTTCTTCTCTGTGTATTTCCTTTGCTTCTTTGTTTTGTTATAGTTGACGTTATTTGAAAAATGTCCGAAGATGCGGCACTGTTAACTGACATGAAAAGATGGAATTTGTGTAAATATATTATCCAGTTCAAAAACTTCCCAACCCATCAATATTCCTGTCCCACTCGTATATCCCTGCTCTCTACCTCTTTTTCTAGTTCTCCACTCCCCGTCTCCACCGCCCCTCCTCATCGCTGACCCGTACAACAGCGTAGGAAAGGAGGAAGGAAAGTGAGACTAAAAGGGAAAGAAAGAGCGATGGAGAGGGCACGATAGAGAGACAGATTGGGACACAGAGTGAGTTGAAGAAGTAAGAAGAAGAAGAAGAAGAAGAAGAAGAAGAAGAAGAAGAAGAAGAAGAAGAAGAAGAAGAAGAAGAAGATGATGATGATGATGATGATGATGATGATGATGATGATGATGATGATGATGATGATGATGATAATGATGACGTTGATGATGATGATTCCCCCGTTGGGGTGCCGGGGGTTTCAGTATAAATAGTATCGCACACTTTCTGGAAATTTAGTGCTTTAAATTCCCACTGTCGCTGTCTTTCTCATTTGTTCTTTCTCATTCCTGCTTTGTTCTATCAATCTGCTATACTATCTTCTTCTTCGCTAGACCAGTCACCTACCTTTTTTCTTGAAAACTCTTCCGGGACAAGACTCCGAATTT
Organism: Oncomelania hupensis; assembly: GCA_036898135.1. Classification (NCBI taxonomy): domain Eukaryota; kingdom Metazoa; phylum Mollusca; class Gastropoda; order Littorinimorpha; family Pomatiopsidae; genus Oncomelania; species Oncomelania hupensis. The sequence continues at coordinate 28,516,869 of CM072524.1, forward strand.
GTGTGTGAGGTCTGTTGGATCAGCTTGGGAATATTGGACGCTTTATGCCAGGTGGTCACCAGGGCTCCCTAAGATGTTATTATTTAGCAATGTAGGCATTTCATATGTATGTGTTTTGTTGATAATTTATAATAATGTTTGTATTCTATTTTGTTTTTGTAAACGGGGGTTCCCTGCGTGGGATGTCTTTATTGTAAAGTGACTGGCTGATGGAAGGCATTCAGTTTTACCACTAGGGTTGTTTCAGCAGATCTTTTATGCGGATCGGGGGTTGTCCGGTCCTGATTTGGCTCGGAAGAGTCCGCTGGACCTATAGCAATAATCATGTAATGTAATGTAATGATGATGATGAAGATGATTATGATGATGATGATGATGATGATGAAGAACATGAACAAGGATAATAATAATAATAATAATAATAATAATAATAATAATAATAATAATAATAATAATAATAACACCAACAACAATAATAATAATATAACAACAACAGCAATAATAATAATAATAATAATAATAATAATAATAATAATAATAATAATAATAATAACAATAATAATAATAGCAACAGCAATACTACTACTACTACTACTACTACTACTACTACTACTACTACTACTACTTATAATAAAAAATGATGATGATGATGATGATGATGATAATAATAAAAATACTTTAAAAAAAAATAATAATAATAATAATAATACAGGATGCAATCAAGCGCTTTTTCTTTAATGAAATAAGACCGCGGCGATCGGAGGAAAAAAATCGCTATTTACAAAAGCGGGAGATAAATTAATGTATTTTTGTATTTAAAAAATAATTCACATTGACCGCACTGCATCCAATACCATTATTGACGGTTGGGAGGAAACCGGAGTATCCAGAGAAACCCCCTCCTTCCCCACACCCCAACGATGACCTAAGAAGTCTGGTACCTAAGTCATGTTAGTTCCTCCCCTACGAGTTCGAACCACGACCATCGTCATAGGAAACCAAAGCGCTGTCAAATGTGCAATCACGCTACTTCACAAGGAAGCAATCTACCCAGTGTTCCCAAATGTCTTTATTCCCTCCAGGGCGACGTTCCCAATGGTCTATGTTTCCCATGGTCTTTATTCTCCACTAGGTCTTTATAGTTAGTTAGTTAGATAAATAGATTAACGTCCCCGGACACATAAGCGTATAGGGGACGAGTTGTAGGTCTTTATTCCTGAGTTAAGGTCTTTTATTCTCCAAGGTCAGTCACACACCTGTATGGTGGAACACGGACCTGGACGAACACAGTCCTGGTTTTTGGGGAAAAAAAAAACAAGTTTCAAGATAAAAGACTTAATCCCATTACTCGCCCTTCGAGACTTACTTTTCTTGACCAAACTGTAATTTAAATTTTTTTTAATAGAAAAAGAAAAAGACAAAAACATGTTTTGCTTCTTTCGTCAAAAAGACTTATTTACAGACTTTGTGTAATACACACCTCAGCAAATGTCAACATGTTCCGACAAGAAGAACGAGAAGGAAAACAACTAAATCACAAAACAACAAGAAGAAAAGTGGATAGACTATACCTGCTAGGAAGAAAAAAAAATGTGACAAAAAGAAAGAATTATCTACGTTGCATGCATAGCGATGGTCTAAAAAACAAACAAACAAACAAACAAACAAAAAACCACCGGGAAATAGTCCTATATAGTCAAAAACACAACATGCATTAATCCTGCTAGAGTGCCAAACAAAACCTCTAAAGCTCCCCAGTGAGAAGACGTCGCTTTAAGCTGGCTGGAACTGAGAAGCCCTAAGACGTCATCCGTCAATCACTGAAGCTGACAAGGGGCTGTTAATGCGACTGGTGCATTGCTATGCACATCTCAGGCTTTGCACGTGCATCCCGTTCACCGCCCACGCTGCAAACACTACATAGCCCGCTTTTAGACCTTTACTTCTTCTTTTTCTTCTTCTTTAGAACGACAGGAAATAGCAAGGATTGTAAACATTTTATGAAATCAGCACTTTTTAAAACATAATTTAAAAAAAAACAACACTTTTTTGTTTGTAGGTCGTTTCCCAACTTAACACTCACCAAATTGTGCAGGCTTCTTTAAATATAATACCCTAGGCTTATTAAAATATTTTTTTTTAAATCTTTCTGTGTAAATAGTATTGCATTCCCTTGTAACCCAAGTGCATTGGGATCCTCATAGTAATTGAATGTATAATTGCTGATATCTGGTTGTAGCTCTCGGTGACGACAGCCACCCCTGACGGCCCGTCGCCTGACACTTCGTCTTATATATTGTTTTGTGTTTTATGATAGAGCTTGCCCACGCAGTCTCTATCTCTATCTCTCTCCCCATCTCTCGCCATCTCCATCTCTCCATCTCTCTATCCATCTTTATCTCCCCATCTTTATCTCTCCATCTCTCTATCTCCCTCTCTCTTGCCATCTCTATCTCTCCATCTCTCTCTCTCTCTCCACCTCTCTCCATTTCTATCTTCCCATCTCTATCTCCCCATCTCTATCTCCCCATCTCTATCTCTCTATCTCTATCTCCACCTCTCTTGCCATCTCTATCTTTTCATCTCTCTCTCTCCATCTCTATCTCCCCATCTATATCTCCCCATATCTCTCTCTCCATCTCTATCTCCCCATATCTCTCTTTCCATCTCTATCTCTCTCTCCATCTCTATCTCTCCATCTCTCTCTCCATCTCTATCTCTCCATCTCTCTCTCTCCATCTCTATCTCCCCATCTCTATCTCTCTCTCCTCCCATCTCTATCTCTCTTTTTCTCTCCATCTCTATTCCATCTCTCTCTTTCTCTCCATCTCCATCTCTCTCTCTCTCTCTCTCTCTCTCTCTCTCTCTCTCTCTCTCTCTCTTCCTCTCTCTCCATCTCCCTCTCCCTGTCTCTCTCTTTCTCTCCATGCTCTAGGTGGAGAACTGCAAATAACTTCTGCCTGCTGCTAAATCGTATTTATGTCCTTCAAATAAAACAGCAATTAAGATATTATATTTTTATTCTTTAAATGCCACAGTTTATGAACCAATGTTGTTTATCTATTTAGTTCATTAATGAAATAATTAATCGTTTTTGTTTAAAGCTTTACCATATTTACCATCTTTGCCATATTTACCATCACAAGAGCTACTCAAGGCGCTGGCCGATACAGGATCTAGCTCAGGCATCCCGAGGCGCCAACTTGCAGCGTTCGGGCGCATAAGCTAACGCCCAGATAGCTGAGCACAATCCTGGCGACTCAAAGGATGGCGGAGAAAGAAGCTAGTGCATAATGGGTGTATTTGTATTGCTGTCACTCACTCGTCTAGGGCATGAGCGTCGAGTCAGGATCTTGAAAGCCCGTGCGATGGCGTTCACGCATGCGCAGACTAGACCTCAGTTTATACTATTATCCGAAAGGCCCAACCATGACCCACAACTGATAAAATAAAAAAAAATAAAACAACAACAACAACAACAACAACAACAACAACGTGTAATCACAATCTTTAAACAGATCTAGTTAATTTTTTAAACATTTATTTATTTCACTGGTATATAGCTCTTTTTCAGCTCAAGAGTTGCTCAAGGAGCTGGTCACATTGGTTCTAACTCAAGCCGCCCGAGGCGCCCACCTGCAACCTTTGGGCGCAAAGTCTGCTTCCCAGACGACGAGCACAATCCTGGGCGACCGGTGATGGGGAGAAGGGACCTAGTGCGTGCTGGGTGTATTTGTGTAGCCGGCACTTACCCGTTTAGGACATGAGCGTCAGGATCTTTAAAGTCCACGCCCTGGAATGCGTGCGTGCACAGACTAGACCTCGGTGTATACCCTCATCCGAAGGCTGATACAAAACCACAATTATGTCTACTATATTTAAAACATACATGTACTAAGGCCCCACCCCCGCCTCTCCTCTCACCCCTCCCTCATCCCTCCTTCCACCCAGCCTGTGAGTTTCGAAGCTGTGACGAGGAATACAAAAAAAACACCACTTCCTTGACTCCGCTCATTTACTTAGGAGTCACGTCAGCAGTTGTTAGTAATGGAAGAACCTAATTCATTTACTTCTTGGCACCGCCTCTGTTTTCCCTTAATTAAGCGATCACTGCAATCGACGTCATCAATAATTACTTTCCCCTCCCCACTCCGCCTCTCTCAACTCCCTCCCTCCACCCAAACACCATCCACATCCCTTTATGTAACTCTCTGTCCATTACGTCCCTTTAACTAACTCTGTCCTTTACATCCCTGAACATTGAGGTTTAACGTCTACACCCACCATTGGCGATATGGCAGACGGGAATAACCGTCCCAGGGTAAGATGGGGTAGTGACCTGGGTCCACACTGAACCACCGGAGCAATCATGCTGCAAAAATGGACAGTGAAAATGGCCACAGTTTATATCGCCCGCCACGGGATTTGAACCTGGGTCATCGGTGTGCCAGGCGAACGCTCTACCACTTTGAGCTACGGCGGTGGGACATTACATCTCTCTTTCTGCCCTTCCCTTTTTACCCCTTTCTCTCCCCCCTCCCCCAACCATCCTCCTTCTGTCTTTCCCTCTAAACACCCACACGCCCATTCCCACCCTCCTAATCCATCTTTCAAGCTCTCACCTTTCGTCTTTGTTTAACACATTGCACTCCATTTACTTTCAAATCGTTTCTCCCAATTTCCACCGACTTGAGAACATTTAGCACTGTCTGCAATTTGTTTTCTTTAGAACTAGTTCATTATTGTGATAGTGTCCGGTGCTTCCGCAAAAATAATTGTCAAAACCAGAGACATATTAAACTTGATTTTTGGGAAACATTCCGTTCCCCTTCAGTATGTTGTGTTATTTTATTTTGCTACGTCTATGCCTGCGTTTTGTCTCTGGTAATTTCCATTGATTTAACATGCAGCACTGTCTACCTAAATGTTTTGACAGTGTAGAAAAGTGTGTGTGTGTGTGTGTGTGTGTGTGGATGTGTGTGTGGGTGTGTGTGTGTGTGTGCACTGTTATAGACCGCGTTATTATGACATTCATGAATCGCCACATACGTTGTGTTGACATATTTGGTAATATTTTGTCCCCATTTTTTTAAAGAGCTTTTAAGTATTCTAACGCTAACGCTAACTCTAACCTTTACCCTATCTTTAACGGAACGCTCTATTTACATCACCATAACGAGGTCAGTCAAAAAAAACCAAAAAACGCCGACTAAACATAATCACACACAAACACACACATATATACAGTATATTCACACTTCACCGCCCTTTACTCACCCCGCCCTCTTCTCGAAAACACAAATAACCCATTCACCAGACTGTTAACCTCCACAACCAGAAATTCGAACACAAACGTGAAGAGATCACTTTTGAATCCACGCAGCGTAGCAGGGCCTATTCTCTCTTAAGTCTGAGTAGCAGGGCCTATTCCCTCTTTAGACTAAGTCTCAGCCGAGTATCATGATTTGAAGCCGATGCTTATGCTTCGGCCACACATGAACCAGCAAAGCGATTTGCCCCTTCTTAATTACAGTCATTCTTATAATATAGCGCTTTTCCAGCTCAAGAGCTGCTCAAGGCGCTGGCTGTAAAACAAGATCTAACTCTAGCCGTCCACTTGCTGGCTTGACGCTCCAGACAACTGAGCATAGGCACAAACCTGGGCGACCTGGGGAGGAGGGGGAAGGCGAGGGCGAAGGAAACCTATAGTCCTTGCTGGCTGTATTTTAAGAAGCTGAGACTCGCCCGTCTAGGACAAGAGCGTCAGCACCTTTAAAGTCCGTGCGATGGAACGCGTGTGTGCACAGCTTAGACCATGGTCTGTACTCTCTTCAGAAGGAGTAGACTGTGCGCTTGCCTGTGCATCAGGATCATTTTAGTTGTTTCGGCATTCCAGAACTATTGCTGCCTGCAACGTAATCGCTCAATATTGCATGCAGCAGTTGTTTTGTTTTGCCTTCGCGTATTCCATCTACCGATACAACACTGTGCTCCTGTTATAAGAACAACAACCAGCGAGCGAACTGAGCGAAGCCATCAGGGCTGCTGAGGACAGAGAAAGATGGAGTATGCTGGTTAAACGATCATCTGTGGTGCCCCTACGACCTTCGGGTTACGGGACAGGACAGGACAGGAACCAGCGAGTGCCACGTGACTAAAAACGTCAAGCAAAACTGCAGTAGGCCTTATTCCCAGTCTGCTGAGATTGAAGAGGGAAGGGGCCACCAAGGTTCAACTATTTTGTGAATCCGGAAAAAAAAACAGTGGAGAGATCAACGAGAGGAACATGATGATTTTGACAAGTGTAGATTTACCTCCCTTTTTTTTTCTTTCAAAGAGAGGACTTTAAGTGGCCCCCGATTACCCCCCTTATAAGTGGCAATGTAAGAGATTACCCCCCTTTCCATTTAGAGAATTAGTTGTAATCTTGTTGTACAGGTGATTCAGAGGGAGCGTACGCGAATAGCGTGTCGATGACGATTAAGCGCTAGAGAACTTATCATTCAAATCTTAGCGCTCACCTCAAATAAACGGGCTTTTTCGTTCACTGCAGAGATGACACGGGTCTAGTCAAGGGGACCAAATTACATAATGACGTGGTTTTCCTCCTCAAGTTACCCCCCTCTACGTTTTCTGCGTCACTCGTATTTTAAAGAGACTAGACTTATCTAGATCTGGAAACACTTTGTACACAGTCGGAGGAAATCAGAACGACCCAAATGTTGGTCGATCTTTCCGGTCGCCGGTCTGCTGAAAGCCATATCTCAAGAACATCTTAACGGATTTTGACCAAACTTCACAGTAACATTACCTAGGTTACTGCCTTCATATTTGCACAACCGCAAAGGTCAAGGTCATTGGAGTCATTTTGCTAAGCACGTTTTTCTCAATATATCAAAAACGGTTAAAGCGATTTTGTTGGGGTTTGGGAAACAGGTACTTCAAATCATGGGCCATCATCCAGTAGCGGTCCGGTCAGGTTGGTCAGTCGGTCGATCCGTCGATCAGAATGTTACCTTTGTCTACTGCTATGCATGTTACATCATTCGTAGTTGTACTTTCTCAAAAGTCAAGGTCATTGCGCTTCACCATTTTCTAAAGGAGTATTGCACTGTATCTAAAAATTGACTAACTCCATGTGAGCGCCTGGGTGGGTGAATGAATGAGCATTGAGGTTTAACGTCTACACTCACCATTGGCGATATGGCATACGGAGATGGCCTATAACAGACGACCTTTGGAATGGTCGGACACTAAGTTTAGAATGAAATTTCGAAAATATTGGATTTGGTAAAAGTATGATTTAAAAAAAAACAAATATTTTTCTCAAAGGGTGAATAAGACATTTTGGATTTTAGAAGTTCTTTGCGCAAATTTTGATCTTGACCTCAGATACACTTTAACCTGCTCCGATGATCCTGGGTACACAAAATTACCCACATCTCCACTAAAATCATCATAGCTGTCACAGTTTTGCTCATAATCCATTTGAAATTTGATGAACTTGCTAATGGATAATTTCTGCATTATATTGACCAAATAGGCATGTTTATGATTTTAAATAACATTATAAATAAACAACAAAGTTTTAATTTAATCAAAACTCAAAGGTTGTCCAATAGAGGCAATATAACGCATTAATTATTATGTTGTTTCTGCACTAACTTTAACGTCAGTTTTAATTAGAGTTATTGCATTTAACATAATCAGTGTAACGGAATAATACAATTAAGAGAATACACAATATAAGAAGAAGTACAATTAGTAAAATTTGGACGGGAGATACCTCTTTTGAAAGTTTCACACTAAATGCGAGCGTCACTGTTGAGGGAGAGAGAGAGAGAGAGAGAGAGAGAGAGAGAGAGAGAGAGAGAGAGAGAGAGAGAGAGAGAGAGAGAGAGAGAGAGAGAGAGAGAGAACTATTAAACACATCGCTTTCCTTTTTTTCTTCTTCTTTTTTTTTTTTTTTTTTTTTTTTTTTTGGAGCGAGAAAGATTTTAGACTAATTAGAAAGTCTGATTTTCCAATCTGTCCCTTAACACATTAACGTAAGGCAGAGCCTTTAACAATAGAGAGAGAGAGAGAGAGAGCGAGAGAGAGAGAGAGAGAGAGAGAGAGAGAGAGAGAGAGAGAGAGAGAAAGAGAGAGAGAGAGAGAGAGAGAGAGAAAGAGAGAGAGAGAGAGAGAGAGAGAGAGAGAGAGAGAGAGAGAGAGAGAGAGAGAGAGAGAGAGAGAACTGAATCCGTTGATGTGCCTGTTGGCTAGTCAGCCATTTGGTGTCTCTTGTTATAGTCGATCAGTAAGACGAGATGTTGGTATTTCTTCTAGCTAGTCAGTCAGTCGGTGTGTCTGCTAGGCAGTCAGTTTGTCTGTTAGTTGGTATATGTTAGCTATCTAGCCAGTCAGTCAGTCAGTCAGTTGTTGTGTTCTAGACAGTCAGTTTGTCTGTCAGTTGGTATCCGTTAGCTATCTAGCCAGTCAGTCAGTTGGTGTGCGCTTGTTAGTTAATTGGCTCTTTAGTCAGGGTGCTAAAATATCCGTTACTTGTATGATCTGGTCAGTCAGTCGGTCAATATGTGGGTTTGCCATTTAGCCAATCAGTCAGTTTGTGTGTCTATTAGCAAGCTAGTGAGTCGGTTCTTCAGTCAATTCCTATCCTATCCTATCCTATCCCGTAACTCGGAGGTCACAGGGACACCACAGATGATCGTTTAACCAGCGCACTCCATCTTTCCCAGCTCAGTGTCAAACCAGTCCATTCTCGAATGTTGTCCTCCCATCTCGTTTTCGGTCTCCCTCTTCTTCTACCTCCTTGCACCGTGCCTTGCAGGATAGTCTTTGCAAGACCTGATGATCTGGTGACGTGGCCGTACCATCGGAGTTTCCGTTTCTTCACCACTGTGAGCAGGTCATCGTGTTGTCCAATGGCTTGTGTGATGGTCTGTCGGACTTCGTCGTTGGTGATGTGCTGGGTATAGGAAATGCCCAGAAGTCTTCTGTAGCACCTCATCTCCATGCTTTGTATTCTTCGTTGTAGATCTGCTGTGAGGGACCATGTTCCGCAAGCGTATAGGAAGATGGAGACGACAAGGGAGCGCAGCAGTCTTACCTCAGTCAATTCAATTGAATTCAATTCAATCAATTTATTTATAGTCTGTTCACTAGTCAAGTGATATTAGATTTTAAAATAAATAAATAAATGAAGATGGATAAGTGACCGTCAGTCAGTCCGTCAGTCAGTTAGCACTGTGGTATGTCGTCTAGCTAGTCGGTCAGTCAGCGGTTTGTCGTTGTTCTGAGCATGCCTCCGGGTGTGGAAGTTCTAAGGCCCTGTACAAGTTGTTATTCAATCATTCATTGTTTGTTTGTTGTTGTTGTTGTTGTTTCTGACCAGTCAATCAGTTAGTGTGCTGGCTTGCTGGTCAGTCAATAAACAGGCGGTTTGGTTAGTCTGTCGGACAGTGAGGGGATCGGTAGGCTAAAAGACCTTTTTCCGCTGTCGGCCGCTGCTACTAAGTATGTATATAGAGGTAATTTGCCCGAAAGCGACTCTGACTTCAATCTGAGTGTCAGAGGCTGTTGAGGGCATACATTTAATCACAATTCTAAGCTTTGTAGATCTCTGAAACTCAGCTACATCAAGCTCAACTCTTTAGTGGAATCTGGTCTGTTACATAGAAACGACAAGTTGTCATCTTAATCTTATAGAGATGCTGATGACAGCGTCACCCACACAAAACAGTAAAGCGGCGAGGGTAAGGTGGTTTAGGAGAGGAGAGGACGGGAGGGGAGAGGGAAGGAGGCGTGAACCCACCCGTCGACTCCCGTGGGAGAAAAAAAGCGAATTCGCCGCTTTCCTGTACGCTGGCCGACCATTTTACCATTAAGCCCATCTGCTAACCTCCCCTCCCCTTTCCATCCCTAATTCTCCCTCCTTTGTCCTTCCCCCTTTCTGACCCTTAAAAGGAGAGGAGAATGGAAGAGACAAACTTGGTGTGGGGGAAGACAGCAGAAAAAACAAAAGTAGGTTATTACGATGGTGTGACGTTGTTCGGAACCAAACGTCCAGGGTAATCCAACACCTCAACAGATAGTTCACTCCATTGTTTGGCGGCCTGATATTTACGCACACCAGCATTGTTTTCCAAAGATTTATGCCACTGACTTTGTCACTGGTAAGTAGACTTCTTGATCCGCCTACCACACCGTTATAAATTCACTGCATACTTAAAAACACGAGTGGGTTTTGTTTCTACGACACCCCAGTTAATTTGAAGAGCGAAGTCATCCCAAAGTCATCCCCAAGTCATAAATTGCACGGTTTGTATGGAATATTTACTAGTAAAGGCATCGCGCTCAAGTTGTAAATGGACTGAAGAGCCCCTGAGATGTCAGCGTTATGATTGTTACAGGTTTGGCAATGTTTAAAATTCCATCGCAGGAGACGCATTGGAGAGAAAGTTTTACAACTCCCACTCATATAGTCAATGGAAAGAGGGACACCTCTTGTGTCTGACTGGCAGTCCTTAGTGACCTATTACTTTTCTTGCGCACAAATTGAGGGTTACTTTGCAGATTTTAACCGTATGCATCAAACGATCAAACGCAGCAAGCCCAGCAATGTTAGAAGTTTTTGAGTGCAAGGCTATTCTGTGTCTCGAAAACTTACTTCATTTGCTTTTGGATGCCTTACACGTCCGAATATCCTTTTCTACAGGCACTCGACTTCCAAAATTCACATTCCTGTTGCATCTTATCGTATTCTTTACGAAGATGTACGAAACAAATGTTGACAAAGTGGACTCTCTCTCTCTCTCTTTCTCTCTTTCGCTCTCTCTCTCTCTCTCTCTCTCTCTCTCTCTCTCTCTCTGGTACCCCTTACACACGTAACTTGCTCTATCGTTTGTGTTGAATCGCAATGAGCATGAACCTTGTCAGCAAGTGTAATAATTTCTTCTTTGCAATTTCCATGCAATTACAGAGAAGTAGTCTAAGTAAGATAGACAGAGAGGCACAGAGAGAGAGAGAGACAGAGAGAGAAAGAGAGAGATTTAACACAAAATGATAACCACAACAGTGGCGACACAAGATCGACTCGGGAAAAAGAAGAAGCAGCAGCAGAAGAAGAAGATGAAGAAGATTTGACAACATCAACAACAACAACAACAACAATAATAATAATAATAATAATAATAATAATAATAATAATAATAATAATAATAATAATAATAATAATAATAATAATAATAATAATAACAACAGCAGCAACAACAACAACAACAACAACAACAACAACAACAGCAACACTACCAACAACAACGACAACACAATCAACAGCAATAACGAAAACATAAAACAAAAGTGTCACTACAACTCCCATAAAGAATACCACCAACAACAGACAACAACATCAACAATAATAACAACAAAACATTTACCAGCAAGTATAACATCAATACTTACTTCTCTGTGTTTCCAGAAAAGAGATGCGTCTGGCTGTTGCCATTGGTGGTTTGTTGTTGGTACTGGGTCTCGGATGGAGCAACACTGCTGGTCGCCATGGCGATTTTCTGCCAAACAACATCAACAAATCATATTTGTCGTTTCTGACAATTATTTTTTTTTCGGCAGAAATTCTCTCGTTTTCATTTCGAATCTTTTCCACAATTATTCAAAAACACAAACACCTTTCTTCTTCTTCTTCTTCTTCTTCTTCTTCTTCTTCTTCTTCTTCTTCTTCTTCTTCTTCTTCTTCTTCTTCTTCTTCTTCTTCTTCTTCTTTCTTTCTTTCTTTCTTTCTTTTATTCATTCATTTAGTCATTTTCCTTTTTTTTAACTTCGACTTCGTCTCATTCCTTACTTCCTTTTGTTCTTCCTTTCTTTCTTCATTTTCTTTCTTTTCTTCTCTCTTTCTTTCTTTCTCTTTCTTTTTGTGCATCTTTATTCTTTACCTTACGTTCTTTTTCTTCTTTTTTTCTTTGTTTCTTTCTTTGCTTCTTTCTTCTAAAACGTATGCTCTTCTTCTTCTTCTTCTTCTTCTTCTTCTTCTTCTTCTTCCTGGAGGCGCTGGTTTCTGTAAGGCGCTTGCTATCAATTTAGTAACGCAGTAAACACACACTCTACAGGCGCACAGTTTCGTGGATGTGAGCGGAATGGAGTGCTGTCTGCATTACTAATACCACTAGGTAGCAGAGAGAGGGACGCTATGCAAGAAGATGTGGGCACTTATAACACCGGCCTTGAGAAACAGGACCCAAACACGGCGTATCTGAGACTCGCCGAAGTATCTCTCACAGTAAAAGACCAACATAAGGCTCGGCTAGTCTCAGTTGCGCAGTATGCAGAACCCAAACGCCGTTTACGATTTTGGCAACACTGCTCTTTAAGTGCGACTGAGGTGGGGATCTAAACTGCGAGTGAACAAAACAATCAACAGCAACACCACAAAAACTTATAAACTGTTTCATTCCCACTAAGAGAGTACTCTTTGCTCATATATTCATACATTTTATGTGTGTGGGTCCTTATTTACACAGTATTATCTGGACAAATCAGTGAACACCTACATAACTTGTATTGACATGCCTACTTGTTTTGACGCCAGAACACTGATCCGTTAGGGTTAGGGCTGGGTTAGGGTTAGGGTTCGAACACTGCAAAGTACTTAGAAATGGGGACGAAATAATGACCCATTGTCAGTACAACGTAGGTGGCGTTTCGGGAAAGTCATGATAATACTGCGTAACCTCGGCTGTGTGTGTGTGTGTGTGTGCGTGCGTGAGTGTGTGTGCGTGCGTGAGTGTGTGTGCGTGCGTGTGCGTGCGCGCGCGTGCGTGTGCGTGTGTGTGTGTGTGTGTGCGTGCATTGCGATGCAACTCCAATAACAAAACACGATTTCCGATGATAACACTGTTTAAAAATGCATTGTTCATACTATTGCTGTAAGGCTGCGTTATCATAGCCTCCGTTCTCTTTGGGACTTAGCTACATTATTACCCCAGGTTTTGCTTTTGGAGTGATATAGTAAAGGTTCCTCAGCATAAACTGCACAACAAATCTCAAAATGGCGCAGATGGCGCTCAATTATAATGCTTTGCATTTCTCCCCTTCCTCCACACACACACACACACACACAAACACACACCCCCACACATACACACGCGCGCACGCGCGCGCACCCTCCAACCTTCCTTCTCCCTTTGTGTGTGTGTAGAAATGGCCCTTGTAGCTCATACGTTTCGTTACAACTTTGGGGCCGGGAGGTCTCTTTCAAGCGAATACACACCATAGCAAAATTACTGTTGCGTAATGACGTGCCGGGTTGTCTTTTTGACAATCTCCCGTCCTTTGAAGCCATCTGCCGTGTACCTTAAACTGACGTTATACTTATTATCATGTGAGGCAAAGTAGGAACTTTTTTCTAACTGTGAGACGTGACGCTGCATAGTGTCGTTTTAGGCAAAAGCTAATGACACGCGTCCTTCAAAACGTTTAAGTTCATCCACAAGTATATCAACTAACAAGTTAGTATCTCTCTTCTATGTCTCTATCGACGTGCGCGTACAACCGGTTGCTTCCCTTAACATGCTTTTCGCTCCATAGAGCGTCATCGGCCTGAAATAACTTTTTAGAAACTTCAAAACCCAGGGGAATTATGGGTAGAGAAATCCTTTTCTGAAATGACGTCGGCCAAATCCTTCTTTAGTTTCTTTGCTCGAGCAAAGGCAACCTCATAGGTATGGAGCACTTCGTCCATTATAACTCCATCGCTGATAATACTGCTGACAAGTTTTTTCCTTTGTTCACTACCATTAATATGCAGTTCCTCTCCCAACTTTCGTTTCATTTCAGCGAGCACATCTTCGCAAGAACAAATTTCCCAGAATTCTCTATTCTATTTTTAGGTTTGGGATTTCCCCGTCTCAGCTTGTGGCTAAACGGGACCACCGCACGTCGACTAGGGGCAATACGAGATACTAACTTGTTAGTTGATATACTTGTGGTTCATCCTATTCACACAAGTCAATTAGTTCTGGTCGAACTTTACTTCCTTGTTCGGTTGAGACAAACAGCACGACATTATTGAGTATGTGACTAAGATTAGGTTTATCTTTAAGCTCTGGTGCTGATTTGGCTCGGAAGAGTCCGCTGGACCTAAAGCAATAACTATGTTATGTAATGTAATCTTTAAGCTGCATGTGAGCGCCTCGGGCAGCTTCATTTACATTCTGTATCGGTCAGTGCCTTGAGCAGCTCTTGTGTTGGAAAAGCGCGATATAAAAACGATTAAATAAATAAAATTAATACAAACAAGTAAAATAGTTCTTCAATGGATCTAACCCACCGCAACTCAGTGGTGGAGCGTTCGCTTGGCACACCGATGACCCAGGTTCGATTCATGCGGTGGGGCCAGATAAAGGTGGCCATTCTTGCTGTCGATCTTAGCAGTATCACTGCTCTGATGGTTCAGTGTTGAATTAGGTCCCGACCGACACGGTGTATTTTTTTGTTTGTGCGCACGTACATAGACAATAGATGATCAGTTCGGAAGCCGTTTATTCCCAAATCTCGTGGGATGATAACGTCATCAGTCTACGTCACAGCTATGGTAAGAAGTTGTTGTTTGTAGATTATAGTCACACGAAACTTTCGCATATAGGTGACTACTGGACCGATTTATACTGACACCAGCGGGCCAGTTGTTGGTAAAGGGGAAAATAATATGATCACACGTTGACCAATCCGGGATTCGAACCAGCGACCTTTCGGTTACTAGCAAGACGCTCTTACCAACTGAGCTACCCGGCCCCTCTGGTAAGAAGTCCAGTCTGCACACGTAAGTGCGTACGAGCCATGTCCTGTTTTACACGTTGTGGGTAGAAAACTGCACAGTGCGTCATATTTTTTATCTGTAAATCCCAATTGTTTGTTGGAATATTTCGCTCAAACTTATATCAATGCCCTCGGAATAACAAACAGAACACATAAGTGCATGATAAATAATCACAGTTTACTTTAATAAAAAGTTATTAAGATGTAGAGTTTTTGGTACCCTTACACGTCGAGGGCAGAAAACTATCCATACCACGCAAAGAAGAGAATATTCCCATTAGTATATCTACGTCGTGTGTAGAAAACTTCACATATACTAATACATTTTGATGCAAATATTCCGCAATTCATAATTATGATCAAGGTGGAAGACATCAAGACAGCGTATGCAAAGGAAGTGTAAGCGTGTGTGTGTATGTGTGTGTGCGTGTGTGCGTGCAGGGGCGGATCAGTTAGTTTTTGGGGGAGGGTTTCCAAAATTGTATTAAAGGGACTTACTCGGTAAATGTTAATGATGGTCAAGAATGCGTGTGTGTGTGTGTGTGTGTGTGTGTGTGTTTGTGTTTATGTCTGTATGTGTGTTAATGAACCTGTCCCCTGTCAAGTAAAATAATATTTTTGTTTTCAACCTGGTCACATTTATGTCAACAATCTAAAATTATAATTGCGCAACTTTGTGACGGAGTATGTGAATACGGATTGTGTGTGTGTGTGTGTTGTATCTTTTAAAATGCTGCATCAATTGACTTCGAACTTTGCGCAATCACAGATTCGATTCTAATGATGTTTTTGTCATTTATCTATTTATCTTAACGCGAGCGCAACAAACAACGAGAAATGACACTATCGTCTAACACAGTTTTTGCCACATTCGCCGCGATGACAGTTCTTTACGTACTTGCGTTCTTGCACGTACTTTTATTGCAAACTGTAAGACCAATATTCTTTAAAACTCATCAATGCATTTAATAGTCCATTTGCGTACATACACTGCCCAGTCTCCAGTGTATTTAACAGACACAAGTGGAAGACATTCAAATATTGTCACAATGCCGAAAATTCCGGCTTTCTGAAACATTCAAGTAAAGTTTTCTGTACTGCGTTCTTACGAAAGAAGTATTCATTGCACAATTCTTCATAAATAATGCACCACATACTTTCCTCATAATAATAATAATAATAATAATAATAATAATAATAATAATAATAATAATAATAATAATAATAATAATAATAATAATAATAATAATAAAACGGTATTTATATAGCGCTTTTTCTTAATTACATCAGTTCAAAACGCAATTATCCACGCATTCATATTTAACATCAAAATATATACGAAAAGAAATGAAACAAAAACAAGACATTAATAAATTATACAAAACATGATACAAACATTTTTTTTTTTAAATAGAAGGGATGGAAAGAAGGAGAGCAGCTAAGAAGTGATTAGTCCGGGGACGTGTGATTTGACAGTGGCGGTCTGAATCAGAAATGAAGGAATGATGATGATTGGACACGCGTTCAGACATTTTTAAAGAAGAGATGAGTTTT
>CM072524.1:28538254-28565754 GCA_036898135.1 Oncomelania hupensis
GAAAGAAAGAAAGAAGTTAGAACATAAAAAGAAAGTTATAAAATAACTTTTTTAAACGTTAGAAATGTTTACCGTGCACTTACTTGTTGCGTTTTACTTGTGGAGAACTCGGAAGCTGTTGATTCAAATTAGCAGCAAGTCCAGCTGAGCAGAGAGGGCCACAGTTGAAAGTTGAAGTTTTAGTTGGTAAATGCGTGTAATGACTTTTACACGCTAATTGGAGACAGCTGGTTAAACCGTGAGAAGTTGTGTTTGATGCAATTACATACACAGCACGTTTCTCACTCACTCTCTCTCTCTCTCTCTCTCTCTCTCTCTCTCTCTCTCTCTCTCTCTCTCTCTCTCTCTCTCTCTCTCTCTCTCTCTCTCTCTCTGTTTTGCAGCTGTCAGCTATGGGCTCGACAGTCCCGAGTCCGGAGCTTCTGGCTAACGACTGAACAGACTCGACAGGAGCGTGAAACTATATATAATAAGACCCTTGACGACCGGGAACAACAAGAAGAACGGAAAGAGAAAGAGAAGAGATGAAAAAGAAGAAGTTGGGGACCGGGAGTGGTGTATGAGGAGAGAGAGAAAGAAAGAGAAAGAGAGAGATGGAGGGATAATAAATGCGTGCGTGCGTGCGTGCGTGTGTGTGTGCGTGTCTGTGTGGGCACACTTACACAGTGTTATCTGGACAAATCAGTGAACATCTACATACATGTAACTTGTATTGACATGCCTACTTGTTTTGACGTCAGAACAATGATCCGTTAGGGTTAGGGCTGGGTTAGGTTTAGGGTTAGGGTTAGGGTTAGGGTTCGAACACTTCTAAGTACTTAAAAATGGGGACGAAATATGACCCATTGTCAGCACAACGTATGTGGCGTTTCGGGAAAGTCATGATAATACTGTGTAACCTCGGCTGTGTATGTGTGTGTGTGTGTGTGTGTGTGTGTGTGTGTGTGTGTGTGTGTTCTTCCGACAACAGTACTAGATAAAAAGAAGGGTTGAGAGAGAAGGTGTGGGCATGTAGAAACGACGTTACCCTGACACACACATGAAACTCCACATGGTTTCTGTTGACTTTTTTGGAAGGGCGCCCTAATTTGACTTCAAAATAGTTCTCCGTTGAGTTAGAGCTGTTTTTGGATTAGGGTTAGGTTAAGGGTTAGGGTTAGGGTTTGGGTTTGGGTTAGGGTTAGGGTTAGAACACTTAAAAGTACTTAAAAAGGGGGTCTTAGCACGACCCATTGTCCACAGAACATATGTGGCGTTTAAATGTCTTTATTTAATTATGTGTGTGCATGTATGTCCGTGTAATTATTTCTTAAACCTTATTATCTTTAATTAATTTATTATATTATTTTTTAAATGGTTGTATTCTTCTTTATTTATATGCTACCATCAGTTGCCTGTCACTTAATTATTATGTAGAATTTTGTCATACAGGGTGGGCTTATATAAGCTTGCTTGTTGCCTATCCTGTAAATCATTGTTTGTAATTAAGTTTTTTTCCTTGAATAAAAATATTTGTTTAAACCATGTGGCGTTTGAGGAAAGTCCAAATAACGGTGTCTGTGCAAGTAGGTGTGTGTGTGTGTGGGTGTGGGTGTGTTTGTGTATGTGTGTGTGTGTGTGTGAGAGAGAGAGAGAGAGGAGATGGAGGTGGGGGGGAGAGAGAAGAGGTTTGGAGATGTGGGGAAGGGAAAGGGAAAGGGGGAGGGGAAGGATATGAAGAAGGAAAGCGGACATTACAGTTACACACTGCTAACTCTGTTTTATCTAAACGGCCTGACCCAACACAGCCATGAGTGTCAAAGGCACTTCCGTTGTTGAACGCTAAACAAGACAAGAACGTCATGAGGTGAAGGATGAGGAGGAGAAGGATTGGCGTGAGGTGAGTGAGAGGGAGAAGAGGGGGGAGAATGGGGACTGTAGGAATTGACGGGAGGGGGACTGAAGTTTCACACTTAAAAGCCACGACACCAATCCTTATCAAATTCTATGAAAAAAAGATAAAACAAAACATATCCGCTTTCAAAAGTATTGTTTTGGTATAGAAATCGATTTACAAAAAAACGTGTGTTTGTCCATCGGACTTTTTTCCTCATCAGGTATCTATATATATAAATTGCTTAGCCGGAAGTCCTTCTTCGCCTCTACTATGTTACCGGCAATCTGTGTATTCAGTCAATACGTGTACTGTCTAAAAAAATCAGTCATTTCGTGTTTTGACTGTGACCACCTGCCAATACATGTAATGACTAAAATTTCCAGTCAATACGTGTAGTGTCTTAATTTTGACCCACTTCAAAACACACATTGACTGACTGTTCATTTTAGTCAATGTGTGTTTCGCTCAGTCAAGTCTTCTAACAATTTCAGAGCACATGCCAGCGCACAGCATTATTTATATTACACAGAACTTTGATGAGCTTAGATAATAAACCTTGAGATGTGTTAATCGGCACGTAACTAATAAAGTCCAATGTCTTCTTTGAAAATAAATCACTAGGACTTCAGTAAAAATCTTATGGTGACGATTGTGATTGCAAACCGCGACAAAACCATGGTCGATCATTCATTCTAAACTTGCTTTGCCGGCTCTTGGCCACAAATGATGGATACGAATGAAAACGAACAAAAGTTTATAAACAAGCTTTCCAAAATTCTAGCCTAGCGACGAAAGATTCAAGTTGCCTGTTGACAAAGGCGAAATTTTCGACTGTTACACGTATTTATCAATAGTCGATTCAGCCTCGATGCTTGAATCTTGATATGTGTAACTTGAATTCGTTTATCCACGACGCATGTTCACTCAGCAACAAGGGCAGGAGTCGTCGTATACAGTTTTTTCAACTTTATTCAGCAAACACCAACAACTGCATCAAAGATCGCTTTCCAAAATTCATTCCAAAAATAACTTTTTTAAGTAGACAATGCATTACTTATACAGCCTCTCTGCAAGCAAGTAAAGATTAAAACATTCCAGAGTGACGCAATAACAACCAATCAAAATAAAACTAATCACTGTAACTGTCTTACGACATAGAACATTCCTCAGTTTAGAAAAATTACCTAGCTATTACCAGATAGGTCAGGAACTTTCGATTGATAATAAACAAGTAATTCCAGAAAATTATCAACGATACTACAACAATATCGACCAACTAAAATCATCAACATTATACAAAGCTTTTTCTAACAACAACGCAGAATCAAATCAAAGGTTATCATTACATGCGTTGCAAAATAAAACGTTTGGAACTATCGTGCGCGTCTCAATCGCAACAATGACACGGAACTCTCTCTCTCTCTCTCTCTCTCTCTCTCTCTCTTTCTCTCTCTCTCTCTCTCTCTCTCTCTCTCTCTCTCTCTCTCTCTCTCTCTCTCGTCAATAATGGTATGGCCTCCCCAATTGCATTGAAAAATGAGATGTAATGGAGAGTGAAACAAAAAGACAGATATAGAAAGAGACAGACACAGGGAAAAGGGGGATAAAGAGAGAAATTTTTAATTAAAATGTGTACATTTAAAAAACTTTAAAAAATATTTTTCGTGACAGAGATATAGAGACAGAGAGAGATGGACAGAGAGGAACAAAGAGAGAGAGTGTGTTACATTTAAGTATGTACATTTTAATAATTTTTAAATATTTACTTTGCATGAGAGAGAGAAATAAAGACACAGACAGAGAGACAGATAAGGACAAAGAGAGAGCGAGATTAAAGTTGAAGTGTTTACATTTTAAGCTTATTTTTAGTATTTACTAACTTCTACTTAACATGGTTTAGTTGTGTGGATGTGTCCCTGTGAATGTGCGTATTGAAGTACAAGAACAACAAATAATTGTGTGGTCATTAATTTGTTAATGTTTACAACCAGTTGAAATTTAAATGCCGAATGACAGTTCAGTCAATTCGTGTATTGACCAGAGCATTTTTTAAGACAATACACGTATTGACTGGAAATTTTAGTCATTACATGTATTGCCTAGTGGTCACAGTCAAAACACGAATTGACTGATTTTTTAAGACAATACACGTATTGACTGAATACACAGATTGCCGGTAACAACTATAAAGTTTGTCCGGTATGGACGCTGATCTGGGCAGGTGCTGGGCGCTGCGGATCGGCCTGCTGTGTGCTCAAAACCAGCGAAATCGTTATAGCCGACATTTCCTTACCGAACGTTTAACCGTTTTTGAGATAAATAAATAAACAAAATGTCCACAAACTGCAATAGCCTCATTCCGCACGCTTCCATTAAAAATCAAATTGAGGTTTCAGCATGTTTTCCCATATAGACCAAAAAATTGGTGGTCTTTCTAGGAAGCTTTGGTAGCTTACTTAGTAAAACATTCGCCTACCGTGCAGGGCGACCCAAGATTAAATCTCATGTGTGCCACATATTTTTTAACTTTTTTTTTTACACTACAATATGGATAAGTTTTCTTTTTAATTTAGGCTTTTTACCTTTAATTTATTATTATTATTATTATTATTATTATTATTATTATTATTATTATTATTATTATTATTATTATTATTATTATTATTATTTATAAACTAATAATAATAATAATAATAATAATAATAATAATAATAATAATAATAATAATAAATTATTATTATTATTATTATTATTATTATGATTATTATTATTATATCTTATATCAAATTTTCTTTTAAAACCTTGGTGTTTTTTATGATTTCTATTTGTATTATTCTATTTTCAATATTATTATTATTATTATTATTATTATTATTATTATTATTATTATTATTATTATTATTATTATTATTATTATTAGTTTTATTATTATTATTATTATTATTATTATTATTATTATTATTATTATTATTATTATTATTATTACCAAGGATCGGGATGGGGTGGTACGTGTAGGTAAAAGGAGGCTACGGGTAGGTTTAAAGGGGCTTGGGTAGGCATAACGGGGATACGGGTATATATAAGGGGGTATGGTGATGGTCGATTCCTTTCATCCATACCTGCGAAACGATCAACGGGGAAGTATCAAGGAGGGTACCGGTAGGTTACAAGGGGGGTACGGAAGGTATCAAGGGGGTATGGGGAGGTATCAAGTTGTGTTCGGGGAGGTATCAAGGGGGTATGGTGAGGCCTCATGGGGGGGGGGGGGACGGGGAGATATCAGGGGGGGGGGGTATGGGGAGGTATCAAGGGGGATATGGGGAGGTATCATCGTCCGAATGAAACTCGCAGACAACAGTTGTCTCTCTGTCTACATTTTAAACAGCAACCTGTGTACCCTGGCTTGCCAGGGTACAAAACCACTAGTTATAAATAAGCGGTAACTAGATCTATTATGTTTTGCTCTGATAATTAGGCTCCTACATTTACTTCTGCTTATTTTCTTTTATTATTTTAATGATATGTTAATTTGTTATAGAATTTATATATGTTGTCTAATATCACATACGTGAATATACTATACATTAAATAAAGAAATCAGTTTATGTGCTATTAATTACATCAATGTTGGTTCTAAAAATAGCCCCTCTGCGAAATGTATAGCACAGCACAGTTGTTTGTTTACATACCAAGGACGAGAAGAGAAGCTGGTAGTGCAATGGATAGGGCGCTGGTTTGCTAGGTCAAAGGTCACGGGTTTTAATTCCGCAAAGGACGCACTTACGTGACCTAAGTACGAGACTCTTCAGGTCACTGAGGGTTTTCTCCGGGTTTTCAGGGTACTCCGGTTTCCTCCCTCCTTTTAGTTTCGATATTGAATGCAGTCACTCTAAATAATAATAATTTAAAAAATATATATCTTCAGCCTTCTTCGAGCTCGATTGGAGAAAAAGCCCTCGATAGCATCCTGCATGTAGTAGGCTAGTAGTAGTAGTAGTAACCTTTAATGTGACAACCATGCAATGAGCAAAATTTGGAAGGGAGATAATTCTATCAGTTCGACTTTAATTCTGCTCATATTGTATATTGATGAGGGTCTCGATCTGGCGGCCGTTGTTTGCTAATTCGTTTCATGCTATTAGTAAAACAACAAAAAGACGCTGTACGCGTGCGCATGTGCATGAATTGCAGAAGACGCGTGCGAGCGTACGCATGCGCACGCGTTTGTGGGAATAGGGTGTGCGTTCGTGAGCGAGTATGTATTGAGCCTGTGCAGTGAATGGATTTATAGGTCGTGGCCTTGCGTGTAGTTAAACTGTGCGTTTGCCTTTAATTGTTTATTGTGCATACTATCAGACCTCTATCTCTTACGTTCTAGTTGTTTCTTCTTTTTTTTTAAATTGTTTTATTGTCATTAGTTATCACTTTTTTTTAATATACTGATGTCACTCCCATCTTCCCCTTTTTTTGGAATAAAGAATTATTGACTTGACTTGACTTGACTATAATGTAGCGAGAAGCTCAGTCGCCCATTTTCCAAGAAAACTCATTGTCACACACAATAAATAAACGACCATCCTTGACATCCTGGCCCATTCAGAGAAAAGTTTAGCTGAATTTTTTTTTTACACCTACCTTAACTTTCAAATAGTCAGGAATGAGATCGAGACAAATTAATAAGTGTCACTGGAGGCATTTGTGTGCTAAACTCGTTTTGCTCAATATCTCAAAAACGACTGAAGCGATTGTGTTGAGTTGGGGTATACAAGTACTTCAAATGGGCCATCCTTCAGTCCGGTTGTCGGTCCGTCGCTCCGAATTTCAGCTTTTTTTTAAAATTCAAAACACATCTTTTGCCTCATCTCAAGAATAACTGAACCGAATTTCATCATTTGTACTTTGCAGATACCTTAACCATTCCTAAGCATGTTATATCATTCCTATTATTTTGTACTTTCTCAAAAGTCATTCAGCATTTACTACACACGATTTGAGCTGTATCTTAAGGCCCCGCCACACATACCGGTTTGAAGGCCGATTCTACATCGGGTTTCGGATCCGTTTGCGATCGGGCCGGACTCCAAAACTGATAGCACTGCCACACGTTTCCGATCAGGTCGACCCGAAACTTTCACACAATGTGCATTGTTTATATTCACTTTCACTAGTGTCAGTGTACACGATCCCCAACCCCATCCAACAGTTTACCATCCCCATCCAACAGCTCACCATCTTGTCTGAAACCACAGCAGAAATAATGTCTCTACATGCTACAAAAACTATTTAAAAATAAAAACGTAATGGAAAACCAAATCAAAACCATACAAAACATCGCGGGTTACATCACAGGCTCTGAAGTCTTTATTAATTTCGTCTTTGTAAACTCATGGGCTCCTACATAGGTACGTAGTATAGTATATATAGTATGTAATTGAGGCCTACGAAAGACGAGACTTCCCAGCCTGTCACCTGTCATCAGCTTCGTTTGTGCCGCCAAGTTGACAATGAACACGGGACGCATTCTGATTGGTTGGAAGTTTACAATCGGGGCCGATTTTGCACAGCAGAATAGAACATGCTCTAATCGCACGATACCGAGCCGATTGTCATCGGACCGCAGGGCAAGTAGTAGTTCTGACGTCATCACGTAGGAATCGGGATCGGATCGCAAACAAAATCGTTGCACAATCGGCATGTGTGGCGGGGCCTTAACCCCCCCAAAAAGGGGCCGATTTTACATTTATATCGTGGTCTTTGCGTTTGGTTCGGTAGGCATAGGGGCAGACCGAGTGACAACGCCATCAAGAAAATTAATTCTTGTGAAAAATGCTTATATTTTTTCAGCTATAAGTGTGTAAGCATTGTGAAATAGGCCTACGTTCGATTGGCTTGCCGTCTTGCTTGTCTCTCTTTAGTAAGACTTGAAGAAAGATCGCTTGATACAACGCCGAGGCGGTCTATTATTACTTAAGATTGTGCTTCTATAATAAAACACCTCGCTCAGTGTTTGTTTGTTTTTTTCTTATTCCGCGGTCTTCCTTCCTTTTGTAACTGCGTGTTGTGTTTTGTCGCTCTGCCTCTTTGTACTGTTGAATAGCTATCTCCGTGCTGTGTAAAGTAACTCGATTTCAATGAATTTTCCGTTACAGCGTTGTCGCCTTAAAGTCGATCTCACCTATAATTTGGAAGCAAATGTAACTGTAGTCACGTTAGTGTTATCGGTCAGTGAAAGTATTTCAACGATCTTGACGGCCGACAACCGCCTCTATTAGGCCTACGCCGTTTGAGCGACCCTAATGTAAGCGCCTGTGGAGAAAAGCTAAATCGGGTGTCCAAAAAACAAAACGGGATTTCCCGTTTGTGACGAAGAGAAGGGAATCAAGATTGGTGGAATGTGTGGAATTAGATGTGGAATTTTATCCAGTCACAAAATTAACATTAGCATGCACTGACAGCTTTTACAAAAGGTAATGAATCAATTTTTATCAAAACCACAAGTGATGACCAGTTTTTTGGACGTAAGTGAGGAAATTCCGTTTCACCACTCCCCCCCCCCCGGTGTGTTTTCAATGGCACTCGGCAGTCTCCGGAAACAAGACCTTTGTTTGGGGTACTTGCTGGTCCCAGTTCAGTTCTAAACAAAAGGGGTATGCGTTTAGACTGTAATGAGTTTGGGTATACACTTGAATGTGTTTTTTGGCGGGTTACTGCAGTGTACACTCGTTTTAAGAATGTTCGTGGTTTCCTTTCCATGTTATGTAAACAAACGACTGTGCTGTGGTGTAGGGAGAGCTATACAGTTCGCTGCGCTGTTATTTTTAATATCAACATAACAAACAATTGTTTAAAAATAAAAAAAAATTAAGAGTGGTTATTTTTGGGTGTAATTTTATTTTCTTTCAGTGGACCAAAACTCAACATGAATTTTAAAATGGCGCTGCAATACATCATGAGCAACACACCAAGATGCATAATAATTAATAATACCGTTTGCGTTTCTAGCGAAATTCTAACTGGGTCGCGATGTTGAAAGCACGAAGTGTCAAACCCAACATGAGCGTGTGAAAGCTCTTTGCATTTGAATACATGCTATTAATACCCAATAAAATAGGTGAAAAAAACAAGTTATTATGCTCGTAAGCCACATGACTCTTCTCCTGATCCGGGCAAAATGTTTGCTCTTTTAGACTGCCTAGAAACAAAAAAAATATTACAGGTCTACATGTGAAAGTTTTCATTAAAATGTCGAGTCTGAAGCCTTGTTTTTAAACTTTACAGAAGATAATAGATGGCACACACACAGGATAATGGGAAATCTAACATAACCGGACTAACATAACCGGACATAACATAACCGGACCCACAATCCCAACAATTAACAAACAATTACCTCCCTTGTCTAATCCGTAACCCCTTGACACTGGACGTAAGATGCCCACACAATCAAGATGCAATAATAATATGAAAATAAAGATACAGTAATACAACTGATGGCTTAAGTTTACAAAAACAAGCCTTAAGAAATGTATTTAGTTAATAGTAGACACTTTATACAGAGATCAACTGTACGATCTCCAACACAGGTTTAACTCAATTGTCTGAAAGTACTACTTCAAGACAATCACCAACTGTTACAAGCTGTTGTAGACTGTAGAAAGTCACTGTTTATATATGTTTATGTGCGTGTAAGGGGCGTATGATTGAGGGTGTATGAGAGGTCCTGTGCACTGAGACCCAAGTAGCAGCGCTCCCACAAGCACGTCGTCTTGCATCCTTCTGCAGGTGGAAGTAGAGGTGAAACGGAGAGCGTAGTACGAAATACGTAGAACGTAGGCCGTAGCACTTGGCACGTAGTACGTGGAACGAAGTACGTAGAACGAAGACGAAGACGGAGCAACAGAAGCGGAAGTAGCGGAACACAGACAGGTAGAACAGTGGTAGCAGTATTAGCAGAACTAGGAGTAGCAGAAATACTAGGCCCAATCTGGTCAACAAATAAACCGTCTTAAAAAGCTACCTCAACTTGTAAACAATACATGGGAAATAACTCCTTCCACCGTCCGCCATCTTGACCTGTTTATTTATGCATCGTAACATTTCATAACCCTTTTATAATTCGTATTAACATCCCATGAACATGATTATTTACACAAATACAAATGCATATTATAATTTCATTTCTAGTCAACAATCTTGATTCATCCTCTCTCACATATTCATCACCTCTCTCACATATTCATCACCTCTCTTCCATATCATAATATATAATACATCGTCACCCTTGACCTAATTTCTATCACCCCTCTCTCACATTCATCATTCCTCTTCCATACCACAATATATAATGCATCATCACCCCTCTCTCACTCATATTATCATGTATACTTCATCGCCACCCACCCTTGACCTCATTTTGGCAACAACATCAACAACATTATTCCATTTTACATATTCAACAAGAAAATCATATAACCATGCTATATATCAAAATATCCCTTTCCCCCTCACCCTTCATCATTCATTCACGTATGCATGCTCGGAGTGTATAGCCACTAAAGGAACTAGAATACTGGGCATCAACTCACCTTCAGTTTCCCGGGCTGTGAAGTACAGACACACCAAAACCACAATACACAACAACACAACACTGTCTGTAGAGAGTAGGTGGTTCGTTACTGTCTTATTATGATACTAGGTCACCCTAGCACTTACGAAATGCTAGGTCTTGGGAGGTCTCTAACACAAGAGCACACACCCTTAGGACGTCACTCAACACAGATCACACAGCACTGTGGCAGCAAAAGTCCTCCTCAATTACTATAAATGTAATTTTCTATAATAATTATCACAACTCATTGGTCATTCTTGTCCGTATTAAGGCACAAGACTTTGGGTGGTTCCAAACACAAAACACAACCCTTAGAAAACAGACCCTACACTTATCCTATGATAGTGGTAGTCACAGTCTCTCCAATAGTCGTCTAACCACAAAGACTACCGCCCCAACTCTCCCACTTCAACCGCTTTTCCCAGTCCACAGTCCAAGGCACAGAGCTCCATTCAACTTATAATAGCTATCGAGCACGTGAAAAACCTAATTCCTGACATACACTATGCATTCCAAAACGCTGATTCAAACTTTCCGCACACGCAAGTCATCGTGTTGACCAATGACTTGTGTTGTGATGGTCTGTCGGAATTCGCCATTGGTGATGTGCTGGGTATAGGAAATGCCCAGAAGTCTTCTTTAGCATCTCATCTACATGCTTTGTATTCGTCGTTGTAGATCTGCTTTGAGGATTCATGTTTTCCACTTTAGTAGATAAAAAATATGTTAACAGTGACTGAATTCAAATTCAAAGCACATTTTCTTGCCTCTCGTTCTGCCCAGTCATAAAAGATAAAACCAAATTGCGATGGTAACCATCAGAAATTACCTTTATTTCCATTTTGTTGAATATCTTTTATCTGTGTAAATGTATATTTTAAAGAAAAATTGAAAAAGTACGTTGGACAATTAATACAAACTATTATAATTGTACCCTTGTCTTTTATTTGAAGTGCAATGAATGCATTGACTTGCGCTGAATACATGTAATTTGAAACAATAACAAACAAAAAATGTTTAGAAATACAATAAAATAAACAATGTATCATAAAATTTGTTTAAAAGTGACGGTTAAAAATTCAAAAGTAAAAGGCTGTGGAGTTGGGAATTAAAACAACAATGTAAATATTGTAATGGAACTGAAGGCTGTTGTGTAAAATGTAATGTATGCATTGAATTGTGATGCATACGTTTGACTTGTGTGGAGAAAGTTAAAAAGAAAGGTAGGTTGGAGATTAAAAATGTGTTTTAATATTGTAAGTGTACTATGGATTTTTTTGGAAACTGTAATTAATGCTTTGAATTTTGTTGAATATCTTTCTATGTAATCCCCGTGGGAGTGCCGGTGGTTTCAGTATAAATAGTATTTCCACTTTCTGGAAATTTAATGCTTTAAATTCCCACTATCGCTGTCTTTCTCCTTTGTTCTATCTCATTCCTACTCTTTTCTATCAATCTACTATACTATCTTCTTCGTTAGACCAGTCACCTACCATTTTTCTTGAAAACTCTTTCGGGACAAAACTCCTCATTTGTGTGTGAGATCTGTTGGATCAGCTTGGGAATATTGGACGCTTTCTGCCAGGTGGTTACTGGGGCTTCCTATGATGTTATTATTCGGCAATGTAGGCATTTTATATGTATGTGTTTTGTTGATATTTTATAATGATGTTTGTATTCTATTTTGTTTGTGTAAACGTGGGTTCGATAAAATAGGGTATAGCCTCAGCGTCTCCTGCGTGGGATGTCTTTATTGTAAAGTGACCGGCTTGTGGAGTGCCTACAGTGTTACCACTAGGGTTGTTTCGGCAGATCTTTTATGGGGATCAGGGTTGAGTCCTCTTTCAGCCAAGTTGTGGTCTTGATTTTGTGGTCCTGGTTCGGCTCTTTGCAGTTCGCTGGACCCTGTAAGCAATGAATAACTAACCAACTAACCTCATGTGTGTGTGGGGTCTTTTAGGTCAGCTTGGGAATATTGGACGCTTTCTGCCAAATGATCACTAGGGCTTTCTGTGGTATTATCATTTGGCAATGTAACCATTTTATATGTTTGTGTTTCGTTAATATTTTATAATAATGTTTATATTGCTTTGTATTTGTAAACGGGGGTTTAGTAAATTAGAGTGAAGCCTCGGCGTTCCCTGCATGGGATGCCTTTATTTTAAAGTGACCGAGTAGTGTTGTTTGCGTATACCTTTTATCTGGATCAGGAACGAGTCCTCTTTCAATCAAGTTATGATCCTGCTTTTGTGGTCATGATTCGGCTCTTTGCAGTCCTCTGGACCCTATAAACAACGAATAACTAACTGTTATGTAAAATGTAATTTATGCTTTGAATTGTGATGTATACATTTGAATTATGTACATGTTTATTTTAAAGAGAAAGTGAAAAAGGAAAAGGAGTTAGGAGCAAAAAAAAAAAACGCTATACAAATTGTAATTGTCCTAAGAATGCTTAGGGACAGTAATTTACTCCCTGTCCCTATCCGCACCAGTGTCCGGGGACGTTAACCTACCAACTACTAGAATGTTTATCTCCCCAGTGAGGGTGCCGAGGTTTCAGTATAAATAGTATCCCCACTTTCTGGAAATTTAGTGCTCTAAATTCCCACTGTCGCTGTCTTTCTTCTTTGTTCTTTCTCATTCCTACTCTGTTCTATCAATCTATCTCTCTTCTTCGCTAGACCAGTCACCTACCTTTTTTTCTTGAAAATTCTTCTGGGACAAAACTCCTCATTTGTGTGTGAGGTCTGTTGGATCACCTTGGGAATATTGGACGCTTTCTGTCAGGTGGTCACTGGGGCTTCCTATGAAGTTAATATTTGGCAATGTAGGCAATTTATATGTATGTGTTTTGTTGATATTTTATAATGATGTTTGTATTCCATTTTGTTTTTTGTAAACGGGGGTTCGATAAATTAGAAAATAGCCTCATCGTCCCCTGCATGGGTTTCGGCAGATCTTTTATGCGGATCAGGGGTGAGTCCTCTTTTAGCGAAGTTGTGGTCTTGATTTTGTGGTCCTCATTCGGCTCTTGGCAGTCCGCTGGACAATGTAAGCAATGAATAACTAACTAACTGTTTTAGGAGATCTTTAATATGGATCTGGGGTGAGTCCTCTTTCAACCAACTTGTGGTCCTGATTTTGTGGTCCTGATTCGGCTCTTTGCAGTCCGTTGTAAAATATAAGCAATGAATAACTAAAAAAAACTAACTAACTAATGTAACTATTAATAATTCACGAGAAAGAAG
The DNA here is from genome assembly GCA_036898135.1 of Oncomelania hupensis. Taxonomy (NCBI): domain Eukaryota; kingdom Metazoa; phylum Mollusca; class Gastropoda; order Littorinimorpha; family Pomatiopsidae; genus Oncomelania; species Oncomelania hupensis. The sequence goes on from CM072524.1 coordinate 28,551,990, forward strand.
CTTGGGAGTTGGGGATTAAAACAACAATGTAAATGTTGTGATAGAACTGAAGACTGTTATGTAAAGTGTAATTTATGTATTGAATTGTGATGCACACATTTGAATTATGCACCTGTTTATTTTAAAGAGAAAGTGGAAAAGAATAGGCCTTAGGAGCTTTTAGAAAACTGTAATTGTAATAAGAATGTTTATGAAAAATGTATTTTATGCATTGAAATTTGTTGAATACAGATTTATTTTAAATGGAAGTGGAAAAAGGGAGGGAAGTGGACAAAATAATACAAATGTTATAATTGTCCTCTGTGGTTTTTATGTAAAATGTAATGTACATGCATTGAATTGATTGATTGATTGATTGTTGCTTTAGGTCCAGCGGACTCTTCCGAGCCAAATCAGGACCGGACAACCCCCGATCCGCATAAAAGATCTGCTGAAACAACCCCAGTGGGAAAATTGAATGCCCTCCACCGGCCAGTCACTTTACAATAAAGACATCCCACGCAGGGGACGGCTGAGGCTTTACCCCAACTACTCGAACCCCCGGTTACAAAAACAAAATAGAATACAAACATCATTATAAATTATCAACAAAACACATACATATAAAATGCCTATAGTGCTAAATAATGACATCATAGGAAGCCCTAGTGACCACCCGGCAGAAAGCGTCCAACACTCCCAAGCTGATCCAACAGACCTCATACACAAACCAGGAGTCTTGTCCAGGAAGAGTTTTCAAGAAAAAAGGTAGGTCATTGATCTAGCGAAGAAGAAGATAGTATAGCAGAGTGATAGGACAGAGCAGGAATGGGAAAGAGCAAATGAGGAAGACAGCGACAGTGGGAATTTTAAGCACTAATTTCCAGAAAGTGGGGATACTATTTATACTGAAATCCCCCGCACTCCAACGGGGGGGTACTGTTGCCGCAGTGAAACTGTCATGCCTATAAAGGCAAGACAGGTTTTCAACTGGGGCTTTCACTTTTCCCTTTATAGGTTAGAACAATCTACAGTGGCAAGATTGCTCATGACCCCAAGGGGTATGCATTGAATTGTGTTGCATACATTTAATATGATCAAATAACAAATAATAGTTTATATCAAACAGACTAACTTACAATGACATAAACATATAATAATGTATTTGTTACAAAGTGAAGAAGAAAAGGCTGGGGAGTTGGGGATTAAAACAACAATGTACATGTAATAGAACTGATGACTGTAATGTAAAATTTAATTTATTTATTAATTTGTAATGCATACATTTGAATTATGTAGTGTTTATTTCAAAGAGAAAGTGGTTAAAGGGAGCTAAGGATTATTTTTAAAAGCTGTAAATTTTGTTATTGTACTAAGGATTTTAATGGAAAATGTAATTTATGCATTGAGTTAAGTACATTTTATTTCAGTGTGTAATTTATCGTTTTTTATGTGTAGTATGACTGGAAAATGACATTAATGAAGTGATTTGCATTGCATACTTGAACTTTGATTTATGACAATAGTACTTAAATAAATAAATGAACAGGCTGTATTTAATGATATATATTCTATATTGCTGTTCTCTTCCCACATACCCCCACCCCATTCCATCTCTCTCTCTCTCTCTCTCTCTCTCTCTCTCTCTCTCTCTCTCTCTCTCTCTCTTTCTGTTTTGCATTGTGCGTCAGATGCAAATGTGAGTCCTCTTTCCACCAAGTTGTGGTCCTGATTCGACTCTTTGCAGTCCGCTGGACTTTGTACACAATGACTAACTAACTAATTAATAGATTTATTTGAACTTAATGTATATTATTCTATAAAACCTGACTATTAAGCTGTTTATCTTGGCAGATTATTTTCTTTTTCTTTGATGTTGTGTTGTTGTCATAGCAGTTTCGGTTAAGAACCTAAGTCCAAATTTTGGAAAATCAATCGATCATTTTATTTGTTCCTGTCACAAAGAATTTACATCGCGATACGTTTGACCCTTTATGATTTATTCGCTGTGTGCATGCGCGCATGTGTACGTGCGTGTGTGTGTGTTTGTATGTGTGTGTGTGTGTGTGTGTGTGTGTGTGTGTGCGTGTGTGTGTGTGTGTAGGCTCGCGCGCTTGTAGATCATCTTAATTTTTTAAAAATTCAGACTTCCATAAAGTAACATATTTTCTGTATTCATATTTTATTCCCGGCGGTGTCAAGTTTTTAAGTCACGTCAGGTCAAATAATTGTTTTTGCCAAGTTTAAAAATAAAGAATAATTATGACTTTGTGTTACGTACTGTCAAACTTTATGGCATAAACTCCTGGAATCAGTCTCTTCTCAATATGTAAATAAATTAATGTTACTGAAGGGCATGCGGCGGAGGAGACAGGAGATAGAGATGGAAGAAAAGGGGGAACACACACACATTAACACACGCACACACACTCTCTCTCTTTCTTTCACTCATACACAAACACACACACACACACGTGTGTACACACATGCACACTCTCTTTCACTCTCACACAAACACACACACAAACACACGGATCTAAACCAAGTTACGATCACTCCCTAGATAACAAAATGATTCAAATGTAATTTGAACCTTGGCGGCTTACTTGCACCACTGGTTCAATAGTCCAGAAGTGGTTTTTTTTTTTAATAGCAGAGCGGTTTAGTAATAAATAAACATACTTTTTAATTTTTATAAACGATCTTTTTAAAGTAAATAAACCCTTTAATTTTCGTTTATTTGTTTTCTTTCGTCTTTGTTTAAAATAGAAATTTGCTTTGATTGAATTTTGAATACCGTTTTTGGTGGCAGAAGTTGAAAAAATAACTTTTTTTTAACCTTATACCAAGTCAGCGCATTGCTATAGTTTTGAGAAAGGGTCTTTTGGAACTAATAAAAATCTTTATTTTATGCTGTTGTCGTTTTAGCGCGATGTTACTGATTAAGCTTATGTGTGCGAGCGTGTAGGTGAGTGTGTTTGCCTAAGTGTGTGTGCGTGCGTAAGTGTGTGTGTGTGTGTGTGTGCGTGTGATAGAGAGGGACACAAGTACAATTTATTCCATAATTTTATATTTTAGTAGGTGTTTACACTATGTGCGTATAAATTGAGCCTAAGTCCAAGTTACCCTTCGTTTAAGTTCAATTTAGCCGCTAGGGTGTTCTAAATAGGACTTTCACAACATTAAAAAAACCAGTTTCAGACAGAAACAGTTGGCACTACACCTTTGAACGTTTAAGGCCATATGGGTTTAAATTAATGTCTACCTTTTAAATGATGTTATGTTTGTGGCTTTTGTCTACTTTTCACCAAAATATCGAAGGAGTTCCTTAAGGGGTTAAATATATATACACTTTTCACCTACATGTGCACCAATAAATTAATGGATTGCCAAATGAATAATGCATTAAGTGCATACAGTGACCAATTTTTTAAAAAGCGTGTTACCAGCGCCGCGCCGATAAAATTATTATTTTGACATTAATTAATAGCGTATTTCATTGGATGAACTCTCTCTCTCTCTCTCTCTCTCTCTCTCTCTCTCTCTCTCTCTCTCTCTCTGTCTCTCTCTTTCTCTCTCTCTCTTTTCTCTCTCTCTCTCTCTCTCTCTCTCTCTCTCTCTGACTTCGCTATCTCTCTCTCTCTCTCTCTCTCTCTCTCTCTCTCTCTCTCTCTCTCTCTCTCTCTCTCTCTCCCTTTCTCTCTCTCTCTCTCTGTCTGTCTGTCTTCGTGTTTGCCAATCAAATCCAAGGCTTCTTTCATATATTTCTGTTTAATACTCATATCATAATCAAAACAGTAACATGACAACTTTGTTCTCACAGACGCACCGAGATAAATGTATGGCCTTTGAAGTAAGTCTTAATTAACGACATAAACACAACGTACCTTTTTTTCTCTCCCGCAAACGGGCCTATCGCTCCTTTTTGTAGCGTGAGAAAATATTGGCATTACAAATATTCTTATCTTCCTTAATGTTTCCAAATATTTCGAATCTCTTGTAAAAGAAATGCTCTTTTTTTCCCCCTTACCTATCTGGACATATTTTGAAATAGTCAAGAACCACAACGAACCAAATGTCGGTCCGTTTGTCGGTCGGTTCGTTCGTCCATTGGTCCCTTGAAAACCATATCTTAAGAACCACTGAACGGATTTTGGACAAACCTCATAGGAAGATTAAATAGGGTAGCGGCTCGCCAATCTTCGTTTTGCAGATGACATTGATGGATTGGCTGGAGAGGAACAAGAACTTGAACAGCTGGTACAGAGGCTTGACACCACCTCCAGAGCCTATGGAATGGAAATAAGTGCAGAGAAGACCAAAATGATGACCAACAACACCAATGGCATCAATACGGACATCAAAGTCCAAGGCCAATCCCTCAACACAGTGCATAGCTTCAAATATTTAGGAGCCATTGTATCAGACAATGGGTCCCGACAGGAAGTCCTCGCCAGGATCGCACAAACAACTGCTGCCCTGACAAGGTTGAAGCCCATTTGGAAAGACAGGACCATCAGTCTACATTCCAAAGTAAGACTGCTGCGCTCCCTTGTCATCTCCATCTTCTTATATGCTTGCGAAGCATGGACCCTCACAGAAGATCTCCAACGAAGAATACAAAGCATGGAGATGAGGTGCTACAGAAGACTTCTGGGCATTTCCTATACCCAACACATCACCAACGACGAAGTCCGACAGAACATCACACAAGCCATTGGACAACACGATGACCTGCTAACAGTGGTGAAGAAACGGAAACTCCGATGGTATGGCCACGTCACCAGATCATCAGGCCTTGCAAAGACTATTCTGCAAGGCACAGTGCAAGGAGGTAGAAGAAGAGGGAGACCGAAAAAGAGGTGGGAGGACAACATTCGAGAATGGACTGGTTTGACACTGAGCGAAGCCATCAGGGCTGCTGAGGACAGAGAAAGATGGAGTATGCTGGTTAAACGATCATCTGTGGTGCCCCAACGACCTTCGGGTTACGGGACAGGATAGGATAGGATAGGATAGGCTCGCCATCGGTGCCATTAAACGTGCTCTACCACAGAAGTAAAGGTCTTGAGTCTATTTATTGCTAAACACGTTTTGCTCAATAGCTCAAAAACGATTGATGCGATATGGTTGAGATTTGGGATATATAAAGACATGAACACAAGTACGGGCCAACGTTCAGCAGCGGTTCGGTGTCGGTCAGTCCGTCGACCCGAATTTAACTTTTTTTTTTCTGTTCAGAATACACGTTTTGCCTTGCCTCAGAAATAGTTGATCCTCAGTTTTTCACCATCCATGAGAAAGGGTTCAGATTGTGTTCTTCTTTCCCTCCTCCTCCTCCTCCTCCTCCTCCTCCTTCTTCTTGTATTTTTGAACATACTTTTGTACTTTGCTTATTCAGTAGGAATTTAAAAGTATCCATAATCATCAACACAAATTAAGGATCTGCCTATCTGTCTGTCTGTCTTCTTCTTCTTCTACTTCTTCTTCTTCTTCTTCTAGCAGAGATTCAGATTCAGGATTATCATCAGGTGTTCTCGGCAAACGAAGTTTTCCGTCGTTGATTGGTCGCCCGAGCGTGAACCTCTGTCTGTTGTGAATCTGCAACCAACACATGACGATGAGAAGAAGAAGAAGAAGAAGAAGAAGAAGAAGAAGAAGAAGAAGAAGAAGAAGAAGAAGAAGAAGATGAAAGAAAGAAATAAAGAAATGCGAAGAAGAGCAACAACAACTACAATAACAAGGGATGATGATACACAGTTAACTTTCATCGCTCAAGACCTCCGCTATAGTGTTTTTTATGTTTGGTTGGTTGTTTTATTACCGTCTTCATAATTGAAATGATAAGACGCACTCGCACACACTGATGCACGTACACGCACGCATGGAAACACACACACCACATTACATTTAAAATTGTGAAATAATAATAATTATTATTAAAAAAACCTAATATAAACCGAGCTACTGTACAATTAATTAAAACGTTTGCTAACCGAACGCTCACATCAAATCTAATGTTATCAATAGAACTCATAGTTTGTAAATCAGTTTGCAAAAAAAGGACGAATATGACTGCGTTCAAGTGATATATGCTTCAAAAATACAGTTTCATTACATATGCAGTTCACATTTTTTACACTATTTTGTTTTAATTAAGTTTAGTATTATTTTATGTGTCATGCTCCCACGTAGGGGTGCCGGGGGTTTCTGTATAAATAGTATCCTCACTTCTGGAAATGTAGTGCTTTAAATTCCCACTGTCAGCTTGGGAATATTGGACGCTTTCTGCCAAATGGTCACTAGGGCTTCCTATAATGTTATTATTTAGCAATGTAGGCATTTTATATGTATGTGTTTTGTTAATATTTTATAGTGATGTTTATATTCTATTTTGTTTTTGTAAACGGTTCAGTAAGTTAGAGTATAGTCTCAGCGTCCTCTGCGTGGGATACCTTTATTGTAAAGTGACCGGCTAGTGTAGTGCCTTCAGTGTTACCATTAGGGTTGTTTCAGCAGATCTTTTAACGGATCAGGAGTGAGGTCAAGTTGTGGTCTTGATTTTGTGGTTCTGATTCGGCTCTTTGCTGTCCGCTGGACCCTGTAAGCAATGAATAACTAACTAACTAACTAACTAACTAACTAACTAACTAACTATGCATCATGCCTAAAACTGATCTGATGATTCCACAAGGTTTATCATATCTCAAATTAAATGTAATAGCTTTCACAAATTTATTTTCTATCGAGTTTTGAATTTCTTTAGAAGATTGCGGTATTGTTATTGCCTGTGAGTTAATATTTGAAGTACCACATTTTGCAGCACGATCAGCCCAATCATTATAAAGAAATCCACAAAGTGATGGAATTCAGCACAAGTTCACCTGAGTACCAATAATTATCAAACCATAAATAATATTTTTAATTTCTAACATAGTCTCCTTTCTTGAATTCAATGCCTGTAAGGCAGACAAAGAATATACACATATAACAATACTAAATATTCTCATAGGTAGATTTGAGATTTTATTAAGAGCCATTAATATCGCAATCATTTCAGCAGTGAAAATGGAATACCCTCTACCTAAATAATATGATTCTATCCTATCCTATCCTATCCTATCCCGTAACTCGGAGGTCGTAGGATCACCACAGATGATCGTTTAAAACGATCAATATGATTCTGATATATTAAAATCCGGTATTACAAACGCTGATCCTGCTTCACTTGTTTCTAAAACAGAACCATCTGTGTATGTATATACTTGTAAATGTCCATAATATTTTCAAACATATGATTTTGTGCTTCAACCGCCTCTTTTTGTTTCTTTTCTTGTTCGACGTTATTGCATTTTTTTGTCTGTTATACTATAGTTATATGTTTGTTCTCTTTTCATTGTTGAAAAGATTAATTTATGTGCTTCTGTTTTTTATTGCTTTGTACTTGTTCCTGTTCGCCAGACATTTCATTGTTGTCATTTGTCAAAGGGTAACACTTATTTAAGCTTTGCTTTTGTGTGCCCTTTATGTTCTCCATGCCTGGTTTACTTGTTTCGTGAATAATAAAATTCTGTTTAAACCAACCGCCGTGAAGTGTATATTATGATTCTTATTTATACTACAGTAATGAATATCACAAGTTGCCTTTTCAATTTCCCAGATAGGTACTGGTGAAATTATATCTTTTTGAGAATTTTCAATATGCACGAAATCCACTTGAATAAGATTTTTCGTAAAGGTACTTACAGTTTTGGAAAGGGCCTTTTTGGGAAAAGCTATATCAGATCGGATGAACAGCTCTTTGTCAGTACTTTTGTAAACTGTGCTTGCTCTTAATATATATCTTTCGTCATTCATCAAGGGGAATAATATCTGCAATTTTACATGCCTCTATAGTTTTTGTATGAATTGGGACCCCAAGTGCTAATTTTATTGCTATACTGTATAAACTTTGTAATTTTTTAAAGATAACGTTTAGGGGCTGAAAAATACGCTTCCTGTCCGTATATTAATTTGGAGCTCACAAAAGCAGAGGCTAAATGAACCAGTGCTTTTACATCTTGTCCCCAATTTTGCCTGCTAATAATGTTCAGTAAAATATAAATTTTTATAGCTTTTTGTATTAAATATTCTATATGTCTTTTCCATTTGAGTTTGCATGTTAAATATACCCTTAAAACGTTAACCTCTTTCATGTACTTATCTTCGTTTTCAATTTTTAATTTTGGAAATTGTCTAGGCTCCTGATCATTATTAAATAATTCCAAGTTTGTTTTTTCTTTAGACCACTCAAGACCGTTGATCAGTTCAGCTGATGCTCCAGAACAGGGGTATAACGAGGCACAACCTCTGGTATAGTAGGCTCTACCCAGGTCAGGCGATCGCTCAGAGGGTTTCGAATGTGACTTTTAACCCTTAGTCGAATCTAGCCAAGTTGCCGAAAGGGGAGACGATTGGATCAGTGATACACTTAATGGTCGCCTAGTGTGTACACGACATGGGTTTGATTCTCTGGATAACGACCGTGTATTTTTCTCACAAGTCATTTTCTGTAATCTCCTTCGATAGACGAGAGTATAAACCGAGGTCTATAGTCTATTCACGCACTCATTCCATCGCAGGGATCTTAAAGATCCTGATGGTCATGTTCTTGGCGGGCGAATGCCGACTACACAAATATACCCAACACCCAGTAGAATTAGAACAAGGGAGACAACAAGTTGCAGGCAGTCGTTGTCTCCCCTAAAGTGATGGAATCCAGCCGAGACAACTAACTTCCTAAATCCTTTTTCCGCCACTGTATATACCGTATTCCACATTTGCTCTGCTAAACCTGCAGGAGCACGTCAAAGAACTCGGTCACGTTATTCTATCTAAAGGAGGCATTGGGGCATAATAAACTCAAATGGACAGATTTTCACCAAAGGTTTGTCCAAGTTGCTCAGAAGACCATGGCGTTTGATGGTACGCATCAAAGCGAAATGTTCGCATTTGGGGGCTAGTAGTTGACTTCGAATGATATGGGTCAGCGCCTTGAGCATCTGTTTTTGACATGGTAAGAGCGCTATAGAAGACTCATTGACTGATATTTTAGCCATCAACTGATGGCTGGTTGTGGCAGCGTTCGTAAGCTTATTGTGGAGATTTATTATTTTATACTGTGCAGTAAAACCGACAGAATGCACCGCTTGTGCGACAATATATTGCCATCCACTACGCTTCATGTAAGAATCTCAACGAACTGAGAGTTTGCATTGAAAACAATGTGACAGACCACAGTACACATACCACTATTATTATTGTCGTCTTAAAACTTTAAAAAAACAAAAAAAAACAAAACAAACAAACTTCAAAACAAAACAAACATACGACAGTCAACTTTGACGAGTACTCGTAATATTAACAACGAACAACTGCTACAATTACATTCTTCGGATTAGAGTATAAATACCTAACCGGGTTCTAGGCTGTGCACGTATACGTCAGTCCCTTATACGCTCTGTGTCCGGGGACGGTAATCTACATAACGTAAACGTAAACGTGCACGTGTACGCCTTCTATTGCGTGGAATGTAAAGATCCTGACGCTCATGTCCTAGAGGAGTGAGTAGCAGCAACATAAATACTCCGTACCCAGCAAGATTTCTTCTCCGCCATCCCCTGTCGCCCAGGATTGTGCTCGGTCGTCTGGGCGACAATGAGCCCATACTCCGCAAGAGGCGGTCTCTGACGGCTCGAGTTAAAACCTGTATCAGCCAGCGCTTTGTGCAGCTCTTTGAGCATTCAAACACATGCTATATTAGAACGATTAAACAAATAAAGTAAATAACAATACATACATTAAAGTTGTTAGACTTTGGATCCTCTGCACGGCGACAAGATTCAAGATTTACCATGACTCTCAGCTCAGTCCAAGAGGTCTTTTTTTAGCCCTCTCACCCCCACCCCACCCATCCCCCAAAAAGGGGGACTGGGTGAAGGGAAAGAAATATATTTACAACAAACAAGTAACCTTTATACTGACAGACACAGTAATGTCATATATTTCCACCACCTTATGTGCACTTACATTGAAAAGCGTCCACACAGCGAAGGCTGATGTATGACATGCCAGCCATGAGTTCGTCTGGTGAATTCGCGAACGAGGATGACGACGACGACGACGATGAAGCGATAGCTCCTCCTCCTTCCTTCCCACCACCAGCGTCGGGGTTGCGGGGTGATGTGGAAGTGTCTCTGCCATCGCTGAGAATATGTGAAGAGTCAACACATTTGTCTTTACCGTCCTCGATTGTTCCACTAAGTGCGTCCTCAGAAAGTGACACGCTCTCCACAGACAATGGAGAGGTAGATTTGCGATCACTGGAGGTCGCCTTATTGTTGGTCTGTGCTGTAGATTTACAGTGGTCAGCAGTTGTATTAGTAGTAGCAAAGGCATCTCCTTGAATCATTACACTACTGAGGCTGGGCCTGACTGGAGTGTGGTGGTTGTTGTTCTGTACGGCAAGGGTATCATCCTCGTCCAAGTCGCTGTCGCTGAGGTTGGTGACGAAGGCAGGAGCTGACTTGGACGTGGTCATAACGGCGCCAGTCATAGCCACGAGGGTGCTGCTGCTGCTGTGGTTGTTGTTGCTGTTGCTGTGGTGTCTGTTGTTGCTGATGCTGACGTTGCCTACATCGCCGACGCCGCTGATGTGGAAGCTGCGGTTACCGCTGAAAATCGCCCCTGTCGCATCCGCTGCGCTTCCGCGACGGCATCGTAAAAGCTGTTAATGAAGAGGGATGATTGTTTTAATTAGGTATTGGCATGTCATTACACTCACACATTGTTCTACTCTATCGCAATTTCTGATCTAATTAAATGAAACAAGGCTGCGCGCCCTTCAAGTTTCCTCAAATGCACAAACACCGCCATACACTGGCATATTTTTATAATAAAAATGTGATTTCTAATAGCGACGTGCCTGTACACCACAAGTGTGAGTGATGAATGTGTGTTTGTTGTGTGTATAAGAGTCCCTGTAACATGTAAACATGTATGTTGGTCACATGTCGCGCTTGGAGGCTGATAAAAGAACGAGGCTCGTATATGTATATCTTTAATAGTAGAAGTACTAGCTATAGAAAAAGAGGAAGAAGAAGAAGTTGTTTGTTTGTTTGTTTGTAGATTATAGTCACACGCCACTTTCGCATATAGGTGACTACTGGACCGATTTATACTGACACCAGCGGGCCAGTTGTTGGTAAAGGGGAAAATAATATGATCACACGTTGACCAATCCGGGATTCGAACCAGCGACCTTTCGGTTACTAGCAAGACGCTCTTACCAACTGAGCTACCCGGCCCCTGAAGAAGAAGAAAAAGAAGAAGAAGAAGAAGAAGAAATAGTAGTAGTAGTAGTAGTAGTAGTAGTAGTAGTAGTAGTAGTAGTAGTAGTAGTAGTAGTAGTAGTACCTGCTTGAGAGCTATGCGAAACTTGTAGCCACTGATAACGTAGAGGAAGAAGTTGACACACTTGTTAGAGTACAGCAGGTAGAAGAAGATGGAGAACAGCAGTCGGTTCATGGCGATCTTATGAGGTTCCTTATGGAGGTCCGGATCCTAACACAAAACAAAGTGTGTATATTAAGTCCTCGGGTTACGCCGGTCTCGACTTACGTTGTTTCGTGGTTACGACGCTCCTCCCCACAAAAATATCATATATATATATAAATTGCTTAGCCGGAAGTCCTTCTTCGCCTCTACTATAAAGTTTGTCCGGTATGGACGCTGATCTGGGCAGGTGCTGGGCGCTGCGGATCGACCTGCTGTGCGCTCAAAACCAGCGAAATCGTTATAGCCGACATTTCCTTACCGAACGTTTAACCGTTTCTGAGATAAATAAATAAACAAAATGTCCACAAACTGCAATAGCCTCATTCCGCGCGCTTCCATTAAAAATCAAATTGAGGTTTAAGCATGTTTTCCCATATAGACTAAAAAATGGATGGTCTTTCTACGAAGCCTTTGTAGCTTACTTAGTAAAAACATTCGCCCACCGTGCAGGGCGACCCAAGTTCAAATCTCACGCGGGCCATATTTTTTTTAATGTTTTTTTTTACACTACAATATGGATATTTTTCTTTTTAATGTAGGCTTTTTACCGTTAATTTATTATTATTATTATTATTATTATTATTATTATTATTATTATTATTATTATTATTATTATTATTATTATTATTATTATTATTATTTATAAACTAATTGTAATAATAATAATAATAATAATTTATTATTATTATTATTATTATTATTATTATTATTATTATTATTATTATTATTATTATTATTATTATTATTATATCTTATATCAAAATTTCTTTTAAAACCTTGGTGTTTTTTATGATTTCTATTTGTATTATTCTATATTCAATATTATTATTAGTAGTAGTATATTATTATTATTATTATTATTATTATTATTATTATTATTATTATTATTATTATTATTATTATTATTATTACCAAGGATCGGGATGGGGTGGTACGTGTAGGTAAAAGGGGGCTACGGGTAGGTTTAAAAGGGCATGGGTAGGCATAACGTGGTTACGGGTATATATAAGGGGGTATTGTGATGGTCGATTCCAAGGAGGGTACAGGTAGGTTACAAGGGGGGTACGGAAGGTATCAAGGGGGTATGGGGAGGTATCAAGTGGGTTCGGGGAGGTATCAAGAGGGTATGGTGATGCATCATGGGGGGACGGGTAGATATCAGGGGGGGGGTATGGGGAGGTATCAAGGGGGATATGGGGAGGTATCATCGTCCAAATGAAACTCGCAGACAACAGTTGTCTCTCTGTCTACATTTTAAACAGCTACCTGTGTACCCTGGCTTGCCAGGGTACAAAACCACTAGTAAATACTAGTACGCGTCGTTCCGTCTTACGCGTTGTAGCGTCGTAATTAAGCGACGTAAACAAACGGGAGCTAGTTTAATTCATGTGGTAAGGAATTATTTTCTCTTCGTTTTAATACTTTTTTTGTCATTAACAGTTACAATACAGTATATAGCACTGTACGTACAGTACAGGTATTTTTCTTTATGTTCCTACTTACATAACTTACGATGAAATCTGGTTACGACGCGTCCAACGCGGATCAACGTCGTAACTCGAAGACCCCCTGTAATTGTTTAGTCATCCGAAAGCTTAAAAAGATTAATAAAAATGATTGAGAAACAATCGCTTGAAGAAAAATAAATAAATAAAAATAAACAAAAAAGATGTCAAGCCATTCAAATGTAGGTATCACTTGACAATCAGCCGGAAAATCAGCTTTTTTCACAAGTGTTAATTTTCGTGGCGTCGTTGTGACTCGGCTTTATCCTAACGAAGGAAAATGAAAGAATTCATGATGGGCTGACCTGGGTCGGTATTCAGAAAGACCCGCTTGCAACCCTTCGATAGGTTATTTGTCTTCCACGCGCACGAGTACATCAGGGATTCCTTTTGTTTTGGGCTAGCAAGCGCACTAGGCCTCATCGATGAACTGGTGCAGATCATGTTAGTATGCAAGGAAATAAATAAAAAAGTGGATTCGTGGATTATACCTTCTCCGTTAAAAGCGAGTACCAGGAAAAAGGCAGAGAGAGGATCAACGTAGTGAATGACGCCATTAGCAGCATTGTCGTCATCTGACGCACGCGCCCGGAGCTGCCGATAGAGTGGTTTGCCCCTGACTCTCGCCGCATGGTGTCGCTCCAGTTGGCAGTGTTGTTCCGATTCCGACTGCGTGAAGAACGCAA
>CM072524.1:28570754-28598254 GCA_036898135.1 Oncomelania hupensis
TAATTTCTAACCGATTGAGCCACTCAGCATAGCGCACTTACCTTTGTAAGTGTTGAGCTCTTTGGCAACCAGACAGCTGTTCGTCAACGAAATGAGAGAATCCTGCAGTTGGAAAGAAAAGAAAATAATTTTAATTTGACATTTGGTTTTGTATTATGCCCTTCAGCACCCCCCCCCCAACCCCCCATCCCCCACTCCCCCCGTCCATTTTTTTAATTTTTTAAACCCAAAATGGTCTTGATGAACAGAAAAAATTCTATTTTCTTAGCACGTTAATTCCTTCACCTTAAAAAAATAGTAATGTATTATTATTTTATCTGAACTTAAGGTATTTTTTTTATCTGTTTAGATTTGTGTACGTATGTAGCACTGGTGTGGTTGTGTGTGGTTGAGTGTAATAATAATAATAATAATAATAATAATAATAATAATAATAATAATAATAATAATAATAATAATAATAATAATAATAATAATTATAATAATAATAATAATTATAATAATAATAATTATAATAATAATAATAATAATAATAATAATAATAATAATAATAATAATAATAATAATAATAACGGATTTTTATATAGCGGATACTCCAGCCTATGACCAGACTCACCACGCTTTACGTAGTCATTACATATAAGTACAAGCACTCGATAAAACATCGCTTTCGCTACAATACACCAAAAGACAGAACAGTAAGGGTACAAATTATTTACACTTATGTACACAAATTACAATTTACAACTATGTACACAAATGACAGAAAAGACAAATAGAATAGTAAAAACATATTCACAGCTATTTATATGCCCGGTTAGGCCCAGGAGGAAAAACAATATAAGAGTGTGCGGGTGTGATAGAGCGGCTGAGTGTGCGCGCGAGTGGACCTGTGTGTACGTACTGTGGGGGTGTGTAATAATGAGGTTAGAATGGAATAAAATACAGGACGGCTAGCATTGAAAATTGCAATAATAAGAAATAAATATTCCAAAGGAATGCTAATTTCTACAAACAAACAAAACAAAAAAACAAAAATAAAAGAAGAAGAAGAAGAAGAAACGACACAATGCACATTTTTGGAGCTAATCTTTTCTTCCGGCCGGACGATGTAAGGCACACGTGTAAATGAACCGAATGGTCTTTTTTGTCCCGATGTTCGTCTGTGTATATAATGGTATACTAGTTTTTATCGGCAACTATTATTTTGCCCTTTTGTACAGTCCCTCTTCTTATTTCTTATTGTGCCGGTGCTGTCAGCGTGTACAGCAGTGATATCTTATAGTGTGCTTCAGCGTTGCTCGAAGTGTATTCCTTGTTTGTATGTTTAATTGGCAATACAGATTTTTGTTTCCTTGTATCCTTGCATCAGGGCTGTGTTTAACATCACCACGGCGAAGACATTACATTTTGGAGACATTCCTTAACCTCTTTCAATGCCAGAAAAAGTTCTTCCATTTGACACAAATAGACCAATACCTGTTATAAGCCATTGGGTGTTTGAAGGGATTCAAGATCCTTTCCAAATCATTGTGATTGTTGTCCAATAGGATTGTGTTATATTTTTTAAACTATCATAAAGTTTGACTTCTTTCAAAACTACGAGTTTGATATAAATCGAAACATTATTTTATATGTTTATGTGCCTAATAATAGCATCAAGGTTGATTGTTAAAATAGGACTCACTGCTACAAAAGTGATTATATTAAGCACAGTTGTCAGTTTATAGAACAAAGAAGAGACGTCTGTAAAGCTCAGCGGTCGATTTATGCAGCAATTACCCATTATATAATCTTTTAAAGTGGCTATGGATTTTCCCAAGTAAACTCAAAGTCACATAAAACGCACAATAAATAAATTAATAAACACATACTTCATACCCTGCCTCTTTAAAAAGTAATGTTGAAATATTAGTCAATGTTGATTACAGACGGAATTTCAAAACCATGTTTTAAATCAAGCATATTAAAAAAAACATAGAGGAAATATTACCCTGAAATATACATGAGAAAAAACTAAAATATTACCCCCGACGGCGACGAACTCAGCTTTCCCAGTTTGGGGTGACCCATAGTCGTACCCTCCATCAATGTATATGCGGTCACTCTGTAGAAGAGAAAATAGTTCGAATCCATATCGCAGATCTCTGTAATTGTTCAATGATTCATACTAAATTGATCTGTCAACAATTCTACGTAAATCAAATAAAATCATATCAATGAAGATATGAGTTTAATCCTTCATCCTCAGAGTTCATCAAATATGCAAGACAGAAGTCGGTAAATATATGATTATGACGACCACCGCCTTGACCCTGTGGCTCACTGATGAATCTCGTGATAGGCAAAATTAAAGTGACCACTGTCACTGTCCATTTGAAACAGTATAATTGCTCCGGTGGTTCAGTGTTGATTTAGTCCCTTATCGCTGTTCTCTGGGATGGTTATCCCCGTCTGCCATAGTTTTATCGCCAATGGCGTGTTCGGAGATTAAACTTTAATGTTCGCTACATTCAATCAAATCAATTACAACACCAATTATGTAGGTCTATTAAATATACTTTATTTTTTTACTATAGAAATAATGAATTTCCAATTGAAGCAAACAGTAGGAAAAGAGTCACAAGCTTTAATGTCATAAACGTATTTATGTGCATCTAAAGTCACATTAAGGAGGAAGGAGGGACGGTAGGGTGGGGTGTGGTGGGGGAATGAGAACCGCACCCACATCACACATACACACGCACATACTTACTCCCTTCTCTCTCTCTCTCTCTCTCTCTCTCTCTCTCTCTCTCTCTCTCTCTCTCTCTCTCTCTCTCCTCCAACTCATCCTCTACCTGTGTAATTTACCTTTTCTTTTCTTTCTTTTTTTCCAATTCTTTTCGCGCACACCCAATCCGTTTTTCAGGCCTCTATCACACCCGCACATCTTCTGCTTCTCTACTTTATTATCTACTTTCTTACTGCACACTCAAACAAACAGTTGTTTGTACTAAGGCTAAATCAACATAGAGCAGTAAAACACCGAACCCGTCGGGCTTCACCTTGTTACCAAAAAGGTAACCTTTTCATTACAACCCAGAATGCAATGTGTGGTTTTATTTATTTATTTATTTATTTATTTATTTATTTATTTATTTATTTATTTATGTTTAAATTACCTAACTTGTTTAGACGTCATCAACGGGAATTCCCTAAGTGGTTGAACAGTCACTCCATATTGAAACTTGCTTGTAAAGTTAACAAATGAAATTGCATTTCCATGCGAAAAAAAAAGTTTCGCTATCCTTTCAGTAGTAGTCTTTAGTTAGTTAGTTATTCATTGCTTACAGGGTCCAGCGGACTGCAAAGAGCCAAATCAGGACCACAAAATCAAGACTACAACTTCGCTAAAAGAGACTCACCCCTGATCCGCATAAAAGATCTGCCGAAACAACCCTAGTGCTAACACCGAAGGCACTCCACCAGCCGGTCACTTTACAATAAAGACATCCCACGCAGGGGACGCTGAGGCTATACTTTATTTTATCGAACCTCTGTTTACAAAAACAAAATAGAATACAAACATCATTTTAAAATATCAACAAAACACATACATATAAAATGCCTACATTGCCAAATAATAACATCATAGGAAGCCCCCAGTGACCATTTAGCAGAAAGCATGCAATATTCCCAAGCTGACCCATCAGACCTCGCACACAAATGAGGAGTTTTGTCCCGAAAGAGTTTTCCAAAAAAAGGTAGGTGACTGGTCTAGCGAAGAAGAAGATAGTACTATAGTAATAATAATAATAATAATAATAATAATAATAATAATAATAATAATAATAATAATAAGTAGTAGTAGTAGTAGTAGTAGTAGTAGTAGTAGTAGTAGTAGTAGTAGTAGTAGTAGTAGTAGTAGTAGTAGTACTATAGTAGATTGATAGAGCAGAGTAGGAATGAAAAAGAACGAAGGAGAAAGACAGCGACAGTGGGAATTTAAAGCACTAAGTTTCCAGAAAGTGAGGATACTATTTATATTGAAACCCCCAACATCACAATGGGGAGAGTAGTAATCTTTGATTGTTGTTGCTGGCTTGATCTCACAATGACGAGAACAACACTGCGAGAGCGAGCTCACTTCTGAAGTGTGGCAGTCCCTGGCCTATCCTATCCTATTCTATAACTCGAAAGTCGTTTGGGCACCACAGATGATCGTTTAACCTGCATACTCCATCTTTCTCTGTGTTACGTTGAAACGCGAAGGATAGTATGTAACAACAACAACACATGCCAAGAGTTGTCGTCCGTGATGACGAAAAGAGCTATCCCAAAGTGTGTCCACAGAACAGCAGTATGAAATTACGCGCTATTTCTAAGCGAAAACTTATCAGAAATAAATAATTGTAACCAATAAGTATTAATGAAAGCCTGTAGCTTCGGGGTTTTTGCAAAAGGAGACGTCCGCGTCCTGGTAGCTGAAATGGCAAGTGAAAAGGCGGGTTTTATCGTGATAATTGTTATTAAATAATAAGACCCCTCGCTAAAACTTTGTGTACAGATAATTAAATACACCATTTCCATGTCAAAGCAAAAAAAAAAAAAAAAATTCAAATTCGACCGTAAAATACTTGAAAAAGTGGTTTTTAGTTCCTGCACGTAGCGTCAACACATGCCAAGAGTTGTCGTCCGTGATGACAAATAGAGTTATCCCTGAGTAATAGGCCTAATAACTCTGAATGATAGGCCTATTTTATGCTTACACACTTCAAAATACAAATAATTTCTCATGCATGATACATTAAGTTTGAGATTTTTTAAATTTGTTTACAAAGATCACATCGAGGACTAACTTATTAAAGCGTTAAATTAACATTCTGTCCAATATATAAGCAGGCCATCGGCCGGTCACCTAAAATGGAAAAAGAGCTGAAAATGCTGATTCGGCGTTTTTTCTTTAATGGCTATAAAAAAAAAGTTTTCGACTTATGTTAAAAAATGAATTTTTTTTTGCAATATACATGTTATCCTGTATTAAATTTAGGCCCCCCCCAAAATTTTTTTTTTTGGTTTTGAAAAAATGATGTGTTATTGCTATAGTATGTCTGAAACGCGCACGATAGATCTAATCGTTTCGCTTTGCAAAGTATTCAATAATAGAGTGTATTTACCTTTGATTTGAGTTTGCATGGTTGTTAGAAGAAGCTTTGTATAACGTTGATAATTTTCGTTAGTCGATATTATTGGAGAATTCTCTAGATTTGCGTGTTACTGTCGATAGAAACTTCCCGATAAATGTCGAAGTTTGAGAACGTTCTTGGAATGTGGAGAAAGATGTATGACGTAAGTCAGTGATGACGAACTTTAATTTGATTGGTGGTAAAGCGTCATCGGGAACATTCTGACGTTATCTCGATCGAGAGAAAATCTATAAAATGGATGCTCTGTATGTGGGTTGTTGATAGTGTGTTGATAGTGAGTTGGAAAGTAAAAAGTTGAGAGTGGAAAAGGCAATTGTATGCAGTTGTTGATGAACGCTGAATAAAGTTTGAAAACTTCATACGACGACTCCTGACTTGTTGATGATTGGACAGGCTGCGTGGATAAACGAATCCGAGTTTACACCTATCAGGAGAATTCAAGCATTGGGGCTGAATCAACTACTGATAGAAAAACACCAACATCGAACGAGTGTAACACTCTGTCCTCAGCAACCCCCGTGGCTTCGCTCAGTGTAAAGCCAGTCCATTCTCGAATGTTGTCCTCCCACCTCTTTTTCTGTCTCCCTCTTCTTCTGCCTCCTTGTACCGTGCCTTGCAGGATGGTCTCTGCAAGGCCTGATGCTCCGGTGACGTGGCCATACCATCGGAGTTCCGTTTTTTACCACTGTGAGCGTGACATCGTGTTGTGTAATGGCTTGTGTGATGGTCTGTCGGACTTCGTCGTTGGTGATGTGCTGGGTATAGGAAATGCCCAGAAGTCTTCTGTAGCACCTCATCTCCATGCTTTGTATTCTCCATGCTTTGCATTCTGCTGTGAGGGTCCATGTTTCGCAAGCGTATAGAAAGATAAAGATGACAATAGAGCGCAGCAGCCTTACCTTTCAATGTAGGCTGTCTTTCCAAATGGGCTTCAACCTTGTCAGGGCAGCAATTGTTTGTGCGATCCTGGAGAGGACTTCCTGTCGGGACCCGTTGTCTAATATATTGGATCCTACATATAACTGGAGGTGGCGTCAAGACTCTGTACCAGCTGTTCAAGTTCTTGTTCCCCTCCAGCCAATTTATCAATGCCATTCGCAAAACTGAGATTGGAGATTGCTCTACCCTCTAAGCTGACTGTGTCTTCGTGATCTGCAAGAGCATCTGACATGATGCGCTCCAGGAAGATGTTGAAGAGTGTTGGAGATAGTAGGCATCCTTGACGCATACCGATTGTTATTCTGAACCAGTTCCCGATGGCGCTGTTGTGGAAGACTGCACTGGTAGCCTTGATGACTTCAATAATTTTATGGCTGATGTTGTACACTCTCATGGTTTGCCCACAGAGCTGCATGCCACACTCGGTCAAACGCTTTCTTGGTCTACAAACACATGATATAGATGTTGTTGGTTCTGTAGATATTTTTCGCAGATTATTCCGAGGTTGAAAATCTGTTGTGGTACTTCACCCTGCTCTGAATCCTGGTTGTTTTTCAGCTATTATTTGTTCAGCTTGGGGTTTCAATTTGTTGAGTATTGTTTTCAGAAGGACCTTGCTGGGATGTCCGATGAGGCTGATGGTGCGGTAATTTTCACACTCCCGAAGGTTACCCTTTTTGGGAAGAGTGATGACAATCGACTGGGTACATGGTCTAAGCCACTTCCCACTCTGCCAGATATTGTTACAGATAATGGTGGGGGCGTCAATCATCGCTTCTCCTCCTGCTTGAAGCAATTCCGCGTATATGTTGTCCACTCCCGCTGACCTACCCTTCTGCAGTGATTGCACTGCTGCCTCAACTTCTTCTCGTGCCAAATTACATGAACTAGGAGTCAACGTTGGTGACTATGTTAAATGCTAACATCGCAGGCAATGTCTACCTTTCTGTACGGCAGTCCTCAGTTAAAAAGTTCTCACTCTACAAATCCAAATCGATCAATCATTAATTTAGTAAAGTTGTATGAGAAAGTTTTAAATTGGAAGTTTAGTTTTCAACCATCAGGAAACGTAGACTTAATATAGCTTGAGTTTGAAAACATGTGATTTTGAAATGCCGACGAATATTGTGTTCTAAAAATTGAGCCTTAGTGCTAACAGTAAAGTGGTATTTAGAAACACACGACGTAAACTGTATACTGCAGACAGCAGTTCAGTAAAGTTTATGACCGTCATCCCTGCAGCACACGTAAAGTAGGGTTTTTTTTTCTTCTCCTTACCCATGCACGTTCTGACAGCCACCACAACTATTTAATCTCCGCACTGAGTATGCTATAGTAGAATTAATATTAGCGGATTGCAGTATATATAATATCGCGGTTAATTCCACAAATTCGTCAACGATTCTAAAATCGTAGATGTGTAAAACCAATCAATCAATCAATAATTTTATTTAACGTCTATTCACAGTTTGTGATATTAGACCATACACGCAAGCATACACACAATCACAGGCAAAATGTGTAAAACCATTACAGAGAGAGAGAAAGAGAGAGAGAGAGAGAGAGAGAGAGAGAGAGAGAGAGAGAGAGAGAGAGAGAGAGAGAGAGAGAGAGAGAGAGAGAGAGAGAGAGAGAGAGATAGCAGCAGCAGCAAAAACATAAATAAATAAATAAACAGTAGCAGGTCCAAGAAGTAATGAATGGGCAATAAAGTTATAATTATGTCTACACCCACCATTGGCGAGAGAGCCATAACCGTCTATCTCAGGGAAAGAACACTGAACTAAATGAACACTGAGCCACCAGACCAATCATATTGCTAAATATGGACAGTGGAAATGTCCACTTGTATTAATGCCCACCACATGTAGCACGGGATTTGAACCTGGATCATTGATGTACCTGGCGAACGTTCTACCACTAAGCATCAAAGAAAGTACGGAATCACACACTTACAAAAACAGCCGAATCACAATCAAACAAGAGAACAACAAAATCAAATTAAAAAACAATAATTAGTACCATAAAAAAATAAAAAAATAAAATAAAATAAAATTATTAATAATTATATATATATTATATACAAACAACACTAAAGCCATAAAAGAAACACTAGAACGGAGAAGAATCAGAGACATTAACAGCAGCAGTGCAAACTATAGAAACAGTATAACCATTAAAAAAACAAACCAAATCCAAATGATCACCCCTCCCCACATCCCACTTCTCCCGATCTCACACACACAACAGACTGATAACAAGATAGGAAGGTTTTAAAACTAAACAACATTACCATCTGATGCCAGAACTGACACACTTTTTCAATCGTTTTCTAGTGCACTGCACACCGGCCAATCAGATTTCCCAACTTATCAGTTTTTAAGTCAGTTTTAATTTGTCCACTCATTGATGCTGTGATCGCGCGTTCAATCCACAGGTCCACAATAGTAATAATATCATCCACAGGTTCACAATGAGACAAATAATAATATTTACAGGTTCACAATAATAATAATAATAATAATAATAATAATAATAATAATAATAATAATAATAATAATAATAATAATAATAATAATAATAAGCTTAATCACAGATTCACAATATTAACTAGATATGATCATGGGTAGAACGACTGCAGTGTGAACCGATCGCCGGGAGAAACCTTACATACCCTCGACGTTGATAAAATATTGTTCTCACGATCACAAAAGTCGAACGTCTGTAACGACTCTTTAACAGTGTGTTGTTTCAGCGGCACATTACAGAGCCCAGTACAACAAATACAAAGAGACAGGTGACAGGCTTAAATGAGCACTAAATTGTCCTTCAGGATCGCTGAGTTGTCCGGAGTGTTGTTAGACGGCGCTCATCAAGTGGCAAGTTAGCGCCTTGGGATGCTGGAGTTTGAACCTAGTTACGGCTAGTGTCTTGAGAAGCTCTTTGAGCTGGTAAGCGTATTATGTAAGATAAATTCATGTTATTCGTAGGAGCACAAAGGTAATAATTAACTTGTCCACATGTCCACGAAGATAATATTGCTATCTACAGGTTCACAATGATAATATTAATTATAATCCAATCCACAGATCCACACTGCTGCTACTACTACTACTACTACTACTACTACTACTACTACTACTACTACTACTACTTTGAATTAATAAATGTTTTAAATTATTAAAATCCACAGTTTTACCACAAACAATACTATTCATATGCACAGATCCACAAAGATAATATCTAGATCCACAGGCACAACAAAACATAACAACACTACCAACATCCACAAGTTCACAATGCCGAGGCTAATATTCACAGGTCAAAGTTCAGTGTGATGTCATCGCGTGCTTCCTCTGTGCTCTTGCGATCGTTTAAGGCTGATTACCTTTTGAAAGACTATCTTCTTCATTTGATTCCAGACGCCCCGGTTCCCATCCTAGCTTGTAATCGCACCACCTGCACTCTCAGACCCGTCTTCCATTCAAACAGATGCTAAACAGTCTGGTCTCCTCGGTTCGTTTCTGCAGAAAGCGTCCGCCGGTTAGATGGTCTCGCCTGCTATAGTTCTAGAAAGCGTTCACTCTGCTTTGTGCGTGATGATAAACCAACACAAAGTCCAAACAGATCGCCGTAGCCCAGTGGTAGAGCGTTCGCCTGGCACACCGGTGACCCAAAACTCCAATCCCGTGTTGGAGAAGATATAAGTGGCCATGGTTGCTGTGGTGGATACGGTTCAGTGTCGCTACTCTCTCTTCCCTGGGATGGTTATATATATAAAATTTATAACACACTCTCTAAAAATGGCTAGCGCCGTACAGCAACCTTGTCCACCTTTGAGACCAGGATAATTCTCTCTCTCTCTCTCTCTCTCTCTCTCTCTCTCTCTCTCTCTCTCTCTCTCTCTCTCTCTCTCTCTCTCTCAGAGAGAGAGAGAGAGTTCGCTTTGGTTTAAATGAACTAGGGATAAACAAAAGATACCACGATACACTCAACAAAAATTGCCCTTTCTGTCCAGGCGTGCTGGGAAACGAATATCACTTTCTTTTTGTATGCCCAATGTATCATGAATTGAGATGCAAGTACTTGTCGCATGTGCAGACAATAAATTTAAGCTCTGAGGAATGTATAAAAAAATGCTCTTTTGGATTGTCCAGGGGATGTATCAAGGAAAATGGCAATGTTCATTTTTATACCTTGAAAAAAAGAGACGAGTCACTCCAGTAGGGGAAGGAATCGGCGTACATGCAAATCTAACTTGTTATATATGTGTTGAATAGTGTTTTTTTATATTTATTTTATATTTATTTTATTTAATTTTCAAATTTAGTGCGTGCGAAAGAGTATGTAAAATGTGATGGGTCGCTGGCTTAAACACATTAAAATGTTGTCAATTGTCAATTGTCAATTCTCTCTCTCTCTCTCTCTTTCTCTCTCTCTCTCTCTCTCTCTCTCTCTCTCTCTCTCTCTCTCTCTCGTGTATATATCTCTGTGTGAGTATGTGTATGTATTGCGTGCGTGTGTTGCATGCGTTTGCTGCGTGTGTGAGTGGTATGCGTCTGTCTCTGGGTGTGTGTGTGGGATGGGTGTCAGGGTAAGGGATGGAGGGGCTCCTTTGGAAGGGAGTATAAACCGAGGTCTGGTCTGTGCACGTATGGCACTTCATCGCACGGACTTTAATAAAGATCCTGACGCTCATGTCCTAGAAAGGTGCCAGCTACATAAATACAACGAGCAAGCATTAAGTCCCTTTCCCCCTAACCCCGGTTGCCCGGCATTGTGCTCAGTTGTCTGGCCCATGGGCGTCAGACGATGCAAGATAGCAAGGTGGGCCTCGGAAGGTAGGAGTTAGATCCTGTATCGGCCAGTGCCTATAGCCGCTCTGGAGCTGAAAATGCGCTACTACAGTAAGAAGGATAAAATATTTTAAAATACATTAAATAACTTTACTTTACCTATAACCCCTTTGTTGAACTGCTGGAAAATATAGAACGTTAGCACGAATGGTGCATCGCGGAATTGCGATCTGTTCGCAACGGGGTAGTCTAGAATGCTGATTTTAGCGTGTCAGAGTATCGTCCACTAAGGTCATTATCTTGTGGAGACGAAGGAATGATGCTTTAACCTATTTTAGACTATCTAGGAATGATGGTTTAACCTATTTCAGACTATCTTCCTGTTATTCCCTACATCATCATCATCATCATCATCATCATCATCATCATCATCATCATCATCATCATCATCATCATTCTTCTCCTCTTTCTCTCTCTCTCTCTCTCTCTCTCTCTCTCTCTCTCTCTCTCTCTCTCTCTTTCTCTCTCCATCTTTTTTTTTTGTTCTTCTCCTCCTCCTCCTTCTTCTCTCTCTCCCCCTCTCTTTCTCTCTCTCTCTCTCTCTCTCTCTCTCTCTCTCTCTCTTTCTCTCTCCATCTTTTTTTTCTTCTTCTTCTCCTCCTCCTCCTCCTTCTTCTCTCTCTCTCTCCCTCTCTCTCTCTCTCTCTCTCTCTCGTCTCCCCCCCCCTTGATTTCCTCCTTCATGGTCTTTTTGTATTTCCAGATTTGTCTGGAGGAAAACAAAATCTGAAAAATAACTTGACCGCTTTTTCGATTATTGTTTACAACCACACTAATTTTGCCCACCCTTTTAGATCAACCATATTTACACTTTTTTAAGGTCAAGTTTGCTGAAGTACATTCTGTTTTTAAACACGTTTTACGCTGCTGTTTCTCAAACTTGATTGACCATTTTTGATGTGTTTTCTTGATTTTTTAAATTTTATTTTGTTTGTTCGTTTTGGTTCTAGCTTACAGACAGTTGAAACCGTGGTCAATCATTCCAGTCATCATGTTGCTTCTCAAGAACAAAACCGAGACATACAAGCTTCGTGAACATTCCAATTTTCAGGTTAAGTGAGAGAGTGTCTGGAAGTACATGTGGATGGTTTGTCTTGTCCCAGTGCCGGGCATCCAGAAGAGCACGTTGTTTTAGGGTCGCAATATGCTGGTGGTGCAACACGGGCAAACAGTGACACAGCACATTATATCGCAATATTGTAATTTTCCACAAAGAGAGAAGGGGTGTCCGTTTCAGTTGGGGGATCCGCCACTGACTGTACTCCTTCATGGTGGATGTTTTATAATCACTACTTCGATGTTTCCGAGTTGATTACTTGTTTTATTTTTAATTGGATTATTGTATTTGTTTAACCGTTCCTGTATAGCACTTTCCAAGCTCAAGAGCTGCTCAAGGCGCTGGTCGATATAGGATCTAGCTCAAACCGCCCGATGCTCCCACTTGCAATCTTTAAAGTCAATGCGATGGAATGTGTGCGTGCCCAGACTAGGCCTCGGTATACACAAATCGCATCATATGCCTGAATTATTGTTTTCAGTACTTGCCGTCGCTTCAGATGTCTTTCGCTAGGAAAAAAATTACACAAAAACTCTTTCATCCCTAATGTGATCTCAATCCTCAACAATTGCTAACTCTGTTGTCTAGTCAGTCAGGTCGGTTTGTATGTTTAACTGAAATCTACAGTTCATATTTATTTTGATGATTCTGTGCACCCTTAGATGTTCTAAACTTATATCATTTTTAATTACTTAGTTATTCATTGCTTACAGGGTCCACTGCAAAGAGCCGAATCAGGACCACAAAATCAAGACCTCGACTTGGTTGAAAGAGATCTATATAAAAGATCTGCTAAAACAACCCTAGTGGTAACACTGAAAGCACTCCACAAGCCGGTCACTGTACAATAATAATAATAATAATAATAATAATAATAATAATAATAATAATAATAATAATAATAATAATAATAATAATAATAATAATTATAATAATTATAATAAATAATATTATAATAATTATAATAATATTAATAAATTGCATTTATATAACGCATTTTTCATTAGAATAACAACTCAATGCGCTTACACACATCGTTATCACAACACTCGCACTACATCATGTACGGCATCATTCAGAAAGTATTATTACTGTTCATACTATTTACACAGAAAACGCCTTGCGGAACAGGTGCGTTTTTAAGCAGCTCTTGAAGGAAAAAAGTTCTGTACAATGTCTCTTACAATGTACAATAAATGTATCCCACGCAGGGGACGCTGAGGCTATACTCTAATTTATCGAACGCACTTTAACAAAAACAAAATAGAATATAAACATCACTATAAAATACCAACAAAACACATTCATTTAAAATGCCTACATTGGTAAATAATAGTATCATAGGAATTGCCGGAAGCCCTAGTGACCATTTGGCAGATAGCGTCTAATATTCCAAGGCTGTCCCAACAGATCTTATACACAAATGAAGAGTTTTGGAAGAGTTTTAAAGAAAACAAATTTAGGCGACTGGTCTGGCGAAGAAGATAGTATAGTAGATTGATAGAACAGAATAGGAATGAGAAAGAACAAAGGAGAAGGACAACGACAGTGGGAATTTAAATTTTTCGTTGAGGGCATCATATCCAATGGAGATGAATCAGCCTACAGGCAGGAAGTCGACCTGCTGGTGTCATGGTGCAGTTACAACAGTCTCGAGTTGAACGCCTCCAAGACCAAAGAGATGGTGATCGACTTTCGTCGGAACGCCACTCCCATTGACCCCCTCTTCATCAACGGCCAGCCCATCGAGACAGTTGAGTCATTCAAGTTTCTGGGCTCACTCATTTCCTGCGACCTCACCTGGGATCTCATACCGACTCCATCATCAAGCGAGCACAGCAGAGGATGTACTTTCTCAGGCAGCTCAAAAAATTTGGCCTGAGGAAGGAAATCCTCACCCAGTTCTACCGCTCTGTGGTAGAAAGTGTTTTAACATTTTCCATCTGTGTGTGGTATGGGGGTGCATCCCAACAACAGAAAGAAAAACTAGACCATATTGTCTCCGCTGCCAGCAAGATCATTGACACCGACCTCCCCTCTCTGGCCTCCATCTATACCAAACGCCTGATGAGCAGAGCCAGAAAGATAGTGGATGATGCCCCCCTCCCCGGATACCACCTCTTCGAGCTGCTTCCTTCTGGCAAAAGGCTCAGAACTATGAAGACCCGTACCTGCCGCTTCAAGAACAGGTTTTTTTCCACAAGCAGTGACAAACCTCAACTCCTTGTCTGGCACCCGATGATCCCGGACTATCTCAGTGACTTATGCATAAGAGAGAGAGAGAGAGAGAGAGGGAGGGAGGGAGGGAGGGGGGGAGAAGTGAGTGAAAGAAAGACAGAAAGAAAGAGAGGAAGAGAGAGAGAGAGAGAGAGAGAGAGTAGAGGAAGTGATAGAGAGAGAATTTATAGATGTATGTAGAGTGTGTAAGATAAGAGAAGAGAATTGAGAGAGCGAGAGATTACGGAGAAGAGCGCGCACGTGTGTGTGGATGTGTGTGTCTATTGGATTTGATCATTCTGTTTCTACTATATTCCAGTCAGTATTATTCCTAGACTTGTATGAGTGTGTCAGCAAGTGGATGGTTGCGCGTAGGTGTGGTTGGCTTTGTTATTGTGTTTTGTATAAATGTATATGTGTGCCAACATCAAAGTGTATTCCTCGTGCTTGTCACCTGGCGAAATAAAGTTCTGTTATCTGTTATCTGAAAGTGGGGATACTATTTACACAGAAACCCCCGGTAGGGAGATAGGGTGGGGGGATATCACTTTTAATGAGTTGATAGTCTTTATAGTGCAGGTGGCATGTGATGGGTTAAGGGAATGTGTGTCCATGTACACGTACGTATTAAATTCGAATCAAATTCCTCCAGTAGTTTGGAAGAAAATATAATTAGAAAAGAAAAGAAAAAAAAACAAAAACAAAAAAATGAGTTACCATGATGACATCGCCGGATATGCTTTTTTTCGTCATCTGATAAGGCTTACTATTTCATAATTAAATCTTATCTTATCCTGTCCTACCCTGTAACTTGAAAGTCGTTGGGGCATCACCTATCCTATCCTATCCTTTCCCGTAACTCAACGGTCGTTAACCGGGGCCCGCAGATGATCGTTTAAACAGCGTACTCCATCTTTCTCTGTTCTCAGCAACCCTCATGGCTTCGTTCAGTGTCAAACCAGTCCATTCTCGAATGTTAACCTCCAACATCTTTTTCTGACTCCCTCTTCTTCTTTCTCCTTGCACCGTGACTTGCAGAATGGTTTTTGCAAGGCCTGATGCTTAGGTGACGTGGCCATACCATCGGAGTTTTCTTTACCATTGTGAGCATGTCATCCATCGTGTTGTTCAATGGCTTGTTTGATGGTCTGTTGGACTTCGTTGTGCTGGGTATAGGAAATGCCCAGAAGTCTTCAGTAGCGCCTCATCTCCATGCTTTGTATTCTTCGTTAAAGTTCTCCTGTGAGGGTCCATCTTTCGCAAGCGTATAGGAAGATGGAGATAACAATTTAAGGGGGCGTAGCAGCCAACTTGAAATGTAGACTGAGGGTCTTGTCTTTCAAAATTGGCTTCAACCTTGTTAGGGAAGCAATTATTTGTGCGATCATTTAGAGGACTTTCTGTCGGGACACATTGTCTGATACAATGACTCCTAAATAATTGAAGCTACGCACAGTGTTGGGGGATTGACCTTGGACTTTGATGTCCATGTTGATGCCTTTGGTGTTGCTGGTCATCATTTTGGTCTCCTCTGCACTTATTTTCATTCCATAGACTCTGAAGGTGGTGTCAAGCCTCTGTACCAGCTGTTCAAGTTCTTGTTCCTCTCCAGCAAATCCATCAATGTCATCCGCAAAACGGAGGTTGGAGATTGCTATACCCCCTATGCTGACTGTACCTTCGTGATCTGCAAGAGCATCTAACATGATGCGCTCTAGGAAGATGTTGAAGAGTGTAGGAGAGAGTAGGCATCCTTGACGCACATCGATTGTTGTTCTGAACCAGTTCCCTATGGCGCTGTTGTGGAGGACTTAACTGGTAGCCTTATCATACAGGCTTTTGATTACTTCAATAATTTTAGGGTTGATGTTGTACACTCTCATGGTTGCCCACAGAGCTGCATGCCAGACTCGGTCAAATGCTTTCTTGAAGTCTACAAACACATGGTATAGATGTTGTTGGCGCTGTAGGTATTTCTCGCAGATTATTCTGAGGTTGAAAATCTGCTCAGTCGTACTTCGCCCTGCCTGAATCCTGTTTGCTCTTCAGCTATGATTTGTTCGGCTTGGAGTTTCAACCTGTTGAGTATTATTTTCATAAGAACTCTGTTTGGATGGCTGATGAGGCTGATGAGGCTGATGGTGCCGTAGTTTTCACACTCCTGAAGGCTACCCTTTTTGAGAAGAGTAATAACAAACGACTGGGTCCATGGTGTATGCCACTCTCACTCTGAAGATCGTGTTACAGATAATGGTGAGGGCGTCAATCATCACTTGTTCTCCTATTTCAAGCAATTCTGCGGATATGTTATCCACTCCCGCTGACTTCCCCTTCTTCAGCGATGGCACTGCTGCCTCAAATTCGTCTCGGAGAATTGTGAGAATTTTTTCTTCTTCTCTGTTTTTGGGTCATGCTAGAACTTGTAGGTCTCCGTATCAGAGCAGTACTCTGTTCATCTATCCAAGACTTCGTGTTCTTGTGTAATGTACATGCCAGACTTGCTTTGGATCGTGGAGACCTTGGGCTGTTTAACACTTGTCAGCCGCTTCAAAATCTGGTAGGCCTTCTTGCTGTTGTTCTTGTTCAGACTGTTCTCTATTTCCTGGCATTGGTCATCCAGTTCTCCTTTTCTGTGCGCATGCCTTTACGGATGTCATTGTTGATTTTTCAGTAGGCCTCAGCTCCCTGTTAGGTGTTCTTTTTATTTTTCATCTCTCTTCGTTTGTCACATAGGTCCAACAGTTCACGTATGATCCACAGTTTCTTTTTTGGGCGGTGCTTGCCAAGAATCTCAGTGGCGGCATCTGTCACAGCTGAGTTGAAGGTGGTGGTCATGCTGTTGACATCTATTTCACCAGCTCCCAAAATGAGCAGCGGTGCAAATTTAACTCCAATTGTGGCTTAGAATATGTCTGACACCTTTGGATCTTGCAGTTTATCCAGGTCGAACTTCAGTCTGGTGCACTTTGCGTTGTTTGCATTCTTAGAGTAGAACCGGAAGGACATCATAACGAGATTGTCACTTCCGATGTCTGCTCCTGAAAAAGTGCCTCTCCTGCCAATGTTTTACGCTTTGTCTGAAGCGTTTTTTGACCTAGATGTAGTCAATCTGGATGTGATGCTCCCCGCTGGGACTGTGCCAGGTCCATCGTCTAGAGGGATGGAAAAAGCCATACAAAAAAATAGCTGTCGAGCTGAGCTTAAAGCTCGGGAACTAAAAATAGATAAAGTATCCTACATACGCTGTGTGACAGTAGATCTTAAAGTAAAGCGATTTGTACCCACAAACACATATTACTTTTGTTCACGTGTTGCCACTGCTCTACCTACACAAAGAGAATCATATATTTTATTTCACAACAAGTATGGAGGTTTTGGGCTATGAGAGAGAGAGAAAGAAAGAGAAAGAGGGAGAGATAGAAAGAGGGAGAGAGAGAAAGAGAGAGTATATTATTTGAAGTATTGGACAAGGTCAACTGTAGAGCGATTGAAGAGTCTGCGGTTTTATTCCATGGGACCATTTTACCATATTTCAAATAAAATTATAGTTCCTAGCATTCGTGTTGTCAAACGTGTGGAGGGTTTTGTCTTCTATAATATTCCCACCTTAAGACTGAATTAAACATATCGACGATCGGGTATTCAACACCTTTCAACGTCCACGGGACGATCTAAGGTGAACAACGAAAAACAGCATGTTATAAGAGTTAGAACGCTTATCTATTTTTTTTCAGGGAAGTTTATATGCATCAGGCATGACGTCATTGCTCACCGTCGATTCATGAAGAAAAACAAAAACACAAACGAAAACCAACAACAAAAGAAACAGCAATACGTGTAGTCCTGTCTTAAGAGTTGCTGTAAAACAATGATTATGGTCACGGAGGATGGTTACCGGAGACCTGCCTTAGCGCTCCAGTCAGTGTTCCCGTTTTACGAAATTCCGTTCTAATGGTAAGACGCGTTTCTTGTTGCTCCGAAGTGTACGGTGGCTGTTAGCATAAAAACTACATCACATGCCGGAAGCAGTGTGGATTTGTCAGCCCAGGCTTGTGTCTAGCATCAGTAAATAAGCCCCTAAGATCGCCTCCAGCTATAGACGCAGCTAAGGGACGCCAAAAGTTGGTCAGTAAGACGTAAAGAGTGAAGCAGACGAAGAAGCAGAAGACGGCGAAGAAGAAGAAGAAGAAGTAGTAGTAGTAGTAGTAGTAGTAGTAGTAGTAGTAGTAGTAGTAGTAGTAATAGTAGTAGTAGTAGTAGTAGTAGTAGTAGTAGAAGGGGGAGGACGAGAATAACAATAATAGAAGGAGGATGAGGAGGAGAAGGAGGAAAAGAATAAGAAATCATCATAGTCCTCATTATCGTCATAACCTGCCTTAACCAGTCCATGCGTAACAATACAGATTGTTGTGTAATAATAACTAGTTCAAGAGAGGTCCCGCCATCGATATGCAGCAGGGACTCAGGTTCACCCGCCGCGGTTTTACGTTTAATTGTCAAGACACAGGCTCTCGTATATGCAGACACGCGAGCGTCTATAACGGGTCTTCCTTTCTTGTGTGTATTATTATAGAATAATGTTTCGAGAACGTTGCATAATTGATGATTTTTTTGTGTGTGCAATGGGATAGCAAGCAGAACAACTCCTGACGATGAAATGCCTCACGTTCCACAGACTGCGGGCTGTGCTGAACAAGCCTTAAAAGACCTCAATTCGCAGGCTTTGTTTCCTATCCTACCCTATCCCGTAACTCCAAGGTCGTTGGGGCACCACAGAGGATCGTTTAACCAGCCTACTCCACCTTTCTCTGTTCTCAGCAACACTCGTGGTTTCGCTCAGCGTCAGACCAGTCCATTCTCGAATGTTTTCCTCCCACCTCTTTTTCTGTCTCCATCTTTTTCTGCCTCCTTGCACCGTGCCTTGCAGTATAGCCTTTGCAAGACCTGATGCTCTGGTGACGTAGCCATACCATCGGGGTTTCGATTTGCGAATAACGATGTGTTCAACGGTGAAATAGCAAAAGAGGACTTTTGTTATTTACAGACCGGTAAGATTTGCGTTCCTGTTATTTGACGGAATAATTATGTTTATGTGCAATCGGTATGAATTAGCATTTCTATTTGAAAGTATTTTTGTGTCGTCAATGTGATTGACAGTAACTTTCACTTTCAGCCAACTGCACTTTGATTGGTTGTCGTGCAGTCAACATGTGCTGTGACATTTTAAAAGCGTTCGCTTATGGCAAAAAGTTGCCCAAAAGCAAAACGTATTTGGTGTAGAGCAATCGCAAACGCTTTTTTTCTAGACAGTTCGGGGCTGTCTACGAGAGCTACATCTGACAATAGTTTAAGCATGATGGGATGTTACATTGCAGCCCGGACAAGCAGTGGTTCCAAGCCTTTTGACCGCCTGCAATGCCAAAACAATATTGTATGACCCTGAAACACCGCTCGCCTACTTCTTTCGGATGAGAGTGCAATACAATACAATACAATACAATACAATACAATACAATACAATACAATACAATACAATACAATACAATACAATACAATATATAAGCTTATTTATTGTCCAGCTTTCACAGTATACATACAAGCGAAAAATTGCAATTTGGCATTGAGCGCAAACTTTGCATAAAATAGTAAAGAAACAAAAATAAAAAATGTCCATGCGTACAGCAGTCAAGGCTCAAATGGAAATATTTTTTCTCTCCGTCTGTCTGTCTCTCTCTCTCTTTCTCTCTGTCTCTCTCTACCTCTCTCTCCCTCCCTCTCACCTTCTCACCTTTATCCATGCTGATCGAAACATCCACACACACCCACTAAATAATCCGTCAATACAATTTATAAATTCACAATAACAATGTATAAATTAACTTGCACCTACCCACACACACACACACACACACACACACACACACACACACACACACACACACACAGTGGCGGGAAGGGTGCATAAATCATAACTTAACATTTTAACTTCTTCACTATCGCTTAACACATTCTAGCAGGCAGACCAGACAATTAACATTTATGCAATACTTTCACGCAGTGACTTATGAAATTGGAATGAGATCAGATAGTTATACATCCAACTTTGCAAGAATAGAAGAAATGTGTTTTCACATTTCTGCGAAACGCATCGACAGAGTCTGCTCTCTTTATGCCTTCTGGAAGAGCATTCCACCAGACCGGTGCAGTGTATCTGAAAGACCTCTGGCCATAGCTCTTAGTCCTGCTAACACTGCTTGTGCCCAGGAACAACGAATAGAGACTTTGAAGCTGAGCGGAAGCTGCGAGATGGTTCGTACACATTCAGAAGTTCGAACAGGTATTCAGGAGTGTGCTCTTTAACTGCGCGATAGGCAACTGAAAGCACTTTGTGTTTAATGCGTTTGTGGACAATGGAGTTGCTCAAGAATGGGGGTGATGTGGACTGATTTACGACTTTTTGTGACCAATCGAGCTGCGGAATTCTGCGCAGATTGGAGGCCTTTGATCTGTGTTTGAGGCAGATTGGCAAGAAGGCTGTTGCAATAGTCTAGCCTTGACAAGATCAAAGAGACAGCAACAGTGTTTGCTGCACAACGGGTCAGAGAAGAACGGTGTGACAAGAGGACCAGTATAACACAGCACTATAGCTTCTCGCCTTACATAGTCAGCCTGTAACCGTTGTAAATTAACGTTGCTGTACAGCAGACGACGAAAGTCAACTGTGGGCTACACATAATTATGTACGCTGACGCTGGCTCAGTTAGGCAGTGACCTCATTCAGCTTACGTATAGCCGGTACCACCACCCCCACGCCAGAGTACGCCTCTTGTGGTTTAGATTTCCCGGGCTTCCGGCTGACAACAGGGATAGATAATCATTCTTGGTTCGAACTGCATCGAGGAAGGAGCTAAGCCTCTAATAGCTCTCTCTACTGGATGACTAAAAGCAGGAACTGGTGAAATTCTATTCAACCTAGTTAGCCACAGCCTAACATTGTCAAAAAGGTAAATGATCTCTATTTTGTTTCATCGCGATGTATTGATATTATTGCTGCATTATGTTTGTGAAGTTTGCCATGTTTAGAATTGTGAATGTTAGTCAAACTTTGCCTGACCACGTGGCGAGAACACGACCGGTTTCGACGCCATGAAGTACCACCTACGGACCAACTGTTGTTTAGCCTATGTGTATTATTGCAGACCAGTGGCTGTACCAGAGAATGTGTATAGTATTAATCATTTCTCTATGCGTGTAGCTTAGCCATGATATATCTTTATATGTAATGGGATTAGAGTGGAGATTCCAGTAGACCACGGACTTAGCAGAATATTCGTCGCTTATGTGGAGCTATCACTGAGGGCTATTGCTGCCTTCAGTGAGACGCTCTGTACACCCTTAGTGAACCGGTGTTGAAGAAATTTGTCTCATATTTTGCAGACGAGCAGGCATCGTTTGCCCGAAGCAGAAGCAAGACAAGTAAAAGTCCTCACTGACATTCGGCCTGCATTGGAGCCTCACGCACTGAGCTACGAGAGCCCACCAGTCTGTCAACCAGGAGAAGAGGGATTTAATTCAAGTTTGGTATGTATTGACCTGTGCCTCAAAGATAAATCCAAATTTATGCAAATCGAGTAATGTAGTCATCGTGACGTAGTTACTACTACTACCATCCCTGCACGTTTCCAGAAGGAACCTGGCGCCGTGCAGTGGTTAGGAGTGTTCCGGACAGCAGTGGCTTCGCTAAGGCAAGAAATCGATGTAGCCGTGTGAAGTGGCTAAGGCGATCCGGTTTTAATTCTCCAAAACTTGTCCAAGGCCTTCCTGAAAAGCTTGGACACAGTCTGATCCGCACATATTACCCTAGTAATCCTGCTAGTATGGGACTACTGAGAGAGAGAGAGAGAGAGAGAGAGAGAGAGAGAGAGAGAGAGAGAGAGAGAGAGAGAGAGAGAGAGAGAGAGAGAGAGAGACCAGCTCTGCCTTCCAGGCCAGGCTACCAGCTTGAAGCTAGAACAAAAAATTGACTCAATAGGCTAAAGAGAGAGAGAGAGAGAGAGAGAGAGAGAGAGAGAGAGCAAGGGAGAGAGAGAGTTACGCTCGTGTCCAATATTATTATTTAATGTAGAAAAAGTAACTATAACAATGTTTTTAAGGGAGATTTCCCTTACATAGTTGAACTTTATATTTACGTTTTCTACGTAATCGTCCATCGTTCAGTAATAAGCCTACAACACAAACATTTTCTACAATAATTATTATTATTAAGGCATTGGACAACACGATGACCTGCTAACAGTGGTGAAGAAACGGAAACTCCGATGGTATGGCCACGTCACCAGATCATCAGGCCTTGCAAAGACTATTCTGCAAGGCACAGTGCAAGGAGGTAGAAGAAGAGGGAGACCAAAAAAGAGGTGGGAGGACAACATTCGAGAATGGACTGGTTTGACACTCACTGAGCGAAGCCATCAGGGCTGCTGAGGACAGGGAAAGATGGAGTATGCTGGTTAAACGATCATCTGTGGTGCCCCTACGGCCTTCGGGTTACGGGACAGGATAGGATAGGATAGGAAGGCTAGTGTACGTGCTGTTGCAGAAAACCTTCAACTTGACACTACTGTTGCTCTGCCTCAAATCCTTAGGCTGTGAGGTCTTCCGCGGTGACATCTAAATACCAATAATTCTCCTTTCACACTTTATTTGAATAGTATTAGTAGTAATCAGGTAGAGCAGTTGGCTACTGCGTTAGGTCCTTGTACTGCGGTTCGAAATCCCACGCTCTGGCCGTCCCGTTAACAAACTCACGTCACTTAAATACGAGATTTGTCCTTCGGGCAACGAGGTTTTTTTTTCTCCTGGCCTACACGTACTTTTTTATTTAAAAAAAATGTATTTAATAGTTCTTGTATAGAGCGTTTTCCAGCTCAAGAAGCGCTCAAGGCGCTATTTTCCTATGACGGTTTTTGATTTTCAAATGTGAGACTGTGCGTGTGTGGAAGAATAACTATGACTAACATGGGAGCGAGTATGCAGGTTACAGATCGCAGCGCTTTTATCAATATTGAGGAATAGCGCTTTAAAAACGTGTTTTACTTGTAGAAGTAGCACACATCGTCCTGCAGTAGTAGTAGTAGTAGTAGTAGTAGTAGTAGTAGTAGTAGTAGTAGTAGTAGTAGTAGTAGTAGTAGTAGTAGTAGTAGTAGTTTTTGTTGTTGTTGTAATTCCACGATGTCCTTTAAAGACTTTTGACTTGTGGGCAAACATAATAATTAATAACAACCATGCAAAAGGCAGACAGATGTTCAGAGATGCTGGGACTATACACATGCGTGGTGTCTCTCCTCCTTATCCTAAATATTCTGGGATAAAGATTACGGCTTGCACGCAGACAGTCTTGGAAGCCACTCTGACCAACATTTTCCTATCACGGTATGCAGTCAGATATTAGAGGGCGATATTGAAGTCCTCTCAATTAAAACAATTAAACTGAAATCCCATATATATTTTAGACCCATTTTAAAAGATAACAATGTGCAACTTTAGCAACCGAATTTTGACCTGCCTGTCGAGAAGATAAAAATAGGCGGATGGGATTTCAGTTTTATTGTATATATATATATATATGTTAGACCAAAATATAGATAGATAGATAGATAGACAGATAGATAGATAGATAGATAGATAGATAGATAGATAGATAGATAGATAGATAGATAGATAGATAGATTGATAGATTGATAGATAAATAAATATCTATCTATCGATCTATGCATGTTTGTGTGTATGTATGTATGCATGTATGTATGTATGTATGTATGTATGTATGTATGTATATATATATATATAAATTGCTTAGCCGGAAGTCCTTCTTCGCCTCTACTATAAAGTTTGTCTGGTATGGACGCTGATATGGGCAGGTGCTGGGCGCTGCGGATCGGCCTGCTGTGCGCTCAAAACCCGCGAAATCGTTATAGCTGACATTTCCTTACCGAACGTTTAACCGTTTCTGAGACAAATCAATAAACAAAATGTCCACAAACTGCAATAGCCTCATTCCGCGCGCTTCCGATTCAACCCGTGTCAAGAACGTGCCGTTCCGTAATACCACAAATTTTGTTTTATTTCCATTCAAAACACTTTTGCACTCATGTCACCAATCTTACAAAATTGTGTGTTTAACTAATTAAATTTGATTAATTAAAACTCGATTCGAGGTTTCAGTATGTTTTCCCATATAGACCGAAAAATTGATGGTCTTTATACGAAGACTTGGTAGCTCACTTAGTAAGACATTCGCCTACCGTGCAGACGACCCAAGTTAAAATCTCCAGCGGGCCATATTTTTTATGTTTTCTTTTTTTTTACACTACAATATGGATATTTTTCTTTTTTTTAATTTAGTCTTTTTACTTTTAACTTATTTATTTATTTATTTATTTATTTATTTATTTATTATTATTATTATTATTATTATTATTATTATTATTATTATTATTATTATTATTATTATTATTATTATTATTATTATTATTATTATTATTAATTTTATTATTATTATTATTATTAATAAACTATTATTAATAAACTAATAATAATAATAATAATAATAATAATAATAATAATAATAATAATAATAATAATAATAATAATAATAATATTCAATATTATTATTATTATTATTATTATTATTATTATTATTATTACCAAGGATCGGGATGGGGTGGTACGTGTAGGTAAAAG
This sequence comes from Oncomelania hupensis, assembly GCA_036898135.1. Lineage (NCBI taxonomy): Eukaryota > Metazoa > Mollusca > Gastropoda > Littorinimorpha > Pomatiopsidae > Oncomelania > Oncomelania hupensis. The sequence continues at coordinate 28,595,753 of CM072524.1, forward strand.
GGGGCTACGGGTAGGTTTAAAGGGGCATGGGTAGGCATAACGGGGATACGGGTATATATAAGGGGGTATGGTGATGGTCTATTCCTTTCATCCATACCTGCGAAACGATCAACGGGGAAGTATCAAGGAGGGTACAGGTAGGTTACAAGGGGGGTACGGAAGGTATCAAGGGAGTATGGGGAGGTATCAAGTGGGTTCGTGGAGGTATCAAGGGGGTATGGTGAGGCATAATGGGGGGGGACGGGGAGATATCAGGGGAGGAGGGTATGGGAACCTGTGTACCCTGGCAGGGTACAAAACCACTAGTATCTATCTATCTATCTATCTATCTATCTATCTATCTATCTATCTATCTATCTATCTATCTATCTATCTATCTATCTATCTATCTATCTATCTATCTATCTATCTATCTATCTATCTATCTATCTATCTATCTATCTATCTATCTATCTATCTATCTATCTATCTATCTATCTATCTATCTATCTATCTATCTATCTATCTATCTATCATATATATATATATATATATATATATATAGATAGATAGATAGATAGATAGATAGATATATAGATATATATAGATATATATAGATATATATAGATATATATATATATATATAAGAAAAATAATTATATATATCATCATCATACATCGATTTATATAGCGCAGATATCTCGCACAAAAAAGTAACACGAGGCAAATGAGATTGTATACCATTGGTATAATTATATGGTTAAACATTTGTCAGTGGCTGATATTTTGCAAATTGTGATTCTAAACGCCGAGTTCTAAAACGATCATCCGCTATTTGCTACTCTTGCTATGCATCCTATATATTTGAATTTATTAAACTCAATAGTTGCTCAAAGCTTTACCACGACTAACCACTTCACGGTAATGCAATAAGGATGTAGTTACCCAGTTTGAAGAACTGCTGCTAGACTACTGTCACATTGCTGTTAGACTGCTGTCACATTGCTGTTAGACTGCTGTCACATTGCTGTTAGACTGCTGTCACATTGCTGTTAGACTGTGTCACATTGCTGTTAGACTGTGTCACATTGCTGTTAGACTGTGTCACATTGCTGTTAGACTGCTGTCACATTGTTGTTAGACTGTGTCACATTGCTGTTAGACTGCTGTCACATTGCTGTTAGACTGTGTCACATTGCTGTTAGACTGCTAGACTGCTGTCACATTGCTGTTAGACTGTGTCACATTGCTGTTAGACTGCTGTCACATTGCTGTTAGACTGTGTCACATTGCTGTTAGACTGTGTCACATTGCTGTTAGACTGTGTCACATTGCTGTTAGACTGCTGTCACATTGCTGTTAGACTGTGTCACATTGCTGTTAGACTGCTGTCACATTGCTGTTAGACTGTGTCACATTGACTTCATGCAAGGCTGCAGCAAGTGGGCGCCTGGGGCGATTTGAGTTAGATATATAAGACATGTAAGATAAGATAGATAACATAGATAATATAAGATAGATAAGATAGATAAGATAGATAACATAGATAACATAGATAACATAGATAACATAAGATAAATAAGATAGATAAGATAGATAAGATAGATAGATAAGATAGATAAGATAAGATAGATAAGATAGATAAGATAGAAAAGACAACTTTATTATCTCTTTCAATAAACTACATTGTGGTGTATAAACAGTCAGCACAAATTATATCGCAATAACAATAACAATATTAATTGACATTGAGAATAAAACTCGTTTGTTGTTACAAATCCAACTGCTGTGCGCCCTACATGTGGACATCAGATTGGACACGAACACGACAACTCTAATATCTCCATGAGAAATTACAACTTTGTACATAAAACAAACCAAAAAATTCAGAATTATAATTTGCATAGTCAAACAGTGCATACATGCACACGTACACACACACTAACATACCCACACATATACACACCTATATACCTGTTGTACAACTGGTTCAATTTATTATCTGTTAATCAGACGTACATAATATGGTACACAACTGATTCTATTTCTCAAGGTACGAATCGTAGGCATTCGAAAGCGCCGGCCAGAAGGTATGAAATAGTGAGCAAGCACATGACTTTCATCATGGCTAATGAAAAGAGGTGTATTTTTGTTTTAGCACAACACGCCTTTTAAGCAGCGCGTGGAGATTCTCTTGTTTCACACCCACAGAAACATTCACCACGCGATCAAGCAAACTTATGTTTTTCATGCAACAAATTGCGTACCAGCGAATGAAATAAAATGTAAGAATTGACTCGATAAAAGCAGTGTAAAGGGTCTGAAGGATGCGGCTATTGACTTGAAGGTTTCTGAGTTTGTGAAGTCAGTAGATTCTGGATTTACATTTTTTGTGTAGTTAGCGGTAAAAGTCAGTTTTTCGTCAATGATGGTTCCGAGGAATCTGTACTGACAGTAACACCATCAATGAAAAGGTCTGGAATGAGAGAGGGGTTTCTATGGAAGTCTATTGCAAGTTCTTTG